>OY740785.1:16340060-17540060 GCA_963514005.1 Raja brachyura
ACGTTCAAAGGAAGTGTGCAGGGGGAGTTTTTTTACACAGAGGGTGGCAGGTGCCTGGAAAACACTGGCGGGGGTTGTGATGGTGGCAGGTAGTGGTGATTAAGACACTGTTAGATAGGCACATGGATATGCAGGGAATGGAAGGGTATGGAGCATGTGCAGGCAGATGAGATGAGTTTAAATATCGACACAAAGTGCTGGAATAACTCAGCAGGTCAGGCTGCGTCTCTGGAAAACATGGATCAATGGTTCATTGGTGTTTTTAATGCCACGTGCGCAAGTGCACAGTCAAATTATTTTCCTTGCTTACAGCCCGTAGAGTATTGCCGTACCTAAGCATTTCTTCGATTAGCATGTGTACAGAAATAGTCTGCTGAGCCCATGTGCAAGAGGCACCATGTTTTGGTGCCATTTTCAAAGTCCAGTCCGCACTCGGGTTCCAATGATGTAGGTGATGTTTTGGGCTGGGACCCTTCTTCAGATATTGGTTTACAATCACATCAAGCCTGTCCCTATGTCATATTTTCCTACGTTCTAATTGGAAACCTGGGTGAGATAACTCGGGTTTTAACAATGAAGTAAAGGAGGCATTAGAACAAAAGACAAAGTCTGTGTTGAATAAAATACAGGCAATGTGAAAGGGGAAGATGAAATTGTAGTTTAAAATGCTGAACTCAGTTTTGTTGCATTTGTGAGATTAAAATAAGCTTTAAGAACTGAATGAGTCATATGGCATGACCTTTAGTGCAGGGGAATAGGCCCTTTGGCCCACTGAGTCTTCGCTGATAATTGATCACCCGTTCACATTGGTTGCATGTGTTCCTGGTCCCTCACACTAGGGGTAACGGCCATTAACCAACAAGCCTGCACGTCTTTGGGATGTGGGAGGAAACCGGATCCCCCGGAGGAAACCCATGCGCTCACAGGGATGATATGCAAACTCCACACAGACAGGAGCCAAGGTCAGGATCGAACCCGGGCTTCTTACGCTGTGAGGCAACATCTCGACCAGTTGTGCCATTGTGCCGCCCTAATGTCTTGAAACATTGTTGAACCAACACTACCATTAATCGAGTCATAGAAGGACCATCTGTTGGTCATTTTACAGGCTGTCCCAGGGAACAAACGGGTCCCATTTTTACAAATGGTCCACATGTCGATTTTGTCTGTAACTTGGCAAATATACAAGTTATTCAATATGGTAGCTCTGCCTGCAAAGTACTGTAATGAGTGTCATCAAAAGCACATAAGACGGAAGCATAAGCAAGGATGAGTCTCACACCGGACGCCCCCTTTTCTCCCCTCTCCCATCAGACAAGAGGTACAGAAGTGTGAAAACACACACCACTCTTCTCCTTGCGTTTGAGGCAGCAGAAGTCTGCAGCAGGGTGATGCCATCCGGTTCGACATCCGTAGGTGCCCCCCAAAAAAAAGGCGCATGCTCCGGGTTGGTGCCAAGCTGCGGAGACTGAGGTTGCATTTCTGCTGCTGCTGTCTCTGTTTGTTGTCGTTCACCTGACTGAGGTCAGTTGACAGGGCTCTCCACGGGAGGTCGACAACATGAGCCCCAACGCACACCACCAGATTCAGGGAGTTTCTTTCCAGGTGTTATCGGGCAACTGAACCATCCTATCGCCAACCAGAGAGCGGTCCTGACCTCCCATCTACCTCATTGGAGACCCTCAGACTATCTTTAATCGTACTTTACTGGACTTTATCGTGCCCCTAATGTTATTCCCTTTCTCCTGTATCTGCACGCTGTGAATGACTTGATTGTAGTCATGTATCTTGGCTCATGTGCCAATAATAATAAACTAAATGAAATGAAAGGAACAAACAATGACTAGAATTGGAGAGGAAACAAGTTCTGCTGCTGATAGGCGCCAATATATGTTCGCAAGTCAAGACTTTTGAATCATGTATTATAACGGGTGCTGCTTTATGTGGAGGTGTCTATAGGTTCATAACTGGGGGACAGAATGTACCTCTGTTATTTGCCTTTGCATCATTAAAGAATCTACGAACACTAAGCCAACACCAACCCGATTCAGAGTAACAAGAATGCAGTAACGGAAAAGGCAGAATTGAAATGTAAAAACGGGAAACTGCAGATGCTAGTTTACAAAACAAAGACACAAATTGCTGGAGTAACTCAGCGGGTCAGGCAGCATCGCTGGAGAACATGGATGTTTCTGGTCCCGACCTGAAACGGCACCTTCTGCTGTCTGAAAATATCACAGATGCACACATAGACCCAAAATGCTGGAGTAACTCAGCAAGTCAGGCAACATCTCTTCAGGATGTCAGCTGTCCATGTTCTCCAGAGATGCTGCCTGGCCCGCTGAGTTACTCCAGCATTTTGTGTCTATGTATGAATAGGTGACATTTTGGGTCGGGACCCTTCTTCAGGCTGCAGAGGGTGACGTATCTGACCGAAATCCTTCTTCAAACTGAAGAAGGGTCTTGATCCGAAACGTCACCTGTCCATGTTCTCCAGGGATGCTGCCTGACCCCCTGAGTTACTCCAACACTTTGCGTCTTTGAAAACCTTGAAGGTGATCCAAAAAGGGAAAATCAGGAGACATAATATTGGGACTTCGAAAAGTTCATCAGGAAAAGAGGAGGGCTCCATTTCCTGCAGGAAATCGGAGTGGGAGTCAGGATACTAGACGGGGTGAAAGCTGTAAATATAGAGCCCACAGAAGCAACTGAAGTGGAGATTGATGAGACAGAACTCTCGGTATCCTGCAACGAGCCAAACGATGTGAGAGTTCATGAGCGTTTCCAGCCTTGTATTTTTTTAGGTCAACAATTTTGGGTCGGGACGCTTCTTCAGACTGATTGCAGGGGGCCAGGTGAAGAAAGCTGACTTTAGAGATATAGCACGGAAACGGGCCTTTCAGCTCACCAGGTCCGCGACAACCAGCAATCACTCCATACACTAGCACTATCCTACACACTAGGGACAATTTACAATTTTACCGAAGCCAATTAACATACAAAGCAGTAGGTCTTTGGAATGTGGGAGGAAACTAAAGCACCCTGAGGAAACTTATGCAGTCACAGGGAGAATGTGCAAACCCTGTACAGACAGCACCCATAGTCAGGGTTGAACCCGGGTCTCTAGTGTTGTTAGGCAGCAACTCTACCACTGTGCCACCCTAGTTGGGAGAGCGCTTTACACAATGTCCTTTTGTGTAAAACAGCATCTGCAGTTAGAATCATAGAAAATAGATGCAGGAATAGGCCATTCGGCCCTTCCAGCCTGCACCGCCATTCAATATGATCATGGCTGATCATCCAACTCAGTATCCTGTACCTGCCTTCTCTCCATACCCCCCGATCCCTTTAGCCACAAGGGCCACATCAAACTCCCCCTTAAATATAGCCAATGAACTGGCCTCAAGTCTGTGGCAGAGAGTTCCACAGACTCACCACTCTCTGTGCGAAAAATAATCTTCTCATCTCGGTCCTAAAGGAATTCCCCCTTATCCTTAAACTGTGACCCCTTGTCCTGGACCTCCCCAACATCGGGAACAATCTTCCTGCATCTAGCCTGTCCAACCCCTTAAGAATTTTGTAAGTCTCTATAAGATCCCCCCTCAATCTCCTTTGTTCTTTGTTTCTACAGACCTTTGTAGTTGTATTTCATGTCAAACTATGGTGTATGCTGATTTTACACAATGGTGTATGGTGTTTTATTGTCACGTGCAAACGCACTGTAAAAATATTTTTGCATACATTTCAGGAAAGTATTGCAATGCCTAAGCACAATCTCTGATTAGCAAAGTGTACAGAAATTGTCCACTGATACCACGTGCAAGAGGTGTCAGGTTTTGGCGCCATTCCAAAGGCGCATGGATACGACAGGTTTGGAGGGACACAGGCCAAGCACAGGCGGGTGGGACTAGTGTAGCTGGGATATGTTGGCCGGTGTGGGCAAGTTGGGCTGAAGGGCCTGTTTGCATGCTGTACCACTTTATGGGTCAATACAGTCTGTGCTCTCGGTCTTGTGAGCGTTACCCGATCCAGGCGAGCCCCAGGCTGCTGCAGGGCCTCCAGCCGTCTCCTTCATCTGATCGTCCAGTCCTACTCCTCGCCCGTTCACCTTTGTTCCCCGGGGATGCATCCTGCAGCCGACCTTGAGGGTGTGGAAGGAAAGACTCCTATTCGCTCTCCTATTAGCCCCTTGCTCCTCACGTCCGCCGTCTGCGGCTCTCTCCTCTCCGGTCTCTGGTTTTCGGGTGACGAGCAGGGCCAGCTTCCCCCTATAGGCCGTGGTCCAGCGGAACTTCTGTGTGAAGATTGCTCCTGATTCTCACTGTACTATCCTACCTGTCCACCGTAAGAGAGACAACAACATCATCCAGTTTATTGTCACATTTACCGAGGTACAGTGAAAAATGTTTCTGTTGCGTGAAAACCAATCAACGAAAAGACTATCAGAATCAGAATAGAATAGTACTTTATTTGCCAAGTATGTTTTGCAACATACAAGGAATTTCATTTGCCAAGTCATTCATACAAATACGAGCAACAGAACAGCCAAAACGCATTTTAACATGAACATCCACCACAGTGACTCCTACACGTTCCTCACTGTGATGGAAGGCACAATAAAGTTCAAGTCCCTTCACTTTGTTATCCCACGGTCGGGGGCCTCGAGCCCTCCGTTGACGGGATTACAATCAAGTTGTCCGCAGTGTAGAGATACCTGGTAAAGGGAATAAAGTTTAGTGCAATATGAAGTACAGTAAAGTCCAACTAAAGATAGTCCAAAGCTCTTCAATGAGGTAGATAGTAACTCAGGGCCGCCCCCTAGTTGTTGGTAGAACAGTTCAGTTGCCTGATAACAGCTGGGAAGAAACTGTGTTTGAAGCTGGAGGTGTGCGTTATCACACTACTGTACCTCTTGCCTGATGGAAAGTGTTCACTACTGCCATTATTCCCAATGAATTTTACATCAGATCCATTAGTCCTGTTCATATCCTTTTCCTCAATATCTAATATTATTTTTACTTGTATCTACATCATGTTGCTTTGCTGCATAGCACTTGCATCTTATTCATGAAATTGGTATATTAATATGTCAAGATACCTTTTTTTGTGATTGTAATTATGCTCAGAAATTACAGCTGCTGACTATATAAATGCCACTGCCAATTTATTACCGCAAATGTTATGGGCAAGGTGGGTTGCAATCCAAAAAATCATTATTATTTTCATCTTCTTTCGCAAATGACGTCAATGTTGTTGATCAAAATTCTGCCCCTGATCCTGTTCTCCTCACTGCCTCAGAAAGATAATGATTCTGATCTTTCTGCTTTACCATTTTATTCAGTAAGTGCAGTAAGTTTTATACAACTGTGCCTCTGATGCTCGTCAAATTTTATGGGGCTTTCAAAAATAACATTTTCCCATTGCCAAGGGCTCCGTGATAAACTAAGCTTGGGGACATGCTCGCAGACTATCGATCCGTCGGACAAACCAGAAGGGAATTGCTGATCCTCGTCAGACAAGGCAATGGATGATTTTAGTTAGATCAGACTTTATCATCGTTTTGCAGAGATTTATTCACTGATATCGCTTGCTGACGCAATATCTCAGAACGCATCAACTCCTCCCTTTCACCGACTGTCGTTGGCAACGTCTCCGTTTCAACAATTCTCATCCTTACCTTAAAATTGCTCCTCGGATGCGTTGAAGAGAGTTGGTTGCTGAGCTACGGAAGTGAGGGGGTGAATACAAACTCGGCCTCATCAACAGAGTTGCTGCAGAGATGCTGAGTGGAAAGTTTTTTGAATTGGCAATTGTATATGGTTAATGGACTCTCTAATTTTGTGCCCAAGTATTTGTTAGTTTGTAAACAAGAATGATCATGGGAATGATTGGGTATGGTGAGCGTCTGAAGGCACTGGGCCTGTACTCGCTGGAGTTTAGAAGGATGAGGGGGGGGTTCTTATTGAAGCTTACCAAATATTGAAAGGACTGGATAGAGTGAATGTGGAGAGGATGGTTCCTCTAGTGGGAAAGTCCAGCACCAGAGGGCACAGCCTGAGAACAAAAGTACGAACATTTGGTAAGGAGATAAGGAGGAATATCTTTAGTCAGATGGTGGTGAATCTGTGGAATTCATTGCCTCAGACGGCTGTGGAGGCCAAGTCAATGGATATTTTAAGGCAGAGATTGACAGATTCTTGATTAGTATGGGTTGGGTGTCAAAGGTCTTGGGGAGAAGACAGTTGTGACTATGGTCCTCGACTTTCTTGTGACCGGAAACATCCTCTCCACATCCACATTTGTATTTGTCACTGTTGTATTTAATTGTTATTGCATGAATATCGTTTAGTTTAGAGATACAGCATGGAAACGGGCTCTTCAGCCCATGGAGTCCACACCGACCATCAATTACCCATTCACACTAGTTCGATGTTATTCCACTTTTTCATTCACTTCCTACACACAAGGGACAATTTACAGAGGGCCAAGTAACCTACAAACCCGCACGTCTTTGAGATGTGGGAGGAAACCGGAGCACCCGGAGAAAACCCGCGCAGGTAACAGGGAGGACATGCAAACTCCACAAAGACAGTGCCCGTAGTCAGGATAAAATCCGGGTCTCTGGCGGTGCGAGGCAGAAATCTGAGCTTCATGTGGACAAGAAATGTCTTTGCATCCAGGTGTATATGGCAACAAGCTAATCTGAATCTGAATCTGTATCTGGCCCTTTCCCTCCCTGCCTCTGTTACCTTCTCCAGCACTATAACCTCTGAAATGAGTCTGCATCTCGCAAATTCACAATTTACAGTAAATTATTCCCAGAACTGAGAAACTGTCGGCCACTAAGCTCCGGAATTCCCTTTTAAAATAGCCTCCTCATGGAATCCCACCTTAAAACCATGTTATCGTACAATGCAAGGGTGGCACAGCAGTAAATACGCTTCTCCACATGGCCAGAGACCCGGGTTTGATCCTGACTTTGGAATGTGGGAGGAAACCGGTGCACCCGGAGATGACTCAAGTGGTCACGGGGTGAACGTACAAACTCCATTCAGACAGCACCCGTAGTGAGGATCGAACCCGGGTCTCTGGCGCTGAAGGGCAGCAACTTTATTGCTGTGCCACTGTGCCGCCCCACTATTAATGGAAAGCCGGAAGGCCACTTCCTGCTGTGAATAAGCTGAGTGCTGACTTTTAACATTATAACAGTGCTTGCACTTTGACAGTAGAAACATGGAACTGATGTTGGTTTACAAAAATAGACGCTAAGTACAGGAAAAACTCAGCGGGACAGGCAGCATCTCTGGAGAAGTGGACTTTTCTGGATGGGACCCTTTTTGCACATTGTTGCACCAACGACTCTGTTGGCTGGAAAGCACTTCATTGAGAAAGATGCTTTACAACTGCAATCATTTACAATTCAGAGCAGGAAGCCTATAATTCCACTAAATACTTCTCCATCGCTTTGAGTTGAATCTTTAATGAGCTATCCAATTGTTACTATTGTTACTGTTATGAATTATTTCTGTGATAGGACTTTTTGAATTGGTCAGTGTTTTTTTTTGCTTGGACTTCCCTGGAGGAAATGGTGGTGAGGCAGCTGACCGAACTGCATCCATTATCTTCTCGTGAAGATATTCCCCGTGATTCTGGTCTGTGCACGTGGAGCTCCAGGAATTTGATCCTAGATGGCACGATGGCGCAGCGGTAGAGTTGCTGCTGCCCACGTTTGATCCTGATGACAGATGCTGCCTGTACGGAGTTTGCACGTTGTAGGTGTAGAAGTGCGAAAACGCACACCTCCAGATTCAGAGACAGTTTCTTTCCAGCTGTTATCAGGCAACTGAATCATCCGACCACAACTAGAGTGCAGTCATTAACTACTATCTACCTTATTGTTGACCCTCAGCCTATCTTTGATTGGACTTTACTGGCTTGATCTTGCACTAAACGTTATTCCCTTACCATATGTCGAAACACTGTGATTGGCTCAATTGTAACCATGTATTGTCTTTCTGCTGACTGGTTAACACACAACACAAGGTTTTCACTGTACCTTAGTACACGTAACAATATACTAAACTGAAACTGAACTGCCCATGACCTGCATGGGTTTTCCAGTTTCCTCCCACACTCCAAAGGTGAACAGATTTGTAGGTTAGTTGGCTTGGGTAAAATTGTAAATTGTCCCTTGTGTGTGTAGAATCGTGTTAGTGTGCGGGGATCGCTGGTCAGCATGGACTCGGTGGGCCGAAGGGCCTGTTTCCTTCCTGAATCTCGAAACTGAGCTGAACAGTAGAAGAATGGGAATGACGAAGTCAGGATGGCTTGTTGCTTGCGGGGAATCTGCAGGTGGCGGCGTTCCATTATCTGTCAGAGTCACAGACTGAGCATCACCATGTAACTTGAAGCTGGAATATATTGCAGCCTCGGCATCCCAGAGTGTATGAGAATGCGTCTTAACATTGGTGGAAATGCTGCCAATCAAGAAGGCTGCATTGTCTTGCATGTTTCTTGCATGTCTTGCCTTTGGGAAATATTGGAATCACTGGAATGTTTGATAACATTACCAAATCAGTATTGCACAGGTGGAAAAATGGGGAGATTGGAAACAAATCCGTTCTCTCTCCCCTTTTCCAGTCTGACGGAAGAATATTGACTTTTCTCTCCACTGATGCTTCATGACAGCAGGGCCAGCCTTGTCCAGTAACTCTGCGGGTCGGGCATCATCTCTGGCTGGCCTGGATATGTGACTGGTCTGGTCAGGACCTTTCTTCAGACTGATTTTAGGGGCACAGTTAAAGAAAGCTGACTTTAGACTTGAGTTACAGCGCAGAAACAGGCCCATCGGCCCACCGAGTCTGCGCCGACCAGCGATCACCCCGTACGGCTAAGGGCAATATACATGAGCCAATTAACCTACAAATTTGCACATCTTTGGAGTGTGGGAGGAAACTAAACACCTGGAGAAAACCCACGCGGTCAGAGGGAGAACGTACAGACGACACCTGCAGTCAGGATCAAACCCGGGTCTCTGTCGCTGTAATGAGTCGCCGGTTGTCGGTAGCTTGACGTTGACTAGGTGGTAGCTTGTCATAGCTTGTTGCCGGCAGTCACCGAAAAAATCGCCTAAGTGGGACAGGCCCTTTACGAATCTGCCTCCACCTTTACCCCTGGCATTTACCACCCTCGACATTAAAAAAAAATTGCTTTGTGCATCTCCTTTAAATTTTTCCCTCCGCACCTCTAAAGTATGCCCTCAAGTCCTTGACATTTCCACTCTGGGGAAAAAGGTTTTGACTGTCTACTCTATCTATGCCTCTCATCATTTTATATAATTCTATCAGGTTTCCTCTCAACCTCCGGCATTCCAATGAAAATAATCAAAAGGTTTGTGCAACCTCTCCCTGTAGCTTAACCTCTCCCATCATCCAGCATTCCAGAGAAATCGAACCGTGTTTGCCAGTATCCCAGTTTTTAGGTCATTGTTAGTCTTAATTTGCCAAGGGAAGAATTTTAAATCCCAGGTAAGTCAAATCCTTTAGGATGTGAATTTGCATTGTCCCATCTGTAGTCTACACATAGAATAATTCTAAATGAAGTCATCATGCCCTCAGACCTTGGGGAGTTTCCAAGATAGTGTGTGAAACAGAGAGGGACAGAAAAAACAGACGTACTTATGAAATATTCTTCAAGAATCAGGAGTCAAGGAGAATGGAAAAACATAGTAAGTTCACAGGAATGTGCGCGGCATGGAATGCATGAACATCTCAAAGGTAAACATTTGGAAATAATATGAGCATGCAATTATATGTTTCCCAAATTAAAAATATTATAGAAGGGTCTCGATCCGAAATGTCACCTATTCCTTTTCTCCAGAGATGCTGTCTGACCCGCTGAGATCAGCTTTTTGTGTCTAACACATTTAAACCAGCATCTGCAGTACCTTCTTACACAAAATTATATCTTTGTTCTTTGCAGAAAGTTACCCAAGAAGCATACACCAGTGAGCCAGTGAGATATTAGAATGGCAAACAGAAATTTGGTCACAGTGCAAGGTTTCTGAGCAAGGTAAAAAGCAATAATGCAGAGAGAGCCTGTTGCAGAGTAAACCGTCCAAGCAGTGGGAAGCACAGTACCAGTCTTGGCTGAAACTAGCAAGAATATGTACCAGGTGGCATAGTGGTGCAACGGTAGAACTGCTGCCTTACAGCGCCAGAGATTCGGGTTCAATCCTGACTATGGGTGCTGTCTGTACGGAGTTTGTACATTCACCCTGTGACTATGTGTTTTTTTTCCACGTACTCTGGTTTCCTCCACATTGAAAAGACGTACACGTTTGTAGGTTAATTGGTTTTGATAAGTTGTCAATTGTCCCCAGTTTGTAGGATAGTGCTAGTGTATGGGTGGTTGCTGAAGTACTGGTTTCTGCACTGTATCACAAAATCAAATGTGGCTAGAATATAATTTACATCACATTTGGTGACAGACAATCATATCCGTTGCTGAACTATGTTTTGCAGGTACCCAACTAGATGCGGGGGGGATATCATTGAAATCTACAGGATAATGAAAGGCCTGGATTTAGTGAATGTGGAGAGGATGTTTCCACTAGTGGGAGAGTCTAGGACCAGAGGGCACAAACACAGAATAGAGGGATGCACCTTTAGCAAGGAGGTGAGGGGGAATTTATCTAGTCAGAGGCTGGTGAATCCATGGATTTCAAGGCTTCAAGGTCAGTTTATTGTCACATGGTACAGTGAAATTCGAATTACCATATAACCATACTTAAAAAAAAGCAACAAGCCAAACAACGACATAAAAGTTTACATTAACACCCACCACAACGGATACCCCACGTTCCTCACTGTGATGGAAGGCAATAAAGTCCAATCTTCTTCCTCTTTTATTCTCCTGCAGTCGGGGCAGTCGAACCATCCGCAGTCGGGGCAATCGAAGCTTCCGCGTCAGGGCGGTCGAAGCTCCCGCAGCCGCTGATCGAAGCTCCCGTGTCGGGGCGGTCGAAGCTCCCGCAGCCGCTGATCGAAGCTCCCGCGTCAGGGCGGTCGAAGCCCCCGTGTCGGGGCGATCGAAGCTCCCGCAGCCGCTGATCGAAGCTCCCGCAGCCGCTGATCGAAGCCCCCGCGTCGGGGCGATCGAAGCTCCCGCAGCAGCTGATCGAAGCTCCTGCGTCGGGGTGATCGAAGGTCCCGCAGCCGCTGATCGAAGGTCCCGCAGCCGCTGATCGAAGCTCCCGCAGCCGCTGATCGAAGCTCCCGCGTCGGGGCGATCGAAGCTCCCGCAGCCGCTGATCGAAGCTCCCGCGTCGGGGCAATCGAAGCTCCCGCGTCAGGGCGGTCGAAGCTCCCGCAGCCGCTGATCGAAGCTCCCGCGTCGGGGTGATCGAAGCTCCCGCAGCCGCTGATTGAAGCTCCCGCAGCCGCTGATCGAAGCTCCCGCAGCCGCTGATCGAAGCTCCCGCGTCAGGGCGGTCGAAGCCCCCGCGTCGGGGCGATCGAAGCTCCCGCAGCCGCTGATTGAAGCTCCCGCAGCCGCTGATCGAAGCTCCCGCAGCCGCTGATCGAAGCCCCCGCGTCGGGGCGATCGAAGCTCCCGCAGCCGCTGATCGAAGCTCCTGCGTCGGGGTGATCGAAGCTCCCACAGCCGCTGATCAAAACTCCCGCAGCCGCTGATCGAAGCTCCCGCGTCGGGGTGATCGAAGCTCCCGCAGCCGCTGATCGAAGCGCCCGCGTCGGGGTGATCTAAGCTCCCGCAGCCGCTGATCGAAGCTCCCGCGTCGGGGTGGTCGAAGCTCCCGCAGCCGCTGATCGAAGCTCCCGCAGCCGCTGATCGAAGCTCCGCGTCGGGGCGATCAAAGCTCCCGCAGCCGCTGATCGAAGCTCCCGCGTCGGGGTGATCGAAGTTCCGCAGCCGCTGATCGAAGCTCCCGCAGCCGCTGATCGAAGCTCCCGCAGCCGCTGATCAAAGCTCCCGCAGCCGCTGATCGAAGCTCCCGCGTCGGGGTGATCGAAGCTCCCGCATCGGGGTGATCGAAGCTCCCGCGTCGGGGTGATCGAAGCTCCCGCAGCCGCTGATCGAAGCTCCCGCAGCCGCTGATCGAAGCTCCCGCAGCCGCTGATTGAAGCTCCCGCGTTGGGGCGATCGAAGCTCCCACAGCCGCTGATCGAAGCTCCCGCATCGGGGTGATCGAAGCTCCCGCAGCCGCTGATCGAAGCTCCCACGTCGGGGCGATCGAAGCTCCCGCAGCCGCTGATCGAAGCTCCCGCAGCCGCTGATCGAAGCTCCCGCAGCCGCTGATCGAAGCTCCCGCGTCGGGGTGATCGAAGCTCCCGCAGCTGCTAATCGAAGGTCCCGCATTGGGGTGATCGAAGCTCCCGCAGCCGCTGATCGAAGCTCCCGCGTCGGGGCGATCGAAGCCTCCGCAGCCGCTGATCGAAGGTCCCGCATTGGGGCGATCGAAGCTCCCGCAGCCGCTGATCGAAGCTCCCGCAGCCGCTGATCGAAGCTCCCACGTTGGGGTGATTGAAGCTCCCGCAGCCGCTGATCGAAGCTCCTGCGTCGGGGTGATCGAAGCTCCCGCAGCCGCTGATCGAAGCTCCCACATCGGGGTGATCGAAGCTCCCGCAGCCGCTGATCGAAGCTCCCGCAGCCGCTGATCGAAGCCGTTGCGTCGGGGCGGTCGAAACTCCCGCAGCCGCTGATCAAAGCTCCCGCGTCGGGGTGATCGAAGCTCCCGCAGCCGCTGATCGAAGCTCCCACAGCCGCTGATCGAAGCTCCCGCGTCGGGGTGATCGAAGCTCCCACAGCTGCTGATCGAAGGTCCCGCATTGGGGTGATCGAAGCTCCCGCAGCCGCTGATCGAAGCTCCCGCAGCCGCTGATCGAAGCTCCCACGTTGGGGTGATCGAAGTTCCCGCAGCCACTGATCGAAGGTCCCGCAGCCGCTGATCGAAGCCGTCGCGTCGGGGCGATCGAAGCTCCCACAGCCGCTGATCGAAGCTCCCGCGTTGGGGCGATCGAAGCTCCCGCAGCTGCTGATCGAAGGTCCCGCATTGGGGCGATCGAAGCTCCCGCAGCCGCTGATCGAAGCTCCCGCGTCGGGGGGATCGAAGCTCCCGCAGCCGCTGATCGAAGGTCCCGCATTGGGGTGATCGAAGCTCCCGCAGCCACTGATCGAAGCTCCCGCAGCCGCTGATCGAAGCTCCCACGTTGGGGTGATTGAAGCTCCCGCAGCCGCTGATCGAAGGTCCCGCAGCTGCTGATCGAAGCTCCCGCGTCGGGGTGATCGAAGCTCCCACAGACGCTGATCGAAGCCGTTGCGTCTGGTCGATCGAAGCTCCCGCAGCCGCTGATCGAGGCTCCTGCGTTGGGGTGATCGAAGCTCCCGCAGCCGTTGATCGAAGCTCCCACATCGGGGTGATCGAAGCTCCCGCAGCCGCTGATCGAAGCTCCCGCAGCCGCTGATCGAAGCCGTTGCATCGGGGCGGTCGAAACTCCCGCAGCCGCTGATCGAAGCTCCCGCAGCCGCTGATCGAAGCTCCCGCAGCCGCTGATCAAAGCTCCCGCGTCGGGGTGATCGAAGCTCCCGCGTTGGGGTGATCGAAGCTCCCGCAGCTGCTGATCGAAGCTCCCGCAGCCGCTGATCGAAGCTCCCGCAGCCGCTGATTGAAGCTCCCGCGTTGGGGCGATCAAAGCTCCCGCAGCCGCTGATCGAAGCTCCCGTGTCGGGGTGATCGAAGCTCCCGCAGCCGCTGATCGAAGCTCCCGCGTCGGGGTGATCGAAGCTCCCGCAGCCGCTGATCGAAGCTCCCGCAGCCGCTGATCGAAGCTCCCGCAGCCGCTGATCGAAGCTCCCGCGTTGGGGTGATCGAAGCTCCCGCAGCTGCTGATCGAAGGTCCCGCATTGGGGTGATCGAAGCTCCCGCAGCTGCTGATCGAAGCTCCCGCAGCCGCTGATCGAAGCTCCCACGTTGGGGTGATCGAAGGTCCCGCAGCCGCTGATCGAAGGTCCCGCAGCCGCTGATCGAAGCCGTCGCGTCAGGGCGATCGAAGCTCCCGCAGCCGCTGATCGAAGCTCCCGCGTCGGGGGGATCGAAGCTCCCGCAGCTGCTGATCGAAGGTCCCGCATTGGGGCGATCGAAGCCGCTGATCGAAGCTCCCGCGTCGGGGCGATCGAAGCTCCCGCAGCCGCTGATCGAAGGTCCTGCATTGGGGCGATCGAAGCTCCCGCAGCCGCTGATCGAAGCTCACGCAGCCGCTGATCGAAGCTCCCACGTTGGGGTGATTGAAGCTCCCGCAGCCGCTGATCGAAGGTCCCGCAGCCGCTGATCGAAGCTCCCGCGTCGGGGTGATCGAAGCTCCCGCAGCCGCTGATCGAAGCCGTCGCGTCGGGTCGATCGAAGCTCCCGCAGCCGCTGATCGAAGCTCCTGCGTCGGGGTGATCGAAGCTCCCGCAGCCGCTGATCGAAGCTCCCACATCGGGGTGATCGAAGCTCCCGCAGCCGCTGATCGAAGTTCCCGCAGCCGCTGATCGAAGCCGTTGCGTCGGGGCGGTCGAAACTCCCGCAGCCGCTGATCGAAGCTCCTGCGTCGGGGTGATCGAAGCTCCCGCAGCCGCTGATTGAAGCCATCTCGTCGGAGCGGTCGAAGCTCCCGCGCCGGGGTGGTCGAAGCTCCCACGTCAGGGCGGTCGAAGCTCCCACGTCCGGGTGCTCGAAGCTCCTGCGGCTTGGAGTTCCCAATGTCGGTCTCCAACCAGAGACCACGAGCTCTGCGATGTTAAAGTCCACAGGTTCCCGCAGTGGAGCTCTCGGTCTCCAGCAAAGGCCGCCAACTCCTCGATGTTAGGCCGCAGACGGCTGTGGAGGCCAATTCATTGGGTATTTTTAAAATGGAGATTGATAGGTTCTTCATTAGTAAAAGCTTACGGGGAGAAGACAGGAGAATGGGGTTGAGGGAAAAATAGATCAGCCATGATCGAATGGCGGAGCAGACTCAATGAGCCAAATGGCCTAATTCTGCTCCTGTGTCTTATGGTCTTGTGAACTCCCAACCAGTAAACATTGATGAAGGCGAGTTGAGAGTCACAGACGTATACAGGGTGTATACAGGCACTTTAAGTTAATTTGCTCATGCCAACCAAGATGATCCATGTTGGCTCCAACCCTGTACTTGATCATGCAGAATCAATTGCTCAAGCACTTGCATTCCCAAATAGGACCAGCCCCAGAACATCATTCATCGTATTTATATTTATTAAAATATTTCATGTCTTGTCTTTCAGGCAACATCATTTGGGTGAAGATATATTGATACGTTAATGTTTTGGAAGGAACTGCAGATGCTGGTTTACACCGAAGATAGACAGAAAATGCTGGAGTAAGTCAGCAGTTTAGGCAACATCTCTGGAGAAAAGCAACAGATGACGTTTCGGGTCGAACCCTTCAGACTGAGAGTCAAGGGAGGGGGAAACTAGACATTTGAAAAGATTTTTTAAAAAATCTGAGCCGGCACCGATGAACAAGGAAAGGTGGGGCCAAAGTGGTCCATTGTGGGCTGTGGAAGAGGTGATAATGAAGGGATGTATGGTTGCAAACAGTGAAACTAGTAGGAGAACTAAGGTGAGAGAGGGGTAGAGAGAGTGGGATGTTTGACGGGGAGCACAGTAGACTGTGCCAGGAGGGGGTAGAATCTCAGTAAAACAAATAGCGATTTCGTTTACACCTGGAAGTTGTATAGTTATCTGCCCCAGAGCAATGCACAAACTAACTCATGAAACTGATTATTTTTGGATCACAGTACTCCAGCTTCAGTAGGTTATAAATAAAAGGCGAAGCTCAAACAATGTAATCTTTGTGTTCTCTCATTTGCAGTTTCACTGACAATTCCAAGTGTGGGTTTGGACATGTGAGCCGAGATCCTCAAGCAGATCTAACATAAAGTTCAGCCTCTGAACGGAGCCAGGTGGAGGTGGTGCACAGGACTCTGCAAATGTCCTTGTGGTTCGAAAGGAATCTCAACCTGACTGCTGCTTTTATCAGTGTTGAAGGGGAGAAGAAAGGGCAGACCTGCCTGACAGAGTGACAGGATGGAAAACAATGAATCATGCCTGGCATAGCAGATGTTTTAATATCTGAGATGGATTTGAGAAAAATTGTGCTCCGATTGTACTCCGGAAGAAATTCTGACACAGCAGGCTTGCAGTAGTTCATAAGTTATCGAAGCTGAATTGGGCCATTTGGCCCATCAAGTCTATTCCGCCATTCAATAACTACCATTTAATCGTGGCTAATCTATCTTTCTCTCTCAACCCCTTTCTCCTGCCTTCTCCCCATAGCCCCAACACCAGTACTAATCAAGAATCTGCCAATAGGTCTTTGACATAAGTAACAAGGGCAGTACAATGGCCAAATTGATCGAGCTGCTGCCTCACAGTACCAGAGACACAGGTTCAATCCTGACCTCGGGTGCTGTCTGTGCGGAGTTTGCACATTCTCCCTTTGAGAAATCATGGGTTTCCTCAGGGCACACCGATTTAATCCCATCAGACGTGTGGGTTTGTAGGTTAATTGGCCCTCTATAAACTGACCCTGGTGTGTAGGGAGTGGATGGAAAAGTGGGATAACAGAATGAATAAATGAATAAATATGTTTATAAGTAAATGAATAAATAAGTGGGCCAAGTATTCACATACAAGGAATTTGCCTTGGTGCTCCGCCCACAAGTGACAATGACGTACAGTGACAGTTAGGAATGACACATAAAACATTAATAATAAAACATTATTGATTAAACATGTGAATTAAGTAAAATACCAGAGCAAAAGGAGGCTACAGATTTTTGGTTATTGAGTAGAGCTACTACTCGTGGAAAAAAGCTGGACAGGCAGCATCTCTGGATGGAAGGAATTTCGTGATGTTTCGGGTTGAGACCCTTTTTCAGACTGAGTTAGGAGACACAGAGATAAGGATGTGTAAGATGCGAAAATGAGACATCAAAAGGGATGGCTAGAAGAGATAATTGTTAGTTGGGAGAAGATGACAACAAAGCACACAGAGATAAAATTTAATCAGGGGGACAAATTGGAGGAACAGCACCGCATTTTGTTTGGGCAGCATACACCCCAGTATTATGCAGAAAGACCTCTAACTTATAGTAACCCCTGCTTTCCTTCTCTCTTTCCATCCTTCCCCCTTCCTAGTTCTCCGACCAGTCTGACTGTCCCCCTGAAGTGGAAATCATTGATATTTCTTTTAAATTCCTTGGTGTTAATATTACCAATAATCTGTCGTGGATCAACCACATTGATGTGACAGCCAAGAAGGCACACCAACACCTCTGCCTCCTGAGGAAAGTGATGAAATTCAGCATGTCTCCAGTGACTCATACAAAGTTCTACAGATGGACCATAAAAAGCATTCTGTCGGGTTGCATCACAGCTAGATGTGACAACAGGTCTGCCCAAAACCGCAAGAAATTGCAAAAAGGTTGTAGATCACAACATAGTTGTGGTCCATCACACAGACCAGACATCCATCCATTGACTCCATCTACACTTCACGCTGCCTCGGAGAAGCAGCCAACATAATCGTAGACTGGTCCCATCCCGGTCATTCCTTCTTTTCCCTGCTCCCATCCAGCAGAAGCAGGCACGTGCCGTCAGGGTAGGCAAAGTAGGCACTGCCTACCCTGACTAAAATTATAACATAGTAATAACTAAATATAAATAATAAAGGCATGGGAGAATTATGCCTATGTAAGAGACCGGTCTCTTAGGTAGGCATAATTTTTTGTGCCTTTCATTCGCAGCGCTTGTAACACGGGAAGGTCTGTGCAGCCCACGTGCTGTCAGCGCTGCCTGAAGCTGTCACTTTCAAGCAGGGCTGAAGGCAGCAGAAATTCTGCCTTTGCTGTACTGCGCAGGCGCATCAGTCTACTGCGCATGCGCAGCGCAAGTTTCTTGGCGGGGTTTTCAACTATGGTTTGTCGTGTACCAATGATGTGGTAAGCACATTTTCCTTTCATTTTTTAAATACCGTATTTCCCGGGGTGTG
This sequence comes from Raja brachyura, assembly GCA_963514005.1. The sequence continues at coordinate 16,358,134 of OY740785.1, forward strand.
GGGGTCGGGGGAGCGCTCCTTTCTCAGTGTTTGGGGAGTCTGGCCCGGGGTAAAGTTGCGGGCAGGGCACGAATGTTATGAATGAGGGGATTGGGATAATGCCACTTGCGATGCTCCTTGCACGGAGGCGTGGAATGCCACCACATTGAGACCGGGGGGGAGAGAGAAGTAGCTCGGGTGGCTGAGCGGCCGCCAGGCCGGACAGCGGAACCAGCCGCCATCTTAGCTCCTTCTGCCGGTCCCCGCTCACCTCTGGCAGCTCACTGTCTAAAAACCTCTCTCATGCTGCTCGCTGGCCTCACTCATGTCCTTAAATTATGACAGCGCAATTGAGGTTACTCGGCTGTGGGAATTTAAGGATTTGCAGGAAGCCGCTGACATGAGCGAAGTCGTCGAACGGCAGGTGACAGGTGTGCCTTCTGCCGGCCAAAGGAGAGCGGGACGGCAGAAGGCACTGAAGTGGCGGCCAGTTCTGCTGTCGGGTCCCAGTGGCCGCTCCCCGAGTTGCTTCTATCCCCAGCTACAGTGCGTGGCTTCGCGCCCGGAGAGCTGCGGTAGCGGTGAGTGAGTGAGTTACTGGCAGTATCTCCGACACCCTCCTTCTCGTGCCCTCCCCACAACTTTACCCCTGGCACAGACTCAACACACGCTTTGAAAGGAACTGTTCCCCCAATTGGTCTAGGACTAGGAAGCCTTGGGCAAATTGAAATGTCACTGTTTTTATTTATTTATTTATTTAACGGAGCGAACAATCTGCGCATGCGCGGTGTAATTTTTTTTTAAAGCGGACTGAGTGCCTAACCTGAATAATTACTCACGGCACGTGCCTGAGCAGAAGGTACAGAGTTTGATCGTGCAGACCATCAGACTGAGGAGCAGCTTCTTCCCATCTGTTATCAGGCTTGGGAATGGTCCAAGGTTACTGTCCGATTCGCTTCTACCCCACTGTGGACATTGCATTTTGTCTCTGGAACTGGTGCACTAGCATGCTGAGAACTATATTCTACACTCTGCATCTTCCCCTTTGCTCCACCTATTGTACTTCAGTTTAAACTGATTGTATTTATGTATGGTATATCTGATCTGCTTGGACAGCATGCAAAACACAACTTTTCACTGTATCTCGGTGACATTAATAAAGCTAAACCTAAAAGTAAATTGGCACATAAATCGGTCAGTTGTAGACTCAGTTGTTAAGCATTCCTTCATTCCCGTTGTATCCGTTCACCAGACTGATTCCTGGGATGTCAGGACTGTCTTATGAAGAAAGACTGGATAGACTCAGTTTATACTCTCTAGAATTTAGGAGATTGAGAGGGGATCTTATAGAAACTTACAAAATTCTTAAGGGGTTGGACAGGCTAGATGCAGGAAGATTGTTCCCGATGTTGGGGAGGACCAGGACGAGGGGTCACAGCTTAAGGATATGGGGGAAATCCTTTAGGACCAAGATGCGAAGGACTTTTTTCACACAAAGAGTGGTGGGTCTCTGGAACTCTCTGCCACAGTGGGTAGTTGAGGCCAGTTCATTGGCTATATTTAAGAGGGAGTTAGATGTGGCTAAGGGGATCAGAGGGTATGGAGAGAAGGCAGGTACGGGATACTGAGTTGGATGATCAACCATGATCATATTGAATGGCGGTGCAGGCTCGAAGGGCCGAATGGCCTACTCCTGCACCTAATTTCTATGTTTCTATGTTTCCCTTGTGTTTTCCCATCCTTTCCTCCTCACTCCTCTCAAACCTCATGCATGGGAAAACTATCCATGAAATTCCTTACCGGTGTCCAGGCGTTAAAAAAAAAGAACTACAATTCAATCAACATGAAGCTTCCCAGAAATCTGAAAAATAATAGGGGTCGATTGGCAAGGAAATTACAGCAACAAAGTTCATTGAATCTTATGGCAGCATTATGCTTGCATTCTTATGCAGCCTGGTACTTTACAGATTTTGGAAAACTGCTTGAAATTGGGATATGGCAAATGCATGCACAGCACAAAATAAGAGGGAATCGAGCAGGACATCTCTCCATCAACTTCGCTGCTCCATTACACTGCATAAAACAGTCAGAGAGTAATGGAAAGCAAAATTGTTCCCAAAGAATTCTGCATAGGCAGGAAGGAATAACCAAACTCATTTACTGATAACACTTATTTTTATTATACTTTTTACGGGATGGGAGAATCATTGGCAAGGTCAGCATTTCTTTGCCATCCCCAGCTGACCTTCAGTTGGAGATAGCAAGTCATCTTCTTCAACACTTGAAATCTTTGTAGTGAATGTATTCCCATCTGGTTTGTAGTAAACTGCAGGAATTAGGAATTGCTTCACTGTTTTTTTTGGATTGAATTGGAACTCCCTGGTTCAGTCAACCCTTCCACCCCAAACTATACCCTCCCCAGATACTTCCCCTGCAACCGCAGGAGATGCAACACCAGTCCTAATACCTCCTCCCTCAGCTTCATCCAGGGACATTGTGAGCCCTTTCAGGTGAGGCAGAGGTTCACTTGCACCTCCTCTAACCTCATCTCCTGTATCCGGTATTCCGGTGAGGGCTCCTATATATCAACAGGCCAAACATAGACTCAATAATAGAAACATAGAAACATAGAAAAATAGGTGCAGGAGTAGGCCATTCAGCCCTTCGAGCCTGCACCGCCATTCAATCATCCAACTCAGTATCCCGTACCTGCCTTCTCTCCATACCCCCTGATCCCCTTAGCCACAAGGGCCACATCTAACGCCCTCTTAAATATAGCCAATGAACTGGCCTCAACTACCCTCTGTGGCAGAGAGTTCCAGAGACCCACCACTCTCTGTGTAAAGAATGTTTTCCTCATCTCGGTCCTAAAGGAATTCCCCCTTATTCTTAGACTATGACCCCTTGTTCTGGACTCCCCCAACATCGGGAACAATCTTCCAGCATCTAGCTTGTCCAACCTCTTAAGAATTTTGTAAGTTTCTATAAGATCCCCCCTCAATCTTCTAAATTCCAGCGAGTACAAGCCGTGTCTATCCAGTATTTCCTCATATGAAAGTCCTGACATCCCAGGAATCAGTCTGGTGAATCTTCTCTGTACCCCCTCTATGGAAAGAATGTCTTTCCTCAGATTTGGAGACCAAAACTGTACGCAATACTCCAGGAGTGGCCTCACCAAAACCCTGTACAACTGCAGTAGAACCTCCCTGCTCCTATACTCAAATCCTTTCGCTACGAATGCTAACATACCATTTGCCTTCTTCACTGCCTGCTGCACCTACATACCTACTTTCAATGACTGGTGTACCATGACACCCAGGTCTCGTTGCATCTCCCCTTTTCCTAATCCGCCACCATTCAGATAATAGTCTACCCTCATGTTTTTGCCACCAAAGTGGATAACCTCACATTTATCCACATTATACTGCATCTGCCATGCATCTGCCCATTCACTCAGCCTATCCAAATCACCCTGCAGCCTCCAAGCATCCTCCTCACACCTAACTATACCCCCCAGCTAGGTGTCATCTGCAAATTTGGAGATGTTGCATTGAATTCCCTCGTCCAAATCATTAATATATATTGTAAATAGCTGGGGTCCCAGCACTGAGCCTTGTGGTACCCCACTAGTCACTGCCTGCCATTCTGAAAAGGACCCGTTTACTCCTACCTTATTTTAACGGAAGGTTTAAATAATCAATTTGATGGATAATCACTTTCGGTCGAAATTATTCCTTGGCTGCTGGTTAATTGTAATGACTGATGTGTTTAACTCTCCATCTGATGGATGGCAAGAACAAAACCAAAGAACTTCTTTGATGATCCATGTTTTGAATTTATTTAGAGGACAATGGCACAGTTGTGCAGCGGTTGAGTTGCTGCCCCAGAGATCGGGTTCGATCCTGACTATGGTGCTGTCTATGTGGAGTTTGCACATTCTCCCTGTAACCGGGTGGGTTGTCTCCGGGTGTTCCTCCCCACACTGCAGGTGTGTAGGATCAAAATTGGGATAACAAAGAACTAGTTTACGGGTGATTGCTGGTAGGCATGGACTCGATGGGCCGAAGGACCTGTTTCCGCACTGTATCTCATGGACATTGCTGCCAAGGCTAGTTTTTATTTTCCACGCGTGATCCTCGTTGTGAAGGTGGTGTTGAGTTGGATTGTTGAACCTTGTTGCACATGTAACGGTGGTTCTTCAACTCTGCTGTTGGATGGGCTGCTCCAGCAGTACCACCTGGTGATGATGAAGGAGTACATGGAGGGGAACTCGCATGCCTTTGTTGTCCTTGTCCTTCCAGATGGGAGAAGTGTAAGAGGTGCGCTTGAAGTAGTCCTTTGGCCGGTTAGTTAGTTTAGATCAGGATTGAACTTGGCTGTTGCTGGAGCTATGAGTTAGCTGCATTTCCACCCACGCCAATGTCCTGTCTTAGAACATGTAGAACATAGAGCAGAATAGCACAGGAACAGGCCTTCCAACCCATGATGTCTGTGCCCGTGCTTTACGATAGGTTTACGAGAATGATCCCGGGAATGATGGGGTTATCATATCATGAGCTTTTAACGGCACTGGGCCTATACTCGCTGGAGTTTAGAACGATGAGGGGGGGGGGGGGGGGGGGGGGGGGCATTGAAACTTACCAAATAGTGAAAGGCCTGAATAGAGTGAATGTGGAGAGTATGTTTCCAGTAGTGAGAGAGGCTAGGACCAGTGGGAATAGAGTCAGAATAAAAGGGCCTACCTTTAGAAAGGAGATGAGGTGGAATTTCTTCAGTCAGAGGGTGGCGAATCTGTGGAATTCATTGCCACTCACGGCTGTGGAGGCCAAGTCATTGTTTATTGTTAAAGTTAAGATTGATAGATTCTCGATTTGTACGGGTGTCAGGGGTTATGGGGAGAAGGCAGGAGAATGGGGTTGAGGGGAAAAAATAGATCAGCCATGATTGAACAGCGGGGTAGACTTGATGGGCAGAATGTCCTACTTGTGGAAATTATGGATTTATACATTTGTCCAGTCTCTCCTTTCAGCTAATAAACGTTCAAAAGGTTATTTATTGGTCACATACACCAATTGGTGTAGTGAAATGCTTCTTGCTAATGCAGCAATTAAAAAGCAATGCAGACATAACAATAAATAAAGAGATTTAAACATAAAAAACATCACCCACAATGGTTCCCATTATGAGGGAAGGCACAATGTCCAATCCCCATCCATGTCCACCCATGTCGGGCCAATTGAGACCTCCGCAGTCGCCTTCAAGGAGGCCCGATGTTCCAGGCCGTTCTCGCCGGGTGATGGTGCTCCAGCGTCGGGAGATTCCTCTCAGTGGCTTGGTACACCTGGAACGGCCGCTTCCTTACCAGAGTCCGCGCTTATGAAGCCAACAAGGCCGCGCTGAATGGAGCTCCCCCACTGGCTCCCAATGTAAAGTTTAGCGCCGCCGTCCGCAGCTGGCCGCTCCACAGACCCACAGCTCCGCAATGGTTTTCTCGGCGGTCTCAGCTCACCGGAGTTCCAGCGCGGCGACCCGAGCAAGGCACCGCCCGCTCCGCGATAGCGCTCTAGCGCTGTGCCGCCACCGAAGCCGAGGTTCTGGGCGGTCCCCTCCGGAAACGCCGCTCCAGGCCGCGAGGACGGGTCAAAAGTGCAGCCCGCAGAAAAGCTGCCTCTCCGACCAGGTAGGGACTTGAAAAGTAGTTTGCCGCCCCCCCACCACCCCCCACATAAAAAAGACTAGAACTCCAAAAACAAAACACTAAAACTCACTAAAAATGTTTTTAAAAGAGTGAAAAACAAACAGCTGCAGGCTGGGCAGCCATACCATACAGGATGGCGCCCCCTAATACCCCCTAATCCAGTCAACTAACATGGTAAACTACTTGCACTTCACTATATCAGCAGTCGGGTTAATCTTCCATCCCTGCATTCTTTATCTGTGAAAGCGGTAGTTGCAAACACCCACCCCGTATTACATGGGTGCAATCCAAAGCCTTCAGTACAAGTCAAACCCAATTCCTGCACAGGAGCTTCCATTAAGTTGCTGTTCAAGAGATGGTAAGCCATCTAAATTTCAAGCTTGCTATCACAGAAGAATGACACAAATAGCTGCAGTAACTCAGCAGGTCAGCAGGGAGAAAAGGAATAGGTCACATTGCAGACATCATTTTGGATCAACAGACCCCACTGTGGTCCCACTGCATGATTGGCTGAGTTGCTGAAATGATCTTGCAGCATTCAGGACACAATGGTAATTTCCACATATCATCTGTCATGTAATTTTTGTGATCAGTGCAACAAGTTATCCTGGCAGAGTAATGCATTCAACGTCAAACGACGTTATTCAAAACTACAGGGAGGAAAGGGGACAAGGAATGCAGGCGGATTTTCAAGAGTTATGCAAAAGGCTGGGCAGCACGGTGGGGCAGCACTGGAGTTGCTGCCTCACAACGCCAGAGACACAGCTTCGATCCTGACCATGGTTGCTGGCTGTACCTGCTCCCTGTGACCCCATGGGCTTTCTCCTGGTGCTCTGGTTTCCTCCCACACTAAAGATGTGCAGGTTTGGCTTTGGTAAAATTGTAAATTATCCCCAGTGTGTAGGATAGTGTGCGGGGTGATCCTTGGTCGGCACAGACTCGGTGGGCCGAACAGCCTGTTTAACTTTCGTCTACTTTAGTTTCATTGTGTTTATTGTCATGTGTACCGAGTTTCAGTGAAAAACTTTTTCTGTTGCATGCTATCCAGTCAGCAGAAAGACTTTGCATACGATACGATACGATAAAACTTTATTCATCCCCGGAGGGAAATTGGCCTCCCAACAGTCACAACACACAAGGTACACAAAAACTTGAAATTAAAAGTGAAAAAAAAAAAGAAAATGACAAATCATGCATGATTGCAATTAAACCTTCCACAGTGTACAGATACAGGGTAAAGGGAATAAAGTTTAGTACAGAATAGAGTCCAGTAAGGTCCGATTAAAGAGAGCTCAGGAGACTCCAATGAGGTAGATGGTAGGTCAGGACCGCTCTCTAGTTGGTGATAGGATGGTTCAGTTGCCTGATAACAGCATAGGATGGTTCAGTTGCCTGATAAATGGTGACTTGCACATGGTCAGTGCAGAAGGTATGGCAGACAAAGACTTCCTTAAGCCCATCCAGGTGTTAGTTTGTTGAAAGCCCTTCAATGCGGAGATGAGCACACAACGGTACAAGAGGGGTGGGTCATAGGGGTCTTGTCCACGTGGAGAATTCTGGATTCAGTTTAAGGGAAAAGAATAGGTTGGCCCAAGGAGGATCAGTGGAAGAGAGCTTTTGTGGTCGTGACGATAATTCAGTTTGATCTTGCATAGAAGGACAAAGATAAAACCAGACTAAAGATTTTAGCTTGGAGTAAGGCCAGTTTTACTGGTCTGAGTGGTGGTTTAGTGAAAGTGGACTGGAAACAGCTATTTGAAAATAAATCAGTCTCAGAGCAAGGGGAAGCATTGAAGAAAGAGACCCAAGGGCTTCAGGTTAAACAGGCTGCAGCCAATACAAATGAATGGACTGCCAAACCTAGAGCCTTGGATGACAAAACACATAGAGAGTAAGATGAGGCAGAGAAGGAAAGCTTATGTGAGGTGTGAGATGCTGAGAGCTGAATGCAACAAAAAGCCCAGATGATTATAGACAGTGGGGGAAAGAATCTGAAAGGTAATTTCAGAAGGCAAAGATGGCCAGTGGCACAGCGGCAGTTGCTGACTTACATCACCAGAGACCCAGTTTCGATCCTGTCTATGGGTGCTTCTCTGTACACACACTAGGGACAATTTACACTGATACCAAGCTAATTTACCTACATACCTGTACATCTTTGGAGTGTGGGAGAAACCAAAGATCTTGGAAAAAACCCTCCCATAGTCAGGATCGAACCTGGGTCTCTGGCGCTGCAAGCGCTGGAAGACAACAATTATTCCGCTGTGCCACCGTGTAATAAATTTCACCAAGGCAGTACACAAAGAGTTGCCATGTTTCCAGTGCCATCTTGTATCCTTCAAGTTTCAAAGTTCTTAAAAATAACGAGGCTTATCTTGGCCTTAAAGGCCCGTTTTCCTGGTAGCAGCCCTGGGTCGGAGTTGCAGGGGTCGGCCTGGCCTGGCGGTGTCACTGATGTCCTCCACAGCTGCTCCGTGCTGCTGCAGGCCGCGTCCTCGAGCGGCCCACTCCACCAATGAGGAAGGGAACGATGCTGCCATTTAGGAGAAGCGTGAAAATTTGTAGGATAAACATTGTAAAAACGGACACATCTAAGGTGGTTAAACCGAGCGATTGTGAGATAGAGTGAAAAGCTTTTTTGTTGCGTGCTATCCAGTCAGCAGAAAGACTATACGTGATTGCAATCAAGCCGTCCACAGTGTACGGACACAAAAGGCTGGAGTAACTCAGTGGATCAGGCAGCATCTCTGGAGAAAAGGAATAGGTGACGTTTCGGCTTGAGACCCTTCTTATCCAGGATAAAAGGAACAACATTTAGTGCGAGATATAATCCAGTAAAGACCGATTAAAAATAATCTGAGGTTCTCCAAAGAGATAGATGATACGTCAGATCTGCTTTCTAGCTGTAGCTAGGACGGTTCAGTTGCCTGATAACAGGTGGAAAGAAACTGTCCCTGAAACTGGAGGTGTGCGTTTTCACACTTCTGTAAGTCTTGCCTGAGAGGAGAGAAGAGGGAGTGACCGGGGTGACATTCATCCTTGATAATACTAGTGCTGACCAGTCTCTGATGACATCTAAGACCGTTAAAGGAAGGGAGGAACATGTTAAAGCTCTGACTCCAATTTGTTTTCAGTCTTCCCTGACTGCATGAATGATGCCAGAGGATGAGTGGACGGCTAATGTCAAACCTTCATTGAAGAAGTTAGGAAGTGATAAAGCAACTTCTTGCAGATCATTTACTTACACTTCAGTGGTGGGGAGTTATTGGAATGTATTCTAAGGAAAAGTACAGATTAATCAGGATCAGTCAGAGTGAACTTGTTCAGAGAAGATCCTGCTGGACTGAATTGATTGTGGAATTAATAAGAGGAGTCGATGAAGACATTGCTAATAATGTAGTCTACATGTTATTTTGCAAAAGAAAGGCACAATGTGCTGGAATAACTCAGCGGGTCAGGGAGCATATCTGGAGAACATGGATGGATGAAATTTCAGGGTGGGATCTTTCAGGCTGATTGAAGAGGGGTGGCACTGTGACGCAGCGGTAGAGTTGCTGCCTTACAGCACCAGAGACCCGGGTTTGATCCCGACTACTGTCTGCACGGAGTTTGTAGGTTCTCCCCGTAACCTGCGTTGGTTTTTTCTGGGATCTTCGGTTTCCCCTGCACTACAGGTTTGTAGGTTAATTGGCTTAGTATAAATGCAAATTCTCCCTAGTGTGTGTAGCATTGTGTTAATCTGCGAGAATCGATGGTCTGTGCGGACTCAGTGGGCCAAAGGGCCTGTTCCCACGCTGTATCTCTACCCTAAACTGAAGAGGGGAGGGGCTGGAAAGAGAGCAAGAAGAGAGGCTGGACAGAGCATGGCCGGCAATAGGTGAATGTGGGTGAAGGGGTCATTTGACAAAAGCTGGGGATGAAAAAGACAGGTGTGAGCCCAAAAAGGCTAAAGAGTTGTCAATTGCTAAGCTTGGGAATAGAAAAGATGTGAATTGTGTAGCCGGCGTAAGGAATGCAGGTGGTGGAAGGGAGGATTGGAGAAACTCAGCCAGGGTTCAGCAGAGGGAAGTGGGGGGGGGGGGGGGGGGGGGGGGGGGTGGGGGGGGGGTAGAAGAAAGGGGGATGTGTATAAGGTATTTTAAGGCGGAGATTGACAGATTCTTGATTAGTAAGGGTGTCAGGGATTATCGGGAGAAGGGAGGAGAATGGTGTTGCGAGGGAAAGATAGATCAGCCATGATTAAATGGCGGAGTAGACTCAATGGGCTGAATGGCCAAATTCTGCTCCTGTGATTTATGGACATAAAAAATATAAAAAATAGGTGCAGGAGGATGCCATTCGGCTCTTCGAGCCACACCGCTGGGTGGTGCAAGTAGGAATCAAGAGTCAACAGTAAGTAGGAGTGAAGAGTAACTAATTTATGGGTGGGTTCTTGGGAGAGAAAAGGGAGGGGGAAGGGGGCTGTTTGTGGGTTACCCAAAAAGATTTTTGCAAGGATTCTGCAAGGTTTTCAACAAGTACTATAGGCAGCCTGCTCAAAAGATGTCGAACTCCATGAGTAGAAATCCAAGGATAAAATGCAAAATTGGACCCAGAATTGGCTCGGTCGCAGGGCAAGGCATGACTGTTGGTTTCCAAAGGGAATTTGCAAGACTCCTGTGCTCTGTTCTTTGCATTTTCTTTAGTATGCGTTAATAGTTTGGACTTAAATTTGGTGGTTGATAGGGAAATTAGCAGATTAAATAAATATTCTTCATGTGGCTGACAGTGAGGAGAAAATCTGTAAATTGCAGAAAAATTCAAAATACAGAGTAGTGACAAATGGAGTTTAATCAAGAGTAGAGTAGAGTTGCTGCCTTACAGCGAATGCAGCGCCGGAGACCCAGGTTCGATCTTGACTACGGAGTTTGTACGTTTTCCCCGTAACCTGCGTGGGTTTTCTCCAAGATCTTCGGTTTCCTCCCACACCCCAAAGACGTACATGTTTGAAATTGGTTTGGTGATAGTAAAAATTATCCCTAGTGGGTGTAGGATCGTGTTAATGTGCGGGGAATGCTGGTCGGCGCGGACCCGGTGGGCCAAAGAGCCTGTTTCCGTGCTGTATCTCTAAACTAAACTAAACTAAAAAACTAAAATGACAATGAGGAATAGCATTTGAGGTTGTGTGACTTGAAAGTGAATATACAGTCAGTAGGAGTCAAGAGTGTTTAATTGTTCTATGTATTGACAATGGAACAATGAAATTCTTACTTGCTGCAGCTTACCAAATAACAGACAACATAACTAATAATACAATAAATTAATTGTGCATGTCTGGACAGAGCGGCCTTGGAATCTCTGTCATCTGATTCATCAAATTAGTAAAATAAATTGGTAATGAGTTTCAAGTGGCATCGCTGAAGTCATGCCTTATTAGCCGAGATGTAAATATAAGGTGAGAGAGTTTGGGTGAGATTGTGTATGATTTTGAATACTGCACACAGTTCTACTCGTATATTAAGGGCGGCACAGTGGTGCAGCTGGTAGAGCTGCTGCCTCAGGGCACTAGAGGCCTGGGTTCGATCCTTTGACCTCGGATGCTGTCCGTGTGGAGTTTGTACGTTCTCCCTGTGACCACGTAGCATTCCTACGGGTGCTCCAGTTTCCTCCTGCATCCCAAAGACATGCAGATTTGTAGGTTAATTGGCATCTGTAAGTAGTCCCTACTTCTTCTCCTTGCGTATGGCGTGCACAGCCTAAAGTTGTAGGACAACTTGTTCTATTTGATCTTATTTGATTGTGCACGCCGGGTTGATTGTATTCGTCGAAACAGGGCAGACCATGCGAATTTTGCAATCTTCCATCCCTAAATTGTCCCTAGCGTGCAGGGAATGGATGAGAATGTGGGATAACGTAGAACTAGTGTGAAAGGGAGATAGATGGTCGACATGGCCTTGGTGGGCCAAAGGGCCTGTTTACATGCTGGTTCTCTAAAACTAATCTATAAAGGTCTAATCGCATTGGATAGGGTGCAGAGATTTACAAGAATTGGACAATTGTCCATAATTGGACAATTGGATTACTGCAAACATTGGATCGGTCAAAGTTACTTATTTTGGAAAAAAGGTGGCTGAGGGCGAAACATAACCAAAACATTTAAAATTGCCAGAGGCTTAGATAATTATGAAGAATATGCTTTAAGGGACTTCCGGTGGCGCCATGTTCTAAGAGAGAACCGCGCCAGATCAGCTCCGCGAAAATCTGAAAAAAATCGGGGGTTAAAGGAGGCTACTAACGGTACTTACCGCAGGAGAGCGATTTTAAACGGCTCCGGGTGCGATTGCAAGCTGCGTGACGTCATCAGGCGCGCGACTTCGGTAAGAAATTCAAAATGCATTCCTCCTCCCCCCCCCCCCCCGCGACAAAAAAAGGACAAAGAAGGGAGGCAGGCCTCAAAGCCTCGGGTTCGAGTTTGGCTGCCTCCCAGGAAGAGATTTCACAGAGAAAAAGTGAAATGGAAGAACTTAAAAATTCTTTGCTTGGTGAAATGAAGAAACTGATGAAAGAAATGAAAGATATGAAGAAGGAATATAAAGATGAAATAAATCTGTTAAGAACGGATATCCAGGCGTCTCACGAGAGAATTAAAGAAGAACTAAAAAAAGAAGCTACAGAAACGGTAAAGATTATGATGAATGAATGGAAAATAAAGGCGGATGCTGAGTTTCAAAACCGGATGGCTGAGGTAAACGACAAGATTGCTGGGATTGAACAAATGCTGGATGCGAAGATAGATCCTATTTCAATCTCACTTGACCAACACAATGATGCAATTAAAGAATTGACTGACTTTGCTGTATCAAGTGCTAAGGAAAGTGAGAAACTACGCGTCGAGAATAAACGTCTCTCAGAGCTACTACATAAAATAAACGAGAAATATATTGATCTGGAGGGACGACAAAGACGTAAGAATTTGCGTATCGTAGGATTGACCGAGGGGCGGGAAGGAAATCAAGACCCGCGAAAATTTGCTGCAAAATTCCTAAAGGACATTCTGGATCTGGATCAAGAACCCCTGTTGGGCCGTGCTCATAGGGCTTTAAGACGGGCCCCTGGCAGAGGTGCACCGCCAAGACAAATGATTGTAAAGGTGGCCCACGATCACGTCTTTGAAGAAATGATGAAGATAATAATAAGAAAGAAGAATTTGAAATACGAAGGAGATAACATCAGTATCTTCAGAGATTACCCGGCTGAAGTGGCTAAGAGAAGATCTTTATTCACAGAAACAAGAGGTATTCTTCGGAATATAAAGGATATAAAGGATCTCAGATATGGTCTGATGTACCCAGCAACATTGAGAGTGACCTACGACAACAAGGAATATCGTTTTGTTAAGCATACCGACGCACTGGAATTGGCTCGAGACATACAGAAGAAGGCAGAAGAGGAAGCAGAAGAAGAAGCAAGCGAGGAAGGAGAAGATGAATGAACTTTTATCACCGACCTGCGGTTATGAATTATTCATTGAGAAAGAGGGGGAATAATGGACATGTTGTTATAGTTTGGTATTAATTAGTAAAATTTCAATGGTTCCCCTAATATAGTATTACTTATTATAATATTAATTATAATAGAAATTAATAACTAGTAATTAGTAATATGAATAATAGAAATAATTACTAAGTATTTAAAGTTAGTACCCCACCCCAATATACACAGCATTATAGATAGGAGCTGGAACATTTAACATCCTTTTTAATAAAAACGGAAGTCAGTAGATTAATAGCCACGCTAGTGTGGCTCCCACTAATGCACACTACACTACATATTAGTGTAGTTTCTTTTTTTTCTGGGCACCCTGTTAACACCCTTTCCTCTTTTTTTAATTACACTTTTTATTTTTTCTTATATATTAAGTATTTGATTTTATGTTATATATTATATGAATGTAATTATGAGCGATATTGTATAATTATTTTAAGAAGACATGTATATGGTTTACTGAGGATAGAAATTTTCATCAGGTTGGCGTTTGGGTATACCGCTGGGCTGGAGGGGTCGAGAAGGCTACTCCAAAAAAAACCACCCTAACAGCAAAATGCAAGACATGAATGTGAAGACTGGGAGGGGTGGAATTACCTTCTGTAGTTGGAATGTTAAGGGAATTAATGAACCAATTAAAAGGGGAAAGGTGCTAGCACAGTTGAACAGATTGAAATCAGACGTGATCTTCCTTCAAGAGACTCATCTTAAAAGAGATGCTCAACATAGATTAACGGCAAAATGGATTTCCAAGGTATATCATTCTTCATTTATACACAAATCTAGAGGAGTTGCAATAATTATCCGTAAAGGTATACCTTTTAAACAAAGTACTATAATAGAGGACAAAGAGGGTAGATATGTAATAATTACAGGGGAATTATATTCACAGAAAGTAATTTTGGTGAATATATATGCCCCTAATTTTGATAATCCATTATTTTTTAAGAAAATATTTAATAATATTCCTATTTCCATGCAATATAATTTAGTTATTGGGGGTGATTTTAATTGCACCTTAGATAGCTACCTAGACAGGTCTTCTACAAAAAGGAAAGCTACCTCTAATTCAAGTAAACATAAATTATTTTATTAATACATCTAATGTTAAGGATATTTGGAGACTAGATAATCCATCCGGACGAGAATACTCGTTTTTCTCGCCCGTATATGGAACTTACTCTAGGATAGATTATTTTCTAATAGATTCAAAATTACTACCTTTTACGTATGATGCAAAATATCACAATATTATTATTTCAGATCATGCGCCACTAACATTCAAGATAAAATTAAAAGATATACTTAATAAAACTACTACTTGGAGATTTAATCCCCAGATATTAAAGGATAAGGACTGTTGTAAACATGTAGTGGAACAGATTAAACTATTTTTTGAAACTAATGACAAACCTGAAATTTCACCATCGTTACTTTGGGATACATTTAAAGCATTTATGCGTGGTGCAATAATATCAGCACAAGCTTATTTTAATAAAGAAAATAGAAAGATGGAACAAAAGTTAGAAAATGAGATAAAACAACTAGATAGTGAAAACATAAAACACCCTTCTAAAGAGTTAAGTAATAAAATTGCAATATTAAAATATAGACTAAATAAAATATATTCTAACCAAGTTATTAAACTTTTTCAACAAACCAAACAAGTGCACTTTGAATTTGGAGACAAACCACAAAAACTACTAGCACGACAACTTAGAAAATTAGAAGATGAAAAAATGAAACATAGAATTAGATCTGCGCATGGAAATATATTGACGATACCAAAAGATATTAATGACAGATTTCTACAATATTATCAAAACCTTTATTCATCTAAATTAACAGGACAAACAGATGGTATGGAAACATTCCTACAAGAGTGCCAAATTAATAGTCTAGATCAGGAAGGTAGACATTTGTTAAACGCTGAAATAACAGTAAAAGATATTGAAGAATCAATTAGTTTGTTAAAGAATGGAAAAGCAGCGGGCCCTGATGGCCTGAGTGCAGAATTTTATAAAAAATTTCAAGATCTGATTTCTCCAAGATTATATACAGTATATAGATATGCATATGAACAAGGCAAATTACCAGAATCTTTAAATGAATCCACAATTACACTCATTCCTAAGGTAGATAAGGATTTGGAAGATCCAGGATCATATAGAGCGATCGCCCTTCTAAATACAGACCAAAAAATATTAACTGAAGTTTTATCTCGGAGATTAAGTCTGGTGATTTCTAAATTAATACATTATGATCAAACAGGTTTTATTCCAAAACGCTATTCATCCCATAATCTCAGACGCTTGTTTAATATTATATATTCAAAAAGAGTACGGGACAGGGAATTAGCGGTTGTATCGCTAGATGCAGAAAAGGCATTCGATCAGGTGGAATGGTTATATTTATTTAATATAATGGAAAAGTTTCAATTGGGGGATAGATTCTGTAAATGGATAAGAATTTTATATTTGAATCCAATGGCAAGAATCTTAACTAATCAAATATTATCAGCTAAATTTAAGCTCTCTAGGGGATGTAGACAGGGATGTCCATTATCGCCTTTACTATTTGCTTTGATGATAGAGCCTTTGGCGGAAAGAATTAGATCTGAACCTGAAATCTATGGCTATAATACTGACACAACAACTAACAAAATATCTTTATATGCAGATGATGTTTTGATTTATATTACAAAACCGGAAATTAGTATACCTAAGCTGTTTAATGTTATAACTAAATTTGGCACATTCTCAGGATTTAGGATTAATTGGAACAAAAGTGATATTATGCCTATAACTGGAATTAATGTAAATATATTACAACAATATCCATTAAAAATAGTTACAGACAAATTTAAATATTTAGGAATTAATGTAACTAAATCTTATAATTCACTAATTAAATCTAATTACCCTCTATTATTAGATAAACTTAAAAAATATATTTTGTATTGGAAAACACTTCCTATATCTATGATTGGTAGAATAAATGCTATAAAGATGGTGTTTTTACCACAATTATTATATTTGTTTCAGGCTATTCCTTTTTTTCTCCCAAAGATTTAAAAAAAAAAAAAGATAATATTATTAATAGTTTTATTTGGGATTATAAAAATCATAGAATAAGTAAAAAACATTTATGTAAATCTAAGATAAACGGAGGATTAGCACTTCCAAATTTTTTATATTATTTTTGGGCAGTCCAGATTAAGAATATGAATTTCTGGTGGGTAAATATGGATTATGAACCAACGTGGTTAAAGATGGAAAAGGAAGACTGTTTACCTTATAATGTAGGCTCGATTCTCTTTGCCCCAAAAGAAGTACAAAACAAAATTTATAGGGACAGCCCTATAATTTATAATAATAGACGTATTTGGAAACAAATAGTTAAGACTTTACATCTAGATAATCTTTCACTTAGACTACCAATTACGAATAACCCATTATTTAAACCCTCTATATTGGATGGGGGGTTTAGACATTGGGATGATTTAGGAATTAAAAGGATAGAGCACCTTTATAGAAAAGGAAAATTTCTTTTATTCCAAGAGTTACAAGATATCTACGGATTGTCTCCGCAACACTTGTTTAGGTACTTACAAATTAGAGATTATATAAAATCCAATACACAAGATTATAAAAATAAAGAACCAGGATTATTAGATGAATTATTATTTAATTTGCACCCAAATACAGAAAAACTAATAGCCTATATATATAACATAATTTTGGATAAGGAGAATCCAACAACTGAAACATATCGTCAAGCATGGGAAAATGAAATTGGTTTATCTATAACAAAAGAAAATTGGGAAGAAAGTTTACAGCGAATACACCGGTGTTCGTTAAATGCCAGACATACATTGATACAATTTAAAGTACTATATAGATTACATTATTCAAAAACTAAATTAAATAGTATCTTTCCCAATCTCTCTTCAATTTGTGATAAATGTAAGAATTTAGAAGCAAATTTAATACACAGTTTTGCTACATGTCCCAAATTGAATTACTACTGGACAGAAATTTTTAAGGTTATTTCTGAAGTTCTTAAAATTAGATTGGACCCTGACACAAAGTTAATAATACTTGGAATTTTGGATTCAAATTTGGTACTTACAGTAAATCAAAGAAATTTCTTTGATTACTGTTTGATAATAGGGAAAAAAATCATATTGAAATTTTGGAAGGGAACATTATCCCCCACAATTAAAATGTGGGCAGCAGAGATGTTGGAGACGTTACATTTAGAAAGAATCAGATTTGTCCTACTGGACAAATATAATTCCTTCGAACAAATATGGTCTCCATACATACAGTATTTAGAGAAGTAGCTGTTCTTGACATCACAGCTCGACGGGTACCCTACGGGATTTGATGAGAATAACTTATTTTCATACTAGGATTAATATGCATGTCTTTATTGATATTATCATTTGTAATAGTTTTAGTTACAATATATTTTGTTGATTTTCATTTATATATATATATATAATATCTTTTTACTTTTTGTTAACCTTTTTTCTTTTCTCTTTTTCTTTTTCTCTTATATATAATCAAATTATTATTTAATCACTCCCTTATTGATTTAAAACTACTCTACTCTATCCTTATCTTTATCTCCAAAAAAATAGAAGATAATAACTTTTAACGGGTTAATTAAAAAAATATGGAATTAAGTTGATGTTTGTAAAGCTGTTTACACTATTGTAAATTGATTACTTCTAATAAAAGAAATTAAATTTAAAAAAAAGAATATGCTTTAAGAGTCCAAATGCAAAGATTTAAAGTAATAGCTTAGTTTAGTTTATTATTGCCACGTGAACCAAGGTACAGTGAAAAGCTTTTGCTCGCATGCAATCCAAAGCAAATACTTTACATGAATGCAATGAAACCGGGCACAGTGGCGCTGTGGTAGAGTTGCTGCCTCACAGCACCAGAGAGCAGGTTTGATCCTGATGACGGGTGCTCTCCGTACGGAGTTTGTACATTCTCCCCGTGACCTGCGTGGGGTTTCTCCGAGATCTTTGGTTTCTCCCACACTCCAAAGACGTACATGTTTGTAATTGGTTTGGTGATAGTAAAAATTGTCCCTAGTGGGTGTAGGATCGTGTTAATGTGCGGGGAACGCTGGTCGGCGCGGACCCGGTGGGCCAAAGAGCCTGTTTCCGTGCTGTATCTCTAAACTAAACTAAACTAAAAAACTAAAATGACAATGAGGAATAGCATTTGAGGTTGTGTGACTTGAAAGTGAATATACAGTCAGTAGGAGTCAAGAGTGTTTAATTGTTCTACGTATTGACAACGGAACAATGAAATTCTTACTTGCTGCAGCTTACCAAATAACAGACAACATAACTAATAATACAATAAATTAATTGTGCATGTCTGGACAGAGCGGCCTTGGAATCTCTGTCATCTGATTCATCAAGTTAGTAAAATAAATTGGTAAGGAGTTTCAAGTGGCATCGCTGAAGTCATGCCTTATTAGCCGAGATGTAAAATATAAGATGAGAGAGTTTGGGTAAGATTGTGTATGATTTTGAATACTGCACACAGTTCTACTCGTATATTAAGGGCGGCACAGTGGTGCAGCTGGTAGAGCTGCTGCCTCAGGGCACTAGAGGCCTGGGTTCGATCCTTTGACCTCGGATGCTGTCCGTGTGGAGTTTGTACGTTCTCCCTGTGACCACGTAGCATTCCTACGGGTGCTCCAGTTTCCTCCTGCATCCCAAAGACATGCAGATTTGTAGGTTAATTGGCATCTGTAAATAGTCCCTACTTCTTCTTCTTGCGTATGGCGTGCACAGCCTAAAGTTGTAGGACAACTTGTTCTATTTGATCTTATTTGATTGTGCACGCCGGGTTGATTGCATTCGTCGAAACAGGGCAGACCATGCGAATTTTGCAATCTTCCATCCCTAAATTGTCCCTAGCGTGCAGGGAATGGATGAGAATGTGGGATAACGTAGAACTAGTGTGAAAGGGAGATAGATGGTCGACATGGCCTTGGTGGGCCAAAGGGCCTGTTTACATGCTGGTTCTCTAAAACTAATCTATAAAGGTCTAATCGCATTGGATAGGGTGCAGAGATTTACAAGAATTGGACAATTGTCCATAATTGGACAATTGGATTACTGCAAACATTGGATCGGTCAAAGTTACTTATTTTGGAAAAAAGGTGGCTGAGGGCGAAACATAACCAAAACATTTAAAATTGCCAAAGGCTTAGATAATTATGAAGAATATGCTTTAAGAGTCCAAATGCAAAGATTTAAAGTAATAGCTTAGTTTAGTTTATTATTGCCACGTGAACCAAGGTACAGTGAAAAGCTTTTGCTCGCATGCAATCCAAAGCAAATACTTTACATGAATGCAATGAAACCGGGCACAGTGGCGCTGTGGTAGAGTTGCTGCCTCACAGCACCACAGACCAGGTTTGATCCTGACGACAGGTGCTCTCCGTACGGAGTTTGTACATTCTCCCCGTGACCTGCGTGGGTTTTCTCCGAGATCTTTGGTTTCTCCCACACTCCAAAGACGTACATGTTTGTAATTGGTTTGGTGATAGTAAAAATTGTCCCTAGTGGGTGTAGGATCGTGTCAATGTGCGGGGAACGCTGGTCGGCGCGGACCCGGTGGGCCAAAGAGCCTGTTTCCGTGCTGTATCTCTAAACTAAACTAAAAAACTAAAATCTTCTTCGAGTCCGTTGCAATCTCAGATATCGTTCTGCCAGTATCTGGCGCAGGTCACAGCTGGTCGGGTCGGTTCAGCCAGGTCCTGCGGGCTGCACTGGGGGGCGTTGTCACACTCCAGTAGGTGGACATTGTCTGTACTGCTCCACAGCTGCATGTGTCTTCTGCCTGGTAGTTCCATGCTTTCATAAGTGCTTTGCACCTCCCCTGCTCCACTCGTAATCTGTTGAGGGTCTTCCAGGTTGGTCACGTGAGGTCGTGCCCGCTGGCGAGGCATTCAGTCGGAGTGATTCCTCTCTCCATCCAGTCGTGGGCTCGTGTGTTGAGCTGGTTCCATTCATCTTTCCAGATGTTGGTCCTTGCTGTTTCTTTGGTTGTCTGGAGAAGTGGGACTGTCTGCAAGAAACTGGCTCTGGATTTCAGTCGGGGTTGAGGTGCTGTGTGTCCGTGCAGGGGCTGCCTGGTATCGATCTCCTGTGCTCTCCGCTCGTCTTGGGCGACAATGGATCGTCTGATATGGGGGGGGGGGGGGCAATACCAACTAGGGTGTACAGGCACGGGACTGGCGTTGTCTTTATGCATCCCGTGATAATGCGGTAGGTGTCGTTGAGGGCTGTGTCAACCAGTTTGATGTGGTGGGAGTGGCTCCAGCTTGTGCACGCATATTCAGCTGTGGAGAAGCACAGGGCTAGGGCAGTTGCAAGGATGTTTGGTGGATCAGTGCCCCACTTTGAATTTACCAGCTTGCGCAGGAGGTTGTTGCGAGTGTTGACCTTGGCTTTGGTGTTCTGAAGGTGGGATTTGAAAGAGAGTGGCCTGTCGAGTGTGACTCCGAGGTACACGGGGTGGAAGTGGTTGGAGAGTTTGTGGTCATCCCATGAGACGCTCAGTTGTTTTCCTGCATCTCGATTTTTAAGATGGAAGCTGCATAGTTGGGTTTTTGATGGGTTGGGTTTCAGATTGTTCTTGTAGTAGGTTGTCATCTCTTGGAGGGCGCTTTCAAGGACAGACTCGATCTTCTGGAAGTTCTCCTGTTGGGTGATGATGCAGGGGTCATCAGCATAGATGAAGTGGCGGCATTGTGGGGGAAGTGGTTGGTCGTTGGTGTAGATGTTGAAGAGGAGGGGGGGCCAGTACGCTGCCTTGTGGTAGGCCATTATTTTGGTCTTTCCATTTGCTCTTCTTGTCGTTTAGTTGAACGAAGAAGCGCCTGTTGTTGAGAAGGCTTTTGATGACTTGGCACAGGCCGGGGTCACCAATCATGTCAAAATATTTCCTGAGCATGGTGCGAAGCTGGACAGTGTCGTAGGCAGCGGTGAGGTCTATGAAAGCTGCTCCGGTGGTTAGTTTGCACTCAAAACCGGTGATTAGTTTGCAAGTCAAAATCTAAATGACAATGAGGAATAGCATTTGAGGTTGTGTGACTTGAAAGTGAATATACAGTCAGTAGGAGTCAAGAGTGTTTAATTGTTCTACGTATTGACAATGGAACAATGAAATTCTTACTTGCTGCAGCTTACCAAATAAAAGACAACATAACTAATAATACAATAAATTAATTGTGCATGTCTGGACAGAGCGGCCTTGGAATCTCTGCCATCTGATTCATCAATTTAGTAAAATAAATTGGTAAGGAGTTTCAAGTGGCATCTCTGATTGGGTGGGATAATCCTTCAGGAGGTGCGGCGTCTTCTCAGGAGGCAGAGCATCCCAACGGGATAGACACATAAAGATGGCGTCTGAAGAAGGGTCTCACCTATTCCTTTTCTCCAGAGATGCTGTCTGACCCGCTGAGTAACTCCAGCTTTTTTTGTCTATTTTTGGTTTAAATCAATATCTGCAGTTCCTTCCAACACATCCTGACAGGAGGCTGGATGTTCTCTATCCACTGGAAATCATGTATCTATACACATTAAATGGATCGATTGTAATCAAGTATTGTCTTTCTGCTGACTGTTAAGCATGCAACAAAAAGCTTTTCACTGTACCTCGGTACATGTGATAATAAACTGAACTCTCAGGGGCTAGAGCCTTCGACCAGGAGGTGGAGTGTTCTCTCTGGAGGCAGCTGTTGACAAAGCTGAAGCTGACAGGGTACATATTTCATTGAAGTTATATTCATGGAGGAGATGTCACTGCAACCTTTTCATTGACTGCAGCAATGTTGGTACCTGAATATTTTTAGTTGAGTTTATGGAAACAGCATGGAACCAGGCCCTTGGTCCCAACGCGTCCACCCCAATATGTGGCACGGTGGTGCAGCGATAGAGTTGCTGCCTCACAGCACCAGAGACCCGGATTCGATCCTGACCACAGGTGCTGTCTGTACAGAGTTTGAACGTTCTTCCTGTGGGTTTTCTCCGGGTGCTCCGGTTTCCTCAAACACTCCAAAGACGTGCAGGTTTGTAGGTTAATTGGCATGGTATAATTGTATTTAGTGTGTGTGGGATAGTGTTAATATGCAGGGATTGCTGGTCGGTGTGGACTCGGTGGACCGAAGGGCCTGTTTACATGCTGTATCTCTAAACTAAACCATTGATCACCTGTTCATGATCATTTACTTAACTTTAGTTGAGAGATAAAGAGCATGGAAGCAGGCCCTTCAACCCATCTAGTCCACACTGACCATCGATTGGCGTGGAACTAAGCTTTCCCACTTTATCATCCCACTTTATCTACACGCGTTTAGGAACCATTTTACAGAGGGCTAATCAACCTGTACATCCTTTGGAGTGTGGGAGGAAACCGGAGCACCCAACAAAAACCCACACGGTCACAGGAAGAACATGTACAGACAGCACCAGTGGTCAGGATTGAACTTGGCTCTCTGGCAATGTGAGGCAGCAACTCAACCGATGCGCCACTCAGCCTTTCCTTGCCGTTCTTTATCCCCTTTTCTTTTTTTTTAAATATATTTTTATTAGAGGCCATACGTATTACAAATAATATGATAATTTTTTCAGATATACATATTACATCTTTCCAAAATTATATAAATATTACCAAGCCATATATATAGGCCTCAATTTTTTTAAATAGTGTGAGAAAGAAAAAAAAAGAATAAAGAAAGAATAGAGAATAATTTAAAAAGTGTGATTATAATTTTGATTAGAAGAGAAAAAGAGAAAGAGAAAAAAAAAGGAAAAAACATATAACTAATAAACAATTATTATACTTAAAGATAAAAAAAACAGTATACATCTTATCAATGAATGGAACAATTTCTAATTATAATATATGGAGACAAGTATATAAATCTCAGATTAAACATTTTAGTTTGTTCTTATCACCGGGTACTTATTGAGTTTCAATGCTGAGCCCAGCTACCCCTTCATATAATCAGTAAATGGAGACCATATTTGTTCAAAAAGCTCGTGTTTATCCATTAGGATAAACCTAATTCTCTCCAATTGCAACGTCTTCAACATTTCCACTGTCCACATTTTAATTGTAGGGGATAATGGTCCCTTCCAAAATTTTAATATTAATTTTTTTCCAATTATTAAACAATAATCCAGAAAGTTTCTTTGATTTGCTGTTAATGTTTGATTTGAATCTGAAACACCTAATATTATTAATTTTGGGTCAGGAATTAATGTGATCTTAAGAACTATGGAAATAATTTTGAAAATCTCAGTCCAATAACTATTAAATTTTGTACATATTACAAAACTATGAGTTAAATCAGCTTCTATGTGCTGACATTTATCACACAATGGTGATATATTAGGAAAAATTCTATTTAATTTCTTTTTTGAGTAATGTAATCTATGTAATACTTTGAATTGTATCAAAGTATGTCTGGCATTTAACGAACAGCGATGAATGAAGCTTTCTTCCCAAAAATCTTCTGATATCGGTAAACCAGTTTCATTTTCCCATTTTTGTCGAAATGATTCAGTTATTGGTATTTCCCTGTCCAAAAGAATGTTATATATATATGCTATTAATTTTTCTGTGTTTGGATGCTTATTAAGTACTTCATCCAGTAAACCTGGATCTCTATTTCTGTAATCTTGCGTATTTGATTTGACATAATCTCTGATTTGTAAATATCTAAATAAATTATTTGCTTGCAATCCATAAATCTCTTTCAACTCCTGAAATGAGAGAAATTTCCCATTCCTGTAAAGATGTTCTATCCTTATTATTCCTAAATTTTTCCAATGTCTAAACCCCACATCCAATGTCGAGGGTTTAAACAGAGGATTATTCATAATTGGTAAACAAAGCGGCATAGTTTGTAAATGTAAAGTCTTAACGATTTGTTTCCTAATACGTATATTATTTAAAATTATAGGATTTTCCTCCTTATATTTTTTTTTTGTACCACCCTTGGGGCAAGGTAATTGTACTTATATCGAAGGGTAAACAATCTTCCTTTTCCATTCTTAACCAAACTGGGTCCTGTTCCATAAGCACCAGCCAAAAATTAAAGTTCTTAATCTGAACCGCCCAAAAATAATATAAAAAAATATGTAGAGCTAGGCCACCATTTATATTAGATTTACATAAGTGTATTTTACTTATTCTGTGATTTTTATAATCCCAAATAAAGCTGTTGACAATGGAATCAATTAAAAAAAAAAAAAAATTTTAGAAGATATAGCGGGGTGGCTTGAAATAAATATAGTAATTGTGGCAAAAAAATCATTTTAATGGCATTTATTCTACCAATCATTGATATCGGTAATGTTTTCCAATATAAGATATTATTTTTTAATTTATTTAGTAATTGGGGGAAATTTGATTTAAATAGAGAATTATAAGATTTTGATACATTAATTCCAAGATATTTAATTTGATTATTAACTATTTTAAATGGAAATTTTTGTAATTTATTCAATTTTATTCCTGTTATAGGCATAATTTCACTTTTATTCCAATTAATTCTATATCCTGAGAACATACTAAATTCAGTTATAACATCAAGTAATTTTGGAATACTAATCTCCGGTTTTGTTATGTATATCAAAACATCGTCTGCATATAAAGATATTTTGTTAATTGTGGTTTTAGTATTGTATCCATAAATTTCTGGTTCTGATCTAATCCTTTCGGCTAATAATTCTACAGCGAGCGCAAATAATAAGGGTGATAACGGACAACCTTGTCTACAACCCCTAGAAAGATTAAATTTTGCTGATAACATTTGATTTGTTAGGATTCTTGCTGTTGGGCCAGAGTATAAAATTCTAACCCATTTGTAAAATCCTTCTCCCAGTTGAAATTTCTGCATTATCCTAAATAAGTAAGGCCATTCGACCTGGTCAAACGCCTTTTCCGCATCCAGGGATATAACTGCTAATTCAATATCATTCACTCTTTTCGAATAAATGATATTAAATAGACGTCTTAAATTATAAGTGGAATATCGTTTAGGAATAAAACCTGTTTGATCATGATGTATTAATTTATTGATCACTAAACTTAACCTTTGAGATAAAATTGTTGTTAATATTTTTTTATCTGTATTTAAAAGAGCTATTGCTCCATATGATCCTGGGTCTTCTAGATCTTTATCTGCTTTAGGGATAAGTGTAATTGTGGATTCTTTTAGGGTTTCTGGAAGCTGTTCTTGCTCATAGGCATCTTTATATATAGTTTGTAGCTGTGGGGCGATCAAATCATGAAACTTCTTATAAAATTCAACACCTAAACCGATTTTATCCCCTTTTCTCCCGGTATTTGTTAATCACGTTGCTTTACGTTGGATACATTACTCTGCCAGTCGATCTGATCACCAAAATGTCGCATGACATAAGATATCTGGAGATAGACACAAAAAGCTGGAGTCAGCGGGACAGGCAGCATCTCTGGAGAGAAGGAATGGCGGCTTGTCGCGTCGAGATCCTTCTTCAGACTGATCAAAAAGGACTTTGGTTTAGTTTAGTTTAGTTTCGAGATACAGCGCGGAAACAGGCCCTCCGGCCCACCGAGTCCAGGTTCAGGAACAGCCTCTTCCCTTCAGCCATCAGGTTATTAAACACGACGACAAATACGCTCTGAACTACAACAGACAATTATTATTGCACTAATTGTTTGGTTTTTGAGGATTTGAGTATAGGAGCAGGGAGGTTCTACTGCAGTTGTACAGGGTTTTGGTGAGACCACACCTGGAGTATTGCATACAGTTTTGGTCTCCAAATCTGAGGAAAGACATTCTTGCTACAGGGAAGGTTCACCAGACTGATTCCATGGGATGTCAGGACTTTCATATGAGGAAAGACTGGATGGCTTGTACTCGCCAGAATTTAGAAGATTGAGGGGGGATCTTATAGAAATTTACAAAATTCTTCAGGGGTTGGACAGGCTAGATGCAGAAAGATTGTCCAGAACAAGAGGTCACAGTTTAAGGATAAGGGGGAATTCCTTTAGGACCGAGATGAGGAAAACATTTTTCACACAGAGAGTGGTGAATCTGTGGAATTCTCTGCCACAGAAGGAGTAGGATGGGGACCCACAGTCCCGTTTATATCAACGGGTCGATGGTTGAAATGGTCAAGAGCTTCAAATTCCTGGGCGTGCACATTTCTGAAGATCTCTCCTGGTCCGAGAACACTGATGCAATTATCAAGAAAGCTCACCAACGCCTCTACTTCCTGAGAAGATTACGGAAAGTCGGTTTGTCAAGGAGGAGTCTCTCTAACTTCTACAGGTGCACAGTAGAGAGCTTGCTGACCCGTTGCATCGTGGCTTGGTTCGGCAACTTGAACGCCCTGGAGAGGAAAAGACTACATAAAGTAGTAAGCACTGCCCAGTTCATCATCGGCTCTGACCTTCCTTCTATCGAGGGGATTTTCCGTAGTCGCTGCCTCAAAAAAGCTGGCAGTATCATCAAGGACCCACACCATCCTGGCCACACACTCATCTCCCTGCTACCTTCAGGTAGAAGGTACAGGAGCCTGAAGACTGCAACGACCAGGTTCAGGAATAGCTACTTCCCCACAGCCATCAGGCTATTAAACCTAGTTCGGACAAAACTCTGATAACTCATAACCCATTATCTGTTATTTGTACTTTATTAGTTTATTTATTCATGTGTGTATATATTTATATATGGTATATGGACACACTGATCTGTTTTGTAGTAAATGCCCTTTATGTTCTGTGTGCTGATGCAAAGCAAGAATTTCATTGTTCTATCAGGGACACATGACAATAAACTCACTTGAACATGAACTAGTTGAGGCCAGTTCATTGGCTATATTTAAGAGGGAGTTAGATGTGGCCCTTGTGGCTAAAGGAGTCAGGGGGTATGGAGAGAAGGCAGGTACAGGATACTGAATTGGATGATCAGCCATGATCATATTGAATGGCGGTGCAGGCTTGAAGGGCCGAATGGCCTACTCCTGTACCTATTTTCTATGTTTCTATGTGTGTTTGTGTATATAATACACACACTGATTTTTTCTCTCTCGTTTATGTACCATGTTCACATATTCTGTTGTGCTGCAGCAAGAAAGAATGTTCCATCTAGGACATGTGACAATAATAAAACGCTCTTGACTCTCAACACTATCCTACACCCACTAGGGACAATTTTTACATTTACCAAAGCGAATTAACCTGCAAACCTGCACGTCTTTGGAGTTTGGGAGGAAACCGGAGCATCCGGGGAAAACCCACACGGTCACTGGGAGAACGTACAAACTCCGTCCAGACAGTAGGTATGTTACAAAACTTACCTTGAGCAGCGCTGCAGTTCTGCCGCTCCCCGTGTGCGCGACTTTGGCGCCTTTCAGAGGGGGGCGGGCTTAAAGTGCCGTTTTTCCACAGGCAGGGAAAATCGATCAATGTCGGGCAATTTCATTGCGGAAGAAAAATCGCTCCGACATTTCAAGAATGAAGGTATTTTTAAATTACTCTAAATTATTTATTAACTAGAGTAATTTAAAAATCACCTTCAAAAGCCGTGAGCGTCGACAACCGGAAGGATTTTGCGTAGGGGAGAAAAAAAGGTAAATAGTTTATTTTTATATTAAAAGTTGTTTTTTCGGGAGCCTTTAATAACATTTTCATGTTGCGAAATGGGGTCCAAAAAAATGTATGAACAAACAGCATTTTTCCTCCCGACTTCACCGCTAACCGCAACGTTCCAATCCACCGCATTCCACTAAAACCCACTCACCAGTTGATTTAAATGGCCATTAATTTACAGGAATCAAACACTATATTCCTTCCATTTGGCCCAGAAATTCATGAAAATGAGATTTAAAAATTATGTTATATTGTGGATTATTGTGTTAATGTTATTTGGACACTTAGGCAATTAAAAAAAAGTTTATCCTTTCTTAAGAAATGGATAGATGTTTAGATCTACTCATTGAATTTTGTAATTAGTTACAATTAGATACCTAACTAATTATATGCTTTAATTTCAGGTCATCCAAGTAAGATTGTTTCATATTTGTTTCAGAATGCTTCAATCTATAATAACTGAAAATTTCACTGAGTTCTCTTAATTTTTAAGGAAGTTATGGGCTTTTAACTGTTCCAGATCACAGCTTTTGAGTTAAGTCAATTGAAAGGCAATGATGCCAATTTCCGAGTATGAAAATGGCCATAACTTTCTTAATACCGAAGATATGAAAGTGAATTAGGTGTCAAATTAAACTTCTTTTTATGCTTTATCTGATGGGATAAATTGCAGACTTGATTTTTAAAATCTCAACATTTTGTAACATTGCTACAGACAGGTGTTAAAGAAGGAACTGCAGATGTTGGAAAATCGAGGGTTACACAAAAGGCTGGAGAAACTCAGCGGGTGCAGCAGCATCTAAGGAGATAGGCAACGTTTCGGGGCGAAACTCTTCTCCAGACAGGTGATGGTTAGTTTGAGGATTATACGGGTGCCATACCTACCATCTGTGGAGCAGCAACCACGTGGAAGCTCCTGGTCTTAGCGCAGACCGTGCACTGCCCCGCCCCCTCTCCCGGCAGGCCCTGCGCCGCCGCCGCCGCCGCCACCGCCACGCGCGGACATTTCAAACCGCCGTCTCCACCACGCGCGGCCCCACTGGTAACGGACAGCACAGACGGCCCCGCGCCGACCCGACCCGACCGCGACACCTCCCTCTCCACACCCTCCCCCCCCCCCCCCCCCGGTCGGGCCGTAGAGGTAACGGCGACCACCCCCCGGCTACACCGCTGCCTGAGTCCCCTCTCCCCTCCCTCTGTCTCTCCTCTCCCTCCCCCCTCCACTCCTCTCCCTCCCCCCTCCACTCCTCTCCCTCCCCCATCCTCTTTCCCCCCATCCTCTCTCCCCTCTTCCTCCCCCTCCTCTCCTCTCCCCCTCTCTCCCCCTCTCTCCCCCTCTCTCCTCTCTCTTCCTCTCCCCTCTTCCTCCCCCCCTCTTCCTCCCCCCCTCTTCCTCCCCCCCTCTTCCTCCCCCCCTCTTCCTCCCCCCCTCTTCCTCCCCCCTCTTCTTCCTCCCCCCCCTCTTCCCCCCCCTCTTCCTCCCCCCTCTTCCTCCTCCCCCCCTCTTCCTCCTCCCCCCCTCTTCCTCCCCCCCCCCTTCCTCCCCCCCCCCTTCCTCCCCCCCCCTTCCTCCCCCCCCCTTCCTCCCCCCCCCCTTC
The DNA here is from genome assembly GCA_963514005.1 of Raja brachyura. The sequence continues at coordinate 16,387,620 of OY740785.1, forward strand.
CTCCCCCCCCCTTCCTCCCCCCCTCTTCCTCCCCCCTCTTCCTCCCCCCCCTCTTCCTCCCCCCCCTCTTCCTCCCCCCCCTCTTCCTCCCCCCCCTCTTCCTCCCCCCCCTCTTCCTCCCCCCCTCTTCCTCCCCCCCTCTTCCTCCCCCCCTCTTCCTCCCCCCCTCCCCCCTTCCCCCCTTCCCCCCTTCCCCCTCCCCCCTTCCCCTTCCCCCCTCCCCTCTCTCCTCTCTCCTCTCCCTCTTCCTCTCCCCCTCTTCCTCTCCCCCTCTTCCTCTCCCCTCTTCCTCTCCCCTCTTCCTCTCCCCCTCTTCCTCTCCCCCTCTTCCTCTCCCCCTCTTCCTCTCCCCCCTCTTCCTCTCCCCCCTCTTCCTCTCCCCCCCTTCCTCTCCCCCCCCTTCCTCTCCCCCCCTTCCTCTCCCCCCCCTTCCTCTCCCCCCCCTCCTCTCCCCCCTTCCTCTCCCCCCCCTTCCTCTCCCCCCCCCTTCCTCTCCCCCCCCCTTCCTCTCCCCCCCTCTTCCTCTCCCCCCCTCTTCCTCTCCCCCCCTCTTCCTCTCCCCCCCTCTTCCTCTCCCCCCCTCTTCCTCTCCCCCCCTCTTCCTCTCCCCCCCTCTTCCTCTCCCCCCCTCTTCCTCTCCCCCCCTCTTCCTCTCTTCCTCTCCCCCCCCCTCTTCCTCTCCCCCCCCTCTTCCTCTCCCCCCCCTCTTCCTCTCCCCCCTCTCTTCCTCTCCCCCCTCTCTTCCTCTCCCCCCTCTCTTCCTCTACCCCCCCCTCTCTTCCTCTACCCCCCCTCTCTTCCTATCCCCCCCTCTGTCCTTATTCTTTCCCCTCAGTTCCCTGTTTGACTGATTCACCCTCCTTGCAGTTCTGATTCTTCCCCCTGAATCTTGTTCAATAATTGTTTTCCAGATTGGGACAAAGTATATATATACAGGATCATTATTGCAGAATGACTGGTGACTGTAGTAAAAAATCTTTTCTCCAAGGTACGAAACAAATACATATTGTGAAATTGATGGTGACATACTGGAACTTATTCGAAATGGATATTTTGATATGGATATTCAACACTATGTTAAACTTGAGATGGACACAAAATGCTGGAGTAACTCAGTGGGACAGGCAGTATCTCTGGATAGAAGGAATGGGTCAGGTTTGGGTCGAGACCCCTTTTAGGGTCTCGACCCAAAACCTCACTCATTCCTTCTACCCAGAGATGCTGCCCTTCCTGCTGAGTCAAACCAGCATTTTGTGTCTATCTTTGGTGTACACCAGCAAAGAGTCATAGTGTGATACAGTGTGGGAACAGGCCCAACTTGCCCACACCGTCCAACATGTACCAGCTACACTCGTTCCACCTGCCAGCACTTGGTCCATATCCCCCCGAACCTGTCCTAGCCATGTACCTGTGTAACTGTTTCTTAAACGTTGGGCTAGTCCCAGCCTCAACTACCTCCTCTGACACATTGTTCCATACACCAATCACCCTTTGTGTGAAAATGTTACCCCTCAGTTTCCTATTAAATCTTTTCCCTTCACCTTGAAGCCATGTCCCCTGGTTCTAGATTCCTCTACTCTGGGTAAGAGACTCCGCATCTACCCGCTCTACTCTCATGATTTTGTACACCATAAGATCACCCCTCACCCCAGCGCTCCGAGGAATAGAGACTCTGCCAACTCAACCTTTCCCTGTAGCTCACACCGTCTAGTCCCGGCAACATCCTTGTAAATCTGCAGTTCCATCCTACATTATATTGAACTTACCTTGGTGTTTTAGAGATTGCAATGTGACTTTTTACTTGCCTGTTGTAGAAATCAACTTATTTGCATTATTTTTTCTCACTAATTGTATTTTCAAATACAGTGCCATAGATGTAAATATGTGCCAGGAGATGCATATCTTCTTGGTAATGGAATAGAATGTTGTGCTGCAGTGTGGTCACTTTTGTTGTGGTAATGAGTAAAAGTTGTATACTTTGACAAAGTCTGGTAACGATATTTTGACTGAATTACAAAATGATTAATTCAGCAAATATTCAAAGCAGGGGTTATTAAACTAATCTGCAGAGTGAAGAATGGTGGTTACAAGTGAGAAGGATTTTTGGTTTGTAACTGTAAAAATGTGCCAGGAGATGTATACTGCATCTTCTCACTAATGGAATAGAATGTTGTACTGCAGTGATCACTTTTGTTGTGGTAATGAGTAAAACTATATTTCACTGTACCTTGATACACATGGCAATAATAAATCTATTGTCAATCTCCACCTTAAAATTGCCCAGTGTCTTGGCCTCCACAGCATTGAATTCCACAGATTCACCAACTTCTGTCTAAATAAATTATCCGTCAACTCCTTTCTAAATGTACATCCTTTTATTCGGAGTCCTCTGGTCTTTGACTCCCACTATTGGAAACATTTCGTCCACATACACTCTATCCATGCCTTTGACTATTCGATAAGTTTCAATCGGGTCCCTCGCTCATCTTTCTAAACTCCAGCGAGTGACAGCCCAGTGCCGTCAAACTCTCATCGTACATTAACCCAATTATCTATATAGACAAATGAACCTGACTATATCGACGGGACGATGGTGGAGAGAGTCAAAAGCTTCATATTTCTGGGCGTGTATATCTCTGAAGATCTTTCCCTGGACCCAGCACACTGATGCAAATGTAAAGAAAGCACATCAACACCTCTACTTCCTGAGAAGATTACGGAGATTCAGTATGTCGAAGAGGATGCTCTTGAACCTCTCCAGGCGTACAGCACAGCGGTAGAGTTGCTCCCTAACTGCACCAGAGACCCGGGTTCGATCCTGACCTTGGGTGCTGTCTCTGCAGAGTGTGTACGTTCTCCCTATGACCATGTGAGTTTTCTCTGGGTGCTCTGATTTCCTCCAACTCTGCAAAGACGTACAGGTTTGTAGGTTATTTGGCTTTGGGAAATATTTGTCTGTGGTGTGTGTAGGGCGGTTTTGGTGATCGCTGGTCGGCGTGGACTCGGTGGGCCGCAGGACCTGTAGCTGTTCGAGCTCCAACTGTATTGTGCCAGAGAACTGGGTTCGATCCTGACCTCGGGTGCTGTCAGTACAGAGTTTGTACTTTCTCCCTGTGACTGCATGGCTTTTCTCTGGGCGCTCTGATTTCCTCCCACATTCCAAAGACGTGCGGGTTTGGAAGTTAATTGGCTGTGTGAATTGCCCCAAGTGTGTCGGGAATGGGATAGCAGAACTAGTGTGAATGGGTGATTGATGATCAGTGTGGACTCTGGTCTGAAGGTCTGTTTCGATGGTCTATGTGCATCTCTTAAACTAAAGAGGCCATTAAGAGTCAACATATATTGGCCAGACTGGACAGATTTCCACCTCTCCAAGTTGTTCACGAATCAGGTTGTCTTTTAATGACAGCCCATAGTTTTCAAAGTCATTGTCAGTAATATGACGTTGCTGTTTTAAGTATGAAAGTACCCTTGCATCATGAGTCCACATTATTTGATTTTAATAAAGGCCATTTTTATCCATTTTGGTTTCACCATGTAGAAATTACAGCAGTAGTTTTACATAGTCCCTCCCCCCTATTTCAGGGCACCATAATGTTTGGGCCACATGGTTTCACAGGTGTTTCTCCTCCACTGGAATGAGTGGAGTGACGTTGGGGGGAGCGAGAACATCCATTGATTCATCCATTGATTAATTGTCCGAGGAGTTCCCTTCCGCCTGCTCACTGCAGATGGAGCCACCAACCCCATTACCGGACACACCCTTTGTGCTCAATACTCCCGCCTCACCCTGTGCGGCGATTGCCTCTTCCCCACCCGCTGGTCTCTCCTCCACCTCAGTCCCAATCCTGGGACCAGTGGCAGAGGAGCCCAGATGTACCCGGGGAGTCGAGACCATTGACAGTGGGGGGGGGGGGCGACTATCCCTCCCCCAGTTGGGCCCAGAGTGAACTCTGGTGCACCAGACTCAGGGAGTCCCTCTGGAGCCAGGTCTTGAGGGTGAGAAAAAGGGGTTTCCCCTTCCCCCTCCCTACCAAGAGTCTCTGCCTCCAGAGGTGTGTTCTGTGCCTCATCTTGGGTGGGTTGCTCCAGGGCTTCCTCGGGTGCCTGAAGCTGGACTCCCCAACAGGAATCTCCTCCTGCTCCATAACACTCAAGTGGTCCCCATCGCCACCCTCCCCAGAATCCCCTCCAGAACATGGGACCGTGGCTTGAACTAGAGGGCGGGAGTCTTCCTCCAACACAGTACTCGCCTCCACCCTGAAGGATTCCCGTTCATCCCCCTTCCGCTCCTCCCTTGAGAGATTCCTCCTCTTTTTCGATGGGGAGGAGCTCACAGACTCTGGGGCATCTGAACAACCTTCCTCTGTGGCACCCCATCCTCCCACCCGATGCCCACTGCCCCCGGCTGGATTGTGGGGCTTGCAGACTCCCTAATGGGAGGTGATGGGACGGGTGGATCATTCTTGTCCCTGGGGGTTTTGTTCTCCAGTTGCTTCACCCTCTTCGTCACCTTGCCCCCCCCCCCCCCCACCCCTTCTTTTGACCCTCCCCACCCGCGCTCAGTGCAACCCTAGGGTTCCCTGACTCAACTACAAGGGGGGGGGGGGGGGTGGGTTAGTGCCACTGGAGGCGGAGGCCCTCGCCTGGGATTTGGGGCGATTCCTCCGAATATGCCCCACTTCCCTGCAGGCATGGCACCTTGGGCGCTCCGATGTCCAGTAGACTGTGAAGTCATGCCCATCTTGCTGGACACAGAAGCGCCCGTCAACTACCTCCTCTCGGTCCAGCAACATCATCAGCTGGCGCCGGAGGAAAAGAACGTGCAGCAGCTTCTTCCAACGGAACCCTTGGGATATCGGGGTGATGTCCGTGAGTACCTTCCCCAGGGTGTAAAGGTGGGGAAGGAGGGTCTCATTTGTGATGCAGGGCGAGACGTTCAACAGGACCCGTTGGAAAGTTTTCAACTTTTTTATTTTTCTTTAGTGTGTTTTAATGTGTGTTTTTAATATCTCTTTGTGTGTCTTGTGTGGGGGGTGCTGTGGGGGTGGCAAGGAGGAAATGGTTTTGGTCGCCTCCTCCATGTTGCCTCCCATGTGGCCTTACATCGAGGATCGGGCGGCCTTTCCCGGAGACGTGCCCGGGGCTTCAGCGGCGGACTCTCGTCGCGGAGCGGTCTACGGAGCTCCAGCTGGTGCGCCGTCCGCAGCCTGGGATCCCTCACTGGGGACCTGGGAGGAGAAGAAGCTCTGACCGTCGGCCCGCGGACAACTTCTACCGCAGGCGCGGCGGGGACTTACCATCAGGAGCGGGGTAGGAGCCCCGGATAGGAGCTCTGACCGCCGGCCCTGTGGTCTGTGGTGCTTCTGGCTGCGGCGCGGCGGGAACTTTAAATTTTCGGCCTGCGGCCTACACGAACCTGAAGCCGCATTCTCCGGTGGGGAAGCAACAATTCAGGACTTACGTGGATTTTATCTGGTCTTTGTCTCATCTGCACATTTGGATGCCCGCAGTGGCAGCTGCGGGGGGTTGAGGTCCCGACCATGGGGGAAAATGGAGGAGGACTGGCCAAATTTTGTGCCTTCCACCACCATGATGAATGCTGTGGATGTTTGTGTTAAAGAAAAATCAATTGTGATTTTGTGTGTTCTTTTTCAATGTTCAGCTGCTGGCAAATTAATTTCACTTGCACTTTATGCTGCGCGATGGTCGCCAAGGGAATGTTCCCCCCACTGAGATCCCTTTACTCCCTGCCGAGTTCACCCCCTCAACATACTCGAGGAAGAACACGGCCTTCCCAAACATCCTTCCCACGTACAGGATGCCTGCGGGCTTGGCCACCACGGTCATGGCAGCCGAGCAGTCTTCCAGGTTCATATGAGGGGGCAAGTAGCACCTTATTCCATGCTCGAAAGGCAGGTTCCTCATGGAGAACCTGGCCCCGCAGAGCAGCAGCTGAACCAGCCACCTTTGCATAGCTCCTGGAAGGCCCCGCTCCCCCAGAACACTGACCCAGCATAGCTTCAGGTGCTACAATTTAAAACATATCACTTATATAAAGCCTGAGACACAGACAGTCCAAATGGCACGAGGCCAAGTCCAATCACAAAACAAATGGAACAGTTCGTGGGAGGGAGGGAGGCAAAGTGGTGTCGCCTCAAACGCTGATAATGGCGGCTCGCCCGAAAAACTGCTACGTCACCACCTCTTCGCTGGATTATCTCAGCTCTCCTGCGTTCCCTGGCAAACTGCTGACCTTCGCAGTCAATCCCAGCTGTTCTTCGCTGCTCCTATCGTGGATGCATTGGTGATAATTTTCCAATGATCTATAGACTCAGAATCAGTTCCTATGGTTTGGTGGGTAGCTAATGTTATCCCACTTTTTAAGAAAGGCGGAAATAGAGAAAACAGGGAATTATAGACCAGATAGCCTGAAGTCGGTGGTGGGAAGATGCTGGAGTCAATTATAAAAGATGAAATAGCCGTATATTTGGAAAGCAGTAACAGGATCAGTAATGGTAACGGTCCGAGTCAGCATGGATTTATGAAGGGTAAATCATGCTTGACTAATCTGGAATTTTTTGTGGATGTAACTAGGAAAATGGACAAGGGAGAGTCAGTGGATGTAGTGTACCTGGACTTTCAGAAAGCATTTGATAAGGTCCCACATAGGAGATTAGTGGGCAAAATTAGGGCACATGGTATTGGGGGTAGAGTGCTGACATGGATATAAAATTGGTTGGCAGACAGCAAACAAAGAGTAGGGATTAACGGGTCCCTTTCAGAATGGCAGGCAGTGACTAGTGGGGTACCGCAAGGCTCGGTGCTGGGACCACAGCTATTTACAATATACATCAATGATTTGGATGAAGGGATTCAAAGTAACATTAGCAAATTTGAAGATGACACAATGCTGGGTGGCAGTGTGAACTGTGAGGAGGATGCCATGAGAATGCAGGGTGACTTGGACAGATTGGGGGAGTGGGCAGATGCATGACAGATGAAGTTTAATGTGGATAAATGTGAGGTTATCCACTTTGGTAGCAAAAACAGGAAGGCAGATTACTTTTTAAATGGCGTCAAATTGCGAAAAGGGGAAGTCCAACGGTATCTGGGGGGGGTCCTTGTTCATCCATCCATGAAAGTAAGCATGCAGGTACAGCAGGCAGTGAAGAAACTGAATGGCATGTTGGCCTTTATAACAAGAGGAGTCGAGTATCGGAACAAAGAGGTCCTTCTGCAGTTGTACAGAGCCCTAGTGAGACCACACCTGGAATATTATGTGCAGTTTTGGTCCGCTAATTTGAGGAAGGACATTCTTGCTATTTAGGGAGGGCAGCGTAGGTTTACATGATTAATTCACGGGATGGCGGGACTGTCATATCCTGAGAGAATGGAGCGGCTGGGCTTGTACTCTCTGGAGTTTAGAAGGATGAGAGGGGATCTTATTGAAACGTGAGATTGTTAAGGGTTTGGACACACTAGGCAGGAAACATGTTCCTGATGTTGGGGGAGTCCAGAACCAGGGGCAACAGTTTAAGAATAAGGGGTAAGCTATTTAGAACGGAGACGAGGAAACACTTTTTCTCACAGAGAGTTGTGAATCTGTGAAATTCTCTGCCTCAGAGGACGGTGGAGGCCAGTTCTTTGGATACTTTCAGGTGAGAGCTAGATAGGGCTCTTAAAGATAGCGTAGTCAGGGGATATGGGGAGAAGGCAGGAATGGGGTACTGATTGGGGATAATCAGCCATGACCACATTGAATGGCAGTGCTGGCTCGAAGGGCCAAAAGGCCTACTCCTGCACCTATTGTCTATTGTCTATTGTCCTACAGCAACAAAGGGACTTGCCTGCAGTCTTGTTGTTGGAAGCCTATTATCTCCCTCGGTCTTGCCGAGAGCATGGCGGCTTAGTCGTCAACTCCAAGCTCCAAGGCCGCAAAAGAAGGTCGAGACGCAAAAGCAGGTGCAGAAAACCTCCCACACCACATTAAAACCAGACTGGGCCACTCAGCATCGACGAGGCAGTAAGACGGTTGTTCTGGACGCAGTTGTGCTAGTCCAGAAAGATTTTTCTCCCCCCTTTTGGTTCGCAAACAGTTTCCTGGCAGGTTGCCAGCCACCGTAGTGGGAGCTACGCAGCCAATTGATAAGACTGCTCTCAGTCCCAAAACAAGCAAAAAACTTTAAAACAAGTGTCTGCAGCGTTGCAGTGAAACACACAGATGTTTAAAGTACCGCTGTATCTCCTCCGAAATCCAAAAAGATGATAAAACACACTAGTTCTTGTGTATGGATGGGAGCACCCAACCACACCTCCTGTAACCAGCTTGGAGGGGATGATGGTATTGAACGCCGAGCTGTAGTTATAAACAACAGCCTGACGTATGTGTTTTTATTGTCCAAGTCGTCCAGTACAGAGTGGAGAGCCATTGCGATCTCATCCTCAGTTGACCTGTCATGGCGATAGGCAAACTAGTGAGACGAGGTTATTGTCGAGGTAGGAGTTGATATGCACCATAACCAACTTCTCAGCACTCCATCAGCATGCCAGTTTCCACGCTGTATCTCTAAAGTAAAGAATGGTCTATTCATCTCCCTTTGATTCTTTGATTGTAGCTTCAAATAACTTTGATTTCATTCAGCTTGTTGTAATAAATAGGATTGGAAGGATAATGTGCAGAAAAAATTGACTTGTTTTTCAAGAGGGTTTGATGTGAAAATGTTCATTATTTCAAACTAGATGCATGTTGAGTTACAGCTTGTTTTGATACAAATTTAAATATATGACTGCTTCAGGCTGTTGTTCATCAACTGTAGCTTGATATTCAACACTATAATCCCCTCGAAACGTGTTACAAAAGCTCGGGGAACTGAGTTTCCTCACATCCCTTTGCAACTGGATCCTCTACTTCCTCAGACCACAATTGGTACGAATTGGCAACACTTTCTCCTTGATAACCATCAGCCCAGGGATTCCTCAAGGCTGTGTGCTCAGCCCCCTGCTCTATTCACTCTGTACCCATGACTGTGTAGCCGGGCACAGTTCTAACCCCATCTTCAAATTAGCATTTTGGACAAATTACCTGCATTTTCTGGCAGTCTTGGATAGAGCTGTTCCTAAACCATGCCGTGATGCATCCTGATAAAATGCACATGAGGTTATAATTAATTTGTTACTCCTTTTCAGATGTTGTGGCATTTGTGGACGTGTGGTCTTCAAATAAAACTGAAAATTATTCAAAATCGTTTGTAGAAAACTTGGTTGACATGGGTGCCAGGGTAAGTATTGCTTTCAATGAGATGTTTAAGATGTTTACTGCTGCATGTGAAATTTGAAAACGACTTGTTACTGGGTAATACTCAATTGGGTTGGAGTTCGTGGTGAGCATGTAGTTGACTTGTGAAGTATTTCTGAAAATAAAAGAGGAAATCAGAACAGTTTGAACGAAGATGAAAACTGGCATGCTGCTGTGTGATTGTTGCATATTGAGATTGAGCCAAAACGAAGTCTGAGGAACAGTCCTGAGCCAAAACATCACCCATCCTTTTCCCCCAGAGATGCTGCCTGACCCGCTGAGTTACACCAGCACTTTGTGTTTATCGGCGACATAATAAAACTCGCATTAACAAAACAGTTGCGATGAGAGTTTTTTATAGATGAAGTAATCTTGCCTGACTTGGCAACAACTGTCAAAAGGTAAATGTTATCTCTTGTTGGAAACTATCTCAATCTTGAAACTTTATCCAAAAAAATTTCAAGTGTTCAATTGTGTTGAAATTATCTTTTCAGTCGAAAAACACGGCACTCAAACAATTACATTGAACATTACAGAAAAATATTGCACTCAAACAATTCCATTGGACATTATGAGCACTTATTACCTCAGTCACATAAGCTGTCCTCTTTGGCAATGCATGGAGAAGTGGCAGGTAATATCTGCTGCTCTCAACCCATTGACACAGCCAACGAGTTGCACAGTTGATGGTGAGAAAAGTGGACTCGCACTTATTTCTCCCCTCCCCTTCCACTGACATTCCTTCCTCTAGTTTCACAATTCGCAGCTCTTCAATCCATTCATCTCACACCTTCTGTCTTTTTATCCCTGGCCTTTGTCCAACTATCTGCCGATCAAAACTCCCCTTCACCTGTATCCACCTATTACCAGCCCGGCCTTCTCCTGTTCTTCTATCTGCTGTCCCTTGTTTCTCCACTTTCTGTTCTCCCTTAAATTCAAGTTTTCTCATTTCAGAATAAAATAAAGTTTGGTGTACTTTCCTCTTATTGGCACAAACGTGAACGTATTTCTCAGAGCAGAAAAAAATCTAATCTAAAATTTTAACTTTGATAATATTACTCTAAATGTTAATCTTCCCATACAAGTTATTTAAAAGATCCTTCAATGTAATTTGAACAAAATTCTGAGCACAATATGGCAAATATACATTGCCATAGAAGCAGCTATCTGTGATCCCGGATTATATGGGAAGTAACTGCAGATGCTGGTTTACACCAAAGTAACTCAGCGGTGACAGGCAGCCACCCTGGAGAGAAGGAATACAAGACAATGCAATGCAATAGAATACAATAATACTTTATTAGACTCATATGTTTTGCAACATATACAAGGAATTTAATTTGCCAAGTCAGTCATACAAAAAAAAGCAACAGAACACACAAAATACATTTTAACATAAACATCAACCACAGTGACTCCTCCACATTCCTCACTGTCATGGAAAGCGAAAAAAAGTTCAATCACTTTCCTTCTTTGTAGGGGGCTTTGAGCCTTCCGGTGACGGGGCGATCTTACTCCCATAGCCGACGGTCGGGCCCTCGGCATCCGAATGGGTTACGTTTTGGGTCGAGACCCTTCAGACTCAAGTCTGAATCCCAAAGTTCTTCTCGGTCATCCCTCAAACCTATCCTTGTTATAAGTGTGGGGTTTTTCCAGGTGCTCTGGTTTCCTCCCATATCCCAAAGATGCGCATGTTTGTAGGTTAATTGTCCCTCTGTAAATTGCCCCTTGTGTGCAGGGAGTGGATGGAGAAAAAGGGATTATATAGAACTAGTGTGAATAAGTGATCGATGGTCGACATAGATTTGTTGGCCTGTTTTCCACGCTGTATCTTTCAATTAATCATTTGGAACCAAATTATAAAACAATAGTCGACGTTTCGGGTCATGATTCTTCATCTGGACTGAGCCGAGCCTTATTGAGTTTTGTGAATGGATTTTCCTTTTTTAAATAAAACTGAATTCAGTAAACATTTTCTAAACTCTCAAAATGTGTTTGCAGGTATTAAAGTACTTCAATAAACAGGTGACCCATGTGGTATTCAAGGATGGACATGAAAGTGTGTGGAAGAAGGCTCAGAAAACTGGTGTGAAATTAGTGTCTGTACTTTGGGTGGAAAGGTGTGAGCAATTCGATAAACCAATTTCTGAAAAATTATTGCTTTAAATTTAAGCTCATTTTAAAGCAAGATGGTAAATGGATTTTTGAGATTACTCGGAATGTGTATTTCCCTTGAAATCAATATTTTACTTGGAGGAAAATCATTTGACAGTGTACAATATTAAATATTCTGCATGTTGGCACAGGAGCATGATAAACTGAGTTTTTCAACTAATGAGTTTTTGGACCGTACTTAATTCTTTTTTTTTGTATTTCTAACGATGCTCTGTGATGTTTTGCTCTATGGTTATAATTGATTATAACAAAATTAAGTTTTCCAGAAAGGCAATTAAACTGCATTACCAAGGCATCTTGTGTTAGATTTGCCTATGATTCTTCCAAGTTGTGTGAAGACATTTTCAAATATTTCCTGGATTTTGGGGCTATGGGATTTATTGAAGGACAAAGCAAATATTGTCATTAACTTATTTTTAAATCAATTTTGCAAATTGGGTACTGTTGGTATCTTGACTTGCCCTTGAAGGTGGAGATGAGCTGCTGCCTTGCACTGCTGTCCTTCCAAAGAAGGTAGTTTACACTGTGTTATTGGGTTGGTGACACAGGAGACTAACCCAGTAATGATCAAGGGCCAGTGATACATTCCCTATCCAAAATGGTGTGCAACTTGGAGGGATGTTTGCACTTACTCTAGGTGGTCATGTTCCTTGTGATATCTTCTCAGTTTCAATTGCATGGACGCATTTTGACTTGATTGAATGCAAGTTTTTTTTAAACTCGCCCTTTACAAAACATAAAGCCAATCGTGCAATAATTAATGTGGCCAAGTACACTTTTATTTAGCAAACATCTGCCAAACCATCAGTGAGAAATCCAGTGATCATTTTTGTGGCCTGTCCTTGTAATTGTGCTTGATTGCAGTAGGCTATTGCAATGAAGAGGGGGAAAAAAAGATAAATTAGCAACAGCTGACAATTAATATGTCTGCTTGTGCATTTCAAAGCAGTCTTGATTTGCTTAAACTTGACTAGAAGCTATTGAGTGCTGGAATGATTTCCTGCCTTGTTTTTTATTATTGAGATTTAACAAACTATAAAGTGCAGTCAATGGAAGGTTGAATCATTAATTAAGCTTACATTGTTTAATATGCACCATTTGTAAATATTAAAAGGAAATGATTGTTTACATCGATATTTAACTAATGCACGAGAACAAGTTCATCTTTTGCCAAGTGTTAATGTTATTTAATTTATTTTAAAGGTGTTTGACGACACAAACCCATGTTGACGAATCCTTATTTCCTGCAATCAATGACAGTACCCATTTACCTGAAAAGAAGAGGACTGTAAGTACAGTGCATGGAATGATTCATAATGTCCATTTACAAAGTGCAATTTGAGGTTTAAAAAATATAAGTATGATGTACGTGTATTTTTTATTTGTGTGCAAGGCACCTAAATTACATGCATTGTTTACTTTTGAAAATGGTAAAAAACAGAATGGTATCTAACCCCATACATGCCTGTGTTTAGCAGCCAAGGTCATAGGTAGATGAAAACCAAAATGTTTCTGTTGCAGTCAGACAAAATGTTTCAGACAAATGCACATTCACATGTTTTCATCTTGTCTGGGGATGAATTAAAAGTGAGCAAAGAAGTTTGAATGATTGAACTTAGCTGGTAGATATGATTTAATCTCCATTTTAATATCCGATACTGGTACACCACCGTTTTATTTCCAGTGGCAACTGATGGTCCGGCACCTCCTTTACTTCGTATAAAATTGCGAGAATGCACATGAAATGTGACGCTTAGACCGGATGAGGCGGCCGATCTCGACTTAATCGGGACTTCCGTAGCCAGACCTCCAATCGGCGGGTTGAATCTGCCCCCCGCTACCGGCGCTCTGGAACTCCAGCCCGGCCAGAGCCGGTGGATCCGTTCCCATTGCCGACTTTTGAGGCCAGCTTTGTGGGCCAGTGTCTTAGCCCCCGACAGCCTAGGTGGACCGATCTGGTACTGTTCGACTTCCCTCGGAGGCCGTGATCTCTGTTGTTTTGGCAAAACAGATAATCCGGCAAGTTTGTGGATTCAAGGATACTGGAAAATGGTGGTGAACCCATATTTGGTTTTGAAATCTTTCGTATTCTTGCAGTAAAAATTATCAATGGTTCAATGATAATTTATTGTCACATGTACAGAGTACAATGAAATTATTTTTTGCATACAGTTCAGTAAAAGTATAATTGTACTTAATCACATCTTCGATTCAGTACAAGTTTATAGGAATATTACACTGAGACTGTAGACAAGAGTTGCCAAGATTGGCACCATTCTCAAGTCCAAGTTAGAGGTGTAGAGTTCTTAAACTAGCCATAAAAGTCCGTTGTCCTGGTGGCATAGCAAGGTCGGCCTGGCCAGCATAGCCGTTGGTATTGTCCGCCGCTCCATATGCCATGCGCTGCAGGTGACATCTGGTCCACACGCTCGGCCTCTTGGAGCGATGCCCAATCCATCCAAGCCCAGGCTGCTGCAAGGCCTCCAGCGACCCGCTCCCCCATTGAGGTACACTGCACTGATTTCCGCAGCCCGACTCATCCTCGGGAACGAGCAGGGCTGGGCTAGGCAGCTTGCCTCTTGTGGATGGGTTTCCCGGCTTTGAGACGGGCAAGCTAGGTTTGCTGCTGGGGGAAAGGCATGGCACCACAATCTGCCAGCAGAAAACGTGCCTCTCTGCGCTTCCCATCTTCATTGCATGCTGTTTGCCTTGTCTGTTTTCCTTTAAAAATGTGAACATATTGTGGGGATAAACTTCACAGGAAAGGCACATAAATGAAAAGTGATAATTGTGATTATCAAAATGTTTGAACTTAAATTCTATTTTAATATATGGTCACAGTATATTTGGGAGTATTGCATAATACAACGTTAGCTAATTAATTTATGGAGACAAAGGCGAGATGATGTTTTAGGGTCTGTACCCTTCAGTATGAAAACCTCCTGTCTATTCCCTTGTCAAATACTGCATGACTTGCTTAGTTTCTCCAGTAATTTGTCTCTTGCCTGTGCTTTTCTTGTTAGCTTGGCCTTTCTCCAAATTTATTACCTAGAGATTTTGAATACTGCATCCAAGCATATGTTTTAAGTTGTTTATATTGAAATTGCCCTTAGTTTGGACAAGATGCATTGATCTGTTTAAGATTCAACCATCCCATACTCACCTTTTCAGTCATCCATGTTTTATTTTTAATACCAAGTTCTCTGAACTTTGCAGCAAGTATTTCACATTGTCAAGTACCATTTGTTTATTAAGTAGCCCATTAGGAACAATTTACATTCATACCAAGTTAATTAACCTACAAACCTGTACGTCTTTGGAGTGGGGTGTGGGAGGAAACCGAAGATCTCAGAGAAAACCCACGCAGTCATGGGGAGAACGTACAAACTCGGTACAGACAGTACACGTAGTCAGGATCGAACCAGAGTCTCTGGCACTGCAAGCGCAGTAAGGCAGCAACTCTACTGCTGCGCCACCGTGCTGCCGCAATGTCTTTTTGTCTCTTGTCTTTGGGCTGGGTAATTTCCTCAAAAAATATTTTCTAACTTTGAAATATTTTAAAAGAATGTAAATATATAAATATGTTTAATAATGGAGCTTAAATGTTTTTTTAAAATAGTGACATAATTAAATTGTTATTTGATGTAAACTTTTCAGCATAGATGCATGAAACCCAAAGCGTTCATAGAAAAGACGGCAGAAAACGACAAGAGGCTGCAGAAGAAATTGGATCAAATGATTCGGGACCTAGATTCAAAAAGAACTGTTGGTGAGTTTTCAATGTAAAAAAAACAATTGAACTGTAAGCATTTCTTTCCATGCTCAGTACTAATTTGTTTTACCTCTGATAAATGCATCTGAATAAGTTGGTGTTATTTTATGGGAGGCTGATGGGTAGTGATGTATAGTGAGTACAGTTTTTGGGTTGAACTGGGTCAAGCCGGCAGGGATAATCAGTAACAGGGCAAGAGTTTGTGGCATGATAGACAGAGTGGAGAAGTGCGGCACAGTGGCGCAGCGGTAGAGTTACTGCCTTACAGCGCCAGAGACCCAGGTTCGATCCTGACTAAGGGAGGTGTCTGCAAAGTATGTACTTTCTCCCAATGACATACAGGTTTGTAGTTTAATTTGATTCTGTAAATTGTAGCTGGTGTACAGGACAGTGCAAGTGTATGGGGTGATTACTGGTCGGCGCCGAAGGGCCTGTTTCCTCGCTATATTTCTAAAGTCCAAAATGAGGATGGAGAGTAAGGAAGAAAAATTGAGAAATCAATCAAGGTAGAAGGAACTGAGAAACACATGGTGAAGAAAGAAGAATTGTAGGTGGATGGGAACAACAATAACACACGAGATGAAGAGGAGTGATGTTGAACAGACAAAAAGGACAGAAAATGAGAACAATGGAAAGATCGAAAGATGTGTAGGGGTATTATGTTTTTCATGTCTGCTCTGAAGTTTTATAAAGGCTGGTGAGGAGCATTTGCTCCTTCAGGCAAGTGTGACAAGGACAAATATTGCTGATTGCAGTGGAGGGGGAGAACGAATTAAAACTTTGCATGGGTGGAAGCGGTGCAAATGGCAAGGAAAACGGGTCAACCTGCAGTAAATGTGGAATGGTTTTTGGTGGCGCAGTGATTTGGTGATCACAGATGTGGATTGTGGGGGAATGGCCCAAACACTGATTTATGAAGGATAATGGGGCATCCTGTTGAAACTCTAGAAGGTAGTTTGTAATTGAGTGGCAACCTACGGTAGAATAGAAAGGATGCATTGTTCTGTGATGAGGAGAGTTGCTTTAACCAGGAATGTCATTGAACAAGTTGGTATCATTTGCTTCATAGGCATTGCCCTGGTGCCGCAAGGTTTTATTATCATTTATTGTTCAACGATGGTGTGTGGGGTTTCTTGAAATTGCAAATGTTATTTGATAAGCGAGCAGGAAAATTATTATTTCTGACAGGAAGCTGCTGACAAGTTAGAGGAATCGCTGAAGGATGATTTTTGAGTATTTGATGGTCAACTGGTAATAGATGTTAGAGTGAGGGAGTGATTCAATTTGATTTGGATTTGAGATTGGCCAAGGCCAGGGCAAATGAGAGAAGAGAGCAGTTTTGTTAAGTACCCGTGACCAAAGTACTTGACTCCCTTGATGGGAATTGCGGGAGGAGAATAGACAACTAATGTCTGATGCACCATGGACTTTTGGAGGAGATAATGTGAGCAAACTTCACACCTTGTAATAAACAGTGTGCTGCACAGCGAGTTACATAGAAAATAGGTGCAGGAATAGACCATTCGGCCTTGGAACCAGCACCGCCATTCAATGTGATCATGGCTGAGCATCCACGATTAGTACCCCGTTCCTGCCTTCTCCCCATATCCCTTGATTTCGCTAGCCTAAAGAGCTTTAGTTTAGTTTAAAGGTACAGCGAGAAACAGCCCTTCGGCCCACCGGGTCCGCGCCGACCAGCGATCCCTACACATTAACACTATCCTACAGCCACTAGGGACATTGTTCACATTTACCAAGCCAATTAACCTACAAACCTGTACGTCTTTGGAGTGTGGGGGGATACCAAAGATCTTGAAGAAAACCCATGCAGGTCACGGGGAGAACGTACAAACTCCATACAGACAGCAGCCGTAGTCGGGATCGAACCTGGGTCTCGCGCTGTATTCGCTGTAATGCAGCAACTCTACCACTGCACTACCGTGACTGCCCTTAGCTAAAGAGATTTAGGTCTATCTAACTCTTTTAAATGCATCCAGTGTTGGCCTCCACTGCCTTCTGAGGCAGAGAATTCCACAAATTCACAACTCTCTGGGTGAAAAAGTTTTTCCTCATCTCAGTTCTAAATGGCCTACCCCTTATTCGTAAACTGTGGCCCCTGATTCTGGACTCCCCCAACATCGGGAAAATGTTTCCTACATCTAGCTTGTCCAATCCCTGAATAATGTTATATGTTTGCAAAAGATTCACTCTCATCCTTCTTAATTCCAGTGAATGCAAGCCCAGTCGTTCCATTCTTTTATCATATGACAATCCCGCCATCTCAGGAATTAACCTCGTGAACCTATGCTGCACTCCCTCAATAGCAAGAATGTCTTTCCTCAAATTAGGAGACCAAAACTGCACACAATACTCCAGTTGTAGGAAAGAACTGCAGATGCATGGGTTAAATTAAAGGTAGGCACAAAATGCTCGAGTAACTCAGCGGGACAGGCAGCGTCTCTGGAAAGAAGGAATGGGTGACGTTTCCATTCAGAAGGAGGGTCTCGACCTGAAACATCACCCATTCCTTCTCACCACAATACTCCAGGTGTGGTCTCACCAGGGCCCTGTATAACTGCAGAAGGACTATACTTAAATCTTCTCGTTATGAAGGCCTACATGCCATTAGCTTTCTTCACTGCCTTATAGTACCAGAATTCCGGGTTCGATCCTGACTACGAGTGCCATCTCTGCAGTTTTTGCGTTCTTCCTGTGCATATTTCCACACTGTATCTCTGAAGTCTCTTAGATAACCTGGTAATTGCAAAATAACTGCTATCTAAATGGCTTAGTGTGTAGTGGCCATCATTATGAGGGTTGCAGGGAGCATTATATAGGAAAAATACAGGCAAGGTTAAGATTGGCTACTGAGAGCCATGTAAATATTTAGTTGTAATTTGATTTACAATTAAACGCTAACATTTATATCAACATGCTGCACTATAGTGACACTGAATGGCTGGTGCCTGCAACAGCAGGGGAGTCTAAACTCAGTTTTATTGTGTATGTTCTCTTCACCTTTTTAGCAACTTTACATGACATCTAGCATGAAAATACCTTGCAGCTACAATAGTTATTCCCTTCATCTTGTACCTGTACACTGTGGACATCTTGATTGTAATTCATGTATAATCTTTTCACTGACTGGATAGAGCGCAACAAAAAGCTTTCTCACTGCACTTCAGTACACATGACAATAATAAGCTAAACTCAACTAAATCTACAAGTACAAGGAGTCCAGTTCTTGACAAGAGCTTGTCAGTGATTATTTTGATCTTACCTATTCAACAATTTGCACAATGCAAAAGGATAAAAATCTTTCTTAGGGATATGAAGTAAATTCACAGCAAAAATTGGAACATTTCAAAGATACAAGAAGTTTTTACCAAACAAAATTCTCCAACTTAATCCATTAGTAAAAGAACAGTTTAAGTTTTATTGACAATCATTATATGTCTTTCATGCGAGTGAAATAATACAAAGTCAAATTTAGGAGATTTGAAATCCTATTTCTTGAGTTCAAAACTTTCCCTTGCAACCGCAGGAAATGCTACATTTGTCGCTTAACCTCCCCCCTTGTCTCCATGGACCCAAGCAGTCTTTCCAGGTGTGGCACGGGTTCACCTGCACCTCCACCAACCTCATCTATTGCATCCGCTGCTCTAGGTGTCAGCTGCTCTACATCGGTGAGACCAAGCGTAGGTTTGGCGATCGCTTCGCCCAACACCACTGCTCCGTTCGCAATAACCAACCTGATCTCCTGGTAGCTCAGCACTTCAACTCCCCCTCCCATTCAGAATCCGACCTTTCTGTCCTGGGCCTCCTCCATGGCCAGAATGAGACCCACTGTAAAATGGAGGAGCAGCACCTCGTATTTCGGTTAGTTTACACCCCAGCTGTATGAACATTGACTTCTCCAATTTAAGGTAGTCCTTGCTTTCTCCTCCCCTTCCCAGCTCTTCCTCGGCCCACTGTCTCTGCCTCTTCCTTTCTTCTTCCCGCCCCCCCACCCTCACATCAGTCTGAAACGTCACCTATTTCCTTCGCACCATAAACGTTGCCTATTTCCTTCGCACTATAGATGCAACCTCACCCGCTGAGTTTCTCCAGTTTTTTTTGTCTACCTTCAAAAATTATGAAAGTTTTTAATGGTAAATGGAGCAATATTGGTGCGTGGGGGGTAAGCTAGAGAGTGGAGAGGGGGGGTCAGTAACTTTCCCCCATTGACTTACAAGTGTTGATGGGGGAAGAGATCACCCTCTGGTTAACAGGATATTGATGTAACCTTTGAAAATGTAATCATAGGAAATAATCAATGAGAGTGATTTGAATGAATAATTGAAGCAGAGGAAGATGTAAGAGAACATACAACATTGGGTTTAGTTTGCATTTCTCTTTTAAAGAACCTGAATCTTGATACTAACTGACTCTTGAATCTTTTGTGCGCCAATAAAAAAATTCACCAAGACAAGGAGAGGACCTTGGTTCGGAATGTGGAATTTCACCTACTATTTTCTCAGTCCCAATTGCATTTTTTCTTTTCAAAGGAGCTGATCTGAATTTGCTCTCGCTTGAAGAGGAAGCTGCAGGTCTTATTAATGACAATGTTGAATCTGTTCCTCTCAATCGTTTCTGTGGAATGGAAAAGAGATTGAAGGAAATTAAAGAAAAAAGAGAAAACCCATCCCCTACATGTGAGTTCTTGCATATGATTTCAGGACTTGAAGATATTATTTTATTCTTATTTAAGTGAACTTCAATTTGTATTATTTACTGATAAAATGGTAATTGGACACATGCTAATTATTAAACAGCATGAAATTTTGTGTGGGATTACTTGGAGAAAATAAAAGTTGACTTTTAGTTAATTTACTGTTTTGAAACACAGTGCGGACACCACGCTGACAAGTACACCAGCACTATCCTATACACTAGGAACAACTTACAATTCTTACCGAGGCCAATTAACCTACAAACCAGTAGGTCTTTGTGATGTGGGAGGAAACCGGAGCACCCGGAGACAACCCACGTGGTCACGGGGGAAATGTGCAAACTCCGTACAGACAGCACCCGTAGTCAGGATGAAATCCGGGTCTCTGACGCTGTAAGGCAGCAACTCTACCGCTGTGCTATTGTGCCGCCCCAAATATAATGTTTCCTGAAGTTATGGGTTCAAATCTACTGCGAATGTGACATACAAGTTGTGCACTTGACCTGATTAACAGATTGAGCTTGCTGAACTGAATCCAGAATGCTGAGGACATATGTGGTGGCACGTTCTTGTGCAGGCAACTACTGGCATATATATGAACTAGAACAACAGCAGGGTAAAGGTTTGATCGCTGGCTAAGTCGCGCCCCTAGTATTGCCTTGCTGGCCAAGTGACCACACCCACTTAAGATAGGGCAATAAAACAAAGTTGCATATTTTAATTAACAATAGCAATACTTTGCAGCCTGCGTATTCGCATGCATAAGCTAGTTGACCCTGTAGAGGGGGAACAAGATAACAGATCCAGTCGTGTGGGATTCCTGTGGTCGATGGCACTTGTGTGGATAAATACTGGCGGATTCAATGATGAAGAAAGCCATTACCCTTCAAGTTTAGACTTTAGACCTTTTAGACTATCGAGATAGTGTGGTAACACACTCTTTGGCCCCGATTCCACGCCAACCAGTGATCACCCTGCATACTAGCACTATCCTACACACTAAGGATAATTTATTGAAGCCAATTAACCTACAAACCTATACGTCTTTGGAGTATGGGTGGAAGCCGGAGCACTGGGAGAAAACCCACGCAGGTCACAGGGAGAAAGCATCAACTCCGTACAGATAGCACCCATAGTCAGGATCGAACCCGGGACTCTGTCGCTGTAATGCAGCAACTCTTACTGCTGCGACGCCATGCCGCCACAGTGATGACCATGATGATTTAACGTTCAGCTTTTGTCTTTTGGCTGTAAATGAAATGCTGTAAGGAAATGCTTTTTCTTTTCTCTGGGTATTTGTTGAGTTCTGTTGAAGCAATAGTTCAATTTAGGAATTCAATTTAGGGTTTCAATTTTGGGGCTGTAAGCACTTCTAATGAATGCGGTATTTGGATCCTTCTGAATCCCCCAAATGGTGTCTCAGCAATGCTACAAGTGCTCTGAGGATACAAGTTAGACTTGCCTTTATATGCAATTATACTGAAAGACAAATATAATTCAAACAACAAAAATTCACAAATGAATCTGCCAATAATAGAATTTTTCCATGCTGTGTTGACACCTTTGATTTCTTGCATGCAATATGAAATTGCAAATTGGTTCTTTATTAACTCGGGTTTCTGTGAGCATGTGGGTGTATTGATTCAAATAAGTTTTGAGGATTTGGATCAATGATGAAGAAAGAACACTTCAATCATATAAGATTAAAAAAGAAACATTCAAACAATAAGCAAAATAATGACTCTCACATGTCCTTCAAATGCACGTCAGGAACTCCTCATGACAGCTTACTTTTAGTTTTTAGTTTGGGGATACAGCGTGGAAAGAGACCCTTTGGCCCACCAAGTCTGCGCCGACCAGCGATCGTCAATACATTAGTTCTATCATACACACTAGGAACAATTTTCAGAAGCCACAAACCTACAAACCTGCATTTCTTTGGAGTGTGGGAGGAAACCGGGGCACCTGGGGAGAACTAACCTGGTCACAGGAAGAACGTGCAAACTGTTCATGCTGCACCCATAGTTGGGATCGAACCGAGGTCTCTGATGCTGTTTGGCAGCAACTTTACCGCTGTGTCGCTTGGTCTGAAGGGTCCGGGCACTATTCCACATCTCGGTCTGAAGGAATATTCACTGACTGTGCCCAGCATGCATTTACATTCTCAATAAGCCTGCGCTTCTTCCCTAATCAATCGTACTTTATTGTCATGTGTAGTGAGGTACAGTGAAAATCTTTTTTGTTTCATGCATCCAGCCATTGGAAAGACTGCATAATTACAATCAAGCTGTCCCCTGTGTATAGATACAGGATAAAGGAAATAACGTTTAATGCAATAACTCCAATGAGGTAGATGGTAGGTTAGGACTACTCGCTAGTTGATGAGAGGATGGTTCAGTTGTCTGATAACAGTTGGAAAGAAACTGTCCCTGAATCTGGAGGTGTGTGTTTTCACACTTCTGTACTTCTTGCCTGATGGGAGAGGGGAGAAGCGGAAGTTGGGGTGAGCTGGGATGAGACTGGCCCTTGATTATGGTGGTGGCACTGCCTAGGCAGCATGAAGTGTGCATGGAGTCAATGCAGGGGAGGTTGGTTTGTGGGATGGACTGGGCTGCATCTACAATTCGCTGCAATATAAACAGCAGTAAACTATGTGTTTAAAACATGCTATCCTTGATGGGGGGGTGGAAAAGGTATTTATTATATCAGAAATTGAGCTAATCCCAGATGCCCTTGGGAAGAAAAGTCTGTTTTGTCTAACTACTATATGACCTTGTAGCTATTTGATGTGTGGACCAGCTCTTTCAAGAAAGCAAAATTATGTTTTGTCAATGCTTAATTATTTTCTTAAGCTCTCCTGCTTGCTTGACATGGGAACTGTTAGTGGACAACTCAATTTTGACTAAACGCCTGTTTAACCATTGTATTCTAATGGATACATCTTTTGTACCCTTTGCAAGTGATTCAGGTTTCTCTATTTTCTGATACTTTGTAGCCTGAATCAACTGGCAAGCACTGGTGGTTTTGTGCCACGCTAATGACGTCACTCTTTATGTGCCACTACATTCAGGATTCCCTTGCAAATGTTAACTTTCCAAACTAGCTGGATGTTCCAAACAGGAGATTGGTAATGCTTGACAATTAATTTTCATGGACCTCCACAGGTAGATGAGAACTTTGCTCAGCATGCATTCTGACATACTGTACCTGCTTGCTGGATCTGTACCTGGTTAGATTGGATATCGGAATAGTGAGCCTATTTATTTCAATAGAGACGAAAGGCAGTGATGGAGAAAGTTGCATGTTAATTTGCATTCTCTTGAATCGAGTTATGGTTTAATGTTTTAAGTAAATTCTGTGTTTTTGTTTTCATTGTTACGAAAGGACATGATGTTTCGGGTGGAGACGCTTCTTCAGACCCAAAACGTCACCTATTCATATGCCCGCATGGGTTTCCTCCCGGTGCACCGGTTTCTTTCCACATTCCAAAGACGTGCAGGTTTGTAGGTTAATTGGCATCTGTAAATTGTCTCTAATGTGCAGATTGGAACGAGTATACAGGTGATGGCGAGTTGGCGCAGACTCTGTCGGCTGATGTTTCCACTCTGCATCTCTAAACTAAAACTAAGCCGTCGTCAGGAGCTCCTGATGTGTAGTTGGGAATTTATTGTTAATATCCTTGAGTGTAAAGAAAAATCTAATTAATTCCTTTTATACAGTTATGTTTCTGTTCTATCTCTGCCTTACATTGCCTGTATTTCTATTCCTGCTTTGAATCTTGCTTTCATCAGCATCGCTGCCATGCTACTGCACAACATTGCCACCGTTGTATCTCTCGCGCTGAAAGTAGGTGATGCGACAAATATTTCTTCCTTTCACCTTCAACTGTATTTTTAAAAAAAATGTTTTTTGCATCCCATTAGGCTGTGGGAATGTGACATTTTTCTGCATAAATTGATTGTGTTTTTTGCGAAAGATGGATTTTCACCGAGCAAGATATTGAGGGATAATTGAACCAAAGCAGTTGTATTGATTTAAAATAAAGAAGTCATGCTCAAGGAGTTAAATTGCATGTGTATCTATCTTCAGCTCCCCATTTCTGGAGTCAAAATTCTATTTTGGCTCTGGATTATTTTTATTAGATTGGTCATTCTGCTTTTTCTTTATGAACCTGTTTAGTTTAGAGATACAATGTGGAAACATCCCTTCGGCACTGAGTCCACGCCGACCAGCAATCACCCGTATACTAGCACTATTCTACCCACCAGGGACAATTTACATGAGCCAATTAACTTACAAACCTGCACGTCTTTGGAATGTGGGAGGAAACTGGAGCACCCGGAGAAAACCCACACTGGCACACAAACAAAGTACGGATTTCGTAGGGACAGCAACCAAGCTCTGGATTGATACCGGGTTTCTGACGCTGTAAGACAGCCACTCTACTGCTGTGCCACTGTCTGTATGTTGGTTTCGCATTGATTGGAGTATCCAAATATTGCTTATCATCGTTGGGTCTGATATAATTATGCATGTTTCTTGTCTTTCAGCTTCTCGGAAGTCTCTGTTGACATTATCAGCTTCTGCACTCTCTCCTTGCCAACCAGCTCTTGGGAAATATCCATCAGCTATAGCAAAAGCATTGTTTGCAGGCAAGTGGAATAAAAGATGTAGCAGCTGAACTGCTTACATTTTCATAATCTTTAATTTAAAAATGCCAAAGATTGTTCATCTTGTGTACCTGTGATGAGCGGTGTATTTATTTTCAGTAGAACTGATCCGAAAAAAGGTTGAAATTGTGAGATCTGCAGACAAGATATTGTAGCAAATGGAACTGTGTAATGATGCAGCCCAGCTGGGGACCATTTGATCCATTTTAGTTTTTTACTGGTTCTCTTGACAACCCATTCTCTAAGTGTGACCTGCCCTCCCGTTCTCTTCCCATGCCTTTTTTCTTTCTTCGCATATTTGACTGTAGGGTAGCACAGTGGAGCAACGGTAGAGTTGGCGCCTGCATGTGTAAATATGCAAAGAGAATTTCACTGTGCTGCTGCACATGTGACAAATAAAGCACCATTGAATCATTGATTACAGCATCAGAACCCGGGTTCGATCCTGACCTCGGGTGCTGTCCGTACAGAGTTTGTACATTCTCTCTGTGACCTCGTGGCTTTTCTCCGGGTCCTCCGGTTTCCGCCCCCAGGCTCCAAAGACGTACAGGTTTGCAAGTTAATTGGCTTCTGCAAATTGTCCCTCATGTGTAGGATAGTGTTAGTGTTCGGGGTGATTTCTGGTTGGCATGGACTTGGTGGACTGAAAGGCTTCTTTCCACACTGTTTGTCTGTAGTACTAAAGTAACTAATTTCACTTATTTATTAGTTCATAGTTCTTTAAATGTCAATTAATTATATTTTCGGGTTATTGTCTCAAGTTGCTCACTGATCCGCAGGCCTCTCGTTCATACAGCTGTAATAATTTTATAACAACACCTGCTGTGTCTTCATCACCTCCTATGACCTACCCCTCCGTCGCTGAGCTTTCTGCCCTCTACAAAGGCCTCAACTTTGTACCCTGCATTCTCAGTTGAGCTTGCCAGATATCCGGCCCTTAGTTTAATTTAGAGATACAGCATGGAAACAGGCCCTTCAGCCCACCAAGTCCGTGCCGATCAGCGATTCCCCCGCACGCTAATGCTATCATACGCACTAGGGATAATTTACATTTTAGAAGCTAATTAACCTGCACATCTTTGGGATGTGGGAGGAAACCAGAGCTTTCAGAGGAAACTCATTCGGTAACTGGGAGAATATGCAAACCCTTCACAGATGACACCTGAGGTCAGGATCGAACCTGGGTGCCTGCACTGTGAGGGTGCAGCACTGCTGTGATTTGTGGGATTATCATTTGAAGAGGTTTACTACACAATCAAAGGCAAAGGTTTATTTTCATATGAGCACTGGCATCTTGGATGCATCTTGTTTAAATGGTTGATGATTCTCCTTTGAGGACAACCAACCTTAACATCTGTTCATTCCCTACATACCATTGAATCATCTTGCTGATTCCTTTCCTGCAACTTCTCTTGAGAAAGCGGGCATAGCCTTGGCCGAGGGACTCCTCGCGAGGCAGAAGTGGGGCAGGTTTTTTGTACATTTTGTTCCGACTAGTTTCAGATCTAGAAATGAACTAATAGATGAAGAATTGTAGAATTGCATCTGAGTGAAGAGAAATAATACATAGTTTAGGTATGTTACAAAACTTACCTTTAGCTGTGCTGCAGTTCTGCCGCTGGCCGTGTGAGCGACTTTGGCGCCTTGGGGGGGGGGGGGGGGGTTAAAATGCGGTTTTCCCTTGCCATCCGGAGCTTTCTGTTGTCGGAGTGCGATCTATTTCTGGAGATGCGTTCCGACTGCCGGTAAGTCCGTTTTTTTAAAATAAAAAGCCCGACTACTTCATCACTGCAGTAAAATAAAAATTAGCTCCTAATGCCGTGAACGCCGACAACGGGGACCGATTTTACGTAGGGGACAGGTAAGTGAAAGCTGTTTATTTTTACATATAAACTTGCTTTTTTAGGGGACTTTAATCAATATTTCATGTTGCGAAACGGTGATTTAGTCCCCATACAAACCTGCAGAATTTTTCCTGCCGATATTGGGTTTAAATTCACCGCAACCGCAACGTTCCAATCCATCGCGTTCCAGAAAATCCCACTCGCAAGCTGTTTAAAAAGCCTATTAATTTACAGGCATTAAACACAAAATTCCTTCAATTTGGCCTATAAATTAATGACAATTAGATTTAAAAATCATGTTATATTGTGAATTATTGTGTGAGTGTTAATTATTGTGTGACACTTAGGCTTTACATTTTTTAAATTTTTTTCTTAAGAAATGGATAGATGTTTAGATCTAGTAATTGAATTTTGTAATTGGCTACAATTGGGTAACTAACTAATTATATGCTTTAATTTCAGGTCATCCAAGTAAGATTGTTTCATATTTGTTTCAGAATACTTAAATCTATAATAACTGAAAATTTCTTTCAGTTCTCTTAATTTTTAAGGAAGTTATGGGCTTTTGACTGTTCTCGATCACAACTTTTGTGTTAAGTCAATAGAAAAGCAATAGGAAGCAAGTTGCTAATTTCCGAGTATGAAAATGGCCCTAACTTTTTTAATACTGAAGATATGAAAGTGAATTAGGTGTCAAATTAAACTTATTTTTATGCTTTATCTGGTGGGATAAATTGCAGACTTGATTTTTAAAATCTCAAAATGTTGTAACATTGCTACAAAGTTCACTCAAACTTGGTGAATTTAAAACCATGCCCTTGGTACTAACACATTCAAGTCATTTACAATATAGGATTTTGTGGTATTTGAGTGAAATATAATTACTTTCTCTTCACTCTATTAACTTAAAATCCTGCACAGGCCCACCAATGATTTTCTAGTAACTGGTGGTGTAGCACATCCATTAATCCTGACAAAAGAACAAGAGCGCACATGAAATCCCTCTTTTAAGCCCCCTCCCGGTACCCCCTGATAATGTGGCGCCTCGGCCGGAAAGGCAGCAGATCTGCGGCCGAGGCTCTGGAACTCTGGCCCAACCGTAGCCGGCAAATCCATTCCCATAGCCTACTTCAAAGGTCGAATTTACAGCCAGTGTTTCAGCACCCTGGCAGACCGTTGGATTCCTATCGGAGGATGTGACCTCTGTTGGTCCGGCAAAAATGAATAATCCAGAAAGGCTCTGGAGCCAAGGATACCTGAAAATCAGTGGTGTGTATTGAAATGATTTAAATGTGTTGGATACTAAGGGCATGGTTTTCAATCCGCCTTTACAAAGAGTAAAGAATGTGACCATGCAAAATAATGAGCAATATCTGCAACTTAAGAATCAAGGCTGTCTGTCTCTGTGGAGACTGACAACAGTATCTCCAAGGCAGTGTTATGCAAGAACGTAGGGAAAAGCAGGAATTGGTTACGCAGCTCCGCTGACCTGCTCCATTATTGATTAACATAGCGACTCATCTGATTGTTGAGCCAAAGTCCGGTCAGATTGTATAACTCTTGCATCCCTTGCTATCTAGATCTATCTCAGCCTTGTGTAGTTCATGACTCAACATTCACCTTCTTGCATAGAGAATTACTAAGATTCACAATCCTTAAAAGAGATTCCTCTCCATCTCCGTCTTCAGTGGACAGACATGTATTCTGAAACCTGGAGAAAATTAGTCAGTGGAGAATTAATTGGTGCACAGAAGTCCAGTGCTCGTGTTTATGAAGATGATGAATCTTTGCAGTTGGCCTGGCTAACAAAAATAGCAATGATAAAGCCAACATGATGCTTCAGCCCGACGGTGTTGCTGCTGCTCAAAACGAAAGGAAATATCACATACGAACAGACACCAGGGTGGGCATGGCAATGGCACATCTAATAGAGCGCCTGCCTCACAGCCGCAGTGACTCGGGTTCCCTCCTGATCTGCATTCTTGGTTTAGTTCCGAGATACAGCACGGAACCAGGCTTTTCAGCCCACTGAGTCAGCGTTGACCAGCAATCCCCCCCCATGCTAATACACTATCCTACATGCACTAGGGACAATTTACAATTTTACAGAAGCCAGTTAGCCTACAAACCTGCACGTCTTTGGAGTGTGGAGGAAACCGGAGCTCCCAGGGAAAACCCACGCAGGTCACGGGGAGAACGTACAAACTCCGTACAGACAGCACCCTTAATCAGGATCTAAGTCGGGTCTGGCTCTGTAAGGCAGCAACTCTACTGCTGCGCCACCGTGCCGCCCTTAATGCTTTCTGCATGGAGTTTACATGTTCTTCCCATGAATTTTCTCTGACTGCTCTGGTTTCTTCCCATATCCAAAAGGTACTGGTTAATAGATTGATTGGCCAAATGTCCCCAGGGTCAGTTTCCGTATTTCCCTTAGACTCTAAAACCAGTCATTAGTCTTGTAGGACTTCAAATAGTTTTGTTTTTCTGTTTGTTCTATTAAAATGGATAACCTTTTTAGATTTAACTGTGCAACATTTTTACGGTCTATAGGCTACTTAATGGTCCAGATGTACATGAAACAATTTGTAGGAGATTAAAGTGTGTAGAAAGGTACTGCCAATGCTGGTTTATACCGAGATAGACACGCAGTGCTGGAATAACTCCGTGGGTCAGATGACACCTCTGGACATCTCTGTTTCTATGTTGTCACCTCTTCCACAGCCAGCAATGGACTCCACCCTTCCTTAACCATCTGTTGCCGACCCTGCTTTCTTCTGGCCTTTTCTTACCTCAAGACTCCCGCCCCACACTTTCAGTCTGAAGTCCTGAAATGTCACCCAGCCTTTTTCGCCATCCTGCTGCTTGACCCATTCTGTTACTCCAGCACTTGGTGTCTCTCTCCATTAAATGCTTGAATGCTTTGTCACTAGCTGGGCGACATTTTTTAGTTCAGCCAAGCATGTGGGATACTGTAAGATAGGACTATGTTGAGCACAAATGGGTGTAGCAAATAGCAGAGCCTGGGGACGAAGAATGTGGCAATATAAGCAGACAGTGGTAAAGAAGGTGTGTGGTTTGCTTGCCTTCATCAGTCAGGGCATTGAGTACAAGGGTTCAGAAGTCATGATGCAGCTCTTTATAGGACTTTGATTTAAGCTGTATTTGAACTATTATGATGGTTCTTGTTTGCCCCACACATACACAGGAGGATGTGGGGGGTGCAGAAGAAATTTAACAGAATGCTTTCTGGATTAGAGACTATTTCCTATAAGGAGAGATTGGACAAACATGATCGTTTTCTCTGGAATGTCAGAGGCTGAAGGCAGACCTGATGGAACATAAAATTATGAGAGGCATAGATGGGGAGACAGTCAGTGCATTCTTTTCCAGGGTGGAAATGTCCTGGACTAGAGGGCATAGCTTTAAGGTGATAGGGACAAAGTTTAAAGGAGATGAGTGGAGCAGGTTTTTTATGCAGAAGGTAGTGGATAATAGACAATAGGTGCTGGAGTAGGCCATTCGGCCTTTCGATCCAGCACCGCCATTCAATGTGATCATGGCTGATCATCCACAATCAGTACCCCGTTCCTGCCTGCTCCCCATATCCCCTGACTCCGCTATCATTAAGAATCCTATTAGGCTCTCTCTTGCCATATCTAGAGAACCGGTCTCCACCGCCCTCTGAGGCAGAGAATTTCACAGACACACAACTCTCTGTGGGAAAAAGTGTTTCCTCATTTCCGTTCTAAATGGCTTACCCCTTATTCTTAAACTGTGGCCCCTGGTTCTGGACTCCCCCAACATCGGGAACATGTTTCCTGCCTCCAGTGTGTCCAAACCCTTAACCTTATATGTTTCAATAAGATCCACTCTCATCCTTCTAAACTCTAGAGTATACAAGCCCAGCTGCTCCATTCTCTCAGCATATGACAGTCCTGCCATCCCGGGAATTAACCTTGTAAAACTACACTGCACTCCCGCAATAGCGAGAATGTCCTTCCTCAAATCTGGAGACCAAAACTGCACACAATATTCCAGGTGTGGTCTCACTAGGGCCCTGCGCAACTGCAGAAGGACCTGTTTCCTCCTATACTCATGTTATACAGGCCAACAAAATGCCTGGAAAGCACTGCTAGGTGGTGATGGAGACAGATATGCTAATGGTATTTACTAGGCTTTGAGATAAACACATGGATATGCAGGGAATGAAGGCATAGGATCACATGCAGGTGGAGGCGACTACCTTGGCGGTCGTGTTCGGTGGAAACATTGTTGGCCAAAGGGCCTGCTCTCATGCTGCATTGTTCTCTGTTCTATGGTTAAACTATTTTCAGTGATAGTTGTTCAGAACTATTTATGGTGGTGTTTCACTGGATGAATGGTAAACGATACCAATTTGTATTCTAGTACTATTTTGCCTAATTTCCTTTGGTTTTAGCTGTTATTTTGTTAGTGTAATTGTTTTCCTTTTTCCTAACCCTATTGTATTTTTATGGCTTTATTGTGCTTGTAAGAATTAAGTTCTTTATTTTGTTACAGAAGAATACAAAATTGATTCCGGAGGTGCATCAATCAATAAAACCTCTGGCAAATATGCTCATGAAAGCAAGACACCACTTTCAGCAGAAGCTCATGAAGGGCAAACGGGTCACCATTCCAAGCAAGAATCATTTACACAGGGACTGCATTTGATGAAATCACCACAGGATAAAAATGAAAAAATCTTACTGCGAAGAGTGAGGAAGTCTACTTCTAAAACGAAACCTCCGTGTCCGAAGAGGCGAAGCTCTCAAACTGCATTCCATCGCGATGAAACGCCAGTTGGCTCATGTAGTAAGAAAGTGAGCCGCAGTTATTCTGAGGGAAGTGTGGAAGCTTTGAACTGTGCCGCAGTGGACCTGAGGCTTTGTAATGCGCAAAGCAACCAAATCATACAGTCACCTCTCCCGATCAGGTCAGCAGCCTCTGAAGAGGATCACAATCTCAGGCAAAGCGATTTTGCATCTAATGAACTTTACAAAAATTATGCTTCACCCCTGATATCAAATGTTTCCACTGGAGCCAAGAATCACTTGAGTTCAAAGAAAAAAGCAAAGTTATGGGAGGATGATATTATTTATTTTAAATCACCGAATTACGATCCATCGGAAGCGAACAACATCCCTGATGAAAAGGACGCTTGCCCCTTCAAAGAGGACCTGTTGGTGTATGAGGACTACTTTTCTCCAGTTAACCTGAATGGCAAACACAATCCAAGACGTACATTGGGTGTGCTTCCACCTAAATCGCCGAGTCCTCCCGGAATTTATTTTGGGAGTGGTAAGCAGAAGAGAAAATTGCAAGAAACCAATCCACAAAATTCTGCAGGTAGAACTAAAAAGGCGAGAAGTGCGATAAATGTCAGTGTTGAAGAGCAAGCTGGTTCTTGTAGCCAACATGTGAATGCAGCTCCATTGACTGGTGAAAATGTAGCACTTCAGCCAGGTGCCGCTGAAGCTCAAAAAAGGAGAAAATCTCACGTAAAAGAACTATTTAAATATTTTCTTGATGTATCGGGTGAACTTACAAACGACGTGCCCGACAGAAAAGAGCTGTGCCAACATCGTGAAGAGAAAAGGTGGGACTCATTTTCTGGGTAACTCTACTGTGACTTGCCTTCCTAAACACCCTGGCTTAAAACCACCAACTTTACACCCCGAAACGCAAGCCTTTTCTGTGGTTTCCGTGCTTTTACCCTGTAATCAAACAAATGAGACAAAGAACGAGAACGAAGTGGAGTGCCATCAAGAGGACAATTTGGCCAAGGACATCTTAAAATTGCAAAGCGTTGACAGTGACTTGGATGGCAACCCTCAGAGTGGACCCAGCCAAAGTATGTGATCTGGTTTGATTCTACTTCTCTCAAGGCAATAAAGATGATTCTTTATCCCATTACGAGTTAAACCTGTGGTGGGGATTGTTTCAACTGGACAATATCAGTCTGATCATAAGGATTCCTTTGGGGGTAAGGGGGGGGTGACGAGGGAAGTATCTATATGATGTAAACCAGAGACTGCAGATGCTGGAATCTGAAGCAAAGAACAAACTGCTGGAGGAACTCAGCGGGTCAGGCAGTGTGTGTCTGGAGAGAAATGGACAAATGACTATTTGGGTCAGGACCCTTCACTTGGGGTGAGAGTAGTGGGGAGATGGCCAGTGTGAAGGGGGTGAGAAGTGGGGCAAGAGCTGGCAAGCAATTAGGTGGCTCCACTCTTCCATTGTTATCTGATTCCATAATATGCAGCCCTATTCCCAATCCGAACTCCAGCCTTGGTTGCTAGGTCCACCCTCCCCACACTTATCTGACTTTGTGTTATGTGAGTCAACCCCCTCCTCACATAGATCCACCTATCATTTACCAGCCCTTGCCCCACACCTCATCTCCACCCCTCCATACCGGCCACCTTCCCTCTACTCTCAGTCCAGGTGAAGGTCCTGACACTAAATGTTCAATGTTGCCTGTCCACTTTCCTCCACACTGTTCTTCCATCACCTTTTTTTGTTTTTTTTGCTACACAATGTCTTGAACTAGAAAAGTTCCAATATGTGATATTTTTAAATACCAGGAACAAAATTTAAAAAAGTTACCATTCAGTATTTTAAGTGGGTTTTTTTATATTTAGAGACATCTTTTGCAGTGAAATGGTTTGAGGAATAATTCCTAGCAGGAATCCAAAATGGAAAGTTTCCTTCCATGAGGAAAACAATTGAAAACTAGCTCAATGTTCTGGTGCAACTCTAAAGAACTAAGCATAAAACAAGCTTGACAGCTTATTTAGTCAGACATGCCTTGGGTGGCAGTATCGGAATTTCCTCAGTTCCTACCTCAACCATAATTGTTCTCACCTTTTTTTGTGCTGAGAAGTCTTTTTCCTTTTTCTGTGCTCTTTTGTTGATGTTGATTAATTCTGTTCAGGGACTCCACAACACTATATGCTAACATTGTGATTAACTTTACTGCTATCCTCTAGCCTGAATTATTGATCTGGAGACAAATTTAAATTCAATCGCGCAGCTGAGAAAGCCGAATGCCACGTAATTGAATAGGCTAGAATTAAAAAAATTAGCACCAGTAAAGATGAACGTTAAGCCACTGTTATGGTGTAAAAACTCTTCTCGATCGCTAATGTCTTTCAGATAATTAAATTTGATGGTAAAACGGCATCTGCAGTTCCTTGTGTTCACATGAGATGTGCTATCCTTGTTTCATCTGACCTGTTTCTAACCAGATCTACCAATGCATTTGATATTGACTGTTTTCTGAAATGGCCAGTCAAGCTAATCAGTGCAGGACTTATTAAGGATAGACTTGCCTGCGCTGCAACCATCCTATGAACTTGACAAAATAAGTAAAATTTAGTGAAAACAAAAAAAAAGGAACTGCAGACACTGGTTTACAAAACCTAACAGAGTTCTGGAGTAACTCAGCAGCGTCAGGCAGCATCACTGGAGAACAGGACCTATCCATGTTCTCCAGGGATGCTGCCCGACCCACTGAGTTACTCTAGTAAAATGTAGCTTTTTTCGAAAGGCCAACCCAGTGAAATGCAAACCACTTCGCCTGGTGCTTAACTAAACACCTTCCAGCAGAGGTCCCTGTGAAGCATTTGGGTGCATGTCTCCTCTATGGTTAACACATTCCTTCTCCATCAGAGATACCAAGAGGCAACGCACAATGTATTTGTTAAAACTTTCAAGCCAGTTTGAATTCTTTTTTTTAAAGTGCCATTAAATGTGATCATGCCAAACAGAATTTTGGTATTATTTGCTCGTTATTGTAGTGTAATAGCAATAAATTTAAATTGTATCCTTCACCCATATCTGCCAAGCATCATTTGCCGCGTTGGAAGGAACTGCAGATGCTCATTTACACTGAAGATAGACACAAAATGCTGGAGTAACTCAGCGGGTCAGGCAGCATCTCTGGAGAAAAGGAATGGGTAACGTTTCAGGTTGAAACCCTTTTTCAGACTTCTGAAGAAGGGCGCTGATCAAAAACGTCACCTATTCCTTCTCTTCAGAGATACTGCCTGACCCGCTGAGTTACTCCAGCATTTTGTCTATGTTAAGCATCATTTGCCCCTTGTTCATCCTCTCTGTGGCTTCCATCCGCATCATCGGTTTTGTTCTACACTCTTCCTTCGTGCCTTATACAGGAAATAGAGAGTGAACTTTTATAGGTGGAAGGGGGAAATGTTTTAACAGTTTTGTAAATGTGGAATTATGTTGTATTATAATTCAAAATTACTGTTTATGGAAAATTGAATGGAAAAGTGGAAAAACACAGACACTTAATGGCTATATGTGGGAAGTGGAACAGTAGCAGGAATATATCTAATATAAATTGGTCAGATTGATAACTTTTGATCTGGGAAGAATTGCCCTCTGTTGCTGCAGCAAAACAACTCCCTGAATGTGAAATTTTAATGTGAATTTTGAATTTGAGAATTGCTCGATGATCAAAGTGAATGTACAAATAACCAAAAATAAACTAATGATTTTAGCAGTTCCCATCATTTTTTTCACGGAGTACGTCATATTTTTATTACTTGTAAAATGTATTTCTCACCACAACTTAAGACAACGATGCTACCAACTGCAGTTGGACTAATCAGTTTTAAAACATTATGAAATATTTAGAAAAGCATAATATAATTTATTTTATTAAATTATCCCATTCAAATCCTGAAGTCTGTCTTGCGTTTTCAGGATGATCACGAGCATCATGTTTTGACATAAAAATAATGATTCTGAAAATATATGTTTTGGAGCGCACAGAAGAAATCTGTCTGAGCAGATGTATAACATGACTCTAAGATGTTATTTTTGTTTCATTGGGAATCGCTTACCAAATCTGCCATGATATGATTTCATTCCTTTCCTGTTCCATTCCTTTGCATTTTTGGTATTATTTCTCACCCAACTTGTCTCTGACTACCTGAATATAGACTCCCCATCTTCCTCTTGTTCTCACTCTCCCCTCATTATACCTGTTTTTCACCTATATTGTACCAGTTTGTCTTACTTTCCAATCTCCTGTTTTCACAATTTTCTCTCTCTTTCTGCACCCCGTGTCTCTTTTCTCCCTTCCCACCAGATTTTGTCTCTATCTCTCCATCCCATCGTTGCATTGTTTCCATCCTCTCCAATGCAAAGTGAATTGATTAGTAGTATGTCAGGAGTTATGGGGAGAAAGCAGGAGAATGGGGTTAGGAGAGATAGATCAGCCATGATTGAATGGCTGAGTAGTCTTGATGGGCCGAATGGCCTAATTCTGCTCCTATCACTTATGTCTTTATGACCTTGACTGCCAAAGCAATGAACTGATGGTGGAACATTTCTTTAAATGGCGCAGCAGGCAATACAGCTGCCTCAACCCCTCAAGAAGTCTAGCATGTGCGCATCAGGGGAAGGAGTCCGGTCAGTTTCCCTCTCCCTTGGCTCTCAGTCTGAAGTAGGGTCTCGACCCGAAACGTCACTTATTCCTTTTCTCCAGAGATGCCTGCCTAAACGGCTGAGTTACTCCAGCATTTTATGTCTATCTTCGGTGAAAAGCAGCGTCTGCAGTTCATTCCTACACATTAGTGTAACATTGTGTAAAAATACTAGTCGCTTATTAGATATTATGAATGTGGCATTACAATCATTTTATAAAATTTTCCTTTTTCTCTAAAGACTCAGCAGTTCAGGCAGAATCTCTGGAGAAAAAGGATGGTGGTGTTTTGGGTCTGGACCGGGTCAGGCTGGAGTTACTCTAGCACTTTGTGCCAATCTTTAATATAAACCAGCATCTGCACTTTGTTTCTATATTCTGTTTCTCTAAGATGCACAATATTCAAGGGATTGTTGGCCTCTTCTATCATTGACGTAGCAAGAATGCTCACCTCCACAGGTACACTTCCGGACCTACAGCCGAATCTTAACCCATCTTCCCTCCTTCAATGGAGATTTGACCAGCTCAACATCTCCAAGCCTTTACAGTTACATTCCCATTGCCACATATTAGGATTACTGTTATTTCTGATTAAAATATGCTCCCACTAAACAATTATTTTGCCTTAGTGTGTTGCACCCCGCTTAAGTTAGATAGAGCTCTTAAAGATAGTGGAGTTAAGGGATATGGGGAGAAGGCAGGAACGGGGTACTGATTGTGGATGATCAGCCATGATCACATTGAATGGCAGTGCGGGCTTGAAGGGCCGAATGGCCTACTCCTGCACCTATTGTCTATTGAAATAACCATCAGTTGAACTTGTTTTTAATTGGGTTGTATTGAGAAACTTTTTCTTCTTCCAAGGCAGTCCTTCAGGATTAAGGATGAATTGTTCCCATGAAGAGAAATGCAATTTACTGTAATTGAAGTAGCAAATACAACCAATGAATGCAAAAGAAAGAATGTGAATGTGAGTGCAACTTATTAATGACTTATTAATGAACAAAGTTCTTTGAGCATAGGTTATGTCAGAAGTAGGTTTCAGTTGAGTTTGGGTTTTCAGTGGAGGAGATCTAGCTTTCTGCAGCATACAACACTTTGTTGGTAGAGACTTCCCCCAATAGGCAAATGATGACTTGCTCTAATCTTTATTTGATCATTGGATGAGTATACCCTCCATGTTCAGAGATTCTGCCTGACCCCCTGAGTTATAGTCATACAGTGTGGAAACGCCCTTCAGCCCAACTTGCCCATACAGACCAACATGTCCCATCGGCACTAGTGCCACCTGCCTGCGTTTGGCCCATATCCCTCTAACCCTGTCCTATCCATGTACCGGTCTAAATAATTCTTAAATGTTTAGTTTGGAGATACAGCTTGGAAACATGCCCTTCGGCCCACTGAGGAAACCCGGAGAAAACCCATGGGGAGATCATGCAAACTCCGCACAGATAGCAATTCATCTAAATTTTTCTTAAACATTGTAATGGTGCCTGCCTCAACTACCTCCTCTGGCTGCTCGTTCCATACACCCATCAGCCTTTGTGCGAAAAAGTTACCCCTCATATTAAATCTTTCTCCTGTCGCCTTAAACCCATGTCATTTGTTTCTTGATTCCCCTACTCTGGGCAAGAGACTCTAGGCCTTCCAGATCTAATCCTTTTAGGATTTTGTACACCTCTATAAGATCACCTTCATCCTCCCGCGTTCCATGCAATAGAGTCCTTGGCTGCTCAACTGCTCCCTGTAGCTCAGGTCCTCGAGTCCTGGCAGCATCCTCATAAATCTTCTCTGCACCCTTTCCAGCTTGACAACTTATTTCCGCTAACATGGTGCTCAGAACAAAGTACACTGCTCTAAATGGGGCTTCGCCAACGTCTTGTATAACTGCAACATGACCTCCCAACTTCTATACTCAGCACTAAAGCACTTTGTGTCCTTTTGTACCCTTGTTCAGATTCACCTTAAAATATCCTTCTAATTCTGCGAGGCATGTACAATGATGAACTGACTACAAACTTGATTCATCAAAAAAAGGTACAGCCTTTTATCTTGTCCATTCATTACTGGGGGGGGGGTGGGGGGGGGGAAGGAATGGGAACAAGTGGAAACTATTTGGGATCAAGGTAATGAAAGATGTTGGATTTCGGGAGGTCATCACATTCTTTTTGTCTCTAAATTGATAAAACCAGGAGTGTTATTCCTGTACGAATAGTTTGACTTGGTAATTAAGCATGCACCATGTCTCCCTAAGACCCCAAAATCTCCACCATCTGAAATAACCTTGCAAATCATTGCCTTGCATTAGGCACATCAGTGCTATTAAGTCATGCAGTAGTTTATTATTTGCACTAGTAGGTAAGTCTCGGATCAGAGGGCACAGCCTCAAAATAAAAGGATGGACCTTTGGAAAGGAGTTGAAGAGAATTTCTTTAGTCAGAGGGTGGTGAATCCATGGATTTCATTGCCACAGATGGCTGTGGAGGCCAAGTCATTGGGTCATCCTTCTGTTAATTTATCGTGTTGCACAGGGAGCCAAATGCAACGTAATTTTGTTTGGAACTGCATATATCAATGTATTTCTAAATGACAATAAAGTTTAACTTTGTTTGACTTTGACTGATTTTAAAGCGGAGATTGACAGATTGGTCTCGAACCAGAAATGTCACCCATTCCTTCTCTCCAGAGATGCTGCCTGTCTTGCTGAGTTACTCCAGCTTTTTGTGTCTAGCTTCTTTTTGACAGATCCTTGATTAGTAAGGGTGTCAAAGGTTATTGGGAGAAAACAAGAGAATGGGGTTGAGAGGGAAAGATAGATCAGCCATGATTGAATTGCGGAATAGACTCGATGAGCTGACTGGCCCAATTATGCTCCTTTGACATAAACCTATGAACGTTGTCACACGTGAGATATAGTTAAAAAAAGACGATATAGTAAAGAACTTAATATCGAAGAGTACATTCAATAATACCATATTTGAGTACATCAGCTGTGCAAAAGAAAATAAACAAAGTGCAGAATATAGTGGTACAGCAGTGCAGAGTTTAATGTGCAAGGATGACAACAAGGTAGCTTGGAAGATGGGGAACTTGCAACCAGCATAAATTGTACAAAGATACAAAGGCAATAGGTGCAGGAGTCGGCCATTCGGCCCTTTGAGCCAGCACCGCCATTCAATGTGATTATGGCTGATCATCCACAATGAATACCCCATTCTTGCCTTCTCCCCATACCCTTTGATTCCGCTAGCCCAAAGAGCTCTTAAAAAGCTCTTAAACTGTGGCCCCTGATTCTGGACTCCCCCAACATTGGGAACATGTTTCCTTCATCTAGCCTATCCAATCCCTTAATAATTTTCTATAAGATCCCCTCTCATCCTTCTAAATTCCGGTGAATACAAGCCAAGTCGCTCCATTCTTTCATCATATGACAGTCCCGCCATCCCGGGAAATAGTCTCATGATAAATTGATAAATAGTGGCACAGCACTAGAGACCCGGGTACGATCCTGATTACAGGTGCTGACTGTACAGAGTTTGTACGTTCTCCCTGTGCCCTGCATAGGTTTTCTCGGGGTGGTCCAGTTTCCTCCCATACTTCAAAGACGTGGAGTTAATTGGCTTTTGTTAAATTATCCCCAGTGTGAAGGATAATGTTACTGTACAGGGATCGCCAGTCGGCACAGACTCGGTACCTCTACAAACTAAAGCTAAATTTGAGAGGTCTGTAGAAAGACTTTAAAAGCGGAGATGAAGCTGTTCTTTAATCTGGTGGTCTGTCCTTTCATGCTTTTGTGCCTGCTAGCCGATGGGAGAAGAGAAAATGATTGAGGTGTGAGTGGTCTTTGATAATGTTGGCTGTTTTTTCGAAGCAACGTGAAGTGCAGATGGAGTCATTGAGGGAGGCTGATTTGCGTGATGGACTAGGCTGCATTGACAACTCCCTGCAGCTTCTTGCAATCTTGGACAGAGCAGTTGCCAAACCAAGTTGTAATGCGTCCCGATGGGATGCTAACCATCTGCAGAAATCGATAAAAGTCGTCATTTGAATCGCCTTCTGTAGAAATAGAGTTGATGGTGTACATTCTTGGCTGTCATCAATGTGGTTGAATCGGGACAATAGACAATAGGTGCAGGAGTAGGCCATTCGGCCCTTCGAGCCAGCACAGCCATTCAATGTGATCATGACTGATCATCCACAATCAGTACCCCGTTCCTGCCTTCTCCCCATATCCCCTGACTCCGCTATTTTTAAGAGCCCTATCTAGCTCTCTCTTGAAAGTATCCAGAGAACCGGCCTCCACCGCCCTCTGAGGCAGAGAATTCCACAGACTCGCCACTCTCTGTGAGAAAAAGTGTTTCCTCGTCTCCGTTCTAAATAGCTTACTCCTTATTCTTAAACTGTGGCCCCTGGTTCTGGACTCCATCAACATCGGGAACATGTTTCCTACCTCTAGCATGTCCAAGCCCTTAACAATCTTATATGTTTCAAGGAGATAGCCTCTCATCCTTCTAAACTCCAGAGTGTACAAGCCCACCTGCTCCATTCTCTCAGCATATGACAGTTCCGCCATCCCGGGAATTAACCTTGTAAGCCTGCGCTGCACTCCCTCAATAGCAAAAATGTCCTTCCTCAAATTAGCAGACCAAAACTGCACACAATACTCCAGGTGTGGTCTCACTAGGGCTCTGTACAACTGCAGAAGGACCTCTTTGCTCCTATATTCAATTCCACTTGTTATAAAGGCCAACATGCCATTTGCTTTCTTCACTGCCTGCTGCAGCTGCATGCTTTCTTTCATAGACTGATGTACAAGGACCCCCAGATCCCGTTGTACTTCCCCTTTTCCCAACTTGACGCCATATAGGTAGTAACCTGCCTTCCTGTTTTTGCTACCAAAGTGGATAACCTCACATTTATCCGCATTAAACTTCATCTGCCATGCATCTGCCCGCTCCCCCAACCTGTCCAAATCACCCTGCATTCTCATAGCATCCTCCTCACAGTTCACACTGCCACCCAGCTTTGAGTCATCTTTTGCAAATTTGCTAATGTTACTTTGAATCCCTTCATCCAAATCATTAATGTATATTGTAAATAGCGGCGGTCCCAGCACCGAGCCTTGCGGTAATCCACTAGTCACTGCCTGCCATTCTGAAAGTGACCCGTTAATCCCTACTCTTTGTTTCCTGTCTGCCAACCACTTCTCTATTCATATCAGCACTCTACCCCCAATACCATGTGCCCTGATTTCGCCCACTAATCTCCTATGTGGGACCTTATCAAATGCTTTCTGAAAGTCCAGGTACACTACATCCACTGGCTCTCCCTTGTCCATTATCCTAGTTACATCTACAAAAAAATCCAGAAGATTAGTCAAGCACGATTTCTCCTTAGTAAATCGTGCTTGACTTGTTGTCAAATTGTTGGTGATATTTACAACTAGCACAAAGTTCTTGACCATCTCCATTTCAGCACCATTGATGCTAAATGAGGCATGTACGCTACCCTGTTTCTTGAAGTTGACGACTAACTCCTTTATGTTGCTGACACTGAGGGAGAGGTCACTGTTGTGGCGTCATGTTTCGAGGCTGTCTGTCTCCTTCCTGTCCTCTGTCTCGTCATTGAAAAGGACCATCAGGTCGGGCGGCTGGACGGCAAAGGGCCATCAGGCCAGGTGGCCAGATGACAAAGAACCTTTGATGGGAACAAGTAGCATAATGGTGGCCCGTGATCCCACTGATTCACTGCTGATTTTCGTGTCTATTACTGAGGTGGATCTGGGATCAGATTATACTTAGTTGATTCGATACCTTTCTGAGGTTTCATAACATAATTAACTCAGCGACTCTGAATGATAGATTTTCTGATATTTGGCACAAAGACTGGAAGTAATGCATAGCACATTTTAGACTAGGAAAAGTTACAGTAGGTGTCAAAGCTTGTATGCGTCAGAGGAGGCCATGGCTTGTTTGATACCTTAATTTGGCTGCAACTTACATTTTAAAAGCAGATCAAGTGACTGTTTTTCATTTTTTCTAGTTTTGTTATGCTCTTTGTAATGGGCCGGCACAGTGGCGCAGAGGTAAGTTGCTGCCTCACAGTGCCAGACCCAGGTTCGATCCTGTCTGTGTGGTGTTTATACGTTCTCCACGTGAGTTTTCTCTGGGTGCTCCCGTTTCCTCACAAACTCCAAAGACATGCGGGTTTGTAGGTTAATTGGCCTGTGTAAATTGTCTAGTGCGAATGGGTGATCGTTGGGCAGCACACACTTAGTGGGC
Organism: Raja brachyura; assembly: GCA_963514005.1. The sequence continues at coordinate 16,429,843 of OY740785.1, forward strand.
TGAAGGGCCTATTTCCATGCCATATCTCTAAAGTAAAATATTGTGTAAAATTTTACTTCAAATTAAAGAAAATTAAAGATGGTTTAAATACATTAAGATGATAAGTGAAGAATGACATAGGGCAATTAGGGACCAAAAAGGGACCTTTATGTCACCGTTTCAAGACCTCACTATCTCCATCGCAGGTAACAGACTACTGACCGACATCTTCTACAAACCTACTGACTCCCATGGCTATCTGGACTACACTTCTTCCCACCCTGCTTCCTGGAAGGACTCTATTCCCCTACTCCCAATTCCTCCGTGTACACAGCATCTGCACCCAGGATGAGGTGTTCCAAACCAGGGGATCGGAGATGTCCTCATTCTTTAGGGAACGGGGGTTCCCCTCTTCAACTATAGATGAGGCTCTCACCAGGGTCTCCTGTATATCCCGTAGCTCCCGCTCTCACCTCCCACTCGTAACAAGGACAGAGTCCCCCTTGCCCTCACCTTCCACCCCACCAGCCGTCACATACAACAGATAATCCTCTGACATTTTCTCCACCTCTAAGGGGATCCCACCACTGGCCACATCTTCCCATCTCCTCCCCTTTCGGCTTTCCGCAGAGCCAGGTCCCACCGTAATTCCCTGGTCAATTTGTCCCTTCTCACCCAAACCACCCCCTCCCCTGGTACTTTCCCTTGCAACCGCAGGAAATGCAACACTTGCCGCTTTACTTCCCCCTTTTGACTCCATCCAAGGACCCAAGTAGTCTTTCCAGGTGGGGCAGAGGTTCACCTGCACTTCCTCCAACCTCATCTATTGCATCCACTGCTCTAGGTGTCAGCTGCTCTACATCGGTGAGACTAAGCGTAGGCTTGACGATTGCTTCGCCCAACACCTCCGCTCGGTTCGCATGGACCCACCTGATCACCCGGTGGCCTGGCACTTCAACTCCCCCTCCCATTCCGAATCCGACCTTTCTGTCCTGGGCCTCCTTCATGGCCAGAGTGAGTCCCACCGTAAATTGAAGGAGCAGCACCTCATATTTTGCTTGGGTAATTTACACCCCAGCAGTATGAACAGCTCTTCCAGCCCAGCTCCCCCACAGCCTACTGTCTCCGCCTCTTCCTTTCTTCTTCCACCCACCCCCCCCCACCTCCACATCAGTCTGAAGAAGGGTCTCGACCCGAAACGTCACCTATTCCTTCGCTCTATAAATGCTGCCTCACCCGCTAAGTTTCTCCAGCATTTTTGTCTACCTTCGATTTTTCCTGCATCTGCAGTTCTTTCTTGAACTTTATGTCAAGTTCAGTGTTTTAATGAATACTTTGCAGCTATTTCTATGGAAAGGTTCAATGGTACTTTATTGTCGCATGTACTTTGTCTGCAGCACGGTGGCGCAGCTGGTAGAGATGCTGCCTCACAGTGCGAGAGACCCGAGTTTGATCCTGACCTCAGGTGCTGTCTGGGTGAAGTTTGCATGGTCTCCATGTGGGTTTCCTTCGGGTGTTCCGGTTTCCTGTCACATCCCAGAGGCACGCAGGTTTGTAGGTTGATTGGCCTTTGGTAAACTGAGTGTGTACAGAGTAGAGCAGAAACTGGGTTAACATAGAACTAGTGTGGACAGGTGATTGATGGTTGGTGTGGGCCAAAGGGCCTGTTACCATGCTATACCTCTAAACTTTGTTTTGCATCCAATTCAGTAAAATCATACTAAATGTAAGCACAGTCAGAAATAAATACAAATGTGCAATAATTATAGTGTAAGAATAGTAGACATGACACAAAGAGTTGGCATGTTTCTGGTGCCATCAAAAAAGAAGAGGAGGGCAATAGTAATTGGGGACTCTATTGTTAGGGGGTCGGATAGGCGATTCTGTGGACGCAGTCGGGGGACCAGGATGGTGGTCTGCCTCCCTGCTGCCAAGGTCTCGGACGTGTCTCAATGTGTCCAAGATATCCTCAAATCAGAGGGAGAGGAGCCTGAGGTCGTGGTACATATAGGTACCAATGACATAGGTAAAAAAAAGGGAAGAGGTCCTGAAGGGAGGATTTAAGGACTTGGGAGGAGAGTTGAGGAAAAGGACCAAAAAGGTAACAATCTCAGGATTACTGCCTGTGCCACGTGACAGTGAGAGTAGAAATGGAGCAAGGTTGAGGATAAATGCTTGGCTGAAAGACTGGTGCAGAGGGCAGGGATTCAAGTTTCTGGATCATTGGGACTTGTTTTGGGGTAGGTGGGACCTGTACAAAAAGGATAGGTTGCACTTGAACCCGAGGGGGACCAATATCATGGCGGGGAAATTTGCAAAGGCAACTGGGGAGACTTTAAACTAGAATGGTTGGGGCGAGGGATGCAAATAGCAAAAGCTAGTAGACAGATGGAAGTAAGGAAGCAGAAAAGGGAAGCACTCGGACACAAGAGGAGAAAGAAAAAAAAGGAAATAAACAGAGAAAAGGAGATGGGGGGGGGTTTCTTAAATGTGCATTTTTTAATGCTAGGAGCATTGTAAGAAAGGTGGATGAGCTTAGTGTCTGGAAAGACACCTGGAAGTATGATGTTGTGGCGATCAGTGAAACATGGTTGCAGGAGGGCTGTGATTGGAAACTAAATATTCCAGGATTTCGTTGCTTCAGGTGTAATAGAATTGGAGGGGCAAGAGGTGGAGGTGTTGCATTGCTAGTCAGGGAAGATATTACAGCAGTGCTTTGGCAGGATAAATTGGAGGGCTCATCTAGGGAGGCTATTTGGGTGGAAATGAGAAGTGGGATAGGTGTAGCAACACTTATAGGGGTATATTATAGACTGCCAATTGGGGAACGCGAATTGGAAGAGCAAATATGTAAAGAGATAGCAGATATTAGTAGTAAGCACAAGGTAATGATTGTGGGAGATTTCAACTTTCCACACATAGACTGGGAAACACATTCTGTAAATGGGCTGGATGGTTTGGAGTTTGTAAAATGTGTGCAGGATAGTTTTTTGCAGCAATACATAGAGGTGCCTACTAGAGGAGGGGCAGTGCTGGACCTTCTGTTAGGAAATGAGACGGAACAGGTGGCGGAGGTATGCGTTGGGGAGCACTTCGGGTCCAGTGATCACAATACCATTAGTTTCAATATAATTATGGAGAAGAACAGAACTGGGCCTAGGGTTGAGATTTTTGATTGGAGAAAGGCTAACTTTAACGAGATGCGAGATGATTTAAAAGGAGTGAACTGGGACATTTTGTTTTATGGGAAAGATGTAGAAGAGAAATGGAGGCCATTTAAAGGGGAAATTTTAAGAGTACAGAATCTTTATGTTCCTGTTCGGTTGAAAGGAACCAGTAAAAATTGGAAAGAGCCCTGGTTTTCAAGGGAAATTGGACATCTGGTTCGGAAAAAGAGGGAGATCTCCAATAATTATAGGCAGCATGAAGTAAATGAGGTGCTTGAGGAGTATAAGGAATGTAAAAAGAATCTTAAGAAAGAAATTAGAAAAGCTAAAAGAAGATATGAGGTTGCATTGGCAAGTAAGGTGAAAGTAAATCCAAAGGGTTTCTACAGCTATATTAATAGCAAAAGGATAACAAGGGATAAAATTGGTCCATTGGAGAGACCGAGTGGACAGCTATCTGCAGAGCCAAAAGAGATGGGGGAGATATTGAACAATTTCTTTTCTTCGGTATTCACCAAGGAGAAGGATATTGAATTATGTGAGGTAATGGAAACTAGTAGAGTAGCTATGGATACTATGAGTTTCAAAGTAAAAGAAGTACTGACACTTTTGAAAAATATAAAAGTGGATAAGTCTCCAGGTCCTGAGGATATTCCCTAGAACATTGAGGGAAGTTAGTGTAGGAATAGCCGGGGCTATAACAGAAATATTTCAAATGTCATTAGAAACGGGAATAGTCCCCGAGGATTGGCGTACTGCGCATGTTGTTCCATTGTTTAAAACGGGTTCTAAGAGTAAACCTAGCAATTATAGACCGGTTAGTTTGACTTCAGTGGTGGGCAAATTAATGGAAAAGATACTTAGAGATAATATATATAAGCATCTGGATAAACAGGGTCTAATTAGGAACAGTCGACATGGATTTATGCCTGGAAGATCATGTTTGACTGATTTTCTTGAATTTTTTGAAGAGGCTACTAGGGAAATTGACGAGGGTAAAGCAGTGGATGTTGTCTATATGGACTTCAGTAAGGCCTTTGACAAGGTTCCTCATGGAAGGTTGGTTAAGAAGGTTCAACTGTTGGGTATAAATGCAGGAATAGCAAGATGGATTCAACAGTGGCTGAATGGGAGAAGCCAGAGGGTAATGGTGGATGGCTGTTTGTCGGGTTGGAGGCAGGTGACTAGTGGGGTGCCTCAGGGATCTGTGTTGGGTCCTTTGTTGTTTGTCATGTACATCAACGATCTGGATGAAGGGGTGGTAAATTGAATTAGTAAGTATGCAGATGATACCAAGATAGGGGGTGTTGTGGATAATGAAGAGGGTTTCCAAAGTCTACAGAGTGATTTAGGCCAGTTGGAAAAATGGGCTGAAAGATGGCAGATGGAGTTTAATGCTGATAAATGTGAGGTGCTACACCTTGGCAGGACAAATCAAAATAGGACGTACATGGTTAATGGAAGGGAATTGAAGAATACAGTTGAACAGAGGGATCTGGGAATAACCGTGCATAGTTCCTTGAAGGTGGAATCGCATATAGATAGGGTGGTAAAGAAAGCTTTTGGTATGCTAGCCTTTATAAATCAGAGCATTGAGTGTAGAAGCTGGGATGTAATGTGAAAATTGTACAAGGCATTGGTGAGCAAATCTGGAGTATGGTGTACAATTTTGGTCGCCCAATTATAGGAAGGATGTCAACAAAATAGAGAGGGTACAGAGGAGATTTAGTAGAATGTTGACTGGGTTTCAACAGCTAAGTTACAGAGATAGGTTGAATAAGTTAGGTCTTTATTCTCTGGAGTGCAGAAGGTTAAGGGGGGACTTGATAGAGGTCTTTAAAATGATGAGAGGGATAGATATTGATGTGGACAATCTTTTCCCTTTGAGAATAGGGAAGATTCAAACAAAAGGCATGACTTTAGAATTAAGGGACAGAAGTTTAGGGGTAACATGAGGGGGAACTTCTTTACTCGGAGAGTGGTAGCGGTGTGGAATGAACTTCCAGTGGAAGTCGTGGCGGCAGGTTCGTTGGTATCATTTACAAATAAATTGGATGAGAAGGGTATGGAGGGTTTTGGTATGAGTGCAGGCAGGTGGGACTAAGGGAAAAGGTTGTTCAGCACGGACTTGAAGGGCCGAGATTGCCTGTATCCGTGCTGTAATTGTTATATGGTTATCTTGTATCCTTCAAGTTTCAAAGTTCTTAAAAATAACGAGGCTTATCTTGGCCTTAAAGGCCCGTTGTCCTGGTAGCGGCCCTGGGTCAGAGTTGCAGGGGTCGGCCTGGCCTGGCGATGTCGCTGATGTCCTCCACAGCTGCTCCGTGCTGCTGCAAGCCGCGTCCGATCCGCGCGCTGCTCCGACCTCAGTGGGGCCTCCAATGCCGCCCGATGCATGCGATCCCCCGGCTGCTGCAGGGCCTCCAGCGGCCCACTCCACCAGCGAGGAAGGGAATGATGCTGCCATTTAGGAGAAGCGTGATAATTTGTAGGATAAACATTGTAAAAACAGACACATCTAAGGTGGTGACGGATTAGCGATGTAACTTAGTTTATTGTAAGATAAAGTGAAAAGCTTTTTTGTTGCGTGCTATCCAGTCAGCAGAAAGACTATACGTGATTGCAATCAAGCTGTCCACTGTGTTTGGACACAAAAGGCTGGAGTAACTCAGTGGGTCAGGCAGCATCTCTGGAGAAAAGGAATAGGTGACGTTTCGGGTCCAGACCCTTCTTTTCCAGGATAAAAGAACAAGATTTAGTGCAAGATACAGTCCAGTAAAGATCGATTAAAAGTAGTCTGAGGTTCTCCAAAGAGATAGATGCTATGTCAGATCTGCTTTCTAGCTGTAGCTAGGACGGTTCAGTTGCCTGATAATAGGTGGGAAGAAACTGTCCCTGAAACTGGAGGTGTGCGTTTTCACACTTCTGTAAGTCTTGCCTGAGAGGAGAGGGGAGAAGAGGGAGTGACATTCATCCTTGATTATGCTAGTGCTCACCAGTCTCTGATGATATCTCAGACCGTTAAAGGAAGGGAGGAATACGTTCAGGCTCTGACTCCAATTTGTTTTCAGTCTTCCCTGACTGCATGAATGATGCCAGAGGATGAGTGGACGGCTAATGTCAAACCTTCATTGAAGAAGGTAGGAAGTGATAAAGCAACTTCTTGCAGATCATTTACTTACACTTCAGTGGTGGGGAGTTATTGGAATGTATTCTAAGGAAAAGTACAGATTAATCAGGATCAGTCAGTGAATTTGTGAAGGGAAGATCCTGTTGGACTGAATTGATTGTGGAATTAATAAGAGGAGTCGATAAAGACATTGCTAATGATGTAGTCTACATGTTATTTTGCAAAAGAAAGGCACAATGTGCTGGAATAACTCAGCAGGTCAGGGAGCATATCTGGAGAACATGAATGGATGAAATTTCAGGACAGGATCCTTTAGACTGATTGAAGAGGGGTGGCACTGAGACGCAGCGGTAGAGTGGCTGCCTTACAGCACCAGAGACCCGGGTTCGATCTCGACTGTGCTGTCTGTACGGAGCTTGTAGATTCTCCCCGTAACCTCCGTTGGTTTTCTCCGACACTGCAAGGGCCAGGAAGCGAGCGGGTATGATCATCTCTGACCCCTCTCACCCTGGCCACAATCTCTTTGAATCACTTCTCTCTGGAAGGCGACTCCAAACTGTTAAGCTGGCACAGCCAGACTTCAAAACAGCTTTTTTTCCACGAGTAGTAGCTCCACTCAATAACCAAAAATCTGTAGCCTCCTTTTGCCCTGATATTTTATTTAATTCACATGTTTAATCAATAATGTTTTATTATTAATGTTTAATGTTTTATGTGTTATTCCTAACTGTTACTGTATGTCATGTTGTCATAGGCGGGCGGAGCACCAAGGCAAATTCCTTGTATGTGAATATACTATGCCAACAAACTTATTCATTCATCTTCGATTTCCAACCACACTCCAAAAACATTCAGGTTTGTAGGTTAATTGGTTTAGTATAAATGTAAATTGTCCCTAGTGTGTGTAGCATTGTGTTAATGTTCAGGGATCGATGTTCTGCGCGGACTCGGTGGGCCAAAGGGCCTGTTTCCGCGCTGTATCTCAAAGCTAAACTAAAGGGGGGGAGGGGCTGGAAAGAGAGCAAGAAGAGGGGCTGGACAGAGCATGGCCGGCAATAGGTGAATGTGGGTGAAGGGGTCATTTGATAGACTGATTGCTTATTTGATTGCTGAACAAAAGCTGGGGATGAAATTTCAGGATGGGATCCTTCGGACTGATTGAAGAGGGGTGTGAGCCCAAAAAGGCTAAAGAGTTGTGAATTGGTAAGCTTGGGGCTCGGCCAGTCTTCAGCAGAGGGAAGTAGAAGGGGTGAATTCGAAAATAGGCGCAGGAGTAGGCCATTCGGCCCTTGCAGCCAACACCGCCATTCAATATGATCATGGCTGATCATCCAAAATCAGTACCCTGTTCCTGCTTTATCCCCATATCCCTTGATTCCTTTAGCCCGAAGGCGCCACTGGGTGGCGCTGTGAGCAGCAACCTCGCCAGCAGCTTGTGTGATTTTTGACTTTTTTGTTATTTTTAGTGTGTTTAAATGTATCTCTTAATGTTTCTCGGTATGTTTTGATGTGGGGAATGGTGGAGGGAATAGGGGGAAACCGTTTCCAGTCACTTACCTCGACGCAGATGCAACTTTTTTCCTTGTCGCATTTTCGCCCCCCCCCCCCTGCGGCCAAACAACTGGATTGGTGCGGCCTCTCCAGACCGGAAACCAGCCCAGAGCTTCAAGCAGCAGGTGCGGTGCTGACTAGCCATCGTGCAGCGGGCGATGGCATCCTTTGCCGAGGATGGCCAGTGTTGGAGCTCCGACCGCGGGTGCCTGTTGACTTTAACATCGTGGAGCTTCTAACCACAGGTGCGGCGCGGTCTTTAACATCATGGAGCCTGGGATATTTTGCCGAGGATGGCCAGTGTTGGAGCTCCAACCGCGGGGCCTATGGACTTTAACATCGTGAAACCGCGGTCTCCAAACATCTCCAAGTTTGCAGATGACACCAAGCTGGGGGGTATAGTTAGGTGTGAGGAGGATGCTTGGAGGCTGCAGGGTGACTTGGATAGGCTGAGTGAATGGGCAGATGCATGGCAGATGCAGTATAATGTGGATAAATGTGAGGTTATTCACTTTGGTGGCAAAAACATGAGGGTACACTATTATCTGAATGGTGGCAGATTAGGAAAAGGGGAGATGCAACGAGACCTGGGTGTCATGGTACACCAGTCATTGAAATTAGGCATGCAGGTGCAGCAGGCAGTGAAGGAAGCAAATGGTATGTTAGCATTCATAGCGAAAGGATTTGAGTATAGGAGCAGGGAGGTTCTACTGCAGTTGTACAGGGTTTTGGTGAGGCCACACCTGGAGTATTGCGTACAATTTTGGTCTCCAAATCTGAGGAAAGACATCCTTGCCATAGAGAAGATTCAGATTTAGGTACAGAGAAGATTCACCAGACTGATTCCTGGGATGTCAGGACTTTCATATGAGGAAAGATTGGATAGACTCGGCTTGTACTCGCTGGAATTTAGAAGATTGAGGGGGGATCTTATAGAAACTTACAAAATTCTTAAGGGGTTGGACAAGCTAGATGCTGGAAGATTGTTCCCGATGTTGGGGGAGTCCAGAACAAGGGGTTACAGTCTAAGGATAAGGGGGAATTCCTTTAGGACCGAAATGAGGAAAACATTCTTTACACAGAGAGTGGTGAGTCTCTGGAATTCTCTGCCACAGAAGGTAGTTGAGGCCAGTTCATTGGCTATATTTAAGAGGCGTGTTAGATGTGGTCCTTGTGGCTAAAGGGATCAGGGGGTATGGAGAGAAGGCTGGTACGGGATACTGAGTTGGATGATCAGCCATGATCATATTGAATGGCGGTGCAGGCTCGAAGGGCCGAATGGCCTACTCCTGCACCTATTTTTCTATGTTTCTATGTCTCCGGTAAGAAACGGCTGATTTGGGAACTCCAAGCCGCGGAGTGTGTTCTGATCAACCCGACAAGAGGGTCTGAACATCCGTAGCGGCAACTGCAGAGGATTCAAGGCCCCGACCACGGGTGAACAAAGCAGGAAGATGACTGAACTTTATTGCCTTCCATCACAGTGAAGAATGCTGATTCCACTGTGGCGGCTGTTTATGTTAAATTCTGTTGTGTATTGGGTTATTTTTACTTGCATGGCAACTCAAATATTACTGTACCTTAATTGGTGCATGTGACAATAAATGTGAACTTGAACTTAAATCTAACTCTCTTGAAAACACCCAGTGACTTGGCTTCCACTGCCTTCTGTGACAGAAAATTCCGCAGATTTACAACTCTGGGTGAATACGTTTTTCCTCATCTCAGTCCTAAATGGCCTACCCCTTATTCTTAAAATGTAACCTCGGATTCTGGCCTCCACCAACAAGGGGACCATTTTTCGTGCATCTCACCTATCCACTCCTTTAAAATGTTTTATATGTTTCTATCAGATCCCCTCTCATTCTTCTAAATTCCAGTGAATACAAGCCTTGTCGACCCATTCTTTCATCATGTGTCATTCCCGCCACCCCGGGAACTAACCACACTCCAAAGACGTGCGAGTGTTTAGGCCTCTGTAAATTATCCCCAGTCCGTAGGCTAGAACAAGTGTGCAGGGTGATTGTTGGTCGGTGCAGGGCCTGTATCTCTGAACTAAACTAAATCTCATGCCATAATCTGAAAGTCATACGCTGATTGCCCTCAAGGATTTGTTTTAAATGTTAAGTGTCTACTGCTGTGTATTTATGGAATACCTATTGTAATCATCTTCCATCTTAAGTGATGGGCAGTGCTTTTTTATTACACTGTTGTGGAGTTTCTGTTTGAGGTTTGAGCTAGACCCAATGCAATAATCAATGAACTATGTTTCTCTTGATGGAGAAAAATGTGAGATTCTTATTTGTGTAGTACTGTTTTGTTTTGATTGATTGAAAGATGTAGTATGGAAACAGCCCATGCCATCAATCACCCATTCTCACCAATTGTACCTTATCCCACTTTCTCACCCACTAGGGATAATTTACAGAGGCGAATTAACCTACAAACCCACATGCCTTTGGGATGTGGGAGGAAACCACAGCGCCCGGGCGAAACCCACGCGAGCACTAAGAGAACATGCAAGCTCCACGCGGACCGCACCCGAGCTCTGGATCGAACCTGGGTCTCTGGCGCCATGAGGCAGCAGTGTTGTGTCATTGTCTACAACCAATGAAATTCTTTTTTTGAGCTGAATTTACAAATAAATATCGACATGTGTTGGCAGGTAAAAAACATACCACGTCCAATTTGCACTGAGATGAGAAAGCTGTTGCAATTTAATTATCTGGCCATAATTATAGGTTTATGCTGTTTGAAAAATAAGCTGGGGCACAGAGAATAGCTACTCCCTTCACCTGTTATTTTTAGATCGTTTTTCTTCTATTGCAGGGTTTTGGATTACCACATAATTAAGAATTGGCCTATGAAGACAATTCCTGTTAGTGTTGAATTTCAAATGAAAAGCAAGTCTGTAATGTTAAAGCAAAATAATTGTTAGCCTGTCATTGTGGTGAATGTATTATAAAAGATTTTCACTGCCCTGGTAGCTGGCAAAAAGCATCAGGCATTCACACTTTTACTTTTGACCTCAGAGGTAGGGCATGGAAACAGGCCCTTCGGCTCACTGAGTCCACGCCGACCAGCGATCACCCCGTACACCAACACTATCCTACACACCAGGGGCATTAGCAAACACCAGCAAATTAGCCTACAAACCTGTGCGTCTTTGAAACGTGGGAGGGAACCGGAGCACCCGGAGAAAACCCATGCACTCACAGAGAGAACGTACAAACTCTTGGGCCTCATATGTCCGTCTTGATTGACTGAAAGATACAGCATGGAAACAGGCCCTTTGACCCATTGATTCCATGCCCACGTTCATACTAGTTCTGCAGTATGTTATCCCACTTTCTCATCCATTTCCCAATACACTAGAGACAATTTTCAGAGGACAATTCACCTACAAGCCCGCATGTCTTTGGATGTGGGAGGAAACCGGAGCTCACGGAGGAAACGCATTCGGTCGCAGGAAGAATGTGATTGAACTGGGATCTCTGGCTCAGTGAGACAACAGCTCTACCATCTGCCTCACTGCGCTGCCCACAATTTCTTTGGGTGTGTACAAGAGGTTGGTAAACTCTTAAGTTTTATTTCATTGATTACATCCACCATTGATTACATCCATTTCTTTGTTGCTGAAGTACTGTGCAGAGGCGGCGCAGTGGAACAGTGGTAGAGTTGCTGCCTTGCAGCGCCAGAAACCCGGGCTCGATCCTGACTGCAGGTGCTGTCTGTACGGAGTTTGTATGTCCTCCCTGTGACCACATGGGTTTTCTGCCGGTGCTCCGGTTTTCTCCCTAATATGTCGAAAGACATACAGGTTTGTAGGTTTGTAATTGGCTTCACTAAAATTGTAAATTGTCCCTAATGGGTAGGATAATGCTAGGGAACGCAGGTCGGAGTGGTCTCGGTGGGCCGAAGGGCCTGTTTCCAGCTGTATCTCTAAAGTCTAAAGGAAAGGCTACAGTCACACATCAGCCTCCAAGCTATGGGAACTCACTCTTTTTATTTATTTTCTAAATACTTCTAGTTATACGGAGAGTTAACTTCAAGGCAAGAAATGGATGTTCTTTCACAAACTTATCAGGTCCATCTCTTGGTATAAAAAAAACCTTTTCCAGGCTGATTAGACTTAGTCTTGGCCGCTCCTGATTCATACCCTGAGGTAACTTCAGAAACCTCTGAATCCAGAAAAAGACTTCTGGATAAAATTCAGGTTCACTTGCACCTCCTCCAACCTCACCTCCTGGATCCGTTGTTCTCGGTGTGGGCTGAGATTTATTGGCGAGACCAAGTGCAGACTCTGATCGTTTCGCTGAACAGTTGCGCTCAGTCTGCCCAGGCCCATGTGATCTCCAGACTACAATTCTAACTCCCCTTCCCATTCCCATACTGACCTTTCAGTCTTGTACCTCCTCCACTGTTTGAGTGAGGCCACATGCAAATTGGAGGAACCGTACCTCATATTTCGCTTTGACAGCTTACAACCCAGCGGTATGAATTTTCATTTATCCATTTTCAAGTAATCCCTGCATTCCTTCTCCTCCCACCTTAGTCATCCTACTAGTTCCACTGTACATATCCTTGTATCCGTTTGTTATCTCCTCTTCAGAATCAGAATCATTTATTGTCATTTGAACTAAATAAGTTCAAACGAAATTGCGTTTCTGCAGTCATCATCAAACAAAAAAAACCACACAATTAACTCATTTTCACACAAAACATCCATCAAAGTGAATCCCCAACCACTGTGATGGAAGGCAAAGTCTTATCTCTTCCCTGTTCTCTGTGCCCATTCCTCTCCCGCAGTCAAGCAGCCAAACTGCTGCCTCAAGCCGATCGAGGCACCTGACGTTAAATGTTAGAGCCCCCCCCCCCCCCGCAGGTGATGGTAAATCCCGGGGTCGTTTAAGCCACGCCGGGCGATGTAAGGCCCCGCTCCGGGTCGATTTAAACCCCTCAACTCGGGTGGACGAAGTCTGCCGTTGCGGGAGCTCCAAAAAAAGGGTCTCCCACCATGGAACCGCAAGCTCCCGATGTTACCGTCCACAGACCTGCAGCCGGAGCCTCCGGGCTCCGATGTCAGGTCGCAGTCGGGTCGCAGCGGCGCGCCACCACAGCGCTCCGCACTCTGAAGTGGGGCAACTACGCAATGGTGAGTCCGCAGGCTCCGCGACTGGAGCCCCAGGTCGATTCAGGTTGGAGGTCACCGGCTCCACGATGTTAGGCCCAACGACAACAGCAACGGAGACTCAACAAGGAAAAGTCGGGTCCCCGTACAGGGAAGAGATTAAAAGTTTCCCCCCCACCCTCCACATATACACAGCTAAAAAATAACATAAAAACAAAACCAAGACATCCACTTAACAAGACAAAAGAAAGAAAAAAAGACAGACGGACTGCATAGGCCGCTGCCGACAGGCGCCGCCATCTTCCCCAGCCAATAGTGGGCCAGTATGGGCTCCACCCTTCCTTGGCCATTACTATCTAGGAAGGCAGATTACGATCTAATTGGCGTCATGTTGGGAAAAGGGGAAGTACAACGGGATCTGGGGGTCCTTGTGCATCAGTCCATGAAAGTAAGCATGCAGGTACAGCAGGCAGTGATATAGGAGCAAAGAGGTCCTTCTGCAGTTGTACAGAGCCCTAGTGAGACCACACTTGGAGTATTGTGTGCAGTTTTGGTCCCCTAATTTCAGGAAGGACATTCTTGCTATTGAGGGAGTACAGCGTAGTAATCCAAGGTTAATTCCCGGGATGGCATATGCTGAGAGAATGGAGCAGCTGGGCTTGTACACTCTGGAGTTTAGAAGGAAGAGAGGGGATCTCATTGAAACATATAAGATTGTTAAGGGCTTGGACACGCTAGAGGCAGGAAACATGTTCCCGATGTTGGGGGAGTCCAGAACCAGAGGCCACAGTTTAAGAATAAGGAGTAAGCCATTTAGAACGGAGACGAGGAAACACTTTTTCTCACAGAGAGTTGTGAGTCTGTGGAATTCTCTGCCTCAGAGGGTGGTGGAGGCAGGTTCTCTGGTTGCTTTCAAGAGAGAGCTAGATAGGGCTCTTAAAAATAGCAGAGTCGGGATATGAGGAGAAGGCAGGAACGGGGTACTGATTGGGGATGATCAGCCATGATCACATTGAATGGCGGTGCTGGCTCGAAGGGCCAAATGGCTTACTCCTGCACCTATTGTCTAATGGCCCTGATTTTGTTCTGGCCTTTTACTACCTCTAGTTCCCTCCCCTCTACTTTCAGTCCACAGAAGGGTTCTGTCCCCAAGCCTCACCCATCCGTTTTCTCCAGAGTTGTTGCCAGACCCGTAGAGTTACTTTGTGTCTATCTTCATCAGGAGTATAACACTTTGTCCACAAGGCGGCGCCTCAGACAATCTTCCTCACCAATGTTCAGGCAGATGGTCAAGTTAATTCTAGGCAGTCTAAAAGGCTTGAATTTTTCCAATCCCTTTTGGAGGTTGTCCCAAAATATTTTATTATCAATTAGAATATTTGTTAGAATTGTCGTTCTGATGCAAGAAGCGTGATTTGCAGACCCAGATAAAGCAATCTGGTTTGTATCTGGCTGCAGAATGAATTTTTGCCCACACATTGCAATCAAGTTCTCCTATTCTCAAACAGAATCTTCAAAATATTTCCACTTGCCTCTGAGGAAATGTGGGGCTTCAGTTTTGTGATTGATCCCACTTTGTAAAAGTGCATTCTTGCAATGCTTCTGTGCAGCAACATTTAGTTGTATGTTCTCACCCCTGGTGTGTGATTTCATCCCACATCGTGTGAGATAGCTGTGAATTCTGCACATCCAAGCTGCGGCTGGGATGCTGTCCCCATAGGGCTACTGCTGCACACCTCCACTAACTCTGGTTCAATCCTGACCTCAGGAGCTTCCACATTCATAAGTTATAGGAGCAGATAAATATTCCACTACATTGCTACTGTTTGCCTTCTGCCGTCCAGACAAACTGCTATCCATGCTCGTCCATTCCTCCTCATACCATGAGCTCTCATCTTCTTTAGCAGCCTCCAATGTAGCACCTCATCGAAGGCCTTCGGAAAATGCAGGTAAATCGTTCTCTCAGTGACCACATAGCTGTCCCCGGGTGCTCCCACATCCCAAAGACATGCTGGTAAATCAATGCGTTTTTGGGCGTCGCTCTTTTCTTGGTGGATGGTAGAAAATCCGGGTAACATTGATGGAAGTGTGGGTGAGAATAGGCCACAGGCAAATTGTCAAGAGTGTTTTATTGTCATATTTTCCAAAATGGAATGATGAAATTCATATTTGCACCTGACTCGGTAGAAATAAAGAACAGAGAGTGCTGGTTTACCAAGGAAAAACGCAAACTACTGGAGGGTCTGAGTCTGATGAAGAGTCCTGACTCAAAACGTTACCTATCCCTGGTCTCCAGAGATGTTGCCTGACCCGCTGAGTTACTCCAGCCCTTTGTGTCTTTCTTCAGGGTAAAGGGTGGGTGAATAGGGTTGATGTGATTGCTCTGGTAGCTGGCAAAGGTTTTGTTGGGCCAAATGGTTGCCCCTTTGTCCTGTTTACAGGTACATGGATACGGCAGGTTTAGGATATGAGCTAAAAGCAGGCAGCTAGGACTACTTTAGATGGGACATGTTGGTCGGTGTGGGCAAATTGGACCAAAGGGCCTGTTTCCACGCTGTGTGACTCTGAATCTGAAGCTATGAAAGCTCAAGAAAGGAAACTTTATTATTGGATGCAACTGGTGGAATATTCCATCAAACGGAACACTCTTGCTTAGTTCAGTGGAAAACTACCGAATATCAATTTATCTCTGTTGGAGGTCCAATTACACTAAAAGTGAGAAAATCGAAGAAACACTGAATGGATGAGGCATCGAATGGAAAAGCTTAAAAAAGTTAATATTTTGAGTTGGTATCCTATCACCAACACAGTGAAAGAGATAAAAGTCGGGGTAACCGGAAGGGGGAGAGTACGAGGGTTGAGGGGTGAGGGCAGGTAAGGTCCTGCCAGACTGGCCGTCCCTCCTGGACCCACCACCAGACCCTGGCACAATCCACATGGTGGTCCTTTGGACAAGTCTGTGCAGAACTCATCTCGTCAATGGATATGTTTAATCAGGGATAGATATATTCTGGGTGTCGGGGGTTACGGGGAGAAGGCAGGAGAATGGGGTTAGATAGATCAGCATGAGAGAATTGCAGAGTAGACTTTTTGTGGAGATACATCGCGGAAACAGGCTCTTCAGCCCACCGAGCCCACGCCAACCAGCGATCCCCGCACATTAACACTATCCTACACACATTAGGGACAATTTTCTTTACACAAACCAAGCCAATTAACCTACATACCTGTACGTCTGTGGAGTTAGGGAGGAAACTGAAGATCTCGGAGGAAACCCCTGCGATCATGAGGAGAACGTACAAACTCCATACAGACAGCACCCGTAGTTGGGATTGAACGCGGGTCTCCGACGTTGCAAGTGCTGTAAGGCAGCAACTCTACCGCTGCGCCGTTTTGATGAGCCAAATGGCTTAATTCTGCTCATATCATTTATTACATGATCTGCCTGCACATATCCCTGCATATCCATTTGCCTATCTACAAGCCTTTTAAATGCCTTTTCTGTGCCTCCATCGCCCACCCCTGTCAGCATATTTCAGACACCCAATACCCCCTCTGTTTGGAGGGGTGGGAGGCTTTAATTTGTCTATGTATCGATGGACTATGTAAAACCTTTGTTGTGTGCTACCCAGTCAGTGGAAAGACTACATGAGATCAATCGAGCCTTCCAAAGAGTACAGACACATGATGAAGAAAATAACATGAATAACGTTTAGTGCAAGATAACATTCAGTAGAGCCTGATTAAAGATAGTCCAAGGGTCTCCAATGAGTTGGTGAGAGGATAGTATAGTTGCCTGGGAAGAAGCTATCCCTGAATCTGGAGGTGCACATTTTCACACTTCTGTATCTCTTGCCTAATGAGAGAGGGGAGAAGAGGGAGTGACTGGGGTGATACTGGACCTTGATAATGCTGGTGGCCTTGCCGAGCCATCATGAGATGTAAAAGAAGGCAATGGAAGGGACGTTGATTTGTGTGATGGTCTGGGCTGCGTCCACCATTCCTGCAACACACGTACCAGCTGCAGTGTGCTGGTGATTTCCTCTGGTTCTGCCAGCTAGCTCCCAGCATGGTCTGGCCCAGAGTCCCATCAGCAAAGCTCCAGGACTGGAGCACTGTTATGAAAGGCTTTGCAGGGTACTGTAAAATACGATACTGGAAATGCAGGAAGCTGTTTCAGGTGGAGCATAACAAGTTTCACTGGATGTTTTCAAGATGGAGTTAGATTTAGCTCTTAGGGCTAAAGGAATCAAGGGATATGGGGAAAAAGCAGGAACGGGGTACTGATTTTAGATGATCAGCCATGATCACATTGAATGGTGGTGCTGGCTCGAAGGGCCAAATGGCTTACTCCTGCACCGATTTTTCTATGTGCTGCTAAGGTCTGTGTGGAGTTTGGACATTCTTGCTGGGGCCACGTGTGTTTTCTCCAGATGCTCCAGTTTCCTCCCACATTCCGAAGATGTATGTGTAGGTGAATTCTGGAAATTGTCCCACGTGTGAAGGGTAGAACTAGTGTACGGGGTGATTGCTGGTTGGCATGGGCTCGGTGGGCCGAAGGGCCTGTTTCAACGTTGTATCTCCAAACTCTCTCCTCCGTGCATCTTGGTGTCATCCTGCTTTGGTTTCAGTTAACATTTTCTGCCACACTCGGGTTCTGTAAATGGATGGCCGATTCTTCATGTACTTGCACCTCCTTTACAATTATTACATTTGGTTTGAATTATTTCTTCATCTTCATCCCAAATTCCATTAATATGCCATAATCACAAGTGGATTTAATTTACCATGTGTCTGAACAGCTTCTGAGTGAAATAATTTACCTCGACTGTCCTCAAAAACTTGCCTCCTATTCTGAAGTTGATCAAGAGAGTCAAGAGTGTTTTATTGTCATATGTCCCAGATAGGATAATGAAATTATTGCTTGCTGCAGCACAACAGAATATGTAAACACAGTACATGACGGGAGAAAAAAAATTCAGTGTGTATCTTTCAGTCGGGACCATTCGTCCTGCATTCAAGCCCGTCTGGGGGCTTTAAGTATTTTGTACGTTTCAATGAGAGCACCTGACATTGTCCTAAACTTGAGGGAATAGATTCTCAGTCTGCTGCAATGTTCATGAAGCCAAATGCTAGCCTTCCCACCGCTCCACTGCATTTGAGTTTTATGCCATCTACAAATATAGAAATATTTCCCTTGGGTATCTTTAAGGCTGGGGCATTGACGCAAGTTTAAGCAAAATTTGGTCCTAAGATTGACCCTGGTGGGTCCAATTGTGCTTCCCTGGAAAGCAACTCTTCACCATTCCTATTTTCTGGCCTAGTTCCAATATTCTTTGCATGTTGCTCCTCACCCTTAATTTCCTGTGAGAGGCAATTGATAGATTGTTAACAATTATAAGTACTGCACTTAATATATATTCAATTAATGGTTCAAAACACACCAAGCAATTACAAAAACCATACCTGCAGAATATCACAATATTCACCGCATCTGAATCTCCCAAATTCTTTGCAACGACTGTGGTTCTCTTTTTGTAATGCAGGCCTTACTTTCGTAAGGGGTATGTTGCACCAAATTTTCACTGAATAACATAAGAGCATAACAAATAGGAGCAGGAATAGATCATGGGTGGCACGGTGGGGCAGCGGCAAAGTTGCTGCCTCACATTACCAGGGACACAGGTTTGATCCTGACTACGGGTGCTGTCTGTACGGAGTTTGCATGCTCTCCTTGTGACTGTGTGGGTTTTCTCTGGGCGCTCCGGTTTACTCCCACATCCCAAAGGCGTGTAGGTTCATTGTCCCTGGAGTGTAGGATAGAACTAGTGCATGGGTGATCGCTGGTCAGCGCAGAGTCGATGGGCCGAAGATCCTATTTCTACACTATATGTCTTTTTAAAAAAAAGCACAAGAAATTGGGGCAGGATTAGATCATGTGGTCTTCGATACTGTTTACATCTTCCTCATGATCATGGCTGACCTGCATAGAGTGGATGTGGAGAGGATGGTTCCATTAGTGGGAGATGCTAGAACCAGGGGCCATGGTCTCAGAATTAAAGGACATTCCTTTCGGAAGGAGATTAGGAGGAATTTCTTTAGTCAGAGGATGGTGAATCTGTGGAATTCATTGCCACAGAAGACTGTGGAGGCTGTCAATGGGTATATTTTAAGGCAGATATGGATAGATTCTTGATTAGTACGGGTGTCAGGGGTTATGGGGAGAAGGCAGGAGAATGGGGTTAAGAGAGAAAGATGGATCAACCATGATTGAAAAGCAGAATAGACTTGATGGGCCGAATGGCCGAATTCTGCTCCTATTACTTATGAACATTATCTATCACAGTCACAGTCATAGTATCTTGATTCCCTGAACGATTGGATATTTGCCATGTTCTGTTTTGAACAAACACAACCACCAATCTTCACAGTCCTGTATTAAGCCAGTCTAGTGCTTTAAGAATTTTGTAAGTTGCGATGAGAACGCCTCTCAATATTCTAGGCACCAGGGAACACAGTCCTAGTCTACACAAACTCTCAGCAATCTCCCGCCATCAGATATATGATTATTTCGTGATTTTGAATTGTAATAGATTGAATTACAATTGAATTAGACCATGAGGTATAGAATTGGTCTATTCAGCATATCGCGTCTGCTCTGCCATTCACTGGCAACCCCATTCTCCTGTGTTCTCCCCACAATCCCTGATGCCCTTACTAATCGAGAATCTGTCAGTCTCCACCCTTTCAGTCCTATTCTCGTGCCTTCTCCCCGTAACCTTTGACACCCTTACTTTTCAAGAACCTATTGATCTGCACTTTAAAAATGACCCAAAACTACCCAATGTTTTGACCTCCACAGCCTTCTGTGGCAATGAATCCCATAATTCACCACTATCTTGTTAAATGAATTCCATTCTAAAGATACATCCTTTAATTCTGAGTCCATGTCACACTGTACACCTGGGGAAGATCAAGGCAGTATTTGTTGTCATACCGTATTTCTCCACAGTCTTCCAAGGAAGTAAAGGTGTTGATGAAAATGGCAGCAGAGGTTAAAGAAGGCAAATGGCATACTTCCCAAAATTGGTTGGGGCGTTGAGTTTCAAAATTAAGTAGAAACATAGAAACATAGAAATTAGATGCAGGAGTAGGCCATTCGGCCCTTCGAGCCTGCACCGCCATTCAATATGATCATGGCTGATCATCCAACTCAGTATCCCGTACCTGCCTTCTCTCCATACCCTCTGATCCCCTTAGCCACAAGGGCCACATCTAACTCCCTCTTAAATATAGCCAATTAACTGGCCTCAACTACCCTCTGTGGCAGAGAGTTCCAGAGACCCACCACTCTCTGTGTGAAAAAAGTCCTTCTCATCTCGGTCCTAAAGGATTTCCCCCTTATCCTTAAGCTGTGACCCCTCGTCCTGGACCTCCCCAACATCGGGAACAATCTTCCTGCATCTAGCCTGTCAAACCCCTTAAGAAGTAGTCGCGTTGTACCTGCAAAATTGGGTAAGCCACATATTGTATGCCCGATCACAGGAAGGATTTGAATGCTTTGGGGAAGGTTGTGAGGAGGTTCATCAATATGTTGCCTAAATCAGAGAGTACTAGCTATAAGGAGAGATTGGACAAACATGGATTGGTTTCTCTGGTGACTAAGGGGTGACCAGATATAAATTCATAAGGGGGAGAACAATCGACTGCCCAAATGGTGCCAGAGCAATAACCCTGCTCTCAACGTCAGTAAATTATGAGGGGCATAGATAGGGTATGCGGTCAGACCCTTTCTCCCAGGATGGAAATGTGAAATATGAGAGGGCATAGGTTTAAGAGGAGAGAAGGTTTAAAGGAATTTAGAGATACAGCGTGGAACCCGGCCCTTCGGCCTGCCGTGTGTGCGGCGACCTGCGACCCCCGTACACTGGCACTTTCCGACACACTAGGGACAATTTGCAATTTTTGCCTAAGTCAATTAACCTAATACCTGCACGTCTTTGGAGTCTGGGAGGTAACCGGAGCACCCGAAGAAAATCCACGCAGTCACGGCGAGAACATACAAACTCCGTACTGCCAACACCCGTAGTCAGGATTGAACCCGGGTTGCTGGCGCTGTGAGGTAGAAACTCTCCCACTGCGCCTCTAGATGTGCGAGACCAATTTTATTTACACAGTGGCAGGTGTCAGGAAAGCAGTGCCGTGGGTGGTGGTGGAAGCAGATGCAATTGTGACATTTGAGAGGCATTTAGACAGAAAAATGAACATGCAGGGAATAGAGGGATATGGATCATATGCAGGCAGATGGGATTAGTTTAATTTTAATGGCACAGACGTCATGGACAGAAGGGTTATCCTTGTCCTGTTGTACTGCTCCATGTCTTATATCTGTACTGGGTGCTGGAGGGACTCCGTGGGTCAGGCAACATCTGTGAAGGCAATAGACAGATGATGTTTTGGGTCACATTAATAAATGTGTTCCCAAAGCTTAATTGACAGAAAGAATATTGCATTATTTAAAATAGAAGCTAACATTGCCTGAGCTGGATTGGGATGAGAGTGTGACTTTTTTTTTTAACGAAGGGAGTTAACACAAGTATACACAGGAAATTTGAAAGGAAGCTCAAATTGGGGGGAAAACAGCTTGTAACAGGCTGGTCATGCTTCACAAATAGAACATTTTGAGTTCAGAATAAAAACATGAAAAAGAAGAGATATAAAACAAGGAACTGAAGATGCTGGTTTACAAAAAAACAGCAGAACATGGATAGGTGTAATTTCGGGTGGGCCTTCAAATGTTTGAAGTGTTATGATATAACATATACATGTACTGTATGCTACGAGAGATTGAATGACTTAATAAAGGGCTAAAGGGATCAGGGGGTATGGAGAGAAGGCAGGTACGGGATACTGAGTTGGATGATCAGCCATGATCACATTGAATGGCGGTGCAGGCTCGAAGGGCCGAATGGCCTACTCCTGCACCTATTTTCTATGTTTCTATGTTTCTATAAAATGCACGTACGCATGCGCGTGGGTTACACACTTGAAAACATGTCCCCAAACACGGTGGCAGAGGTGGAGCCTTAGAAAATCGTTTTTCCTGCCGCAAGCTGAAAGTCCCGGCAAGGACAGTTGGCAGCAATTGGACTAGCAATTGTCAAGTGCCGAAGGATAGGTGTATGAACTGAATTCAAGGCAAAGAAAGAATAATTCCAACGCAAAAACGAGGGGCAGACGATCGTTCAGCAGCAAGCTGAGACGAGTGCTAGGGACGAGGGGACGGGCGACCAGCATCCTATGCAGGTAGCCACCGGTCGCACTGCACAGCACGCTACCTGTCCGCCTCCCGTGAGCGGTGTACAACCACCGACCACATTGACCGTCAATCGCGGAGTGATTAAGGGTTGGGAAACATGGTGGCAGATGTGGACTAACTACAGCGTGGTTGCACAGCCAGACAGGCAAACTGCAGCCAACCAGACCGCACTGTTTCTCCATACAATTGGCCCGTCAGGACTGGAGATTTACGACAGTTTCGTGTTCGCCAACCATGAGGAGAGCCGAGAACTGGCCAGGATCATTCGCGCGTTCGAGAACTATGCCATTGGCGAGAAGAATAAGGCGTATGAGCGATACCTCTTCAACAAGAAACAGCAAGAAGCAGGTGAGAACTTTGAATCATTCCTCGTTAGCCTCCAAACACTAACAAAGTCTTGTAATTTTTGCCAGTGCATGACAGCTTGCTCCGTGACAAGATTGTGCTTGGCATTAGCGACTCGCAGACGAGGAAACGTTTGCTGCCAGAAAGGAAGCTCACTCTCAGCGGATGTATCGACATCTGCAAGAGTGCCGAGTCACATCTCCAAGCTTTCACCGACGGTCTGCTGCTACTGTCCGCAAAAGCAGACAGCCGAGCGACAAGAGAGGCGCTGCTGTGCACCAGCCACACAATCAAAGCAGTGGGGCTAAGCCAAAGAAAAGCCAAGGCAAGCACAATAAGGAAACAAAAGCGTGCAAGTATTATGGCAAGGAGCATGCAATGGACAAACAGCAACATCCAGATGGACAGACGTATAAGGCATGCGGCAGTCACAAGCACTTTGCCAAAGTGTGCAGAAAGAGGAAAGTGCAGATAGTGGATGACCAGGCAGGCATTGACACGAGCATTGAGTTCATGGATAGTATCACGCTCACAATTAACACTGTGAGGCCTAGAGATGATGTCTACGCATCGATGCTTGTCAATGGGAAGCAAGTCGACTTCCAGGTGGACAGCGGAGTGAGCGTGAACATCTTGCCACACAGATATATACACGGCGTAGACCACACACTAGCCCCATGTCAAAAGAAGCTAATGATGTGGAATAAGACTACAATGGACGCGGAAGGAGTTTGCCGGATACAGCTGCTCAACCTCAAGACAAACCACAAATGTTCTGTTGAGTTCATCATGGTCAGTGATAGCTTCACACCGCTGCTAGGGAGCAAAGCTAGTCAGCAAAATAATTTGATCACTATGAATGACGACCGTTTCCACCGTGTACACACATCGACTGTCGTAAAGGAGAAAGCGTGTAAGAGTGAAGAACGCTATGCAGAGGTGTTCGACGGTAAACTAGGAGAGCTGCCTGGTGAAGCCCACCTGCAGATTAACGAGGAAGTGAAACCCACAGTCTTACCGCCACGACCTTCACCTCACACGATAAAGTAGCAGGTGAAGAAGGAGCAAGAGTGCATGGTAGAACGTCACGTGATTGCACCAGTTCACGAGCAGACTAGTTGGGTCAGCCAGCTCGTGGTCGTGGAGAAAATGAATGACGATCTCCGGGTGTGCATCGATCCATGACCGCTAAATAAAGCGTTAAAGCGAGAACACTACCCGCTCGCAGTTATTGAGGCCATCTTGCCAGATCTCGACCAAGCGAAGATCTTCAGTAAGCTTGACATGAGCTCAGCTTTCTGGCAGGTGAAACTGAACGACGAGTCTAGCAATCTAACGATGTTCAACACACCTGTCGGTCGTTATCGGTGGTGCCGACTGCCATTCAATATAAGCTTATCGTCTGAAATCTTCCAGCGAAAATTACATCAAGCGCTCGAAGGGCTACCTGGAGTGATTTGCGTCGCAGATGACATCCTCATCCATGGTAAAAGAGAGGCGGTGAAAGATGCGATCATCGAGCACTTGGTTCAACGATGTGTACAGCAACACATCAAACTCAACAGAGACTAGTCCATCTTCAGAGCAACTGAGCTACCCTTCTAGCACAGGACTGCAACCTGACCCCAAAAAGGTCACCAATGTTGTCAACATGCCAACACCCTCAGATGTACAGGGTGTGCAGAGGCTGGTTCAATTTGTCAACTACCTGAGCCGCTTTCTACCCAGCCTGTCTGATACCCTTGAGCCCATCTGATACCCTTGAGACAGCTGACGAGACCAGACATAGCATGGGAGTGGTCTGCTGAGCAGGGCATTGTGATGTCCTGCTAGATCAGACAGATGGTGTCTGAAGCACCGATCTTAGTGTACTACAATCCCAAGGAGGAGCTAACAATTCAGTGTGACGCGAGCAACAAGGGACTGGGGGCAGCACTTCCTCCAAAAGGAGCAACAACCGACACCAAATCGCAATATGTTTCGATCGAGAAGGCGATACTCACTGTGGCAATCGCAATGGAGCTACTGTCAGGGGAAGCTCATTTATCTTTCAGATACACTGTCGCGTGCAGTTAGCGGTACTCCGAGCAGAGAGCAAGCACTCGACGAGGTAAACATGGTATTGCACCTGTCAATTCGTGATGAGCGTCTCAAGCAAATTTGCGATGAAGCAGCAAAAGAAGACATGCTGCAGATGCTGAAACGCGTCATCATCAGTGGTTGGCCTAGTGAACGAGATAGGCTACCAGAGTAGCTCATGCCTTATTACAGCTATAGGGATGAGCTCGGTCCAAGATGGTTTGATCTTCAAGGGCGAGAATGTGATCATACCGATAAACTTACGCAGAGACATGATAGAAAAGATACACTCTTCACATGTGGGCGTCGAAGGCTGCCTGCCACGAGCATGCAAATGCCTATTCTGGCCCGGCATGAGTAGTGACATCAAACAATATATTGCTATATGTGATGTGTGCCGCACCTATGAGGTTAGCCAGCAAAAAGAGACACTCATGAGTCATGAGCTACCGACTAGGCCATGGGAGAACGTCGGCACATGGGACAAGAAAGGTTATCTCATCACCGTCGACTACCATAGCAACTTCGTCGAAGTAATTCGCAAGTTGAAAGCTCATTTCTTGAGATGCAGCAGCCCGACACAAGTTGTCAGCGATAACGGACCGCAGTACACATCCATCGCATTTTGCCAGTCTGCGAGAGAATGGGATTTTGAGCACCTGTGCAGCAGTCCCGGTAATAGTAAAGCGAACGGGAAGGCAGAATCATCCGTCAAAACTGCGAAGTGAATCATGATGAAGAGCAACGAATCACGGTCCGACCCCTACCTAGTGATGTTGGATCATCGTAATATGTCTTTGCAAGGGTTGAGCACAAGTCCCGCTCAGCGCCTTATGAATCGTCACACGCGTACATTTCTGCCTTTGACAGTAAGCCTACTCGAACCCATAGTATACAAGCATGAACGCGTGAAGCAGCGCGTTCAGCAGCAAGCTGACAATTCCAACAAGTCAGCTAAAGACCTTTCCACACTTCACAAAGGGGATACAGTGCGAATGCAACCCCTCGTACAAGGAAAGAAGTGTTGGGAGAAAGCCATCGTTTCTCGCCAGCTTGATGAGCGTTCATACGTGGTTCAGTGCCCATGTGGAAAATACAGTTGCAATCGCGTACATCTCCCCAAGACACGCGAAAATCCACCGGACGAGCTAGTAGTACGCCAACACACGAACAGCGGCCAGACCATCAATGACCAGAGTGCGCCTACAACACCGACCACAACTAACGCGACACAGGCGTTTAAACAACAGCCAGTGCCTCCTAAAGAGAAAGCAGCTACAAAGCAAACTGACAAAAACAATGACATTGACCTGAGCAAAACAATGATAACACGTTCAGGTCGCACAGTGAGACCGTCAAAGTATCTCAGTAACTATGTGACACATTGATTTTATCATTATCAATTGTTACATTTGATGATGCATGTTTTTATGAATGACTAAACAAAACGGTCATGGAAAAGCATTTACTTTAGCTTAGGAGCGGTGCTCATCATTTGTTGACACACATTGCAATGGTAATGGACATGTGCATTCACATTGCGCAGTAAAGAAGCAATTTTTTCAAATTGTTAGACTCTCAAAGTTGAAGGTAAATCATAAAGCTGACATTGTGATTTGATGTGTGCATGAGGTTATAAGTATGTTAGCCAAGTTTACGAAAGTTAGATAATGAAAAGAAAAAGAAAGTAAACGTTTTACTAGAAAAAAAAAGTGTTCTTTTCTCACGAGACAGATATATGCCAAGCTAGCATACATTGTACATCTGTAAGTTTTTCTCTTTTGGGAAAAGGGGGAATATTATGATATATCATATGCATGTAATGTATGCTACGAGAGATTGAACGACTTAAGAAAGTCCGCGCACGCGCATGGATTACACACTGGAAAACATGTCGCCAAACAGAAGATTGGTTCCAAGCTGAAATGTCACTGATTCATGTTCTCCAGAGATGCTGCCTGACCCACTGAGTTACTCCAGCACTGTTTCTTTTTTGAGAGTTAGACGTCCAGAATTAAGCTGAACTGAGGCATGAATACAGGAAGCACATGGAAAGCTTCTGGAGTGAACAAACATGGGCAGTGCAGTAGTGCCAGAGACCAAGGTTTGATCCTGACTACGGATGCTGCCAGTATGGAGTTTGCACGTTCTCCCTGTGACGGCCTGGGTTTTCTCCAGGTGCTCCAGTTTTCTCTCGCATTCCAAAGATGAGCAGGTTTGTAGGTGAATTGGCTTTTGTAAATTGTTCATTCTGCTTAGGATAGAGCTGGTGTTGGTTGGCATGGGCCCGGTAGGCCGATGGGCCAGTTTCCAAGCTGTGTCTTTAAAAACTAGATTAAACTAAATATATCTTGCTCTCATTTATTGCATCTTGGATTGTTCCAATTCCCCTGACCTGGGAGTTTGCCCCATGTGAAGGTCAGTTGAGATCCTTGGGAAATTTCACCCAGTGCTTCGAAAGTATGCCCATATTTATAATTTGGATTGGCATCTTTGCAACAACATTCGCTTTAAGCATCTTATCTTCCCTTTTATGTTGCAAAGCACAGTTATTAGCTTGGTTTCACAAGGATCACAAGGATACAGCTTTTTCTTTATATAAAGCTAGTGCGTTGTTATAATGGGCATCTTGACAGCTTTTGTCGTAAGGCTGCAGCACCTCTAATGAGATGTTACTGCCTGAAGTACATAGAAGTCTTTAGCTGGATGTCACCAGCAACTATCTCTGCCTGAAATAAATGGAGCACTTACGGCACTATAACGGGTAGCTTTGAAAATGGCAATGCAGTTGCATAATGGTTATCGGTTTTTGGTTTGTATAAGCAAGTTGTGTGCTTGTAAGGGTTTGAAGAAGTTTTGTTCAAAATAATAGGTAGGATCATTTAAGTACTCCGGCAATATCAGCAGTTATTCCAAATGGAGGTGAAAGTGGGTTCTTTGTTCCAATGGGAAAATATTGTTTGCTTTAGACTTTAGGGATTCATCGGATACAAACAGGCCCTACTGCCCACCGAATCCACTTAAACCAGCGATCGCCCGACCGCACTATCAGTATCCTACACACTTGCGACAAATTATAATTTTATCAAAGCCAACTAACTGACAAACCTCTACAGCTTTGGGAGGAAACCGTTCTCCCAGAGCACCGGGGGAAAACCCACGCGATCACAGGGAGAACTTGCAAACTCCATACAGACAGCACCCATAGTCAAGATCGAACCCAGATCTTTGGCGCTGTATCTCCAAAGGTAAAGTCTAAAACAGGGAATGGGGCAGTTAAAGAGAAATTCAGAGAGCAGATGTTTATCACATCAAATGTGGATGTTTTCAGATAAATTCCAAATTATCAGGGACAAGCTTTTTTTAGTTTTAGTTTTACAGATACAGCATGGAAACAGGCCCTTTGGCCCGCTGAGTCCGTGCTGACCAACGATCACCTATACATTAGTTCTATCCAACACTATAGACAATTTATCATTTACATAAACCTGTACGTATTTGGAATGTGGGACGAATGCGAAGCACCTGGATAAAACCCACGCAGGTCACAGGGAAAACATACAAACTCCGCAAAGTCTGCAACCGTAGTCAGGATTGTAGAGCTCTGGTGTCTAGAGCTGTGAGGCAGTAACTCTACCGCTGCGCCGCTATTTAACTATTTTGGATTAAAAGCATACAGGTTTTAATACAAAATACTCCCTCCCCCTCCTCTTCACTCCCTCCCCCTCCTCTTCACCATCCATCTTCTCTCCCATCACCTCCTCCCCTCCTCCACTCCCTCCTTCACCTCTCGCTCCCTCTCCTTTCCCCTACCCTCAGTCATTCCTTACCCTCAGTCACACCCTCCCACCCTCCATAACCCCTCTCCCCTCCCTACCCCTCTGACTCGTTGGGCCCCGTTTCCCCAAAGCAATATTCCACCACTCACCCGTTTCCCCAACGCAACACATTCCCCCAACGCAATCAATTCTTCCCATGGGGAGGTGGGTGGAGGTCGGCGCTTCCCGGAGCCAATGAATGGCCTCGACTTTTGGGTCGGCGTCGTCGCTCCCTTGAGCCAATCAACCCTTCCCAAGTGAGGGGGGTGGGGGGCAAAAATCTCACTGTCTCCTTACTCCCCTTGAAGCTGCTGATCCCAAGATTCCACCATTCACCTGTTCCTCCAACGCAACCCGTTCCCCCAATGCAGTATTCCACCACTCACCCATAGCCCCCAACTGTGCAGGTCATTTTAAACTTAAAAAAAAAATGCAATTGCACTAAGATTTAATGTGATTAAGGTGCCACCGATAAGGCCATCTTTTGTTATCCAAATCTAATTATTAAACTTTGTTGTGTTGGGTTTAGCTGGCAGATTCTGCCCCTTTGTTATCTGAATCTAATCGTTAAACTTTGCTGTGCTGGGTTAGGCTGGCAGATTCTTTCCCTGAAGGACACTTGCTGTGAAGGACAGTGTTCTGAGATAGAAACATTGTAGCCAGTAGGGCATTGTGATGTCATAACTGCCTAATTACCAGTGCAGATTTGAAGAAATCCAACTTATAAATGTCACGTTAAAACGTTTAAATCTCCCCCACTATGTCCGTCTCCTGACAACAATGTAAAAACACTCTCATAGCTTGTGTATTGGCAGAGGAGATCCCATTGTGATGTTATTTTCGTTTTTCGAAATCTTCACGGCAGCTTGTGTCAATGAGATCCCATTGTGATTGGACGACAGTGAGATGGCATTGTGACATCATCGCTGGAAGCTGCTGGAAGAGTCTCCCTCTCAGGCGCTGTTATTATTTTCAAATCTGGCTTTTTAAAAACTTTAAATATCAATAACTTGAGATATAACATCAAATTTGAAGGAAACTTGTAAGAACGACGATGGGAAAAAGCTGAGAAAGGTTCTGCAAACTTTTTCGGGTTATTGTGTACCGTTTTGGCGTAGTTCCTTAAGGTCGCTTGCTCGCACACACGCAGACAACCAGACAGACATCCAAACAAGACAAGACTTTTAGTATAATATACTAGACCAAGTGCAGACCCATTGGGACTGTTCCCGCAATGCACCCGTTCCCTACCCATAGTCCCCAATTGCACTTGCCCCGCGCTTTGCAATAGCAATTCGCTCTACCCCTTCTGTGAGGTGAAAAGTTCAGAGTGTTCCTGTGTCGCAACATTGGATTTGGAAGCTGGCAGGAATGATTTTAATAGTAAAAATCTTGTGAAAGTTGCCATTTATAAAGCTTTAATCGCCCAGAGGAGGAAAATGTGAATCGGAATATGTTAAAATCTGGTAAAAGTTGTCATTTTCAAAACTTTAATTGCGAATAACTTGAAATATAGGTTGAAATGTTCAGTGAAGCTGATCACTGCTAGCCGAGCCATTGTGACGTCATCAATTGAAACTGGACGTTTTAAATATGAAGTATTTTGATTTTTTTAAACTTTAATCAGTAATAAGTCGAGAATTAAAGCATAACATGTTCAGTGAAGGTGCTCTATGCCCAGAGGAGGAAAATGTGAATCGGAATATGTTAAAATCTGGTAAAAGTTGTCATTTTAAAAACTTTAATCACGAATAACGTGACATATAGGATGAAATCTTCAGTGAAGCTGATTACTGCTAGCCGAGCCATTGTGATGTCATCAGTGAAAGCTGGTCGTTTCAAATTCAATGTCTTTTGATGGTTTTAAATTTCTTACTTTTTAATCAGTAATGTCGAGAAATAAAGCATAAAATGTTCAATGAAGGTGTTCTTGGCCTCGAGGGGAAAATAGAATCAGAATATGTAAAAATGTAATCGTTACCGCGTAGTGTTTTTGCGAAGATGTAAAGACAATCACATATACACACACACATACTCATATACACACGTACAAGATCAGAGTTTTAATAAGTATATGATGTTATGATATGATAGATAGATGTCGGAGGATACAGCCTATTGAATGGGTTACTACCGAAACAGACCCTTCAGCCCACAATGTCTATACCAACCTTGATGGCAATTTATATTAATCCCATTTGCCTGCACATGGTCCATATTCTTCCAAACCCTGTCTGTTCATGTGCCTGCCTGAATGGTCTTAAACGGTGCTAATGTATCTGTCTCCACCACCTGCCCTGGCAGGGAGAGGACAGATTAATTGGTGAGTTTGTCCTGCTAAGAAACACCCAGAACGCGACAATGACAGTGGAAATTAAAGTTATTCCGTTTTTGTTCTTGATGTGGGCAAGTCGTCCAAGCTTCACTGCTATGCAGTGACGTGCTCAAGACGCACGTTTTGTAGAGTTATTGGTCTTGATTGTGAGTTTCCTGTTCTTCCACCCCTGCTTGGTTAGCCTGAAGGTGGTTGCCACCTTTCCTATACATATGTAGAAAGGAAGTGCACAAGCTGGTATATACAAAATGGCAATCGTTTGGGCCACTTACAAGCCAGTGGTATGAATATTGATTTCTCTGATTTCAAGTAACCCCTACATTCCCTCCCTCCTCCCACCCCCCTCCACCACCCTAGTCGTCCTACTAGTTCCACTGTTCACATTCTTATATCCCTTCATTGTGAGCCCCACCCTTCCTTGTCATCTGTTGCCAGCCCAGCTTTATTCTGGCCTTTTCTTACCTCCAGTTCCCTCCTCTTCTTTCAGTCTGAAGAAGGGTCCCTGACCTGCTGCCTGGCCTGATGAGTTACTCCAGCACTTTGTGTCTATCGTTTCTATACATGAAATGATTTCCTCCTCCAGAGGGGCACTCAGTCACTACAGATCTCAGGTAGGTGAATTTGTTAACAATTTGCAGCAGAGTGGTGTTTAAGGTGATTCCAGGGGCAGTGGAATGCCCTGACCCATGACAACGTTCTTCTTAACACTTGATTGGTAGTCAGTATTTGTTGCAAGCATTCGAGAGTCAGTCCATCAGCCCTGAAGTCCTCCTTCCGTTGGGCAACGAGTGCAGCATCATCAGCGTACAGAATTCCCATGTAAGCACACCATCATCTACATCTCGGCTTTCATCCTTGCTAGACTGAAGAGCTTTTTGTCGCTTCTGGTGTGAAGATATTCTCCACTGCGTCTGTCAGGAAGGCAAAGGACAGAAGGGCAGATAGGAAGATCTGAACAGAGTGGGAGCTTGGATGCATCCTTGCTTCCCTCTACCTCTCATGGGGATCAGTAGCACCATCAAATTACACTGTACCCTGCATGTTCCCATGGAAAGACTGAACGTGGTTTAGAAGATACGGTGGACATCCAATCTTCTCCAGGGTCTGAAGAAGGTTTCCGACCCAAAACGCCACCTCTTCCTTTTTCTCCAGAGATGCTGCCTGACTTGTTGAGTTACTCCAGTACTTTGTGCCTATCTTCAGTATAAACCAGCATCTGCAGTTCCTTCCTACACAATGTTCCCCAATGCCTGGTTGAGGCCGTGACGACTGAGAAAATCGAAAGCTTTATGTTTAGAGGGGTATGGGTCAAACACGGGCAAATGAGACTATCTTAGATGGGGCATCTTGGTCGGCATGGGCAAGTTGGGCTAAAGGGCCAGTCTTGGTGCTGTATGACTATGATGCGCTGGTCGCTGGGTTAATTTGCCTTTTGTGAATTTCCTCTGGTATATCGGTGAGTGTTGGGATCGGAGAGGAGTTGATGAGAATCTGGGAAGTGTCAATTGGGATGAAATGTAGAAGGGTGACAGATGGTCAGGGAAAACTCTGTGAATGAAGAGCCTGTTTTTGTTGCATTATGACCCCGACTCCGCAACCCAAGGCTGTGAAAGGTGTGTTGCAAATGAAATGCAGGTTGTAATTAATATCACGGCTGCCTTCTTGAGTTGATATATAAAACATTGAGCATGGTGTGACTCTAGATGCAAATGTCATGTCTCAAGTTATCGCAACGTGCTTTTCAATGCTGATGTAAGCCAAAAGTTCGCAAATACCAACTCCCTGTGGTGTGTCAAATATTTCCTTCAACATACCAAATAATCCAGAAACATATTCCTTTGATTCACTCCTGCGCTGCTCCATCATTCATTTATTTTGCTATCTGGTCAGAATTTAAACCTTGTAAACTAGTGTTTGTATTCCCTGAGACTTTCCGTCCAGGCTCTCTGGCCTCTGAAGTGAGTGTGAAAAATCCTGTGGAACAATATCAGGAAAGCTGTAGGAGCTATTCCACTGTGTTAGCCAAGGTTTACCTTGAGTTAAGACTTTAGTTTCTTTGAGTTTAGAGATACAGCGCAGAAACAGGCCCTTCGACCCATCGAGTCCGTACCGACCAGTAATCACCATACATACACTATCGTACACACACTAGGCACAATTGACACTTATACCAAGCCAATTTATCAACATACCTGTACGTTTTTGGAGTGTGGGAGGAAACCGAAGATCTCAGAAATCCCACGCGGTCATGGGGAGAACGTACAAACTCCGTACAGACAGCACCCGTAATCGGGATGGAACCCGGGTCCCCGCGCTGCAAGCACTGTAAGGCAACAACTCTACCGCTGCACCTGATGTGCACACACTTACATGTATCTCATTGCTGTATGTGGAGCCAATGGACATCATGCGTGCCACATCAAGCACATGATAGCAGGTGTCATCTTGCCTGAGGTGTGATGCATACAATAGCAGCCAGGTAACTTCAAAAGCGTTATTAACATGCAATCATAAAGAAAGCCCATCAACGCCTGAGAAGTGAAGGAAGCAAAGCGGTACACATACCCACGTTTGCATTGACGGTGCCAAAGTAGACATGTTTGAAAGCTTCAAATTCCAAGGAGTAACCATCACCAGCAACTTCTCCTGGACCACCCATATTGAAACAATGGCCAAGAAAGCACACCAACGCCTCTACTTCCTGAGAGACAGATGGCACCCGTACGGACAGTAACCATTGTCAGGATCGAAACTGGGTTTCTGGCGCTGTCAGGCAGCAACTCCACCGCTGCAGTACTGTTCTGCCCCTTTGATTCTCGACTAATACCGTCCAAGATGACTTGGGGATATTAAAGGTGCTGCAGAAATACCCATCTGCCTGCCTTTTTTTTGCAGGATTTCCTTTCTCTTCTTAAGTATGTTAGCAGCAGAAACCTTTCGGACACAATAATCCAACGCATGCATTCTGTTCTGTGCTATGTTCCACAGATGTGATGCATGTTCTATGCTGTAGACAATTGTGATAACTCCACCATTTTAGGTTGTCCTCTTACTGATTCTTGGTTAAGTATTTGGACAATATCATTCCGTGCACAAAAAGCTTTTTTTTACAGATTACCCAATGTCACCTTCTGTTCTCCTTCAGCTTCTACAGTGAGTCGAGCAAATGTCTGATTTACCTCTTGTTACTCACAGACCAGGCATCATTTGCTGATAGTAGGCTCCTGTAACTGGGGTTAGCAGGCATGAAGATAAAATATTTCCTGTATTCCTTCTTCTCATCTGGCCTGCCTATACAGATGTCTGTTACCTTTACATTCTTGCAAATGCTAAATATGCTTTATTTGGAAGTATACATCACACTTCCAAAAATGTCTTTGTTGATTTAGTTAACTCTCCAACTTGGTAGACTGCTGTGGCACAATATTTTGCCATCTTCTTTCCATCTCTCCTCCAGAATCCCATGTCCTTCTACAGACACAGCATGGAGACAGGCTCTTCGGCCCACTGAGTCCGGGCCGATCAGAGATTACCCTGTACACTAGAACTATTCTACACACTAGGGACAGGTACAATTTTACTAAAGCAAATTTACCTGTACATCTTTGGAGTGTGGGAGGAAACTGGAGTACCCGGAGAAAATCCAGGCCATCACAGGGAGAACGTACAAACTCTGATCAGACAGTAGGTATGTTACAAAACTTACCTTGAGCAGTGCTGCAGTTCTGCCGCTCCCCGTGTGCATGACTTTGGCGCCTTTCAGAGGGGGGCGGGCTTAAAGTGCCGTTTTTCGGCAGACTGGGAAAATTGATCCATGTCGGGCGATTTCATTGCGGAAGAAAAATCGCTCCGACATTTCATTCATGAAGGTATTTTTAAATTACGCTAGATTATTAACTAGAGTATTAACTAGATTATTAACTAGTTATTTATTAACTAGAGTAATTTAAAAATCACCTTCAAAAGCCGTGAGCGCCGACAACGGGAAGGATTTTGCGTAGGGGAGAAAAAAAGGTACACAGTTTATTTTTATATTAAAAGTTGGTTTTTAGGGAGGTTTTAATCACATTTTCATGTTGCGAAATGGGGTCCAAAAAAATGTATGAACCAGCAGTATTTTTCCTCCCGACTTCACCGCAAACCGCAACGTTCCAATCCACCGCATTCCACTAAAACCCACTCGCTAGTTGATTTAAATGGCCATTAATTTACAGGCATTAAACACTAAATTCCTTCCATTTGGCCTAGAAATTCATGAAAATGAGATTTTAAAATTATGTTATATTGTGGATTATTGTGTGAATGTTATTTGGACACTTAGGCAATTTAAAAAAAGTTTATCTTTTCTAAAGAAATGGATAGATGTTTGGATCTACTCATTCAATTTTGTAATTATCTACAGTTAGATAACTAACTAATTATATGCCTTAATTTCAGCTCATCCAAGTAAGATTGTTTCATGTTTGTTTCAGAATGCTTCAATCTATAATAACTGAAAGTTTCATTGAGTTCTCTTAATTTTTATGAAAGTTATGGGCTTTTGACTGTTCTAGATCACAGCTTTTGAATTAAGTCAATTGAAAGGCAATGGGGAACAAGATGCTAATTTCCGAATATGAAAATGGTCATAACTTTCTTAATACTGAAGATATAAAAGTGGCTTGGATGTCAAATTAAACTTCTTTTTATGCTTTATCTGATGGGATAAATTGCAGACTTGATTTTTAAAATCTCAAAATTTTGTAACATTGCTACCGACAGCACTCGTAGTCAGGATCGAACCTGGGTCTCTGGCACTTTGAGGCAGCAGCTCTACCCGCTGCACCACTGTGCTGCCCTGTTATGTTATTCAACTATTCCTCCTTAGACTTTCGTAGAGTATCTAATTCTCCACACGTTTAAGCAAAGCAAGTTTATCCTTCATTTATCCATTCATACAATGGCTGCATACTGAACCGCACCCCATATGTAATTACAAATCATGGGAGTGGGAGAGTCCAATACATATGGCAAACGGAAATTATATTTTCAAATGTGTTTGTTTTTGAGGCAGCAGAATAGATAAGAAGGTAAGAAAGGATCAGTGCTCAATGCGCTGCTTGGGTAGCTTACAGCCCAGTGGTCTGAACATTGAATTCTCCAATATTAGATTACCTCTAACTAACCCCTTCTTTCACCCCTCCCTCCAATGTTGTCTCTTCATTCTGTCACTCCTTCCCTCTGGCCTTGCAATCCACAACTCTTCAAACCAGTCTCACAACGTTTGTTCTTATCTCTGGACTTTGTTCCAACCATCTACCTGTCAAAACAACCCTGGCCCATGTCAACCTATTCCCTGCCGTGCTTTGCATTGCCTCTCCCCTTTTCCACCTTTCGTCTCGACCCTCTCTCGCCATACAATCAGAATGGTCTCGACCGGAAATGTCGCCTATCCATGGTCTCCAGAGATGCTGCCTGACTCGCTGAGTTCCCCCCAGCACTTTGTGTCCTATTTCGTAACTTTGAGTGGGTTGTTCCAAAAATGAGCGCGTGTATCAGGCTTTGGTATTAAATGAACAGAACAGACGTGTTATTTTAAAACCTCATAACTCAAACACGCATAAAACTCGAGGTGCCTGTACGTGAGATTGAGGGTTGTGTACTGACACGGTTTAGTTAACAGACAAGAAACAGTAGAATTCAAATGGTCATTCTGGGGTTTGGGAGGCTGTGATCCGTGGCACTCCAGTTGCTCCAGATTTATAATCAATGATTAAAGTAACATTAAAGCAAAGTAACAAATAGATGGAGTGGTAAATGTGGCATAAGTTTAGCTTCCATCAGCAGTCAGGGCATTGAGCATCATTGAGATGGCCCAGGTCACGTGCCTCCCTGTGTGCTGGTCCCAGAAGCAGATCTGCAATCATTCTTTACAATCACTCCACTCTTTTAAACCTCTACTCCAACAGCAGCATCTCTTGCTCTGGCTATGCTCTTCTTAATGTACTGGACTTTATCTTGCATTAAACATTGTGCCCTTTTTCCTTGTATCATCTACAAACGTACTAATCTTAGCGTGCATGTTCTCATCCAAATCAATGATGTAGGTGACAAACAGTAACGAGTTGTCCTACAACCTAAAGTTGTAGGACAACTTGTTCTATTTGATTTTTCGTTTGTGCACGTCGAGTTGATTGCATTAGTCGAAACAGGGTGGACCACATGAAGGTTGCAATCTTCCACCCCGAATGCTTTGCTGAAGTCCATGTACACAACATCTACAGCTCTGCCCTCATCGACCTTTTTGTTCATGTCTTCAAAAAACAATCAGATTTATGAGATACGACCTCCCACGTACAAAACCATGCTGACAATCCCTAATCAGCCCTTGTCGGTCTCAATGCCTGTATAACCTATCCCTCAGAATACTCCCAAGTAACTTTCCAACTATAGATATTAAGCTCACCGGCCTATAGTTCCCAGCATTTTCCCCTCAGCACTTCTTGAATAGAGGCACATGTTCCATTCTCCAGTCTTCCAGCACCTCTCCTGTATTCAAAGACGACCATGACCCATGAGCAATTTGAACAAAGTCCTTCGCGTAGATCCGTTTATATATTAAAGACAGATACAAAGTGATGAAGTAACTCAGCATCTCTGGAGTACACGGATAGGTGATATTTCATGTTGGGATACTTCCTCGCCTAGCTTTGATACAAAACAGCATCAGCAGTTTCTACATCTGTTTCTATATTGTTCCGTACTTTTCTCTTCAGAGTTGTTCTCTAATGACAGATTAGTCTTAAAGAAGTGAGTGTGAATAAGAAATGTGACGATAGTATATTGGCTCCAATGTCTAATTATTGTGAAAAAGAGCAACTGGGATCTGTATGCAGAATGGATTACTTTTTATTCACCAGGAATCGTGCTATAGGAATCTGTTACTATAATAATTATATTATCATGCTGTACACTTCAGACATTTCAAATTCAATCGGCATTTATTCTGCACTCTTTTTGATGTGTAGTTACGGATTTCTTAACAGCAACCAAACTTTGTTCACTGATAGCGATTAACTTTGTGACATGACTTCCCTGTTGACAACAATTGACGTTATGATGTTAAGGAAACAAATCATGCAGAATACTGTATGTCTGCATATCAGACGTTTCTTTATATTACACACCTGTTTCAAAAAAATGAAATTTAATTATTCAAGACAAGTTTAATTGGAATTAGCTTTTTTTGATTAATCTACTTTTTCTGAAAATTGACCTTGCAGAAATACTCTGTGTTCTTGAACTCCCATGGATCTGTGAAAACTGCTCATTGCACAACTTTGAGAAAGTCTTGTTGATACTGTTATGTATGTTACGCTAAAAAGACAAAAAGTGCTGGAGTATCTCAGCAGGCCAGGCAGCATCTCTGGAGAACTTGGATAGGCGATGTTTTGGGTCAGGACCCTTCTTCTGTCAGAACAGAATGGGATCTGTCTTCAGTCTGAAGAAGGGGCTGGACTTGAAAAGTCGCATATCCGTGATGTTGCCTGGCCTGCCAGTTACTCCATCACTTTTTTTTGTAAACCAGCATCCGTAGTAGCTGCATCTACAGTGTATGTCACCTTCAACAGGAATCAGGCCATTGCAATTCAAGTTGTGATTTGGTTGGGTGGCTTTCTGTCTGACATAACGTATGTCAGACGACAGTTCACGCCGTACCAGGGCGCCCACGACGCACGATAAATGTCTTGTTAGGAATCGCCAAAGGCTGCTGGACTTTGTCCTTCGACTGGGTAGGTTAACCTTGCAGAAAAACCATCTGTCACGTTCACTTAAGTGAAAGGTGTCCATCCATATTTAAAGGACAAAATACATGACCAAGGAAAAACAGTTCTGAATTGGTTATCCCCAGGGTAGGGGAATCAAGAACCAGAGGACATAGGTTTATAGTGAGAGGGGAAATAGGAACCTGAGAGCCTGAACATTTTCAATCAGAATGGCAGTTACACTAATTGCCAGCAGTAGTTTAGGCAGCTATTATAACAGCATTTTGGATGTATAATTTGGATTATAAGTAAGTAAGTTTATTGGCCAAGTATTCACATTTAAGGAATTTGCCTTGGTGCTCCGCCCACAGGTAACGACATGACAAACAGTGACAGATATTAGATTAAGATGATATTAAAATTAGATTAACGTAAGATTAAAATGAAATCGGATATACAGCATGGAAACGGGCCCTTCAGCTCACTGAGTCTGCGCTGACCAGCGATCCCCAGTATACTAGTTTTTGAATCCTACACACGAGAGGCAATGTGCAGATGCCAATTGACCTACAAACCTGCACGTCTTTGCAATGTGGGGGGAAACCAGAGCAGTCAGAGGAAAACCATGCGGTCAGAGGGAGAGCGTGCAAACTCCATACAGATAGCGCCCGTTGTCAGGATAGAACCCCTGTCTCTGGCGCTGAAAAGCATTTGAAAGATAGATGTACAGGTACTTGGATAGGAATGGTTTAGAGGAATGTGGGTCAAATGTGAGCAAATGGGACCAACTGAGATGAGACATCGGTAGGCATGGACAAGTTGGTTCGAAGGTCCTTTTTCTGTTCTGTGTGGCTCTGACTCTTCCTTTAACTTTTGTAAACTAATACAAAAGTCATCTTGACGACATTGTTTCAGTGTGTAAATATTATAGTCGTCTTCAAGTGCTGATGTACGTTCAATCTTCATTACTTTCCTAAGTCTTGATATTCACATTAAAGACTCTCAATCAGCAGCAGATCCACAAAGTATCAATTCCCTCTGGGGTTACTTTACTTTTAACGCATCTACTTAAAATTCCATGTTCTCCTTTTACCTCCTGAACTCCTAAATATTAAATTAAAAGATGCTGTAGTCGGAAAAAGAAAAAAAAAAGCTGGGTTAGGGGGTCAGATTCCAGATGTCGGGGGTGATGGGGAGAAGGCAG
The DNA here is from genome assembly GCA_963514005.1 of Raja brachyura. The sequence continues at coordinate 16,469,646 of OY740785.1, forward strand.
AGGTTGAGAGGGAAAGATAGATCAGCCATGATTGAATGACTCGATGGGCCAAACGGCCTAATTCTGCTCCTTGAACTTATGAATTTATGAAAACCGTCGGAAATTTCAAGAGCTGAACAGCATTTATGTGGAGTGGAACAGTTATGTTTCAGAACACGAATCCTTCAAGTGAACTATTGCCTCGTCTTTATATATTAACAAACATAAAACATTAAATATCCTGAAAATGCTTCCTGACCTGCTGATTATTTCCATCATTTTTGTTATAACATTTTACAACAATTTTTTTACAGCAAATTACAAGAAAATGACATTGGTCTTGTCTTACAATTCAAACTTTGGAAGCTACCTTCTGCTCTGCCATATGGGACGCATACCTAATTATTCTATGAAGTAACAATATTGCTTTTGCCATTGGGTCGCTATATCTTATTAGATTTTATTTGTTTTATTACCGTTCATGATATATTGCGTTCCTGAGGTGTCTCATTGCACTTTCCAACCAGATTATTGCAATATTTTAATAATTCACGTTTCCTTATTGAGCCATTTTTAAAAATTAATGTTACCTACTAAACATAGCATATCAAGTACTAAATATTTTTAACCTTTTCACAATTGAAAGCAAATAAAGATTATTCAATTAAGCTGCAATTAATTATTTTTTGCTGCAACTTGTAAAACAAATGACATTGTAATTTGAATTTGGTTTACGATCAGTTTACAGAATTAGCTTGGCCTATAGCTTATGATGTTATGGACACAGTTGTTTGAAATGGGTCAGTGCCAGTAGAGGGCAATATTTTCTAAATTGAGTTAAGGTTGGAATTAACTATAGCAGGGCATCTGAAGGTATTCTTGATCTCACAGTCTCCATCACAGGAAATAGACTGTTAAGGACAAAGGACATTTATTGTCACATACACCACTTCTGGCAATGTGACAATAAGTGGTGTATGTGACAAAGTCCCCCCTAGTCACAGAAACATAGAAAATAAGAGCAGGAATAGGCCATTCGGCCCTTCAAGCCATGCAATATGATCATGGCTGATCATCTAAAATCAGTACCCCTTTCCTGCTTTCTCCCCAATTCCTTGGATTTCATTAGCCTAAGTGCTAAATCTAACCCTCTGGAATACATCTAGTGAATTGGCCTCCAATGCCTTCTGTGGCAGAGAATTCCACAGATTCACAACTCTCTGGGTGTCCTTGTCTTCCCCACATCAGCCGCCGCATAAAACAAATAATCCTCTGAAATTTCCGCCACCTCCAACGGGATCCCACCACGAGCCACATTTTCCCATCACCACCCCTTCCCGCCTTTTGCAGAGACCGTTCCCTCCGCAACTCCCTGGTTAATTCATCTCTTACCACCTAAACTACCCCCTTCCCAGATACTTTCCCCTGCAATCGCAGAAGATGCAATACCTGCCGCGATACCTCCTCCCTCCACTCTGTTCACGGACTGCAACAGTCCTTTCAGGTTAGACAGAGGTTCACTTGCACCTCCTCCAACCTCATCTACTCTATCCATTGTTCAAGATGTGGACTCATACATCGGTGAGACCAAACCCGGACTGGGCGATCGTTTCGCGGAACACCTTCGCTCAGCCCGCCTGGAAATGCAGTGCAGAAACAGGCCCTTTCATGGCACCCAGCGATCACCCCATACACTAGTTTTATCCTACACACTGGGGACAATTTATAGAAGCAAGGTAACCTACAAACCTGCACGTCTTTGAAATGTGGGAGGAAACCGGAGAAAACCCACAGGGTCAGAGGGAGATGGTACAACCTCTGACCAGACATCACCTGTAGTTGGGATCAAACCTGGGTCCCTAGTGCTGTGAGACAGCAAGTCGACCGCTGCGCCACCGGGCCGGCCGCTGTCTATTTCTAATTTGTGTTTGCCCTCACTGTAGCGATGGAGACGGTTGGTGTGGGAGTGGGAGAATAAATGACATGGAACAGAATGTGTAATGGAAGGAACGATACTTTATTGTTGCATGTACCAAGGTCGGCTCCCTCTTTGTTGTTCGAGCCCCCTCCTTGCCGGCTCCCCCTTTGTTCTCTCAGCTGCCCCCCTCCCCTTGTGGTCCCTTGTTGTTCTCTCGGAGCCTTATCTTCCCCCCCACCCCACCACCACGCCGGGTCCCTCTTTGTTCTCAACTCAAGGTGACCATTGCAAATAGAGTGCAGGTGTTCTGCAAAATGATTGCTTCGTCAACACTTATTCTCGCTGATGTTGGGGAGGCCATTTTATGAGCACCGAATGCAACAGACCTGCTGTTACTGTCACCCTCAGTAATAGTGGGTTATTGAGTTATTACATATATTCCATATTGCAACCTATCCGTCATTTAGAAACTTATTTATGTGGAACACTCTCTCCTGGAGTGAGAGTCTAGGATCAGAGAGCACAGCCTCAGAATAAAAGGACATACCTTTAGAAATTTGAGGAGGAGTTTCTTCCATTGTGCAATATTGTGATCTTATAACTCGTGCTGTAACACTGTATACAATATCTTTAGAAATGAGGAGAAATTTCTTTAGTCACGGGGTGGTAAATCTGTGGAATTCATTACCATAGACGGTTTTGGAGGCCAAGTCATTGGGTATTTTTAAAGCGGAGGTTGACAGGTTCTTGATTAGTGAGGGTGTTCAAGGTTATGGGGAGAAGGCAGGAGAATGGGGTTGAGAGGGAAAGATAGATCAGCAATGACTGAATGGCGGAGTCCACCAGGTGCGCTGAGTGGCCTAATTCTGCTACTCTGACTTATGGACTCACAACATTAATTTGTTTTATTCATCGTAAATCATGTTTGTTACAGATTTTTTTCATTGCTGTTTTCCAGTCTTTGGAGCAAGGATGTTGGGTTCCTGAAGAACCATTTGAACTATCAACTCAGTTTCCTGCAGCAACTGTAAGTCAGTAATTTTTGTTGACAGCCCTTATTTAGTTTTTGAGTATCGTTACACAGCACAGAAACAAGCCCTTTGGCCCAACGTCCACACAGAAAGGTTTTGCAGCTGAGCGACTTCCATTTGCCCGTGTTTGGCCCATATCCCTCTTAAACTTTCATGTCCATGTAACTAACCTCTCTTTAGGTCTTTTAAAGCAATCCCATCTCTCTCACTTCCTCTGGTAGCTCATTCCATAAACGCACCACCCCGTGCTTGAAGAAATTGATGCTCAGATTGCTTTTTAATCTTTCCCCTCTCGTCTTAAACCTCAGCCCTTCAGTTCTGTACTCCCCAACTCTGTGAAAAGGACTGTGACTATTGCCTTATCTCTGCACCATCTTCTTCGTCTTGCGAATGAAACAAACACCACCTGATTTTATATACCTCTAAGGTCACCCTTCAGTCTCCTGCAAAGTGTGTAGGAAGGAACTGCAGATGCTGGTTTACACCAAAGTTAGATACAAAATGCTGGAGTTACTCAGCGGAACAGGCAGCATGACTAGATAGTAGGAAGGGATGATGTTTCGGGTCGAGACCCTCCTTCAGACTGAAAGGGTCTCGAACCGAAACGTCACCCATTCCTTCTATCCAGAGATGCTGCCTGTCCCGCTGAGTTATTCCAGCATCTTGTGTCTATCCTGGGAAAAGTGTCTCATCTTTTACTGCCTTTCCTTCTCAGTCGAATGTTAAGTCCAGGTAACACACCTGGCAAGTGTGAGGTGTGCATTTTCTTTTCTACATTCTTCTGGATCTTTTCTCCATCCTTTCCAGCTTAAAGACAACCTTCCAGCATCTACTTATATCCCTTTGTCTCTTCACTCTATGACACTTTTAAAGGCCAATCTAGATAAGTCCTACCATGGATTGACTTGCCAAAATGCACACGTTAATGCAATGTTAAATTCCATCTGCCATTCCTTGGGCCACTCTCCCAGTTAACCTATCCCCATTTGTAAGCTTCGATAGACTTTGTCATTGGCCAATATGCTGCCATTGTCGGCGTTGTCGGTAAATTTACCAACGACATGAACTGCATTGCGATCCAAATCGCTAATATAGATGGCGAGCAACAGTGAACCCAAGCAGATCCCTGCAATACCCCCCTGATCATGGACTTACCATGAGAGAAACATCCCTCCACTACTAGCCCATGACTCCTTCCAGCAAGCCATTATTGAATCCAGTCGGCTAGCTCAGCCTGGATCCCATGCGATTTCATGCTTTTTTTGCACTTTATGTAATGTAATTGTGGAGTTTACTGGAGTTTAAAGAATGTGGTGGAATGGAGAATCTCTCAAGCAATTGTGTGCAGATACTTAAAACGATCTTTATTCTGTGCGCTTGTCTAGTGCAGCTTTCCTTCTCACTGGAAACTGCTTGTACGCTTCAATCTTTTGTTGTTGATTATCATCTGCAAGTAACCACAACATTGAAATCTGCCTTCAATTCAGTATTCCGTTTGAAATAATGAGAATAGTGATTTGTTAGCATGAACCTTGTATGTTTGTACTTATCTGGAGTTGGAAATGAATTATTTAAGCGTTCAAGGAAGAAACAAAGGGTATACGGTATGTGAAAGATTTTGAAAAATATTGACTTTTCTGATGGAGACATTTACTTTCATGCTTAATATTTCCATATCATGTTTGGTAGGCTGAGGAGAATTCATTTGGTCGTTCAAAATGTATGTGCATTGAGGGAACTTGTACTTGGGAGAATTACCTGAAATGTTCCCTCTTCAGAGCAATTGTCCTATCAACTGGGCGGCACAGTGGCGCAGCAGTAGAATTGCTGCCTTACAGCGTCAGAGCCCCGGGTCCCTTGTTTGATCCTGACTACGGGTGCTGCCTGTACGGAGTTTGCACATTCTGCCCGTGACCTGCGTGGGTTTTCTCTGAGATCTTCAGTTTCCTCCCACACTCCAAAGACGTACAGGTTGGTAGGTTAAGGGCCTGTCCCACTTTCACGACCTAATTCACGACCTTTTTAACTCGTGGACATTTTTCATCAGGCTAGAAAAACGCTCAGACCTACTTGATGCCACGAGTACCTACGACTAGCATCACGACCTACCTATGACCTCCTACGACCTTGTGACGACCATGCTGCGAGTATGTCAAGGGCAAACTCGGCAGAGGTCGTGAAAGTGGGACAGGCCCTTTAATTGGCTTGGTATAAATGTAAATTGTCCTTAGTGTAGGTAGGATAGTGTTAGTGTGCCTACGGACTTGCTGGGCCAAAGGGCCTGTTTCCGCTCTGTATCTCTAAACTAAAACTAAACTAAACTCTTATGTTTACACTTTTTCATTTTTCTGTCCGGGAAGCTCTACATTAATTCCGTTTCTTGCTGTCAGAAGCAAATATTCTGCTTGCTTATTAGAATCGAAAAGGAAGACTGTCATTGGTAGTTTTTGAATTTTGAGTAAGCATCTTCATATGTTATAGGGAATGCATGAGCATCTTGGTCGTTTGAATGAAAATTGAGGGAGAGGAAATTTGCCATCTCTTGAACAATCCATACCATCTCTAGCCTGGAGCTCACCAATGATTGATTCAAAGATACAGCTTGGAAGCAGGCCCTTTGGCCCGCTGACCATCAGCCACCCGTTGGCCACTAGTTTTATGTTATCCCACTCTCGCATCCACTCCCTACACACGAGCTGGAATTTATAGCAGCCGATTCATCTACAAACCCGCACGTCTTTGGAATGTGGGAGGAAACCAGAGCACCCGGAGGAAAGCCACGCGGTCACAGGGATGACATGCAAACTCCACGCAAACAGCCCTCCAAGGTGATGAAACTATATCGTAACTGTGAAATGAAAGTTTGTGTAAAGTGGGGCAAAGGTAGAGTTTCTGCCTTACAACCAGAGACCCAGGTTCGATCCTGATCTCGGGTGCTGCCTGTACAGAGTTTGTACGTTCTCCCTGTGAACGCGTGGGTTTTCTCCGGGTGCTCCGCTTTCCTCCCACACTCCAAAGATGTGCAGGTTTGATGGGTAAAGAATGGCCCCAAAACGAATTTTCAACTCGGTATTGATAATGTAGAACTAATGCAGAATATTACAATTGCATTTTACGTATTTTTTACGTCTTAGTATATACCTGCAATACAAAAATTAAACTATATTTGATGCAGTTCCTGTATATTTCAATGTTATATGAGATTTTTGATTGGAGAAAGGCTAACTTTGAGGGAATGCGTAATGATTTAAAAGGAGTGAATTGGGATATTTTGTTTTATGGGAAGGATGTAGAAGAGAAATGGAGGACATTTAAAGGGGAAATAGTAAGAGTACAGAATCTTTATGTCCCTGTTCGGTTGAAAGGAAATAGTAAAAATCGGAAAGAGCCATGGTTTTCAAGGGAAATTGGACACTTGGTTCGAAAAAAGAGAGATATCTACAATAATTATAGGAAGCATGGAGTAAATGAGGTGCTAGATGAGTATAAAGAATGTAAAAAGAATCTTAAGAAAGAAATAAGAAAAGCTAAAAGAAGATATGGGGTTGCTTTGGCAAGAAAGGTGAAAGTAAATCCAAAGGGTTTCTACAGCTATATTAATAGCAAAAGGATAACGAGGGATAAAATTGGACCATCAGAGAGCCAGAATGGACAGCTATCTGCAGAGCCAAAAGAGATAGGGGAGATATTGAACAATTTCTTTTCTTTGGTATTCACCAAGGAGAAGGATATTGAACTCTGTGAGGTAAGGGAAAAAAGTAGAGCAGCTATGGAAACTATGAGATTCAAAGAGGAGGAAGTACTGACACTTTTGAAAAATATAAAAGTGGATAAGTCTCCAGGTCCTGACAGGATATTCCCTAGGACATTGAGAGAAGTTAGTGTAGAAATAGCAGGGGCTATGACAGAAATATTTCAAATGTCATTAGAAACGGGAATAGTGCCGGAGGATTGGCGTACTGCGCATGTTGTTCCATTGTTTAAAAAGGGTTCAAAGAATAAACCTAGCAATTATAGACCTGTTAGTTTGACGTCAGTGGTGGGCAAATTAATGGAAAGGATACTTAGAAATAATATATGTAAGCATCTGGATAAACAGGGTCTGATCAAGAACAGTCAACATTGATTTGTGCCTTGAAGGTCTTGTTTGACAAACCTTCTTGAATTTTTTGAAGAGGTTACTAGGGAAATTGATGAGGGTAACGCAGTGGATGTTGTCTATATGGATTTCAGTAAGGCCTTTGACAAGGTTCCCCATGGAAGGTTGGTTAAGAAGGTTCAATCTTTGGGTGTTAATGGCAGAGTAGCAAGATGGATTCAACAGTGGCTGAATGGGAGATGCCAGAGAGTAATGGTGGATGGCTATTTGTCAGGTTGGAAGCCGGTGACTAGTGGGATGCCTCAGGGATGGGTGTTGGGTCCACTGTTGTTTGTCATGTACATCAATGATCTAGATGATGGGGTGGAAAATTGGATAAGTAAGTATGCAGATGATACTAAGATAGGTGGTGCTGTGGACAATGAAGTAGATTTTCAAAGTCTACAGAGAGATTTGGGCCATTTGGAAGAGTGGGCTGAAAGATGGCAGATGGAGTTTAATGCTGATAAGTGTGAGGTGCTACATCTTGGCAGGACAAATCAAAATAGGACGTACATGGTAAATGGTAGGGAATTGAGGAATGCTGTGGAACAGAGGGATCTAGGAATAACTGTGCATAGTTCCATGAAGGTGGAATCGCATGTAGATAGGGTGGTGAAGAAAGCTTTTGTGTGCTGGCCTTTATAAATCAGAGCATTGAATATAGGAGTAGGGAAGTAATGTTAAAATTGTACAAGGCATTGGTAAGATCAATTCTGGAGTATGGTGTACAATTTTGGTCACCTAATTATAGGACGGATGTCAACAAAATAGAGAGAGTACAGAGGAGATTTACTAGAATGTTGCCTGGGTTTCAGCAACTAAGTTACAGAGAAAGGTTGAACAAGTTAGGTCTTTATTCTTTGGAGCGCAGAAGGTTAAGGGGGGGACTTGATTGAGGTCTTTAAAATGATGAAAGGGATAGACAGAGTTGACATGGATAAGCTTTTCCCATTGAGGGTAGGGAAGATTCAAACAAGAGGGCATGACATGAGGATTAAGGGACAGAAGTTTAGGGGTAACATGAGGGGGAACTTCTTTACTCAGAGAGTGGTGGCTGTGTGGAATGATCTTCCTGCGGAAGTGGTGGAGGCAGGATCGATTTTAACATTTAAAAGTAAAGTGGATAGGTATATGGACGGGAAGGGAATGGAGGGGTATGGTCTGATTGCAGGTAGATGGGACTAGGGGAAAATGAATGGTCGGCACAGACTGGAAGGACCGTGAAGGCCTATTTCCGTGCTGTAATTGTTATATGGTTATATGAACTACAAGAAAAAAGACGTCAAGATCAGCAAAGGCTTAATGCTGGCCAATATTATCTTGAAATAACTGATATTTTCAATGCACATTGCTTTTTAATCATATTTATGACTTTCTAAGTTCCAGTCATTTTGTCTGGGGAGTGTGATCTGTATTTATCTGCAGAAGAACAAATTCTCTTGAAATCAGTATTGGGGGGGGTGGAAGATTGCAACCTTCACGTGGTTCGCACCGTTTCGACTAATGCACTCACCTCGACGTGCACAAACAGTAGATCAAATAGAACAAGTTGTCCGACCACTTTAGGCTGTGCATGCCACACGAAAGAAGAAGAAGAAGTATGGGGGAACTGTGGGGCGACACAGTGGCGCAGTGGTAGAGTTGCTGCCTTGCAGCGCCAGGGACTCGGGTTCAATCCTGACTATGGGTGCTGTCTGTATGTAGTTTGTACGTTCTACCCGTGACCTGCGTGGGTTTTCTCCGGGAGCTCCGGTTTTCTCCCACACTCCAAAGACATACAGGTTTGTAGGATAATTAGCTTGGTAAAATTGAAAATTGTGTGTAGGATAGTATTGTTTAAGAAGGAACTGCAGGTGCTGGAAAAATCGAAGGCAGGCAAAAAGCTGGAAAAACTCAGCGGGTGAGGCAGCATCTATGAAGCGAAGGAATGGGTGATGTTTCAGGTCGAGACCCGAAACGTCACCCATTCCTTCCCTCCATAGATGCTGCCTCACCGGCTTAGTTTCTCCAGCTTTTTGTCTACCTGTAGGATAGTATTAGTGTGCAGGGGTCACTGGTTGGTGCAGACTCGGTGGGCCGATAGATTTGTTTCTGCATCGTGTCTCTAAACTAAACTAAACTAAACTACTTATGTATTGTTCACTTAATAACATGCCAGTTGAGATGTACAAAATTTGTCTTTTAGATTCTGTGAGGGGAAATCTGGGGGAGATTAAAAAAAGAACCTTCTCTTCCAGTCAGTCAGCCACATTGGAGTCTTTATTAAAGAAACAACCTCATAAAACAGAATTAATACAAAACTAGATGAAATGCGATTTACAAGCAATTTTGTCCATATCTGTTCATTCATTCCTGTCTTCACTTCAAAATAGCAAAAAATATTAACGAGTAGTGTACATATTGATCAACATTTTAAACATGCTTGTAATTGAGTCCTTTACACATTTGATACAAAATGTCTTTGTACATTATTTGGTCTGACAAAGATCGATTCATCCATCATTCGAAGTTAGCAGGTCTGATCATCATTGTAGTGGCTTTCAGGGAGTATCCCGAACCTTTCCAGTAGTACCATTTGATTCCATTGAATTTCTTTGTGTTTTCTCCTGTTGAGTAATATAATCCGTTCAGGTTGGAAGGACCACAAGCATCAAACCACCATCCTGCAAGAGAAGAGAGACAAACATCAAATGGGATAAGTTCAAGTAGCAGAATTAGGCCATTCGCCCCCATCAAGTCCACTCTGCCATTCCATCATGGCTGATCTATCTTTCCCTCTCAACCCCATTCTCCTGCCTTCTCCCCATAATCCCTGATGCACGTACTAATTAAGAATCTGTCAATCTCCGCCGTAAAAATATCCATTGACTTGGCCTCCACAGCTCTTGATGGCAATGCATTCCACAGATTTACCACACTCTAACAAAATAAATTCCTCCTCATCTCCTTCTTAAAGGAACTTCATTTTATTTTGAGGCTCTTGAGGTTGTCATGCCGAGACGTCCAGGACCCTGGCACCAGGGAGGCAGCACACCATCTTGGAGTCTCGGCTGCTGCAGCAGAATCTCCTGTCTGCACCCCTAACTATTGAGTCGCCCACTACCACGGCTCTGCCTGGCGTCAGAACCTCAGCATCAGGATTGGAGTCAAGTGCCCTTCATGCGCAAGGTATGCAAGCAAAGAATTTCACTGTGACATGTCACATGTGACAATTAAGTATACATTCGTTCAGGGTTGGAGTTGAATTTAAGTGTTTGGTCTCAAAGTATTTCCAGGCCCGCAGCACCTAAATCCCAACACACTATTTCTAGCTTCCTCAATACTGTATCCCCATTTATCTTATTCCTTCAAATAGCAGCCCAGCCAAGGCATTCAATGAATTAGGTCTTTGGGTCTTGGATGTTTCTCCTGAATCTCTGCAGTTATCTACCTGTATTGAGCAATAGGGTGGCCATTATGATATGGATAGATAACAGCATTACAGTATCTGATTAATAAGGTTTTGAGCAGAGGATGTCTGAATGGTTCCAGATGGTTACATTTGGGGTGGTAAGTGTGTGAGTGTAAAGATGTGAGACTAAGATTTCAAACTTGCTCTATTCAGTCTGAAAAAGTTGCCCAGTAAGGCAACAGAATTTCACACAGTAATTCTGTGGGTGTATGGAAGCTCGCTGCTGAAGGAGGTGTTGAGGCAGGTGGTATCGCAACGTTTAAGAAACATTTGGACAGCTACATGGATATGAGAGGTTCAGAGGGATATGGACCAAAAGCAGTCAGGTGGGACTGGTGTAGTCGTGTAGAGATGTTGGTCAATGTGAGCAAGTTGGGCCAAAGGGCCTATCTCCACGCTGTGTGACTCAATGACTCTAATTGGTGGACCCTGGGGCATTAAATAAATCTTACATAAATAAAATTAGCTTATTCTTTCATCACGCTAATCCAATTTTATCACTGGACATTTAATTTAAACTTAAATGCATTGTGTTAAAGCTTCTTATTGACTAATCATCTCCAAATACATTTGAATGTGATTTAATTAGATAGTAACACTCTTAGGAAGCACAATGTATTCTTTCATTATACTGTGGGTATAATTTAAATGGTTTGTTAATATACATAGACGAATGAAATGAATCAATAGAGCAAAGGCATCTAATGGAGGTGTCCAAAATCATTGGAGGTTTTGGCAAGGGTGAGCTAAGACCATCTGTCCGCTGTAAGATCGATAACCTGAGAGCAGATTTAAGGTAATTGGCCAAGTAATGAGAGGTGAAACGAGAAGATTTATTTTTGCACAGTTAGATTTTAATGAGCTGCCTGAAATGGTGGTTGAGCCAGATTCAATAGGAAATCGTACTTCATTAAATCAATTGTTTGGGTCATAAGCTTGGAACGTTTTGTGAGCTGTAGTTCGACTGACAAGCCTGTGGGAGGAGCATAATGAATAGGTCTGCATATATATCTTCTGCAATCGCCTTCAGTTATAGTCACTGAATCTTCCTCAGAAAAACTAATAACTGTTAGACATAGGAGTAGAATTAGGCCATTTGGCCCATCGAGTCTACTCCGCATTCAATCATGGCTGATCTATCTCTCCCTCCTATCTATCTTTTGAACTCAACCTCATTCCCCTGCCTTCTCCCCGTAACCTTTGACGCCCTTACTAATCAACCTCCGCCTTAAAAATATCCCAAGACTTGGCCTCCACTGCCGTCTGTGGCAATGAATGCTACAGATTCACCACCTTCTGGCTAAAGAAATTCCTCCTCATCTCCATTCTAAAAGTACGTCCTTTTATTCTGAGGCAATGCCCTCGAGTACTAGACTGTCCCATTACTGGAAACATCCTCTTCACATCCACTCTATCCAGGCCTTTCACTATTCGGTAGGTTTCATTGTGATCCATCCTCAACTTTCTGAACTCCAGCGAGTAGCGACCCAGTCCCGTCAAACGTTCCTCGTACGTTAACCCACTCACCCTGCGATAATTCTTGTAAAACACTAATTGAATCTGCTGTAACGTTAAATCCTTGGAATAGTAAATTAGCTTGATGTGTTGGATAAGCTCTTGTTTTTGTTTTCTATTTTTAGTTTTTAATTTTAGAGATTGGGATTAGTTTAGTTTAGAGTTACATTGCGGAAACAGGCCCTTCGGCCAACGAGTCCACGCTGACCAGCAATCACCTATTTTCAGAATCCAATTAACCTCTGTGATCCCACTCCCTGAACACTTGGAGCAATTTACAGAGGCCAATCAATCTACAAACCTAAACATCTTTGGCACGTGGGAGGAAACCCGCACGGTCACGGGGAGAACGTAAAATCTCTGTACAGACAGCACCCGTAGTCAGGATCGAACCCGGATCTCTGGCACTGGGAAGCAGCTAGATGTTTAATTTTAGATGTTTTTAGCTTTAGTTTGAAATGTTTTAGATATGTTATTTTTTTATGGTTCTTAGCTGTTTAATATTGCATACTCTTCTCCGGTATTCTAAGATAGCGCCAGCTGCGTACATTGCGATGTTCACAGAGTTAAGTGCGGCAGCTAAAATACCACAGAATACTTCGAGGGATTCGGCAAGGGAATAAGTAGTGAGGAGCTACTGCATCCATCTGCAACATGTAAAATGCCTTGTCAGTAATTTCTAAGTGGGATTTCATGTTGATGTATGCCCTTATTCTCCTGGCTTTAATTAAAGAATAGTAATAATGATGAATGACCATCTAGCATTGTACATGATGGAGAATGGAGCTGGCATTTATCAAATCCCTGAACTGCTGCTGTGCTGAATTCTTTCTAACCGCAGACTTCAAGATGAGAGAGGGGACGCATGCAGGAGATGGGAAAGCTCTCCAGAAGGAAGATGGAGGAGGAGGGTACTTTGAGGGAGGTTACCTTAGTTTTAGATTTAGAGATACAGCGTGGAAGAGGGCTGCGCCGATCATCGATCACCCGTGCACGAGTTCTATCCCACACACTAGGATCAAATTGCAGAAGCCAATTAACCTACAAACCTGCACGTCTTTGGAGGAGTGTGGGAGGAAACCGGAGCACCCAGAGAAAACTCACACGGTCACGTGGAGAACAGACATTCTCCGTACAGACAGCACCCGTTATCAGGATTGAACTCGGGTCTATGGCGCTGTGAGGCAGCAACTCTACCATTGCGCTACCGTGCCACACTGCAGGATGAGTGTTTGCTTGGGAGTGTGACACCTCTCGTCACTCGTTAACTTGTCATGTTTGCAGCAAGACTAAGATCTATACCCATCAAAACTGCTCTGAAACAACCTTAGCAAGCACAGATTCTCATTCCACAGCCCTGTGTAAGAGTAAACTCTCCACGCACCCGGAGAGAAAAATAAATCTATGTTTATTGAGTGTTATGTACGATGCACAGATTGTTCTTGTAGAGACCAGCTTGATCTCCTCCTAAATCTCATTATGGAAGTGTGCTGCATTTGGTAGATCAGCAATGGTGACAGGATACCCTTAAGTAGCATGGCATGGCACTGTGGGTTAACCTCCCAAGGTGATGGATAGTCGGGACCATTCCTGCAACATCGTGAAGGGAAGGAGCATCCCTAGGGAAATTTGGTGAAACCAAACATCTCTAAGGACAAACACAGCTCATGTTTTCTCAGCATGTCTCAGTATTCATTTGCAATAGTTTAACCTTTTTTTTGCGTGTCTTTACTGGTTAGATTAGAGGTAAGGCAGCACAATGACGCAGCTTTAGAGTTGCTGCCTTACGGCACCAGAGACCCGCGTTTGATCCTTACTACGGGTTCTGTCTGCATGGAGTTTGTTTGTCCTCCCTGTAGTTTTTGCCAGGGACTCCGATTTCCTCCCACATCCCACAGACTTACAATTTTCCAGGCTAATTGGCTTGGTAAAATTGTAAATTGTCCCGTGTGTGTAACATTAGTGTTAGTCTGCATAGAATCGCTGTTCGCAGCGGCCTCGGTGGGCCGAAAGGCCTGTTCCCGTGCTGTGTCTCTAAACTAAACTAATCTAAACTATGCAGCAAGAGAAACCGGCCCTATGTACCCCCCCCCCCCCCCCCCCCCGCACGAGTCCACGCCGTTCACACTAGTTCTTTGTTACCCCACTTTCCCCATCCAACACAGGCAATTCACAGAGGCCGATTACTCCACTCCCTTCACACTTGGTGGCAATTTTACAGATGGCCAATTAACCTTACAAACCTGCATGTTCTTGGGATGTGGGAGGAAACAGGCGATCACGGGAGACAAGCAAATCCACACACAGACAGCACTCAAGGTCAGGATCGCACCCGGGTCCCTGGCGCTGTGAAGCAGCAACTCTACCGCTGCGCCACTGTGCCGCCCATTGTTGATGGCACAGTTTTCACAAAATGGTGATGAGCACGGCGGTTACTGCTGACACAGTTAGTTGAAGAAGAGTCCCGACCCGAAACGCCACCCATTCTCCTTCTCCTGATGATGCCTGACCCACTGAGTTACTCCAGCACTTTGTGTCTATTTTCAGTGTAAACCAGCATCTGCAGTTCCTTTTTTACACAGTTAGTTGAAAACTGGATCGCTATGGATGTTCTCTCTGGGTTTAACACAACCAGTAGATATTTAGAATTCAGACTTTGAGAGACCACCTTCATTTTTGCTGCTGAGACATTTGACACCAATTGAATCAGAAATTCCCAGGCTAGTGTTCTGAAGATAATCTAGTTCGACATGCTTGCGATGATTAAAGCAATGAATTTAACCTTAAACTTGATTTGTTTGATTTCCTGAATTTTGACAACACGCTGTGCTTCACAAATGTGAAATCAATCTCCATTTGCCATGAAGTTTGGACAGGATTAAGTGTTGAAAATCAAAAGAACTGTAGATGTGGGATATCTAATGTAAAAACAGAACATGCTGGAAATACTCAGCAGGTCAGGCCACATCTGTGGGAAGAGAAATATATAATTGTGAGGGTCAAAGACCCTTCGTCAGAACTGGATTATTTGATTGAAACAATTCCTGAGGGGTCTTGGTTGGATGGATATGAATATGACCTCTCTTTTTGTGGTAGAATCCAGAACTAGGGGTCAAGTTTAGTTTAGCGATACAGCACGGAAACAGGCCCTTCTGTCTACCGAGTCCACGTGCACCAGCGATCCCCACACACTCACACTCTCCGACACACACTAGGGACAATTTACAATTTTGCCATGGCAATTAGCCTACAAACTTGTCTTTGGAGCATGGGAGGAAACAGGAGCCCCCGGAGAAAACCCATGCAGGTCATGGGGAGAACGTACAAACTCGATCAGACAGCACCCGTAGTACATAACGAGCCTGGATCTCTGACTCTGTAAGATAGCAACTCTACCGCTGTGCCACCATACTGCACCGTTTAAAAAATAGTGGGTACTACATTTCGCACAACACCTCCGCTCAGTTTGCAATAACCAACCTGATCTCCCGGTGGCTCAGCACTTCAACTCCCCCTCCCATTCCGAATCCGACCTTTCTGTCCTGGGCCTCCTCCATGGCCAGAGTGAGTCCCACCGTATATTGGAGGAGCAGCTCCTCATATTTCGCTTGGGTAATTTACACCCCAGCGGTATGAACATTGGCATTTCCAATTTCAGGTAGTCCTTGCTTTCTCCCTCTTTCCCCTCCCCTTCCCAGCTCTCCCACAGCCCACAGTCTCCGCCTCTTCCTTTCTTCTTACCGCCCCCCATATCCCATCATCAATCTGAAGAAGGGTCTTGACCCAAAACGTCGCTCCATAGATGCTGCCTCACCCGCTGCGTTTCTCCAGCATTTTTGTCTATCTTTGATTGTTCCAGCATCTGCAGTTCTTTCTTAAACAATCAAATCAGCCATCATTTTATTAAAAGCTGGAACAGACTTGAGGGGACCAAGCAATCAACTGTTGTTCCTCGTTAATAAGCTTGTATGTTGGGTTATCTAGGAATACCATGTAGTGTGAGGATGATTATAGAATATTGAAAGGTATTGGTGTGATTTAAAAGACAGGAGTGGATTTAGTGTGACTGTTTCCATGCTGTATCTAAAAGAGAACAATAAACAGTGGTCCTGAAAATGAAGACGTCCATTTCAAATGATCTGTTTAGCTGTAGTTTATTTTGGAGATATAACGTGGATAAAGGCCCTTCGGCGCACCAAGACCACAGTGAACAGCGATCACCCCATACACTAGCTTTACCCGAACCATGCTCAGGACATTTTACAGAAGCCAATTAACCTACAAACCCGCATGTCTTTGGGATGTGGAGAAAAACCACAAGGTCACGGGGAAAAAATTCAAACTCCGTACGCACAGCACTCGTAGTCAGGATCGAACCATGGTCTCTGGCGCAGCAAGGCAGCAAATGTACTGCTGCACCACCATGCCATACTACTTCTGAGTCGAGGTAAATTGTAAAACCAGCTTTTTAAAAGAATATATACTTCTTTTGGGACTGATTCTAATTAGAACCTCAAAGGTAACCTATTATTGTACCAGAGTTAAATCAATAATGCTGGACACATGTGTTCTATCGCCCTTACTACACCCTACTGTATGTACACTTCATCCTGCTTAACCATTAAATGGGGGAAGTTATAAACTGAGGTTATATTTTAGTCATTGTTTGTAAGGGTGATGCTTTATTGACACTGATGCTCTTTGGTAAAGGTGATGTTTTGGGTGCTTTGGTTTGAGAGGGACCTTAAGTCAAAGGCTTTATTTGGTGAAAAAGGAAAACATTTAATTGGAAACTGAGGGCCAAATCTTTCACTCTGAGGATGGTGGGTATATGGAGCGAGCTGCCAGAAGTGGAAGTTGAGGCAGATACTATAACAGCATTTAAAAGATGCTTGAACAGGAACCTGGATAGGAATGGTTTAGATATGGACCAAATAGGAGTAATTGGAAACACAAAAATGCTGGAGTAACTCAGCGGGTCAGGCTGAATCTCTGGATAAAAGGAATAGGTGTCGTTTTGGTTCAAAACCCTTCTTCAAACTAAGCTGCTTTTCGCACCCTTAAGGGCCTGTCCTACCAGCACCCGACTCCATGCGATGAACGCGATCAAACTAGAAGCGGGGGCCGCGCGGAGGTCGGGTGATCCCCTGTACAGGGCCGTTCCCACCAGCATGCGCCTGCATGCGGCAAGCGCGACCAAACCGGCAGCGAGGGCCGCACGGAGGTCGGGTGAGTGGCACAACGCGGCGCAAAGTCAGGCGAACTTGGAGCGAAGTCTTAAAGGTAAGTTCGCCAGGACAGAGAGGGGCACAGAGGCACACACACAGAGGGCCACGGAGCCACACACACAGAGGGCCACGGAGCCACACACACAGAGGGTCACGGAGGCACCTACAGAGAGGGTCACGGAGGCACGACGTCGAGACGGTGTGTAATGCGTCGAGGCGACTGCGAGCTGACAAGCCGTTGCCGCGCGGAATTTTTGAACATAGTCAGTTTTTCGGAGCCCCGCGCAATGTCGGGATGAACTCCACACAATTCCGCACGGCTCCGGCGATCGAAGTGGGACGGGCCCCGCAACGCCGGACGGCTCAAGCGACCACTTTAGGTCGCGCTAATCGCATAGAGTTGCATGCTGGTGGGACAGGCCCTTTATATCCCATTGTTATCACCTCTTCCACAGCAAACAATGTACTATTGTGGGTTCCACAAAATGCTGGAGTAACTCAGCGGGAGCAAGAATGGGTGATGTTTCAGGTCGAGACCCTTATTGAAGAAGGGTCTCGACCTGAAGGTCACCCATTCCTTCTCTCCTGAGATGCTGCCTGACCTGCTGAGTTGCTCCAGCATTTTGTGCCTACCTTTGATTTAAACCAGCATCTGCAGTTCTTTCCTGCACATTGTGAACTCCACCTTTCCTTGGCTCCTCAAACTGCAGAGCATCTTGGACAATACAGCTCACCCCCTCCATGACACACTGGTCAACCTGAGGAGAACCTTCAGCAACAGACTGGTTCCACCAAGATGCAGCACACATTACATAACTCAACTAAACCATAAATCAAGCCAACAGCAAATGATTAGTTTCACAAATAAACTCAGCTACGGCTTGGTCCAAGCAAAGACGTCTAGTTTAATTGGGTGATTAAACCGCGATTGGAGCAGCCCATCAGAATATACTGAAATGTATTTTAGTGAGAGAGAGTCTGCAAATATTTGTGCCATGTTTTCAGGCATAAATCCTTATATACCAAGCTGCAAAGTAACAGTTTATATCATTTTATAATAATTAACGTTGCTAGTTCCAAGGGTGGCGCAGTGGTAGAGCTGCTGCCTTACAACGCCAGAGACCCGTGTTCGATCCTGACTACAGATGCTGTCTGTACACAGTTTTTACGTTCACCCCGTGACCACATGGGTTTTCTCCAGGTGCTCCGGTTTGCTCCCACACTGCAAAAACGTACAGGTTTGTAGGCTAATTGGCTTCGGTAAAGATTGTAAATTGTCCTGAGTGTGTAGGATAGAACTAGTGTACTGGGTGATCGGTGGTTGTCGTGGACTCAGTGGGCCAAAGGGCCTGTTTCTGCATTGCATCTCTAAACTAAACTAAACAAAAAAAGAATGTCTGCCTTGTTTTCAGGCATAAAACCTTGTATGTCAATCTGCAAAGTGAACGCTTATGCTAAATAACGTTGCCACTTCCAATTACAGAACTTTGCCAAACCTATCATTCAGCTTGACAAGGTAAATATTTTGGAAGTGCTTGGCCAAGCCTATATTTAAGCAAGCTGAACTAATTTTTGTGTGGAAAGCATTGCAATTGTGGAATTTGGTCTGCCCCCCCCCCACAAGCATGGCAAAGGATGAGACAATTTTGTAGATACTGATCAAATAAATATATAATTTGAGTTAATTCACCATAAATCTGCTTAATTATAAACAGGTTAAATTCTGATAACCGGGACATAGATGACAGCACAAGAACAGGCTCTTCGGCCCGCAATGTTGTACCTGATACCAAGACCATCTCTTAGCTAGCTGTGCACAATCCATATCCCTCCATTCTCACATATCCACATGCCTATCCAAAATTCCCTTGAATGCCTCTTTCATATCTACCTGAATCACTACTCCTGGCATTGCGTTCCATACACTCATCACCCTCTTAGCTAAAAACGTTGCCCAACATGCTAAAGCACAGGTAAATTTCTGGAATTCCAGGAAATGAAAAAGAAGATAGCCACAAAGTGCTGGAGTAACTCAGCGGCTCAGCCAGCATTTCCTGGAGAAAAAAGATGGGTGACGTTTTATGCTAGGATCCTTGTTCGGACTGAAGAAGGGTCCTGACTTAAAATGTCACCCATCCTTTTTCTCCAGAGATGCTGATACTGCCTGTCCCGCTCAGTTACTCCAGCTTTTTGTGTCTGTTTTCAGTTCAAACCAGCATCTACAGTTCCTTCTTACACATGCTGCCTGACCCGCTGAGTTACTCCAGCACTTTGTGTCTATATTTGATATAAACCAGCACGTGTAGTTCTTTTGTTTCTAAATGAAACTGGAGGTTATCTATCGTAAATCCACCAGTCCAGACTGAGGTTTCTGGCCACTCATCTTGTCCCCATTGTACACTTCCCAACCGTGACGCACCATGCAGTGTATCGTTCATTAAAAAAGTAAGAGACAAATTTTCCTCCTTACCTCCTGACGCCATTTGTGAGCATTTGCAAAGGCATTTGTCATTGTCTGAATCCTTTGTGCTAAAATAATTTCCTAATTGGCTGAAGCTGCTTATCTTGCCTGCTGTTCCACTGTAACCTTTAACATGTATTCTGTAGAAAGAATAGATTAGGGAAAATGTTGTTACTTTTTTTGTCCATTTACAGGCAGCACCCTGGTCAACACTAATCTTGTATTACAATTTGTAGGATAATTTTCAAAACAATTTAATCATTAATTTTATTTGATAAAAACAAACTTTCATATGCTGGTTTATATCAAACATAAACACAATATGCCGGAATAACAGTGAGTCAGGCAGCGTTTGAAGGAGGATCACGACCCGAAATATCACCCATTCCTTCTCTCCAGAGATGCTGCCTGACCCGCTGAGTTACTCCAACATTTTGTGTCTATCTTGGATAGACACATGGATAGGACAGTTTTAGAGGGATATGAGCCAGGCACATACGTAGGACCAGGTTCCGTGTACACTGTTACAATCTTTGAGCTTCATTGCAATTATGATGTTTATGACATTTGAGAGATTCATTAACAGTTACACACTCGTATTGCCCTCGGTTACTGCTTGCCCCAGGACCAATGAACGGTGAAGCACGAGGTTCATACTTCACTGAATTTCCACTTTGATTTAACGATAAGTAATATTCCACGATTGAGAGCAGTTCAGTTCATTCTATATCTGTTTTTAATTTCATGTGTTGCTTTTGGATCGCTTTGAGACATTTAATTGAACCGAATAAAATTATTGTGGGAAACTTTTTATTTAGTTCAATTGACATTGCCAAGAGTAAAGTCAACAGTATATTTAACTACCGATAAGCCTGCTCCATTATATGTTTACAGAAAAGGTAATGTTAGAAGGTAAATAGTGTTGTACATGGCAGCATTTTATTACCACTTTGTTCAAAGGTCATTGATATTACTCTTGCAATTAGTTATTATAGTTACACACACTCTTACAGCGTGATAACAGGCCCTTCAGCACAACCTGCCCACGCCGGACAACATGTATCATCTACACAAGTCCCACCTGCCCGCCCATATCCCTCTAAACCTGCCCTTAAGTCTGTGTCCGCTAGTTCTCAATTCCTCTATTCTGGACATGAGACTCTGTGCATCTACCTGATCTTTTCCGCTCTTGATATTGTACATCTATATAAGATCACCCCTCATCCTCCTGCGCTTCAAGGAATAGCGTCTGAACCTCTCCCTTTTGCTCAAGCCCTATGATTTTAATATGTGTGTAGTATATGTATATATATGTGTGTGTGTATAATATATATACGACTTATTTATGTTTGTAATATTGTTTGCAGAGTACTATGTTAACATTTTCTGTTGTGCTGCTACAAGTAATAATTTCATGATTCTGTTTGGGACACATGACAATAAAACACTCTTGACTTTCCCTCTTGACCCTCTTGATACCCAAGGTGATTGAATTAATTTGGTTTAAAAAAATGTCAATTTTCAAGAGAGGGGCAAACTCCGTGCATTACTAATTTTCCTTTGTGTGCATCTTAAATAAGTCAGCAACCGTTTTATTATCCGCAAAACACAAAGCTTGCAGAAATTGTGTTTTGGAAACAAAGTGTAGAATTTTAAAGTTGCATGAATTGTAAACCAAGATGAGTGTGACTGTAGAAACAAGGAACTCCAGACACTGGCTTGAATGGGCGGTAGAGTTTCTGCCTTTCAGCACCAGAGACCCGGGTTGGATCCTGACTACGGCTGATGTCTGTACGGAGTTTGTATGTTCTCCCCGTGACCTGCATGGTTTTCTTTGGGTGCTCCGGTTTCCTCCTACACTCCGAAGGCGTACAGGTTTGTAGGTTACTTGGCTTGGTATAATTGTAGATCATCCTTCGTGTGTGTAGGATCGTGTAAGTGTACAGGGATCGCTGGTCGGTACGGACTCGATGGGCCGAAGGACCTGTTTCTGCGCAGTATCTCTAAACTAAACTTAAAATTAATCAAGAGTAACTTAGTCAGTGTTTGGGCACTTTATCTTATCTATTCTCAGAAAAGCGCGCAGTTGACTTGAGATAAAAGCTGCTGAAATCCTCATTTCATGATGCAGAGCTGTCAGTTGATGCTCACTAAACACTGTGGTTGATTGTTTCCCACCGATTTCATGAATGGTTCTGCGGAAAAACCTCAAAGGCTAGGCACTGAATATTAACGTTCATCCCTTTTACAAGGTTATTGGTTCTGTTACATGTGTTTTTTATTTATTCAAGGTGTGTGGGCTTTCCAGCCTGAGCCAGCATTTAATTGCCCTACCCTGGTTTCCCACAAGAGTCAGGAGTGTTTTATTGTCATATGTCCCTAAACAAACAATAATTGTTCAAAGACAAAAGCAATGCACCCGATGGCTGTGTAGTTTGGAGCTTAATTAGAGGTTGTATTCCATCAGGTCTTGCGTTCGGCCGCGGGGGGACCAGCTTGGTGGCTCCCCCTACAGGCCACGGCCCGTCGGTTCAGGGTTTCAACTGAGCGAAGATGGAGGAACGATGATGCATTTCCAAGTCAGGATGGCGAGAGGCTTGAAGAGGAACTTCCATCTGGTGGTATTCCCATGCTTTTGTTGGCCTCGTCCTTCTAGCTGGTAGAAGTCCTGAGTTTGGAAGGTGCTATCTAAGGAATCTCGGTGAGTTGCTGTGGTGCATCCTGTAGACGGTTCATTGTTGCTTTATTTTCCACATATGCAACTGCAGAGTGAAATTCCTTTTGAATATTTACACATCTTATTGAGATGTATAATTGTGCTGTTGTAGAGGTGTATAAAATCATGAGAGGCATAGATCGGGTCGATGCATAGAGACCTTTTCCCAGAGTAGGTGAATCGAGGACCAGATGACATCGGTTTAAGGTGAAGGGGAAAAGATTGAATAGGAATCTGAGGGGTAACTTTTTCACACAAAGGGTGGTGGGTGTATGGAACAAGCTGCCAGATGAAGTAGTTGAGGCTGGGACTATACCAACATTTAAGAAACAGTTAGACAGGTATATGGACAGGACAGGTTTTGAAGGATATGGGCCAAACGCAGGCAGGTGAGACTAGTTTAGCTGAGGCATGTTGGCCGGTGTGGGCAAGTTGGGCTGAAGGGCCTGTTTCCACGCTGTATGACTCTACGACATGCAGGTACCGCCATGGTTTGGTGCCGCATGTCCAAAGTTCGGTCCGCCTGCGTGCTCAATGTACTGGAGCAGCTCCCACGAACCAACAAATGGCGCAGAAACAGTTTGCGGACGGTGCAATTCATTGCCACAGATGGCTGTGGAGGCCAAGTAAATGGATATTTTTAAGGCAGAGTTCGACAGATTCTTGATTAGTGCGGGTGGTTATGGGGAGAAGGCAGAAGAATGGGGTTGAGAGGGAAATATAGATCAGCCATGATTGAATGGCGGAGTCGACTTGATGGGCCAAATGGCCTAATTTTGCTCCTAGAACATGTGAACTGCTTCTGTTGTGCGTTGGTAATGGAGTGAGCGAATAATTGTGGATAGGGTATTGTGGTCCCTCTTGTTCTCAGCGGTCTCCCCACGCCGGGTCCATCTTTGCTCAGTCCATGTTCTCTGGACTTTGTTCAGTCTTCAAGGGTCCAAAGTTGGATCTTTGAAGACTGAAACAGGTGAATTTATTATGGGGGACAAGGAAATGGCAGACAAGTTGAACGGGTACTTTGGATCCGTCTTCACTAAGGAAGACACAAACAATCTCCCTGATGTACTCGTGGACAGATGATCTAGGGCGATGGAGGAACTGAAGGAAATTCATATTAGGCAAATGTGTGAACTGTGATGAGGATGCATGGTGACTTGGACAGGTTGGGTGAGTGGGCAGATGCATGGCAGATGCAGTTTAATGTGGATAAATGTGAGGTTATCCACTTTGGTGGCAAAAACAGGCAGATTATTATCTGAATGGTGTCAAGTTGGGAAAAGGGGAACTACAACGAGATATGGGGGTCCTTGTTCATCAGTCACTGAAGTAAGCATGCAGGTACTGCAGGCAGTGAAGAAATGGCATGTTGGCATACATAACAAGAGGAGTTGAGTAGAGGAGCAAAGAGGTCCTTATGGAGTTGTACAGGGCCCTAGTGAGACCACACCTGGAGTACTGTGTGCAGTTCTGTTCCCCAAATTTGAGGAAGGACATTCTTGTTATTGAGGGAGTGCAGCGTTGGTTCACAAGGTTAATTCCCGGGATGGCGGGACTGTCATATGTTGATAGAATGGAGCGACAGGGCTTGTATACTCTGGAATTTAGAAGGATGAGAGGGATTATTAAGGGATTGGACACGCTAGAGGCAGGAAACATGTTCCCGATGTTGGGGGAGTCCAAAACCAGTTTAAGAATAAGGGGAAGGCCATTTAGAACGGAGATGAGGGAAAAACTTTTCACCCAGAGAGTTGTGAATCTGTAGAATTCTCAAAAGGCAGTGGAGGCCAATTCTCTGGAAGCTTTTAAGAGAGAGTTAGAGCTCTTAAAGATAGCGGAGTCAGGGGATATGGTGAGAAGGCAGGAACGGGGTAGTGATTGTGGATGATCAGCCATGGTCACAGTGAATGGCGGTGCTGGGTTGAAGGGCCGAATGGCCTACTCCTGGACCTATTGTCTATTGTCTATTCTCAGCAGTTTCCCCATGCCTGGTCACTCCTGTTCTCGGTAGCCCATCCACGCCGGGTTCATCTATGTTATCGGCAGCTCCACTGGGTCCCTCTTGATTCTCAGCAGTCCGTTCACTGGGTTGCACTTGGTGGCCTGCCGGTCGCTCACAGCGCATCCTCGGAGTCTTCTGCAGAATACAGCAGTCCACTTTATAGGTAAGTGGATGGATTATTCTAAGAATTTTAACTTCAGGTCATTGGCAGATGATCAGATTTTGCCGAATTAACTGGTTTCGTTTAGTTTGGAGATACAGAGTGCAACAGACCCTTCAGCCACCGTGTCCGCACATTAACACGACACTCAGGGGACAATTTATATTTATATCAAGCTAATTAACCTACAAACCTGGACGTCTTTGGAGTGTGGGAGAAAACCAGAGCACCCGGAGAAAACCCATGCAGCCACAGGGAGAACGTACAAACTCCGTACAGACAGCACCTGTAGTTGGGATTGAACCCGGGTCTCTGGCGCTGCAAGGCAGCTGATATACTGCTGCGCCACCGTAAATGGTGAAATCATTAATTATGTCATGAGTGTAAAATCCATGTTCAAGAGGAAGTATCCGTTTACTTAACGCTTGAGTTTACATGAACATGTAATGGTCCTGACCTACTTGCAGAAATTGCAGTTTAATTTTGCAGATATTGTGGTATAATACAGAATCTTTCCAAAGCCTGCAGCGCTCAAGATAAATAATTGTTTCCAGATGAAAATATATTTAGCTTGGATGTCGGACAACATAGCACAACCTTCCACTGGTGCTTCAACTGACGTGGGTTAAAAGTGTAATTGTTATTGATGCAGTTTACAACACACCCTGAAGACACGACAGGTTAAAAGGTGCATTTTTTGATGGTGGGGACAAGGCTAATAAACTGCTTTGTTTGGAATCGAGCCTTATGTAGCAACACTTAACTGTTTTCACACAAAGGGAGGAAACTGCTTCTGTCAGTTGTAAAACCATATTGAGATATCAATGCTGCCATAGATTGTATGAAAAATGGTTTATGGTTTTGTTTTTTAGTTCAATGCAGCGCTTCCATAAGTAAAAGCCTACCCTCTACCCCCACCCTGCCCCATGCATCACTTTGTCTGTGTCTTATGCTGTGGGGTATTGTTCTCCTCTTGACATGGAGCCTTCTCGCTTCTCCGTTTCCTCAGAGCCCCTGCTAAATATCTGCCTCTTTCACCAAGATTTTAATCAGCCATCTTGGAACATTTGCTTCTATCTTGGTTTAGATGTTT
Organism: Raja brachyura; assembly: GCA_963514005.1. Next base: position 16,495,341 of record OY740785.1, read on the forward strand.
GTCTAATTGCATGCGAGCGAGCGTGCGCATTTGGAGAATTGCCCTTTGTTAACTGCTGCTCGTTATTCCTCTTGCAAGGTTGTGATTGTGTGGAGTACGGCAGTGATTCAGGTGTTCCTTCTCCCAGTGCCAGCTAGATGTTTCATCTCGCCCAAGGCCTTCAAAGCTGTACCACTGTGCCAATCCCCTCCAGTGGCTCAATAGTTAGAACATAGAACAGAGCAGCACAAGAACAGGCCCTTTGGCCCACAATGTCTGTGCCGACCATGGTGCCAAGACCATCTCTTATCTGCCGGCACAAAACCAATACCCCTCCATTTCCGACATATGCATAGCTCACCATTACAACTCAACATCTGGAGCACACCATTTCATCACAAATCACATCTGTAGTTGGAAGACAGATACAAAATGCCAGAGTAACTCAGCGGGTTAGGCGGCATCTCTGGAGAAAAGAACAAGTTGACATTTTGTGTCGAGATGCTTCTTCAGACTGACTGTCATGGGAGAACACACAGGCTATGGGGAGAAGGCAGGCGATTAGGAGGGAGAGGGGGTTAGGAGGGAGAGATAGATCAGCCATGGTTGAATGGTGGAATAGACTGATGGGCCGAATGGCCTAATACTACTCCTATAACTTAAGAACTTATGAGATGGAAAACTAGAGGTATGAAAATTTGTAGAAAGAACAAATAAATGAAAGGTATGAAAAGGACAAATCAATGCCAGCAACGATGATCAAGGAAAGGTGGAGCCCACAATGGTCCATTGTTGGCTGTGGAGAAGGTGATAACGAATGAAAACAAATAGTGAATCTGAGCAGGACGACAGTGAAACTTGACAAACGGCGAGGGTGGAGGAGAGACGGAGAGAGGGGGAATGCAAGGGTTACTTAAAGTTAGAGAAATCAATATTAATACTGCTGGATTGTAAGTTGCCCAAGCGAAATATGAGATGCTGTTCCTCCAATATGCATTTGGCCTCACCCTGACAGTTGAGGAAGCCCCGGACAGAAAGGTCAGGATGGGAATGGGAAGGGGGGGGGTGGGGGGGGAGTTAAAAGATTTGGCAACCGGGAGATGGCAACCTATACGAAAGTCTCTTAAATGCCACTGTCATATCTGCCTCGACCACCACACGTTCTGGGCACTCACCAACCTCTGTATTTAAAACCAAACACACCCAGCACATTTCCTTTAAACTTTGCCGCTCTCATCTTCAAGCTATTCCAGTAGTAAAACCAGATGTAATATTTGTATTAAAATCATGTATTATTTACAATCTTAGCATCTAGTACTTCAACCTGTAAACAGCATTAAGATTTCCGAGTGAGTGAACTAAATGTAACTTGGGAATGGGAAAAAAAAAAGAGAGACCGAGTGCTGGAGTAACTGAGCGGGTCAGGCAGCATCCCAGGAGATCATGGATAGGTGACGTTTCAGGTCGGAACCCTTTGGGTCGGGAATGAAAAGGCGTGCCGAGAGCTGTAATGGCAGTACATCAAATCTGCTCCTTGCCACTAATGTGATGTATCCATGTCCAAAATTTGTGACCAATGTTACACAAACAAGCTGTCCTCAGTGAGGATGCTCAGTTTGTATTATGTAACTTGAAAAGTTAAACTGTGGTTTAACATTGTTCTAATTAGCATTGGAAATCTTGCTAGCATGACATTTGTATGTTGATTTAGGGCACAACGGGTAGAGTTGTTGCTTGACAGTGCCAGAGGCCCGGGTTCAATCCAGACAATGGGTGCTGTCTGTACGGAGCTTGTACATTCTCCCCATGACCGTGGATTTCCTCCGGGTGCTCCGGTTTTCTCCCACACTCCAAACCCGTACAGGTTTGTATAAGAAGGGTCTGAAGAAGGGTCTCGACCCGAAACGCCAGTCAATCCTTCGCTCCATAGATGCTGCCTCACCCGCTGAGCTTCTCCAGCATTTTTATCTACCTTCGTACAGGTTTGTTAGTTTAATTGTTTTCATTAAAATGTCCTTAATGTGTCGGATAGTGTTAGTGTACGATGATCACTGGTCAGAGCAGACTCATTGTTTCCCTGCTGTATCTCTACACTAATCTAAACTAATGGGTAGATTTATGTATTTCATGTGTTCAAGGCTGATTTACATGCTTGTCTTTTTGGAATAACTAGCTTGCACTTACACCTGGCAGCGTAGTCGTGTATATGTGCAACGTACGCGTTTTTTAAATTACGCGCCGCTTTTCAAGAAGGTAAACCCCGCGGAAAATACAAAGTACCTCCACATTGGTTCAAAAGAAGCTATATTTATAATACCTACTTGTATTTTTGTGCTTCACTATCCAAGTAGAATTGGTTGTATAATGAAAAGGCCTCGTTAGCTTCCCAATCTCTCATTTGGATCCGAAGAGCATAGTTCTTTTGTTTGGTCATTTGATAGATAAATTCGTTTCCCAACCAATGTTCCTCAGCAGGGTCACCAAATCCCTGTGAAGCAATAACATCCTCTTAGTGCATTTGTAGTTAAAAAATGTTCCATAGATTTTAGCAAGAAAGCCATTGATGTGCCAAATGGATTCCATATTAATCCCTACCATAAAACAGAAGCAGAATTGGGCCATTCAATCCATTGAGTCTACATCGCCATTCAGTCATGGCTGATACATTTAATCCTCCCAACCCCATTCTCAAGCCTTCTCCCCGTGACTGTTGATGCCCGTACTAATCAAGAACCCGCAATCTCCTCTTTAAAGGCTTCCCTTGCATGGAGTGAGAGGTCAACGTTGCAAGCCATTTTGTTCCATAATATGCAAGCGTTGCAGCATCCTGTCACCCTGGTTGCTTGGTACTTGCTTGTAGGGGGGGGGGGGGGGGTCAGCACTCTCAAGGTAACCTCTATGTGGAGGCCACAGAGGTGAGGTAAGCAGGGGCGCGGGAGGGCTTGAAGTTGCAGGAGGGTGGAAGTCAGGATGAAGAGGGGTTTGAAAGTGGGTCCCCACACCCCCACATTGGGGAAACAACCCAGTCAAGCGAGGGACGGCGTTAGGGGCCCCCATTCCTGTTCCAGACATGTGCCACCTTGGATTCCTTCCCTTGGAAGATGAATGACAATTGATAGTTCCGATGACAAATCATTTTAGGAAATAATAGGCATGTATGAAAATGGCAGATGACATACTTCTGTTGAAGCTGGGATTAGTTTAGATTAGTTCATTATTGCCTTATTATTGCCAAGGCACAGTGAAAAGCTTTTGTTTGCGTGCTATTCAGTCGAAGAAAAGACTCCACATGGTTATAATCAAGTCATCTACAGTGCTCAGACAAAGTGTACAACATTTGGTGCAAGGAATAACATTGAAGTCTGAATAAAAATATTTTAAAGTTCTCCAGTGAGGTAGATGGTGGTCTAGACTGCACTCTAGCTGATGAGATGGCCATTCAGTTGTCTGATAACAGCAGATTCGTAACCATGATCTGACCCTACTCCCCTACTTCATTCCATGCAGTTTATATGATATCCGAATGCTTTACGAAAGTGCTGATAATCTTATAATGCACTGTTTCAACACTATTAACATCTGTAGCACTTCATTCCAATGCAGTTAACATCTGTAGCTCACCATTCCAAATGTACAATACAGAACCCAACATCTGTAGAACACTATTCCAATACAATTGACGACTGTTTCACAGTGTTCAGCAAAATATCTGTTGCACACCATTCCAACACAATTAATGTCCACCGCACACCATCCAAACATAAGTAACATCTGCAGCACACCATGGCAATGCAATTAACATCTGCGACATATTTCTAACACAATTCATATCTGCAGCACACCATTCCAACACAGCATATGCAGCATGCCATTACAACACAGTTAACACATAGAGCATATTGTTCCAATGCAAATAACATCTGTCACGCACAATTTCAACACAACATCTGCAGCACACTGTTCCAACACAATTAACACCTGCAGCACACTGATCCATCACAATTAAGATTTGTAGCACACTATTCCAACATATTTAACATCTATAGCATGCCATTCCAACATAACATCTGTAGCACACAGTCCCACTGCAATTAACATCAGTAGTGCATCGTTCCAAATCAACATCTGTGGCACACTGTTTCAACACTCTTTTAACATCTGTAGTTAGCCATTTTAGCACAAATTACATCTGTAGCGTCCTTGCCGAACATAGTTATCACCAGTAGCACATCGTTTCCATGCAATTAACATCTGTTGCATTTCATTCCAACACAATCAACATCTGCAGCACAACAGTCTAACACAATTAACATCTGTTGCACACTGTTCCATTGCAATTAACATCTGTAGCAGATCCTTCCAAAGCAATTAAGATCTGTAGAACACCGTTCTAACTCGATTAACATCTGCCGCACACTATACCAGTACAATTAACACCTGTGACACCGTTGCAATACAATTAACATCTGCCGCATACCATTCCATCATAACATCTGTAACACACCGCTGCAATGCAATGAAGACAGACAACACCATTCAACTACAGTCAACGTGTAGCACACAGTTCAACTGTAATTAACATCTATAGTCTACTGTTCCAACTCAACATCTATAGCACACTGTTGCGTCTCTATCAACGTCGGTGGCATCCGTGCCTAACATAATTGACACCAGTAGCACACATTTACAGCACAAATAACATCAAAAGCATTTCATTCCCACACAGTTAACATGTAGAGCACATTGTTCCAACTCAAATAACATCTGTAGTGCACCATTGCAACGTAACATCTGCAGCACACTGTTGCAACACAATCAACATCTGCAGCACACTGTTACAATACAATCAACATCCGTGGCACACAGTCACACAAGAGGATAAAATAGTCATGATAATCCCGTTTTCAGATGATCTGAATATAAAAGTGCTAATTATCCAGCAAATTATTTGGTGTTATTTGAAACTATTGGCAATCGATGCATGCGTGGACCAAGGAATTGGCTGACTTTATGGAGAAGGAAGCTAATTTTGAGTGCAGAGAGAGAGATGACAAATGGGTGCCTGTGAGGGGAATGCAGAGGTGCTTTACCAGGGACAGCAAGAGGCTGAGCGTATGGGTAACCACATGGCAGGTGGGATATAATCTGTACAATTGCAAGGTCTTCCACTTTGAAAGGGAAAATAGAGAAGTGGAGGTTATTTTAAAAGGACAGGGAATTGAATGATGTTTGGATGGGCTTAGGTGTCCTGGTACATGACTCCCTGAAAAATGCAGGCACAGCAAGAAATTAGGAAGACTAACGGCATGCCACAGCCGTTAAATGTATTGGTATGGTGTGCTACATATGTTAATCCTGTTGGAATTAAATGCTACAAATGTTAATAGAAACAGAAAATAGGTGCAGTAGGCCATTCGGACCTTCGAGCCAGCACTGCCATTCAATATGATCATGGCTGATCATCCTAAATCAGTACCCTGTTCCTGCTTTCTCCCTATATCCCTTGATTCCCTGGTCATAAGGTCATAAATGATAGGAGTAGAATTAGGCCATTCGGCCCATCAATTCTGCGTTATTCTATCATGGCTAATCTATCGCTCCCTCCGAACCCCATTCTCCTGCCTTCTCCCCATAACCTCTGACACGTGTACTAAAACCTGTACCTTAAAAATGGCATCCCCCACCACCTACCTCCGTTCATTTCACCTCTGTCCGCATGAGGAAAGGGTCAACCGTGATGGCTGCAATCCAGGAATCAGCCAGAATCTGATTAAAGTATTTAACTTTATGAACGCAATTCAACCGAGTGGCTTTTTGAGATAACAGGGTCTGATTCATGATGCGTGAGAAGTTCTGGCAGCAAATCTTAATGGGCTGCAGTTTACTCTATCATTTGTCACCAGGTGGGGGAAATTGATTTTGATTCACAGAGTTGATATCAGTTGAACACATTATGCCCTCAATACGAACACACAATATTTTTACTGTTGTGGCTTTAGGACTACATACTTTGTCACAACGAAGTTGAGCAGAAATATAGAGTCATACAATCATAGTCATACAACGCGGAAACAGGCCCTTCGGCCCAAATTGCCCACATCAACCTACACTGGTCCCATCCACCTGTATTTGGCTCATATCCCTCTAAACCTGTCCTATCCATATATATATATGGATAGGACAGGTTTATATAATATATATATATTAGTTAATATATACAGTTAATATATATATATATATATATATATATATATATATATATATATATACATACATATATATATATATATATATATATATATATATATATATATATATATATATATATATACATACATATATATACACACACACATACATAAGGTCATGAGGAATAGTAGAATTATGCCATTCGGCCCATCAAGTCTACTCCGCCATTCAATCATGGCTGATCTATCTCTCCCTCATTTTCCTGCCTTCTCCCCATAACCGCTGACAACCGTACTAATCAAGAAACTCTATTTCTGCCTTAAAAATATCCACTGACTTGACCTCCACAGCCTTCCGTGGCAAAGAATTCCACAGATTCACCACCGTCTGATGAAATAAATTCCTCCTCATCCCCTTCCTACAAGAACGTCCTTTAATTCTGAGGCTGTATTAATGCCTACTATATTCTGTTGTGCTGAAGCAAAGCAAGAATTTAATTGTCCTATCTGGGACACATGACAATAAACTCTCTTGAATCTGTGACCTCCAGTCCTAGACTCTCTCACTAGTGGAAACATCCTCTCCACATACACTCTATCCAAGCCTATCACTATTCTCTATGTTTCAATGAGGTCCCCCCTCATTCTTCTAAACTTCAGCGAGTACAGGCCCAGTGCCGACAAACGCTCATCATAGGTTAATCTACTCATTCCTGGGATCATTCTTGTAAACCTCCTCTGGACCCTCTCCAGAGCTAGCTCATCCTTCCTCAGATATGGTGCCCAAAATTAATCACAATATTCCAAATGCGGCCTTACCAACGCCTTATGGAGCCTCAACATTACATCCCTGCTCTTGGGCAAGAGCAAACCCTCCTGAAACAAATGCTAGCGCTGAGTTTGCTTTCATTGCTACCAATTCGACTTGCAGATTAACTTTTTTGTGAATCCTGCACCAGCACTCCCAAGTCCCTCTGCACCTCTGATTTCTGAATTCTCACCCATGATTCTATATCAGCTATGATCACAAGGAATGGCGGTGCTGGCTCGAAGGGCCGAATGGCCTCCTCCTGCACCTATTTTCTATGTTTCTATGATATATCTGGAATTAATATTGATTTCTATAATTTCAAGTAACCCTTGCATTCCCTCTCCCTCTGTCCCTCCCCCACCCTGGTCATCCTATTTGTTTCACTGTGGAACTGCTTAGTTTCACTGTTTGTATCTACTCGTTATCACCTTTTCCACAGCCAACAATGGGCCATTGTGGGCTCTGCCTTCCCTTGCTCATCGTTGCTGGCTTTGATTTGTTCTTGTCATACCTTTCATTCATTTGTTCTTTGTACCTTTACATCCCCTTTGTTTCCCTCTCCACAGACTCTCCGTCTGAAGAAGGGTCGCGACTGGCAATGTCACCTATTCCTTTTCTCCAGAAATGTTCCCTGCCCGTTGAGTTACTCCAGCATTTTGTGTCTGTCCATCTCTTAACTGATCCATCATGTCTGCTCTGTCTTTCATGCACATAACACCCGAGTCCTCTTTCCATTCTGTTGGCATAGAGCAAAAGTGACTCATCTTCCACAATAACCTCAACATAGAGGACCCTCTCTTGGTCGACCAGTCTGAGCACAACTTCTCGGTTATTCTCGGGCTTGGTCCTTTCGTCGTTTTAAGCCAGACTTCACAAGGAGTTAGCACATTACACAAGCACATTCATCAAAGGATGACTTTAAAATTTTCTTACTGTTCTATATTCTTTCCACGTGCGCTGAAAATTCGTTTTTCCGTCTTGGCGCCGTTGTATCACTGTCCATCCTCCCCCACGGATTTTCATTTCACAGAATGCCTATTTGTATAACGACAAATGCATCAGTCTGAAATTAGAGTCTATAAACTCTGATCTCCAGCTTCTGGAACAGCTTCTTCCCAACAATCATCGAGCTCTTAAACACCACAAACACCAACTAGACCACGACGGGGGCGGCACGGTGGTGCAGCAGTAGAGCTCCTGCCTTGCAGCGCCAGAGGCCATGGTTCAATCCCGACCACAGGATTGTAAATTGTCCCCAGTATGTGGGATAGTGCTCGTGTACGGGGTGATCGCTGGCTGGCTGTCTCTCTAAAGCCTAAATGCTTAAATAATGTATTGGGACCGTCGGATAAGAATTTTGCGAGGGTACATCAGAGCACAGTTGAATGTTATGTTCCAATAGTGCAAAAGTGCTGGTTTCCCAAAGTCAAGTCAAGTTGGAATTATGCACAAGTATGGTGATGTACAGGTAGAATGGAAATCTGGTGTGCAAAGAAAACATCAATAGATGATAAATTGTAGACTTGTAAGAAGCCAAGCACTCTACAGTCAGCTCTGATCCAGAGTCAATAGTGTTTAATTGTCATATGTTGCCGAAAGCACAACAATGAAATTCTTACATGCAGCAGCATAACACGTCTGAAAACACAGTTCTCAATAAATAACACGATAAATAAAAGAGCATTCAATCAATTGTAAAAAGTCAATTTTAGTGCAAAACAAAAGCCCAAAGTCCCCAGTACAACCAAGATAGTGTTTCCTCACTATTTGACATTGAAAGTTTGTAAACTGCTTCAACTATAAAGCAATTTCCTAATTATAACTGATCTACACTTTTGGGTTTATATTAAGTTTAACATTAAACACAAAATAAGGACTCATTTATGCAAGGAGTTTGAACTTGGCACAGCATTTATTCATGTGTGTATATATTTATATAATGGTATATGGACACACTGATCTGTTTTGTAGTCAATGCCTACTATGTTCTGTTGTGCCAAAGCAAAGCAAGAATTTCATTGTCCTATCAGGGACACATGACAATAAACTCACTTGAACTTGAACATTTTCAAAATGTTATGGAAGGATATACAAATGAAGAGATTCATTCCATTCCCCTACATTCTTTCAATCTTCAGAGTTTTTTCTCTTCAAATAGTCGTTCACCTCTCTTTCATGAGTTGATGCTTCTAATGCTTTCTCATTACTGTGAGAGGGGAAAGGTGGCAACTATTTCACTCAGAGGTTGGTGAGTATATGGAACGAGCTGCCAGTGGAGTGGCACGGTGGCACAGCGCAGTTGCTGCCTTACAATGCCAGAGACCCGGGTTCGATCCGGACTACGGGTGCTGTCAATACAGAGTTTGAATGTTCTCCCTACGACTGCGTGGGTTTTCTCCAGGTGCACCTGTTTCCTCCCACACTCCAAAGATTGCCAGTTTGTGTGTTAATTGGCTTCGGTAAAATTTTAAATTGTCCCTAGTGTGTAGAATAGTGCTATTTTACTTCGGAGTCACGTGAGTGACTACGTGAAGAAGCCCCGCCTGGCGCTGGATCGGCATTACGTCGACGCTATCGGCAGAGGAAGAGCTGCAGAGCGCAGCTCCAACACAGCGGTAAGAAAACGGCCCGCAGGTAAGTAAAATTATTTTACTTCCAGGGCGTTTTCTAAAAACTCCGTAGGCTGGTGGGTAAACCAGGAGGAATTAAAATAAAAATAAAAATGTTTTAAAAAATCGCGGGTAAAACGTGCGTCCCGGGGTGTAGAAAGTCGGGACAGCAGATTATTGCGGAGCTGATTCCGATACCGGTGGCCGTTGAAATACCCGTTAGTGAGCCTTTGGTTGCTCCACAAACAAAAACTTTGAAAACCCAGTGCCTAAAATGTAAAAGGAAGCTTGAAAGGCCTGAGGTTTCTGAAAGATCCTGAAGGAAAGCCTTTGGCTAAGAATGGATCTAATGGAGAAAATACTCCAAACAATAATCAACCAAGGGTCTAAGTACCCAGAATATTCCCAGGCAGCCCATGAGGGGGTTCCATATCATGAATATGGTGCCAGTTTGAATTGGGAATTGAAACTCCAGTGCCTGGGATTGGGCTGGAGGTAGTCTCCTTGAACAAGTTTCAGGAGTACCAGGGCTGTATGAGACTGACCCTGAAAGTGGTGATTGCGATCAGGAGTACCCACCACAATACAAATCCAGGTGTGTCTGAGGGGCACAAAGTTTACTATACCTGGAGGAGGCGGTGAGGCCATGGAAGGAAACCTCGCGGCCAATGTTAATTATATGGTCTCTCACCTGCCTCAAAAAAGCTGTTATGGTTGAGACAGCAGATTTGGATTTAAACACCTATTTATTGTAAAAGTGCTCGCTTCGGCAGCACATATACTAAAATTGGAACGATACAGAGAAGATTAGCATGCGCAAGGATGACACGCAAATTCGTGAAGCGTTCCAAACACCTCAAAGAAGGTACCTATGGTGAATCCGGCTTTTTGGGCGCCAATGTCAGCAATAATGCGGGCACAGGAATTACGATTCAAAGAATCCTCAAGCTAATTTTGGCATCACTGTCTTTTGGAAGACAAGCTGGAAGGTTGTGGAATGACCAAAGTTCAGAATAAACATATGTTGGGTTTATTCTGCAACTCATTTTTGAGATAAATTATATAAAAAATGGAAGATTGCCATTCGGCCTCTTTTACATCCAAGATTTTCAGGGTTGTGCAGGGCAAGCAATGTTCAAGCTCTTGGTTATTTGTTCGGAGGAAATCTGTCTAAACAAATTAAAGAAATGGATGAAGAGGGAAAAAACTGGTCATATGAGAAGGGGATTTGATTTTGGAGCTGGAACGAGCCGAGGCAGGAGTATGATAAGGAAGAATTACCAGCCAGCACAGCCGAATGTACACCCATTTATTGGGAAAGGAGATCATTTCGTCCAGTTGGAGAGGTACAAAAACTTTATCCTATTAAAGAAGGATATTTGGATGAAACTCAGATTGGTGGTAGACTCCCAATGTTTTATAATGAATGGGAGGTATGGATCCATTGGGACACAATAAGCCTAATCATTCTTTGATGTTTCAGTTCTTGAAAGAATTCAAATTGACAAAGAGGTTAAGAATTTGTGTGAGAAAGGAGTTATTGAGAAAACAGGAGAGGATCCACAACAATTGTATCAAATATTTTCCCCAGACCGAAGAAAGATGGGGGTTGTAGAATCATTTTAGATCTCACACAATTGAATACATTTGTCCAGTAAACATTTTAAATGGACACATTCAACACTGCAATGCAGCTGGTATCAACAGGTTGTTGTATGGCTACAATAGATTGAAGGATGCATATTTTTTGGTCCCAATTCACCATAGTTTCGCAGGTAATTAAAGTTTTATGGATGGGACAGCTGTGGCAATACAAGTATTACCTAATGGGTCAATTGGGCAACTAGATGCTAATTCAGCACCTAGATTATTCACTTTATTGTTGAAACCAGCACTTGCACTGCTAAGGGCACAAAACACATCGTTATGGCTTATCTAGATGACATTAATTGTTTATGCTAATCAGGAGTCAGCTGAAAATCAGTCTCAGCAACTACAAGCCTGTTTGAGAAGTTGGGTTCCTGATTTATCCAACAAAATCTAAGTTACAGCCATCCCAAACCATGGAATATCTGGGGTTTGTGATTTATTCAGTTACCACGTTGGTAACTACCAATGGATAAGGTGATAGATTGACAAATGTGTGTCAGAACCTGATTAACAAACCTTATCCCTCCATCCGAGTAGTGCCAAGGCTATTGGGAAGTTGGTAGCAGCATCTCCAGCAGTGGATTTTGGCCCTCTGCATTACCAAAATCTTCAAAGGGCAAAAACTCAAGCGCTAATTCAGTGAGCAGGCCATTTGATAGGCCAATGCAATTGCCAAAGGAAATTTATCAGAATTACATTGGTGGATTGAGAATGTTCCACAAGCTGCTTAGAACATTTGGTCGTCAGCCAGTAGTGTTTTGCAAACTGACGCAAGTTCTTTCGGATGGGGGGGGAGGACGGATTATGAGACCAGCTGCGGGGGCAGATGGGCTGTCCAAGAGGATTTTTTGCTCCAAACATATGGTATTAATTATTTGGAGCTACTGGGAGCATTTATGTAGGTATGTTGCAAAACTTACCTTTAGCGGCGCTGCACTTCTGCTGCTCCCTGTGTGCGCGACTTTAGCGCCTTTCAGAGGGGGGCGGGCTTAAAGTGCCGTTTTTCCACAGACCTGGATAATCGATGAATGTCGGGCGATTTTGTTGCAGAAGAAAAATCGCTCCGACATTTCATCAATGAAGGTATTTTTAAATTACTCTAAATTATTTGTTAACTAGAGTAATTTAAAAATCACCTTCAAAAGCCGTGAGAACTGACAACCGGAAGGATTTTCCGTAGGGGAGAAAAAAAGGTAAATAGTTTATTTTTATATTAAAAGTTGGTTTTTCGGGAGGCTTTAATAATATTTTTATGTTGCAAAATGGGTTCCCAAAAAATGTATGAACAAACAGTATTTTTTCCTGCCGACTTCACCGCTAACCGCAACGTTCTAATCCACCGCATTCCACTAAAACCCACTCGCTAGTTGATTTAAATGGCCATTAATTTACAGGCATAAAACACTAAATTCCTTCCATTTGGCCCAGAAATTCATGAAAATGAGATTTAAAAATTATGTTATATTGTGGATTATTGTGTGAATGTTATTTGGACACTTAGGCAATTTAAAAAAAGTTTATCTTTTCTTAAGAAATTGATAGATGTTTAGATCTACTCATTGAATTTTGTAATTAGCTACAATTAGATAACTAACTAATTATATGCTTTAATTTCAGGTAATCCAAGTAAGATTGTTTAATATTTGTTTCAGAATGCTTCAATCTATAATAACTGAAAATTTCATTGAGTTCTCTTAATTTTTAAGAATATTATGGGCTTTTAACTTTTCCAGGTCACAGCTTTTGAGTTAAGTCAATTGAAAGGCAATGGGAAGCAAGATGCTAATTTCCGAGTATGAAAATGGCCATAACTTTCTTAATACTGAAGATATGAAAGTAAATTAGGTGTCAAATTAAACTTCTTTTTATGCTTTATCTGATGGGATAAATTGCAGACTTGATTTTTAAAATCTCAAAATTTTGCAACATTGCTCATTTATGGATTAAAAGCTTATTATTCTACATTAAAGATTTACATGTCCATACACAAATAGACAATACCACAACTGTGGCATATATCAATCACATGGGTGGTGTCAGATCATGTGATCATCTGGTAACCAGATGTGGCAATGGTGTATTGGAAAAATATTTGGTTCAGCTATTTATCTCCCAGGAAGAGACAATGTTGTGGCAGACAAAAGATCATGAATATTTAAAGACAATACAGAATGGATGTTATCCACAAATTTTCAAAAATATTGTCAGTCGGTATGGAGTACCGTACATTGATGTGTTTGCATCTAGATTGAATCACCAATTGCCCAAATACGTGTCTTGGGAACACGATCCAGGGGCAGTAGCGGTGGATGCTTTCTCGCTACACTGGGGGAATACGTTTTAATGCTTTTCCCCATTCTGTCTGATTGGGCAATGTCCCAAGGAAATAGCGCAAGATGCTGCCAAAGGCATTATTGGTGGTGCCAAAATGGGCCTACGCAGTCATGGTTCCCATTGATGCTTAAAATGATTGTTGAACCATGTATGACAAATCCCAGTTGCGACAATCTGTTGACACAACCAGTAACAAAAGAAATTCGTCCATTGCATGATCATATGAATTGTTTATCTGCAGGTTCTGACCAGACCATTGCAAGAGTTGAACTGTTGGACAGGACCATGGTTGTTTAGATGTAGCTTAGAGGAATAGCACTAAAAAAACCCACAATTTTTGTCGCATATAACAAAATGGGAAGTTTTGTACACAAAGATATCTTATCATACTGGAAACATTTCAAATGTTTTGGAGTTCCTTGCTGGGCTACACTTGATGAGCATTTGAGTTATAGTGTCATTTATTGTGCTTGTAGTGCATTGTCATCCTATTTAGGACAAATTTCTGATCGGGATTCAGTAGGGTCTCACCCATTAATATCCCGATTCATGAAAGGTATTTTAATTAAATCCTCCCAAGCCCAGATATACAGAAATTTGGGATGTTAGCATTGTTCTCATTTTGCTGAAACAATGGGCTCCAATTACTTCAATGTCTTTGCAGAAATTAACATTTAAGGTGGTTATGTTAAAGGCATTGGTATCAGCTCAAAGAGTAGAAACTTTGCAATTATTACGGTTGGATTGCATGCATGTGACTACAGATAACATCGAAACGTCGCCTATCTCCTTCGCTCCTTAGATGCTGCTGCACCCGCTGAGTTTCTCCAGCTTTTTGTGTAACCATTGTGTTTAAGTTTATGACCTGATCAAACAAAGCAGACCAGGGAGAACTGGAATTAAGGTAATGTTTAAAGCGTATCCTATTGATGAAACACTGTGTGTAGTTAAGCATTTAACTCAATACATTGAGGTAACCAAAAATCTCAGAGGTTCTGAGAAAGCGTTATTGATAACACACAAAAAGCCACATATAAAGTTCAGTTCAAACCATTTCTAGATGGTTAAAACAGGTTTGGGTCTAGCAGGAATAGACACTGATGTGTTTAAATCTCACTCCACTAGGGCGGCAGCTGCGTCCGCGGCGAAGGTACAGGATGTACCACTCGATAAAATTTTAAAGGCCGCAGGATGGTGTAGAGTAGAAACATTTTCAAAGTTCTACAATAAACCTGTTGTCACAGTGCCAGGATTTGGACACACAGTACTGGGTTCTCTTTAAATGCTTGCTTTGTTTTATATTATCGATTTATGTTATCATTGACATCATTTGTCAATTTTCTTTTTGTAATTTTCCCCTGGGATAGAGGGGTTATTATTTTAAAAAAGTTGTTCTTTTTTATGGCTATAAGACTTATTACATAAATTGTAACAATGTCTTAAAATACTATTTACTCACTACTGTGTTGACTAAACAGAGAGTCGTATGGAATGAATTTACGACATAAAAAACACAGAGCTTTAAAATCTTCACGTAGTCACTCACGTGACTCCGAAGTAAAATAGTAAGGTTAAACGAGAACTTACCTGTTCGAAGTTTGATCTTTATTTTATGAGGAGTTACGATGAGGGATTACGTGCCCTCCACTCCCAACCCTCATAATATAAATGATCATCTGGTAGTTCTAGTCTATTTTTGAGCCTTACTATCTTACTCCGGCTATTGGTTCTGTGTTTTTCATGCCGCTGCTTTGAAGTATGCCGATCCAGCGCCAGGCGGGGCTTCTTCATGTAATCCCTCATCGTAACTCCTCATAAAATAAAGATCAAACTTCGAACAGGTAAGTTCTCATTTAATCTTACTAGTGATTGCTTGTCGACGCGGACTTGGAAGATTAAGAGCCTATTTCCATGCCGTATGTCTAAAGTCTAAAAGTCTAAAGGAGACAGTTGGGGCAAGTGCTATAAAACTTTTAAAAGACGCGTGAACAGGCACACGAATAAGAAATGTTGAGAGGGATATGGATCAAATGCAGGCAAATGGGGCTGGTATAGATGGGATATGATGGTCGGCACGGACAAGTTGAGTTGAAAGGCCTGTTTCTGTGCTGAATGACTCTATGGCACTATTATCATGTCTAATGTTTCCTTTGGGTAAAGAATTTATTCATTTTGCCTCTGGTTAATTTGCTATTTATAGAGTATGGTCACTGGGCTTTATGCCACTGAAAAGAAACACAAGTATCTTCCCTGAGAAAATAATTTGTTTAATTGCCAGACAAAATAACTCATGAACGTGTCTGTTAAATCAATGCATCTGCACCTGAGGGAACAGCACTCACTTGACTTGACCAGTTTCTCCAGTCTATCTGATGATGATGATACTCCATTGCCAAATGTACCTAAGTACAGTGAGATTCTTTGTTTTGCATACAACCGGGTAAAATCATACAGCAGACTTCACCTAGGCAGTACACAAAGAGTCACCTTGTTTCTGGTGCTGGCGAAGTCACATAATGTTCGTTGACTAGTCCTATCTTCTGCTCGCAGCGGCAAACCAGGCCTGCCGCTGCACGTGGCAGTAGGCAACCCCCCCCTTTGTTCTAGGCGCCCCTCACCGCCGGGTCCCCCCCTTCGGCATTGGCGGCCCTCCGGGACTGAACGGAAATGAATGAGGTCAAATCAATAAAATATTAACTGAGGACTTCAACGTAAAAATTCGAAGCTGGCGTAAACTTTCTGCTGTCCTTAGAGGCGTGGTCTTTCGGCTTGGACATTGA
The DNA here is from genome assembly GCA_963514005.1 of Raja brachyura. The sequence goes on from OY740785.1 coordinate 16,511,692, forward strand.
ACCAAGCCTTGCCTGCCATCTGACAAAAGACTCCGTCTCTATTTTATAAAGAATACAAGAGAAGAGTTTTGGCCATCGCATTTCGCTCTCAATTTAGTTCAGTTTAGTTTAGTCTAGAGAGACAGCGCGGAAACAGGCCCTTCGGCCCACCCAGTCCGCGCCGACCATCAATCACCCCGTACACTGGCACACACTTCACCAGGGACAATTTATAATTCTTACCACGGCCAAATGTCTGTACAGAGCTTGTCTGTACAAACTCTGTACAGACAAGCTCCCATAGTCAAGATCAAACCCGGGTCTCTGGCGCTGTACAGCAGCAACTCTGCCACTTCCAAATTATGCAATAGAGGATTTAAATCATTAATGTCTAGAATGAGCAGGCTGTAGATGTATCAAGTGATTATCTAAAAATGGAGCCTTCATTTATCACCTCCAAAACAATCAAAGGAGATTAAGCACATACAAGTTAAATTATTTGGCAGATGCTTGTTCAGTTCAAGTTTAACTATGCAATGTCCTCCGAGTGGATTATTTTACTCCTGGATGACATTTGACAACTTAGTTCCAGATGTTCTGGAAGGCATTTCTGATCCTTTGCAATGGCACCTTGTCAGCATGTTTCTTGGCATGGAAGCAAAGCAGGAGGATTGGCTAGGATATGTTCAAGCAAATCCTCCACACATTGAGTTCATTTCATGGAACTAGCTTTTCTCCACACAATGGTTAAACGTGACAGTTTTGTGGTGTTGTGCAATATATTGATTTTGGTAAATACCTTTGATCGAATACTTTGGAATCGAGAACCAGAGGGCATAGGCTTAGGGTGAAGGGAGAAATATTTTATATTTTATAGGGATCTGAGGGGGTGACCTTTTCATGCAAAGGGGGCAGGTGTATGGAACGAGCTGCCTGAGGAAGTAGTTGAGACAGGGGCTACTGCAACGTTTAAGAAGCAATTAGGCAGGTATATAGATAGGACGTTTAGAGGGATATGGGTCAAACGCAGGCAGGTGGCACTAGTGTAGATGGGATACGTTGGGCAGTGTGGGCAAGTTGGGCCGAAGGGCCTGTTTCCACATTGTATGACTATGAAACACCTTCCACATGAAGAGTTACTGGGTAACAGCCACAAATAAAACAGAGGTTAAAGTGCTGTCTGTACGGAGTTTGTACGTTCTCCCTGTGACCATGTGGGTTTTCCCTAAGGCATCATCTACATCATCAACCCACAACAACGTAATTCATGGAGAGAAAACTGGGGTTCAGTATTTTTATGTCCAAATCCAGCCCATCTCTTTCCTATGCTATCATTCAGTGCCCAACCTCCATCACACCTGTTATAATCCCACAAAACTCAGAGAACCCCAGTTAAAAAGCCTCCTGGGCTACATGGATTATCAGAATCAGAAGCCCAGGACGGCACAGTGGCTCAGCCGTAGAGTTGCTGCCTCACAACGCTAGTGACCCGGGTTCAATCCTGACCACGGGTGCTGTCTGTATGGAATTTGTACATTCTCCCTGTGACCACGTGGGTTTCCTCCGGTTTACCCAGTCTCGGTTTACCCAGTTTGATAAAGTTCCAGACTGCAGTTGTGTGTGGTCTAACGAACAAAACTTTCAGGAGACACAAAGAACTGTAGATGCTGGTTTACAAACAAAAAAAGACCCCGCGTGCTGGAGTATCTCAGCAGTTGAGGTCTTTTAGGAGTATGGGACCAATTTGTGTAAATGCTGATTCAGGGCCTCAGAGTTATTCTTGCCTCCCGCGGTTTGGCTGGCAAGTACTGAAGTAAATTGAAAGGTTCATCTTCAGCTCTTTATGCGCCAGACTTTGCATCGAAGGGGTCACTTTATACAGAATTCTGTGTTGCAGGAGCATTTGTGACCAATTGTGTTATTTTTATCCCTTTCTTCGTATTAACAAAGGGCATTACCGCATCTCATTGGGGGTTCTCTGTTGCCGCAGAAACCCAAAGAATTGGTCTGTGTGTTTGTTAATGTGCGATCAACCTGAAATTTTGCTCTCACTTAATTTTTTATTGAAACTAATGATTCAATGATATCGTGCACACTACTTAATTTGCTTACCAAGCTACTCCAGTGTATTCACTTCTCCCTTAACTCCACAATGTATTTCATTTGGCATTAATTTGACTTTAGTTTAGAGATTATCAGCGCAGAAGCAGGCCCTTCGACAAACCGAGTCTATGCCGATCATTGATCACCCGTTCACGTTCGTTCTATGTTATCCCACTTTCTCATCCACTCTCAACACATTAGCGGCAATTTACAGAGGGCCAACTCACCTACAAACCCGCACGTCTTTGGGATGTGGGAGAAAACTGGTACACCCAGAGGAAACCCACGCAGTCACAGGGAGAACGTGCAAACTCCGCAGAGACAGAACCCGGGGTAAGGATCGAACCCGTGTCTCTGGCGCTGTAAGGCAGCAGCTCTACCGCTGCGTCACATTCATTAACATCTGATTTAATCAACTGATTTTGGTAGGACTAAAAGTATAATAGCGATTTGTATGACTATTTTATGCACAAAGTGCATTTAGTGTCCTATAAAGCTAACCTTACACTATGTAAATATGCTCTTAATGAATAACTGATAAAACACTCCATCTATCTGCAGGTTAGGTTGTCAGTTATCATAAATCAATTATGTTCCCAGCACTGAATCGGCAGTGGGATTCGAATGGGAGCATACATTTGAGCTACAACTATCACCCCTCCATCTCTCATCTCCTCGAGCTGGAGAGAGAGAGAGAGAGAGAGCTGATCTGTGGGATGGACTTCGTACAAATCAATTAGTGACTATTGCCCTGGAGACTCGAATAATGCAAAAGAACTTTAAGTGGAATTGTGGGGACTGGAAAGGGTTTCCGATGATGGGAAGGTACGTGGCAGGAAAGGTTTTGAGGAATATGGGCCAAAGGCGAATTGGTGAGACTAGCGTAGATGGAGCATTGTGGTTGGCTTGGGCAAGTTTAGCCGGAGGGGCTGTTTACATGCTGAATGGCTCTAGGTCAGGCCAGCAACCCTCCCTATCCTTGCATCTACCTGACCTCCTTTGATTTCTCTGCACTTGCTTGATGAGTGTTAAAGGGAAAGGACAAGGTTTAGTTTAGTTTATTGTCACGTCTACCGAGGTACAGTGAAAAGCTTTTTTTGTTGTTCCGTGCTATCCAGTCACCAAAAAGACGAAACACGATTACAATCAAGCTATCCGTAGTGTACAGATACAGGATAAAGGGAATAACCGTTTGTGGAAGGTAAAGTCCGATTAAACAGGTTTAGGAGATCATAAAGTCATAAGTGATAGGAACAGAATTAGTCCATTCAGCCCATCAAGTCTACTCCGCCATTCAATAATGGCTGATCTGTCTCTCTCTCCTAACCCCATTCTCCTGCCTTTGTCTATCTATCTATCTTTGCCTTAAAAATATCCATTGCCTTGGCCTCCACAGCCTTCTGTGGCAAAAACAATCCACAGGCTCACCACCCACTGACTGAAGAAATTCCTCTTCATCTCCTTCCTACAGGAACGTCCCTTAATTCTGAGGCTATGACCTCTAGTCCTAGACTCTCCCACTAATGGAAACATCCTCTGCACCTCCACTATCCAAGCCTTTCACTATTCTGTAGGTTTCAATGGGGTCCCCCCCTCATTCTTCTAAACTCAAGCGAGTACAGGCCTAGTGCCATCAGATGCTCATCATACGTTAACCACTCATTCCTAGGATCAGTTTTAAAAGAGTGGAGCAATTGTAAGGAATGATTGCAGATCCACTTCTGGTACTTGCACGCAGAGAGACGATCAGCTTGGGCGCCGAATTGGGTGTGATCGTGGAGAGAAGCAAGATGGCTGATGATAAGCAGAGGGAGTCAGGATGGGAGTACCAGAGCAAGTGCACGACTGCAACCACGACATAGGTTTAGAGTGAGGAAAGTAACATTTTAGGTAGACAAAAATGCTGGAGAAACGCAGCGGGTGAGGCAGCATCTATGGAGCGAAGGAAATAGGCAACGTTTCTGGTCGAGACCCTTCTTCAGACTGATGTGGGGTCGGGATGTTCCTTCTTAAAGTAAAATTTTAAATCTCTTTATCTAAATTCCGGCAAAGGTATTGAAGTGTAGTGGTGACATTAGAAGAACTAAATAGATATGATCTGAAAGGCCATGAGAGGTAACCAAGGTTTGCAATATGACATTCTGTGATACTTAGATTTCAGAATACATGGCAGAAAGATAAAGGAGGTGGGATAATTATATTAATTAAGGATATCACCACTTTGTAAGTATTTAACGAGCCATTAAGTTTCTTCAACAAATGGTGATTGATGCCGTGGCTCAGTGGAAGTGCCGCTGAGGAGGAAGACTCCAGTTCAAGTCCGATTTAGTGTAGTTTAAAGATACAGCATGGAACCAGGCCCACGAGTCCACACTCACCATTGATCTCCATGCTATCCCACTTTCCCATCGACTTCCCCCACGCTAGGGGCAATTTACAGAAGCTAATTAACCTATAAACCCGCACGTCGTTGGGATGTGCGAGGAAACTGGAGCACCAGGAGTATCCCATGCAGTCACAAGGAGAACATGCAAACTCCACACAGACAGCTCCCATTGTCAGGATCTGTAGATAACCCAATATCGCACTGAAATGCTGAGGCAGTGTTTTTATGTTATTCTTTGAGAACGCTGCTGTTCATTTGGATGAGGCACCACACGGGGTCACCGTTGTTGTGCAAACATTGACTGTCCCATTGGCTAAAATAACAATGTCAGTACACACCTGTAATACTTAATTAGCTATAAAGCACGGTGCAACACATAAACTCAACCGGTATTTCCCATATAAAGAAATAAAAATTGTCCTGCGGCTTTAATATTTGATCCAAGTTGAGCCCATTTCCCTTTGCAGAAACAAGGAACCGCAGATGCTGGTTTACATGCTGAGTGCAGGAGTCACTCAGCAGGTCAGGCAGCAGCATCCCTGGAGAACATGGACAGGTGATGTTTTGTGTCCGAACCCTTCGTCAGACTGAAAGATAGAGAGGTTGCACATGGGGGAGGGACTGGAGGTGAGAAAAGGCCAGAACAAATTAATGCCAGCAACCGATTACCTCAGGAACAGATTACCGACCTTCATATCATTGGGCAGTTTACAACCCAGTGATATGAACGTTGATTTCTCTAATTCCAAATAACTCTTGCATTCTCTCCCCCCTCCTTCCCCTACCCTCGTCGTTCCATTGAACCCTACCAGTTCCATTGTTCACATCCTTGTATCCCTCTCATTAGCACGTCTTCTCCAGCCATCATTGGGCCATTATGGGCCCCACCTTTCCTGAGGTCATCTGTTGCCGGCCTTGATTAGTTCTGGTCTTTTCTCGCTTCCAATTCTCCCCACCCCCCACGCACCTCTGTCTTTCAGTCTGATGAAGCGCCACCTCTTCCTTCTCTCCAGAGATGCTGCCTGACCCGATGAATTACTCCAGCATCTTGTGTCTGTCTTTCGAGCATTCAATGTCCACACCGTCGGGTGGCAAGCTGTCCAAGTGGAATATGAGGTGCCCATTTTTATTTTCTGTGCTGTAATTCACTCCAGACCTCTGTCTCACCTGTGCTATTTAACAAAACCTTGCAAACCCGTTAACATCCTCTTGGGTTCCCAGGCCATGGGCAGTGCACATTATTGCAAAGATTGGGCGGCAAAGGATCTGTTAGTAGTTACCGGTTGGGTACTGTGACTTCAAAGATGCAATTTCTTTAATATTACTCCTATTCTCTTAAAAATGTAAATCTGACTTACCAAGGGCAATGCCGTGCATGATCCTTGGAAAAAAATCTTTCAGCACAGGGAGTTTATTCAGTCCACCGTCCCTTTCTCAGACTCTCAAACGTTCTGTACAATGGGTTGTGGCTGCCTGCTGATGCAACATTGTTCTGCATTTTTATATTTCCTATTCATGTCAACATCCTGCTCCTTTTAGAAAGTTGCTTTTGAATCGGTTGCCACCACCATTGGCCAATCATTTTAACTCTCCCTCCTATGCTCACTGACCCATCTCATAGTCACACAGAGTAGAAACAGGCCCTTCGGCCTGACTTCCCCATGCCGACCAACATGTCCCATCTATACTTGTCCCACGTGCCCACCTTCGTCCCATATCACTCTAAACCTCTCCTAGCCGTGTACCTGTCTGAATGTTCTTTAAACGTTGCGATAGACCCTGCCTCAGCTACATCTCCGGCAGCTCATTCCATACACCCACATCCTTAGCATTAAAAAAAGACCCCTCAGGTTCCTATTAAATCTTTCCCCTCCTCACTTTAAATCTATGGTTCTGGTTCTCGAATCCCCTACTCTGGGCAAAAGACTCTGTGCATTTACCGGATCTATTCTTCTCATGATTTTATACACCTCTATAAGATCACCCCATCTCCTGTGCTCCAAGGAGTAAAGTCCAAGCCTACTCAGCCTCTCCCTGTAGCTGGTAATGGAAAAGCCTTTTCTTTATTTACTGTGTCAAAATCACTCCTGAATTTGTTCACGTCTGTTCAACTTCCCCAAGGAAAATTATCCTTGTTTCACTGCAATCGCCTCTTATCTGTAGTTTCTTCATCCATAAAATAATCTAAGGTGTTATCGTTCCCTGTGTTTTATCTGTCACGTGTAATAAAAACTGCCCCTCTTCAAAATACAACCCACCTTACTAATAACCACTAAACAACTTACAATCCATTTATTTAAAACCTAAATTTAATTCCAATTCCTCTTGTTGGTGTTGCATTTTGGAATTTGTTAACAAGCAGAAAAAAATTGTAATTTAATAACACCTTTAAATGGAGCCCTTAGTATTTAAAAAAAAAAGGCCATAATTAGATCAAAATGGACATTGTGATTAGGAAGATTTAATCAAGAGGAATGATGAAATGTTTAGTCGTAGCATGATTTTGATGGAAAATGGATAGGCAGAAGAGAATTGGTGCAATTTCAGAACACAAGGCCTTATATTCAATGTTTTCTGCAATTGTTTACCATTATAGATTGAACAGTGAATAGTTTGAATATGCATTGTTTATCCTGTCAGATTAGTGGGTGCCTGAAACACAGTTCCAGAGGTAGACACAAAATGCTGGAGTAACTCAGCGGAACAAGCAACATCTCTGAAAAGGACAAGACCATTCAGGTCAAGACCATTCTTCAGGCTCAGTCTGAAGAAGGGTCTTAATCCGAAATGTCACCCGTTCTCTAGTTACTAAATAACCCGCTGAGTTTCTCCAACATTTTTGGTGTCTATCTTCGTTGTAAACCAGCATCTGCAGCTCCTTCCTACACAGTTCCAGAGATGATGTTTAGTTAGATTTATTTTTACAGCATGGAAACACTCCTTTCGGCACACCAAGTCAGCGCCGACCAGTGATCCCTGCACACTAACACTGTCCTGCACATACTAGGGACAATTTACAATTATACCAAGCCAATTAGCCTACAAATGTGCACGTCTTTTGAGCGTGGGGGGAAACTGGTGCACCCGGGGCAAACTCACACTGGTCATGGAAAGTACATACAAACTCCGTAACAGACCGCACCCGTAGTCAGGATCGAACCCGGATCACTGGCACTATAAGGCAACAACTCTACCGCTGTCCCATGGTGGTGGAGGCAGATGTGATGGTGGCATTCAAGAGGCTTTTAGATAGGCACATGGATATGCAGGGAATAGAAGGATGTGGAATATGCACAAACAGATACAATTTTGTCTTGGCACAATGTTTGCTACAAACATTGTGGGCTGAAGGGTCGGTTCCTGGACTGTATTGTTCTATGTAAGAAGGAACTGCAGATGCTGGTTTATACCAAAGATAGACACAAAAAGCTGGAGTAGCTCAGTGGGACAGGCAGCATCTCTGGAGAGAAGGAATGGGTGGCGTTTTGGGTCGAGACCCTCCTTCAGACCAGAAATGCTGCCTGTCCTGCTGAGTTACTCCAGCTTTTTGTGCCCACCTTCTGTACTGTTCTATGTTCAACATTCTATTCTTATACAAAAGTTGATTGTTGAAACATTCCATTGACGTCAGTCCAGATGGATCCCGACCTGAAACTTCACCTATCCATGTTCTCCAGGAAATGCTGTGTGACCTGCTGAGTACTCCAGCACTTTGTGTACTTCTCCATTAAAGTTAGACAATATATTAATACATATTTGGTTAAAATAGGTTGTGTGAAGTTGTATTAAAGGACATAATTCATAACGCAAGTACTGCAGTGCAGTGGCACAGAGGTGGAGTTGCTGCCTTAACTGCGCCAGAGACCCGGGTTTGATCCTGGCTACCGGTGCTGTCTGTACAGTGTGTATGTTCCTCCTGTGACCGCATGGGTTTTGAGCGGCACAATGGCGCAGTGCTGGCCTTGCTGTCTTACAGCGTCGGAGACCCGGGTTCGAACACAACTACGAATGCTGTCTGTATGGAGTTTGTACGTTCTCCCCGTGACCGGGTTTTCTCCGAGTGCTCAGTTTCCTCCCTAACTCCAGACATGCAGGTTTTTAGGTTAATTGGCTTCTGTTAAAACAAATGTAAATTATCCCTAATGTGTGCAGGATAGAACTAGTGTACGGGAGATCACTGGTCGGCACAATCCCAGTGGGCCGAAGGGCCTGCCTTCAATCACAATCATACTTCATTAGCCAAGTATGATTTGCAACATATGAGGAATTTGATTTGCCATACAGTCATACTAATAAAAAGCAGCAGAACACCCAAAATACATTTTAACACCTTCACACTGCATCTCCAAAGACTGAGGACCCCAAAGACCCAGCCTGTTATTGTCAACTCTTACCTTCAACGGTTGCGTGTTGTTCGGTACATAAATTGTATAGATTCCATTCTTCGTCCGTCCAGATTTATAGACGTCAGCACAATCTTTAAAATAGATTTGATCCTCTTGAGGTAAAATTGAACCTCTGGCTGAAATACAAAAACACGTTGCATTTTAAAAATGTCACCATCTTACATGGTACCGTTGCATCTACCCATTGTGTCTTCAAAATAATTGGAAACATTCAGAGTCACAGAGTCTATGACTTTCCAATAGAAGTTATGACTCTCTGAATGTTTCAAATTAATTTGAAGGTACAACGGGAAGAAGCATAGCTTTATTTAACCATTGTGATTGCAAAGTTGTGGCTGCTACTGACTTCTTTGATTCTTCCAGCAAATTGATCCTTAAGTTAAATTCCTAAGGAGTTTCCCAGAGCGTGCAACCATTGAAGTAGATGTATTGTGATTATATATTAGTCAAGAAAATGAATCCGTTCAAATTTTGGTTATTGATGTCGGAGAGTCATTGGGAGGTTTTCTGGTATGGGGATGATTATAGCTATGAGAGAAATATATGACATAAATAGCAACCACAGGATGCAATTCATGAGCCCTGGTGGTGTTGTAATATTTGTGGTATAGCAAATGGAATTTTGCGCAATGCCTTTCATATTTATTCGCTCTTTCAGTGAGTGATACAGGAAATGCTTTTGCGTTAAGATTTATGTAAGTGACCGTTTATTGCTTCCAAAACAGCTTGCAACTGTAAACCCCCTGTACGATTTGAGTGTTTCCTATCTCCAGGGAGTTTGTGCAGGCAGAAATATAAATGAAAGCAGTCTGATGTTAACAAGTGCAAATCAGCTTCATTTCCAAGCTTGAACTCCGTGTTTCATGCTTTCAGCACTTTAGCTTTGCTGAGCCCCGGTTTAGTGTTTTGTGCTAATACTAATTATTCAAAAAAAGAACACAGCCCAATCATGCACCCGGTAGGCTCAAACTCTATTAAGCTCAGTATGTGAGTTTTACAAAGGCTAATCAATTGAAAGGTTTTATGTGGTAAATTGGCAACGTTTTTGTAAGATTGACAGATTGTATTGAGATCCAAGGGTCCAAGATGGCGCCCAGGTCAGGGAACTCTTTGTGTGCTGGTCACAGAAGTGGATCTGCAATCACGTATTACATCCACTCTCCACTCTTTCATCTCTACCCCAACAGCAGCATGTAAATGTACACGGTAGATGGCTTGATTGTAATCATGTAATCCCTCTGCTGACTGGTTAGCACGCATCACTGTACCTCGGAACACGTGACAATAAACTAAACTAGTACAGCAAAACAATTTCTGTCACCATTCAAGAGGATTCTTCAATGGCACACCATTTTATGGTCAGAACATAGAATGTAGAACAGAACTGCTAGTCTTTGACATTTCAACCCAGGGAAAAAGGTTCTGACTGTCTACCCTATCCATCTACACCTCTCATAATTTTACATGCTCCTATCAATTATCCCCTCAACCTCCAAAGCTGCAGAGAAAAGTTATGGAATGATTTTTGATTGTGAAATTCTAGTGGGCTGCTTCCGAGCTATTTTTTTCTTCATCTGCATGGAGTAAATAGCAACTCTATCCCCTTGAAAACCATCGCTATTGTATGCCGTAAATTAAATGCTTTAATTTTTCAACTGATATTTTGTTAGTTTGGTTCTAATAGCCATTTTGGAAACAATTAGTAGAACTGCAGATGCTCGTTTACAAAAATAGGCCCAATGTGCTGGAGTAACTCAGCGGGTCAAACAGTATCCCAGAGAACATGGATAGGTGACGTTTTGGGTCGGGACCCTACAAAGTCTTAAGAAGGGTCCCGATCCAAAACATCACCAATCTACGTTCTCCAGGGATGCGGCAGACCTGCTGAGTTACTCCAGTATTTCAGGGCAGCACAGTAGTGAAGCGGTACGGTTGCTACCTCACAGGGCATGAGACCTAGGTTCGATCCTGACTACGGGTGCTGCTAGTATGGAATTTTCACTTTCTCCCAGTGACCGCGTGGATTTTCTCCCACACTCCAAAGACGTGCAGGTTTGTAGGTAGTTTAATTGGTTTCTGTGAATTGTAAATTTGGACCAGTGTGTAGGATAGTGCTAGCGTATGGGGAGATTGATGGTCAGCATGGTGGGCCTAATGGCCTGTTTCCACACTATATTTCTAAACTAAAATAAACTAAAGTAAAGTGTCTTTTGTTCTAAACATTTAGTTTGATTTACATTTTTTAGGGCTGTTTTGTGCTCTTCTGAGATTGATTATTTCAGTTCCTGACAAATAACGTGCTTGTGAAGCTTAAAGCCTCAAGTACTCACGACTGGTGGGGTTCACCAAGTTGATCAGATTGTTAACCCTCTCCTCCAAGTCGAGCTGCTGTCTCTGAAGGACGCTGTTATTCATCGTTGCAGTGTTCAGTTGCTTCTCCAATTCCTCTATGACGGCATATTGTCTCGTCACCAAATCCTGGAGCTGTGCTTTCTCTTGTCGCAATGATTCGAGTTCAGCTGCGTGTTTATCTTCTATCTCCGAGATTTTTTGTTCCAGCAAACTGATAAGAATTAAACAAAGGTGCTTTAGCTTTTCTTGAAGTAATAGTTTTCTGACAGAAGTCAAATTTTCAGCGTGTGTTTAGGGTGTATGTATTTATATGTTAACTCCATGTCATCTGTCCCATAGGTTTGGGATATTTGTGCAGTGAAAGCGTTCATTTAAACTTGCGTTCATTTTATCCACAAACTTCTGCATGGAAATTAATTCTTCAAATGAACAATGAGCTACTTCCTCACAGATAACGTTTTGAACTGCCCAAGGACCAAAGCTAACACATCCTTCCACAAGCGCTCCCACATTTTCACGAGTACTCCACCAAGTACAGGCCCGGAGACGTCAAACGCTCGCCATATGTTAACCCAATCATCCCCGAAAACCTCCTCTCCAATGCCAGCACAATCAGCCATGGTTGAATGGCGGAGTAGACTTGATGGGCAGAATGGTCATAATGTCATAAGTGATAGGAGCAGATTTAGCCCATCAAGTCTGCTCCGTCATTCAATCATGGCTGATCTATCTCTCCCTCCTAAATCCATTCTCCTGCCTTCTCCCCATAAATCCCTGACACCCATACTAATCAAGAATGTATCTATCTCTGCCTTCAAAATATCCATTCTCTGCAGCCTTCTGTGCCAAAGAATTCCACAGATTCACCACCCTCTGAAGAAAAAAAATCCGTCTCATCTCCTACCTAAAGGAACGTTCTTTAATTCTGAGGCAATGATCTCTTGTTGTGGCTTAGCAGAATGGCCTAGTTCTGCTCCTATAACATGAACTCCTGAACATCTCTGCCCTAAACTGTTCACAATACTCCAAATGTGGTCAGACCAGTGCCTTATAAAGCCTCAGCATCACATCATTGTAGGTCTTCTCCATCCTGCCGTACAAAGGTGGAACAAGACCACAGAGTGTCATCTGATCCAGCACCATTCAGCCCTTTCCAGCACTTTTTCAGATAAGGTCCTCTCACTGATCGTGATTCAATTGAGAGTGACAAATAATATCACCCCCTTTTTTCTGCCCCAAAGTTTGATATAATGTGTGGAATTGAATGTATCTCTTTGAAGACAACAGCTGCAATTAGACACGTCCAAGATTAACCCAAGATTAATACTTTTTCTTTTGAGCAGAATTCGTGAACTTTTATTATGTAAAAAACGTGTACAAAATCTATCTGTGTTTTCCCCAGTTTGCACTGCATAGAATGGAATGCAAAATATTTTAATATGTGTGGAAATCAAGTTTTGTGGTTTTACTGAGGAATCTCAATGCATGATGTTGTATAGTCTCTTTTTATCTTTTGAAGCTTTTAAAGTCCAATTAATTTCATGCCTTGATTTATTTGTATAATATTGCGAGTGCATTTATCGGTGAGGATTAATCGGTTAAGATAAAGTTCTAGCCTGCTCAACCTTTCCTTATAGCTCAGCTCCTCAAGTATTGGGAACATCCTCGTAAATCAATGAAGATTACCTTAAATATAAGGTCAACTTCACTGATTTACGAGGGTGTTGCCAGGACCTGGAAGTCCTGAGCTACAGGGAGAGGTTGGACAGGCTAGGACTTTATTCCTTGGACCGCAGGAGGCTGAGGGGTGATCTGATCGAGGTGTATAAGTTCATACGGGGTATAGATAGGTCTTTTGCCTGGAGTAGAGGAATCAAAAATAGGTTTAAGGTGAGAGGGGAAACATTTAATAGGAAATTGAAGTGCAATTGTTTCCACACAGGAGTTGTAGAGTGTGGAAACAGGCCCATCGGCCTCACTTGCGCACATCGACCAACACGCCCCACCTACACTAGTCCCAAATGCCTTTGTTTGGCCCATATCCCTCTAAACCTATCCTATCCATGTACCTGTCTGAATGTTTCTTAAACATTGCGATAGTCCCTGCATTAGATAGTTGAGGCAAGTACTATAACAACATGTAAAAGCCATTTGGACAGCTACATTCATAGTGAGATATTGGAGAGATATCGGCCAAATGCAGGCAGGTGGGACTAGTATAGATGGAGCATCTTGGTCGGCTTGGAGAGTCTGTTTCTGTTCTCTATTCTCTATTTCTGTGCTCTATTACTTTATATTTAGAGAGGAATCATTACAACTTAATTATGGGTTAAAAAGTCATGGTGATGAACCCAATGTAATTTGAACAGTCATTTTACGTTAGATTGGTTTATATCCAACCTAGAAAGTTGAGTAACTCAGCGGATCATTCAGCATCTCTGGAGAAAAGGAATAGGTGACTTGTCTGGTCAGAACCCTTCTTCGGACTGAAAGTAGGGTTGCAATCCATAACGTCACCTATTCCTTTTCTCCAGAGATGCTGCCTGACCCACTGAGTTACTCCAGCACTTTGTGTCTGTTATCGGTGTAAACCAGCATCTGCAGTTCTTTGCTACACTAGATAGTTGAATGGTGGTGTGAGTTTGTACATGGGCGGAAATCCAAGTGGGGGACAGGACGGGGGTGGCGTGTCCCCTCCATGTTTTGAGAGGTGGAGGACAATCCCCCCCCCCCATATTTTGTAATCCGGATTTTGAAATTCGGTGAAAAAAAAATCGATTAAAAATCACAGCTTTCCGCGAGACAGTGGGGGTAGGAATGATGATAAAGGGCGCCGATTGGACAAGAGAGACGTCGGTCAGCAGGCAATGTGGATGGCGGGACATGATCTTCCACCGCCCCACTATCAAATTGCTGCGTCGAGGCGATTGAGGCTCCCGATGTTGAAGCTCCCGCCGGGCAATGGAAGATCCCGCGGCCGATTTTAAGCCGCGCCAGGCGATGAAAGGCCTCACGAACGGGCAGATTCAGGCCCGACGTTTCAGGGCGGACGAAACTGCTGTTGCTGGAGTTCGGAGTCGGTCACCAACCAGGTCAGCCACCGATATTACCGACCACAGGGCCCACGGCCGAAACCTCGCGTGTGTGTGTGCGCGTGCGGCCACTAAGAAATTGTGTCCCCCGCATGGTTTGATAGCGATTTTCGCCCCTGACTTTGTACACCTTCACTGAGATGTACTGAACCAGTCCACAATATCTGAATGAGCCATAAATAAGTGGTTCCTTCCCTTGATTAGTGTGTCTGTGGGTCACAACTTAAGGAGAAAGCGCAAGAAATGGCGCTCTGGAAGATTTCTTTAGCAGAGAATTTCAAATCCTTTGACAAAGCTACTCCCAAAGGCTTGGATAGTTGGTCATTTGGTATTTTCAGTGTGGAGACTTATGGAATTGAAGAGCTGTGAGGATTAACTAACCACACGCTGTTCCCCAAGATAATTCATGACTGAATGGCAAAGTAGGCTGAAAAGACCACGTTTAGTTTAATTTAGAGATACAGCGCAGAAACAGGCCCTTCGGCCCACCGAGTCCACGTCAACCAGCGATCCCCGCACACTGGCATTATCCTACACACACTAGGGACAATTTACCATTTTTTCCCCAATCCAATTAACCTACAAACCTGTACATCTTAGTAGTGTGAGAGGAACCCACACAGAAAACCCACGTAAAGAACGTTCTAACTCCGTACAAACAGCACCCGCAGTCAGGATCAAACCCAGATCTCTAGCATGTGCTATAAGGTAGCAACTCTACTGCTGCTAATGTTTTCTCTGGGTGCTCCGGTATTCTCCCACATTTCAAAGACGTGCAGGTTTGTAGGTTAATTGGCCTCTGTAAAAGTTGTCCTTAGTGTGTAGGACAGAACTAGTATACGGGGTGATCATTGGTCGGCATGGACGCGGTGGGCCAAAAGGCCTGTTTCCATGCTGTGTCTCTAAATTAAACTAAACTAAAAGTTGAATATTCAATCTTTGTCAACTGGGGCTTAATTTCCTCATCTGAACAAATGAGCATTGCAAAATCTTTGAAAACTTGCTGTGTATCAGCTCAGCCCTGCTTACCCAGCCCAGACTTAATATTTTCACTGGGCCAATATACACTTCTGACAAACACAATTTGGGTAAGGATTATTAGCTGAAGTGAGTTTAGCTTTTATTTTACACTGCATTCTTCATGGAAACAATCGTTAACTCATCGTTACTATCTTTGCATATCTTTCATTCATTGTTCTTTATCATTTACATCCCATCAACATCTACATCTCGTTTCATCATCGTCTATATCTCCTGTTTCCCTTATCCCTAACCAGTCTGAAGAATGGTCTTGACCCGAAGTGTCACCCATTCCTTCTCTCCAGAGATGCTGCCTGTCCCGCTGAGTTACCCCAGCTTTTTGTGTGTATCTTCATGGAAACTAGCTTTATGATCAACAACTAACAATGAGTGAACAAGAAACAAAACTGGCAGCATGAAAACCTAAGGCAGACTCGCTCCTCGCAGCAACATGTGATGACTGGAGGAGATACCCGAGGGGGGGAGGAAATAATCTGGTGTCAAACTGTAAAAGGAACTTGAGTGTATTTGATAAGATCTGAAGAAGTACAAACATTCGCACTGAAATGATTAAAGTCCCAGTTTTGCAGTTGTAGCAACATTTTTCAGCCCAACTGAGATAAAAGTGCCTACAGATAACTCGTGGAGAAAAGCGGAAAACTATTTTAACAATGCCGCCCCGTGCAAAATAGCAGAAGTAAAATTGAATGATTGATGTTTGTGTCATATAGTGTGGAAACAGGCCCTTAGGCCCAACTTGTCCACACCAACCAACATGTCCCATCTACACTCGTCCCGCCTGCCTGCGTTTGGCCCATATCCCTCTAAACCTGTCCTATCCATGTATCTGTCCAAATATTTCTTAAATATTGTGATAGTCCCTGCCTCAACTACACGCTCCGGCAGCTCGTTCCATACCCCCACCACCCTTTGTGTGAAAGAAATACCCCTCAGATTCCTATTAAATCTTTTCCCCTTCATCTTAAACCTCTGTCCTCTGGTCCTCGATTCCCCTACTCTGGTCAAGAGACTCTGTGCTTCTACCCGATCTATTCCTCTCATGATTTTGTATACCTCTATAAGATCACCCCTCGTCCTCCAGCACTCCAAGGAATAGAGTCGTAGCCTGCTAAACCTTTCCCTATAGCTCAGGCTCTCGAGTCTTGGCAACATCACCGTAAATCTTTTCCGTACCCTTTCCAACTTATGCATTTTGAGTTTTAATTGGATCAGGCAAATTCTTTCTGTCGACTTCAGTGCTGACATACCAATAATGTGATGTGATAAGAGGAAAATATGGTTCCTTTTAATTTTTAATGCTCTCATGTTGTTTTCATATCTTTGCGCAAATACGTCTGTCTCTAATCCCCCTGTGTAGTGACACTTCAAGATTTGATTGATACAGCTAGGATAAACCAATTACCTGGTTGATTTGCATCCTGTGGTTTTGAGTCAAAGGTTTAGTTCCTGATGTGTTACCATGTTTAGTTTAGCGATACAGTGTGGAAACAGGCCCTTCAGTCCACTGAGTCAGCAACGACCAGCAATTCCCATACACTAGTTCTTTCTTACACACACTAGGGACAATTTACAATATTTATCAAAGCCAATTAACCAACAAACCTGTACTACTTTGGAGTGTGGGAGGAAACCGGAGCACCCAGAGAAAACCCACGCGGTAACGGGGAGAACGTACAAACTCCGTACAGACAGCACCGGTGGTCAGGATTGAACCTAAGTCTCTGGCGATGTAAGGCAGCAACTCAGCTGGGATAGGTATAGAGTGTGGAGGAAGTTGGCTCTGTAGTGTATTGGTTCATTACTGTGATGTGTACCGAGATGCAGTGAAAAACGTTGTTTGCATGCTAGCCAGTCAAATCATGCTATATATTGTGCCGCATAAGGCACAGTGGCGCAGCGGTAGAGTTGCCTCCTTGCAGCGCTAGAGATACGGGTTCGATCCGCACTACGGGGGCTGTCTGCACAGAGTTTGTACATTCTCCCTGTCCCACACTCCAAAAATGTACAGGTTTGGTGGTTAATTGGCATCTGTAAAAATTGTAAATTGTCCCGAGCATGTGGGATAAGATCAGTATATGGGGGTGATCGCTGTTCGACGAGGAATCGGTGGGCTAAAGGGCCACTTCTGCGCTGTATCTCTAAACTAAACTAAACTAAACCAGATTGTTTTTTTCTAAGGAATAACTGATACACTAAAATAACTAATAATTAGGAGATTCGAGCCATGAGATATCAAAAATGGGTAATACAACGAGAAATATATCGGAGTTCACAATATAGTCGTATAGCATTAGAGGACAGAAAAATTGCAGGTTAAAGTAGGGAGGAGCGTTTGATGGCTCCGGGCCTGTATTCACTGGAATTTACAAGGATGAGGGGGAAATCTCATTGAAATCTACCGAATAATGAAAGGCCTGGATAGACTGGATGTGGAGAGGATGTTTCCACTAGTGGGAGAGTCTAGGACAGCCTCAGAATAAAAGGACGTACCTTTAGAAACAAGATGAGGATTTCTTTTGTCAGAGGGTGGTGAATCTGTGGAATTCATTGCCACAGATGGCTGTGGAGGCCAAGTCATTGGGTATTTTTAAAGCAGAGATTTCCAGATTCTTGATTAGTGAGGGTGTCAAAGGTTCGACGGAGAAGTCAGAAGAATGGGTTTGGGAGGGAAAAAGAGATCAGCCATGATCAAATGGCGAAGCAGACTCGATGGGTTCCAAATGGCCTAATTTTGCTCCCATGTCTACTGATAAATAAAAAGTACAAAGGCGGCAATGAGGTAGATTGAGAGATTTGGACTACATCCTTGGCTTGTGAAAAAAACATTAAATTAAAGTGGAATTCAGAAAAAAACTAGACCGTGCGGTTTTGGAACTTGAACTCTTAAATTGAAAAAACGCAAAAGCATCACTCTGAGTAATGTTGTTTATGCAGTAGAGTTACAGATAATCTGCAGTGCAGATAGTATCGGGTTGTCCATGTCATCTTTCTGGGTGGAATGCAAAACAACAGCAACCCTGCCAGAAAGCTACTCACTGTCACTTTGTCCACTTCCCTGTTTTACTACTGTTTTGAAAGTCAAGCAAACTTGGGAATTCTTTCATTGATCTGCATTCTTAGCAGAAGAACGTATCTTAAAATGATAGTGTCTTGAAGCATTTGAAATATCCTATTGATTTAAACATTGTTTTATCGTTGACTGATCTCCAACCAACTATTCCTATCTGATGCCAATGGAGTGCGTGGTGTAATGTTATAATGTTCTAGCTGTAATTCTATAACACTGTACACAATGCCTTTGGTGTGGTGTGGCGGCGCCTAACGGCAGCGGCTCGACTGCTGTCCGCTTGTCTTTTATTTATTTTTGTCTCGTTAAATGTATCTTTTGACTCTAGTTTTATTATTTTTTTTAGCGGGGGGGGGGTTGTTAATCTCTTCCCTGTAAGGGGACCGGACATTTTCCCTGTCGGGTCTCAAATGTTGTTGGGCCTAACATCGTGGAGCCGGCAGTGGCCTCTGGCCGGAACCAACCTGAGGGCTCTAGTTATGGAGCCTGCGGACCTGCCATCGCGGAGCCGGCCGCCTTCGGAACGGGAAGAGCTGTGGTGGCGCGCGGCTGCGACCCGACTTCGGAGCTTTGGCGGCCCCGGCCGCAGGCCCGGTGGATGGTAATATCAGGTGCCCGCAGGTGGGAGACCGTTTTTCGGAGCTCCTGCAAAGGCAACTTCTCCCGCTGGAATCACAGGATTAAATGACTCGGAGTGGGGCCTAACATCGCCCCGCACGGCTTAACGGTCGCGGGACTTACCATCGCCCGCCGGGGGCTTTAACATCGGGAGCCCCAGTCGCCTAGACGCAGCAGTTGGACTGCTGGACCACGGGAGAAGAACAAAGGGAAGAGATAAAACTTTTGCCTTCCATCACAGTGAGGAGGTGTTGGAGATTCACTGTGATGGATGTTTGTGTAAACTGTGTTGAGTGTGGGTCTTGGTTTTTTTGTCATGTTTAGACTGTAGAAATGCTGTTTGAATGACAATAAAAGGCATTCTATTGTTTATGAAGGAGATGAGGAGGAATTTCTTTAGTCAGTGGGTAATGACGGCTGTGGGGACCAAGTCATTGGGTATTTTTAATGTTCTTGATTAGTAAGAGTGTCAAGGGTTACAGGGAGAAGGCAGAAGAATGGAGTAGAGAGGTAAAGACAGATCAACCACGGTCGAATGACGGAGCAAAAGGACAAAGGACATTTATTATCACATACACCAATTGGTGTAGTGAAATTTGACATGCCAATGCAGCACATGAATAAAGATAATACACAACACTAGAGTATTTAACAATAAACATAAAAACATCCCCCCACAATGGTTCCCACTGTGGGGGAAGGCAGCAAAGTCCAGTCCCATCCCCAGTTCACCCATAGTCGGGCCTATTGAGGCCTCTGCAGTTGCCGCTACGGCGGCCCGATGCTTCAGGCCCACTCGCCGGATGATGAAGTTCTGGCGACAGGTGAACACTCTCAGCGGCTCGGAGTGTCTGGAGCGGCCGCTTCTCCCTGGAGTTCGCAGCTCCCGTAGTTTACGGGTCGCGCCGGTCGGAGCTCCGACTCTGTCGATCTCGGCGTGAGATCCCAGGCTCCGCGGTTTTTAAAGCTCAGCGCCGCCCGCCCGCGGCTGGAAGCTCCGCAGACTGCAGCTCCGCGATGTTGCAGTCGGCGGTCCCAGCCCTCCGGAGCTCCACCGCACGGCGACCCGGGCAAGGCATCGCCCGCTCCACGATGCCGCCCCAGCGCTGTGTACCGCCGCCGGAGCTGAAGTCCCGGCCGGTCCCGGCAGGAAACGCTGCTCCAGAATGCCGGTAGGCCGCGAGGAAGGGGCAAAGATACGGCCCGGAGAAAAGCCGCATCTCCGACCAGGTAGGTACTGAGAAAATAGTTTCCCCCTTCTCCCCCCCCCCCCCCCCGCCCCCGCCCCCTACATAAAAAGACCAAAATACGTCCAAAAACAAACACTTTAACCAACTAAAAATTTTAAAAAAGAATGAAAAGACTAACAGCTGGGCAGCCATACTCGACGGCACCCCCTACTCCCGATGGGCCGAAGGGCCGAATTCTGCTCCTATGATTTATGAATTTATCGTACATGATGGAGTTTGTCTCTTTGTACTACCTGTTGTAGATGTGTAATGCCCTGATTGTACACATGTGTATTACAATTTGACACCAAAAATGTGTTTGCCTGGCCCAAACAGGCTGACATGCCATGAACATGGGGTGGCACGATGGCGCAGAGTTAGATCTGATGCCTTACAAGGCCAGAAACATAGGTTTGATCCTGACTACGGGCGCTGTCTGCACAGGTGTATGGAGTTTGTATGTTCTCCCATGTGGGTTTTTTTACAGGGTGCTCCAGTTTACTCCCACACTCCAAAGAGGTACAGGTTTGAAGGTTAATTGGCTTTGGTAAAAATTGTAAATTGTCCCTCATGTGTGGTGTACGGGATGGTCGCTGGTCAGCGCGGAGCAGGTGGGCCGAAGGGTCTGTTTCCACATTGTGTCTTTGAAGTAAGTTACGTTTAGTTCTTAATAAAGCTAAAGAACCAAACGTTTGACTCAAGACCACAGAAGAAAACCTTTGACCTGAGAAATCGATCATTGTCATAGGCAGCGACTGAACGTGGAATATTCCTGGAGTTATACACACAGTGACACATACAATGCACACAGACGCTCAAGGCAGGCCTGCATTCTGAGACAACTCAATGAGTCAAGTCCTCGAAATGTGACACTGGAGCCCTAAGTCTAACAGACCAAGTCAGGCAACTCCAGACATGCCATCTGGCAGAGATACCAAACTAAGATAAAGTGACCGTGATGCATGCTAACCAAAATGAAAGGAGAGCTATTGGCTGTCTTGATGGTTTACTTACCCATTCTTATCATGCAGTTTTGTTATTTCATTAGTTTGGTCCATGATTTGTTTTTCCAATTTGTTTGTTGAGAGAGAGTTTTCCAAAAGTTGGAGCTCAAGTCGAGATGTTTGATTCAGAACCTGGAAAAATCAGATGGAAATGTTTATCCTGGGGAAAAAAAAATTAAAAAGGCACTAATGCTATTTTGATTGGACCCGATAAAACTTACAGTGCATGCCAAGTGTTATTTTTGTCACCAGGAGAGTTTGTGACTTTTTTTCTTTCCAAGGGGAAAAATTGTGTTTTGTTTAGGGATTCAGCACGGACACAGGCCCCTTGGTCCACCGAGTCTGCGCCAACCAGCAATCCCCGCACACTAGCACTATCCGACACACACTAAAGACAATTTACAATGATACCAAGCCAAGTAAACTACAAACCTGTACGTCTTTGGAGTGTGGGTGGAAACCGGAGGTCCCAGAGAAACCTCACTTGGTCACGGGGAGAACGTACAAACTACGTACAGACAACACCCATAGTCAGGATCAAACCCAGATCTCTGGCGCTGCAAGGCAGCAACTCTACTGCTACGCCACTGTGCCACTCTCAAGATAAATTCAATCTTCGGCAACGCTGAATATTGTATTTTTGATATGAAGAAAAAAACATTGTGAAGGGAGCTTTTCACCAGAAAGAGCAGAAATATTTAGAAACTGGAAAAGCGATGGTGCAGATAAATGCTTATCTAAAATAAGGAGGTAGAAGCTTCTCGGCTGAATTACAAACAGGTATATCTCCTGGAAACATGTTTTGGAAAATGTAATGGGTTAGGAAGCGTTGCAAAAATATTATTTTCCACTGTGTGGAACAGGCGGCAAGGTGGTGCAGCGCAGAGTTGCTGCCTTGCAACACCAGAGACCCGAGTTCAACCCTGACTATGGGTGCTGTCTGTCCGGAGTTTGCATGTTTTCCTTGTAACCTGCGTGGGTTTTCTCCGGGATCTCTAGTTTCCTCCCACATTCCAAACATGTCCAGGTATGTAGTCCAACTGCTTTGGTATAATTGTAAATTGTCCCTGGGGTGTGTGGGGTAGTGTTGGTGTACAAGGATCGCTGGTCGGAATGGACTCGGTGGGCCAAAGGGTCAATTTCCATGCTGTATCTAAATTAAACTAAACTAAATATGAACTGAGGAAAAGGTATTGGTTTATTATTGCCATGTGTACCGAGATATCATTAAAAAACTGTTTTGCCTGCTATCCGGACATTACAATTGTTAGTGTGATCCTAATACGCATGACAATAACAGGTCGTGCAAAAGGGAAAGGAAGCGGCAGTGTTACAGCTGCAGAGAAAGAGCAGATTACAATAAATGCAAGGGCCATAATGAGGTAGATTGGAAGATGGAAATGGAGGAAAGTCTCAGCCCTGCAGGCTGAAAAGGAGGGCGAGTCACCAGCAAAGCCGCAATGTATTCAGAGAAGCATTATGTATGGTGATAGTCCTACCGGTCTGTACGCACAAGAAGTATTTCACTGTATCTTGGTACACATGATAATAAATAAACCTTTGAACCATTGAGAGTAAATCAACATTTTGGGTTTTTTGCCAGATTTATGCCAATCTTGCCCTTCCCTATAAAGCCTAACAAGTGGCTTCTGCGAGGGTTAGACTTTCACCAGGCCTACCTGTGTTTTGTCTAACAAGCCAGCGGACTGACCCGCTAAGTTATTCCAGCACTTTATGTTCTATGCAAGGTTCCAGTAACTGCAGTTCCTTGTGCCTAAGCTATTCTGCTGCCTTCTCAATGATACTGTCGCAAGTGGTATCACATTGGTGTGTGGAACAATCATCAGCCGAGGAGCAGCATGGGGCGCAGCGGTAGGTTTGCTGCCTCAAAACACCAGAGACCCTTTAGTCTGGGGAGGAAGAGGGGAAAAGAAAACTAGGGCCAAGTCCCATGCAGGAAAGGGTCAATGTGGAAACGGTGGAATTTGGATATATTGATCAGACGCAAAGATGGGTTGAATGAGAACCAAAATGCAATTTTTCTCATTACCAAGGCAAGATTTGACAAACAGGGATTTTCAGTTAATGCGATATTCATAAAAAGAAAAAAATATCTACCATTCTTGGGCGGCACAGTGGCGCAGCGGTACCCACACTCCAAAGACGCACAGGTATGTAGGTTAATTGGCTTATTATTGTAAATTGTCCCTGGTGTGTGTTGGTTAGGGTGCAGGGATCACTGGTCAGCCTGGACTCAGTGGGTCGAAGGGCCTGTTTCCACGCTGTATCTCTAAACTAAACTAAATCCTGCAGTGTTTCAGGTGCTTCTTATCTTGTGCCAGCCCCTCCTCAAACAATATCTTAACCTTGCAGAAACAAAGAAATGCAGATGCTGGATAACAACAAAAGACACAAAGTACTCGAGTAACAGCATCTCTGGAGAACATGAACATGTGATGTTTCTTGTCGCGTCTCTTCAGACTGCAGTTCCTCGTATATCCATTTTATGTCCATATATCTATCTACCTGCTTTGTGAGGTTTTTTTCCTGTGCTATTATCTAATTTATATTTCCTAATTGGACTGATCACTCCTTCAGGTTGTGATGGTAGAATCTCATTGTCTGCAGTGTGCAACAGTGAAGAGTGCACAGTGTGAAAAAGGGTCCCGACCTGAAACGTCACCTATCCCTGTTCTACAGAGAAGCTGCCTGACCCGTTGAGTTACTTCAGCTTTCTGTGTCCTTTTCTCAGAATTATTTCTTTATTGATCCTTGTCAGACCCCACCACACCACACCAGTTATTGCCATGCCTGAAAGTTAATTGCAAAACTGAAACTATGATAAAATAGTAAGATTAAATGAGAACTTACCAGTTTGAAGTTTGATCTTTATTTTATGAGGAGTTACGATGAGGGATTACGTGAAGACCCCGCCAGCACGCATGCACGACATTCTTCAAAGCAGTGGTGTGAAATCACAGATACCAGAGTAGACTAACATAGTAAGATAAGAGAGAACTTTATATACCAGTTGAACTTTATAATAGAGGGTTTTGGGAGCGGAGGGCATGTAATCCCTCATCGTAACTCCTCATAAAATAAAGATCAAACTTCAAACTGGTAAGTTCTCATTTAATCTTACTATTTTACTTCGGAGTCACGTGAGTGACTACGTGAAGATTTCAAAGCTCTGTGATTTCATGCCCTGGAACGAGTCCATGCTCACACACTGCCATGCTAGGGATGGAGGATGAACGTATTTCAGACATGACACTGTGCTGAAAAACAAAGAAGGTATTTAATCATACCTAAAATGATATGCCCCACATTGGGTAAATCATGTAACAGAACTTAACATTTTCCCCTGCAAACGTCTCAGGAGCGGCCCCGGGTTTATTATAGAAGTGCTGAAAAGTCCGTTCATTGCTCCAACCCGCTGTAGCAAGGATGTGGTCCATAGGAACTCCCATCATCCTAGCCGCCGATGTGGATGCAGCCCTGGTGGAGTGAGATTTAAAAACATTAGTGTCCACCCCCGCTGCACCCAATACCACCCTTAACCAACTGGAAATGGCTTGCACTGTGACCTTATGATGAGGGCGTTTGTGGCTTATGGGTAAAGCCCTCTCCGTGCCCCCCTCAGATTCTTGGTTACTTCTATATCGTAAAATATATGTCAATGCAGAGCCGACTATCTGCAGGATAGGCCAGAAATTATAATTTTTGGCCAGAGGAACTGGGTCGATATAGTTTGAGTAACCCCTGTATCAGAAAGGTTATCTTGCCATTGGTTATACACATGGCATCCATACTTAGCTTTTGTAAGGACTGGACCTGTTGCGCTGTTACAAGTGCCATAAACATAACCATATTATATGTTAGTTTATCCAAAGTGAGCCCCGATATTGGTGTCCATCCTCGAAGCATAGTTAATTCTATGCCTATGTCCCATGTATGGGTGTATCTGGGCCTGGGGGAATTAGATTTAATACCCCTCATCAGTTGAGATACCAGTGGGTGTGATCCTATAGGCAGGTGATCACTCCCTCGGTCCAGGTAATTAGATAGGGCACCAAAATTAATGGCACTGTAGCTCAATCCTTCATGGAATGAAGGGTGGCCAGAACTCCAGCACTTCAGTGATGGTGGCCGAGTCATATGAAGTGTTTGTTCTAAAGCAGAACACTTCCCATCTTCTGACATATGTCAGTTCTGTCTCTGGTGGACTCCCTGCACGACGCTGTGATGACATTGATCGTCCTGTCGGAGAGTCCGTAGTCCAGAAATGGCCTGTTCAGAATCTGCAATCAATAGGTTCATTCGATCATGGCACGGATGACTTACCCGTCACAGGGTGTACCAACAGGCTCGGCCGTTTGAGGATCCGAATGCAGTGTTCTGCGGCCATCTTTAGTACTGCTGGGACCATGGTTGGGTAGGCCAGTCGGGAACAACCGAAATACCCGTTGCGGAGTCTTGTTTAATTTTTTGTAAGACCGGACTGATGAGGCAGAAGGGGGAAATGCATAGCAAAACAAATCCCCCCAATTCAGCGAGAAGCATCCATCGCTGCTGCCCCCGGGTCCCGATCCAACATCCATTCAATGTTGTCGTTGAATTTGCGTGACCTGGTGTCCGCCACCGTATTTAGTTTACCTGGAAGGTAAGTGGCTGAGATCCAAATCTCTCTATCCAGACACCAGTGCCAGATATAATTAGCCAATTCATCACATGATATCGATTTTATTCCACCCATATGATTAATATAGGCCACCACTGTGGTATTATCAATTTGTAACCGTACATGCAACTGGTGCATATCTGAGCAGTATGCCCGGAGTCCATGAAATGCTCCCAGCATTTCTAGATAATTAATCCCTAGTGCTCCCAACAGGGTTAATTCTTGTGCACTCCATCTGCCACCACAACTTATGGTGGTATTAGCTGCTCCCCAACCTTTAGCACTGGCATCAGTCTGTAATGTAACCGAGGGATTCATGATAGTGATGGGGTTAGAACAATGCTGAGCATTTTCTATCCAACAATATAATTCTAATTTAGCTTCTCTGGTAGTTTCATAGGCCTATCAAAATGGCCCGCATGATTTTTAAGAGCTAGAATTTTGCTCTTTGCAGGTTTTGTTAATGGAGTGGTCCAAATTGTGCTGCTGGAATGCAGCCACTAGTTTCTCAATCACTCTGGCTACTTGCAGAATAGATGGTTCCCTGATGCCAGTGAGGGTTTTACATGCTTCCGTCAAGTCTGTCCCTTTGTTTGGTGGCAAGGTGATAGACATTTGAACAGAATCGATAGTGAACCCCAGATAATCCATAGTAGTGGAAGGTTTCATTTTTGATTTATCTGGATGTATGTTAATCCCACCTTTTGAAAATATGTTTTGTGGCTGATACTGCCAATGTAGCCATCTCCAAATTCTCACCTACAATGAGAATATCGTCAAGGTAAACCATGGCAATATGGTTATGTTTCCTTAATTATGCTAAAGCTGGTTTTAACAATTTTGTAAGCAGCCTGGGTGCCGATGACAACCCAATGGGTAAGGCTTTATACTGCCAAGGCTGTCCCATCCAGACAAATTTTCTGACATTATTTCTAGATATTTCCGATGATCCTTGTGTATTGGCAATGAATAGTATGCATCCTTTAAATCGATGCAAGCCATGAAGTACCTATCAGAAATTAGCTATTTGGCTGTGACAAACATGTCCATTTGAAATAGACATACTGAACGGAAGTATTTAGTTCGGTCAAATCTATAATGATGCGGCATCCGCCATCTTTTTTGTTTTTGTAAAAATATTTGATACGAACTCTTGAGATTCTGCTTGTCTTCTCAATTACCCTTTTTCCGTTTAGTCTTAACAGTTCAGCATGGCCTGCTGTTCTCTCTTTTTGTGAAAATATGAACTTTCGGCTGGGCGTATGCTGAACTGGGATGGGGAGTTCGTATACAAATTCAATTAGTACCCTGAATACTTCTGAGTATGTAAGGATCAGAGGTAAAAGTGTTCCACACATGATGAAACAAGTGCAACCGTCCACCACCCTTGATGAGTCTAGGCAGCAATGTTTTTGAGACAACCAGACCCACCTACCTCCAAGGTTACCGGTGTTGTGTGGGTTGTCTCTGTCCTTGTTTCTTCGTGTATTGTGTTGCTGCGTTGTGGGGTTGGCGCATTTTCCAAGAAGGTCGGGCTGGTCCATGGTCTAAAAAAGACCGTTGTGCAGGTGGGCCGGCCTTCGAGCTTTCACCACCAGATGGTCTCTCATTATAACGATGTCTGGTGGATGTGTAGGGGTGCTGCCGCTGCTGATAATAGGTTTTGGAGGTGTTTGGTACCTTGATCAGACCTATAGCCTTGGCCTCCTCATCCAGGTCTTTTACCTGTTTCGGGAGGTAGTCCCCAAACAGCAAGTTGGCGGCTGTGTGCTGCTAGTCCTGCATAATCCCGCAATTTTGGATTGAGTGCTTGATGATGCTCTTCCTGTAGCTGTTAATCTGAATTGAGTATTGCACAGGAGTGCTAGAGCGTCTTGTAGCTCTTCAGGCATCTCAACCCCACCGCTGTTCTGGCCACTGCTGTGATACCAGCAGTCAGCAGTTTAAGGATTTTCTGGAGTTTCACCTCCTGGCTCCTTGTAGTTGGGCTCATGTTGCCCCAGATGGGGTTGTTGACTGCAGGCACATTTAGAGAAATGCAGTTCTCTGGGTTGGTACAGCATGTTTATTAACCATGCCTACAACTCTTCTGGCACCCCTGACACAGGTACTCTTCAGCCATTGCCCCTTCTTCAGGGTCAGCCCAGCTCTGACCCCTAATGCTCCCCTGCGAAGAGGGTGAGACATTTGGCAGTCCTTGATAGGATGCTGCCGTGGGTCTGCGAAGAGACCCACTGTGACTCTGCCCCTGCATAAGCAGGTCACGCTGGAGCAACTGCTCCACCATCCGCACCATGTGGGAAAGACGACCGCCGTCGCTAACCGCGAACGGGGTGTCCTCAGGTCCCGACCCAGCCGAGGCAACGGACCTGTCCGACTTCCGGGTGGTTTTGCCGGCGGACCGCGGCGCACCTGCGGTCTGTTGCGGCGAGAAGTCGGGGGCTGCTGGTAGCACCTGCAGCTCCGGAGAGACGGCACGCTGCTGGCTGCTTTCCACAGCAGCGGATTTTGCCGCTGCTCTCCTGTATTTTCTCGACTCCATGGTGCTTGTTTCGTCTCTGGAAAACAAAGAACACCGAGTCGCCATGCTCACCAGAAATGGTAAGACTTACCTTCGGTAGGTTTTTCAAAAACTTACGCTGGAGGAGCGGTGCTCCTCCCGACTGTCGCTTCCGCAATGCGTTCGACGATATGTCGCGCATGTGTGCTGGCGGGGTCTTCACGTAGTCACTCACATGACTCCGAAATAAAATACCAGTATCATCTATCATTGGTGATGGAACCTTTTTTGATGTGGTGAATTGAAAGTAAGGGGCAGCACAGTGGTGCAGCAGTAGAGTTGCTGCCTTAATGTGCCAGAGACCCGGGATCAATCCTGTCCATGGGTGCTGTCTGTGCGGAGTTTGCACATTCTCCCTGTGACTGCGTGGGTTTTCTCCAGGTGCTCTGTTTTTGTCTCGCACTCCAAATACATCCAGCTTCGTCGGTTAATTGGCTTTGGTAAAATTGTAAATTTTCCCAGTTTGTAGGATAGTGCTAATGTATGGGGTGATCGATGGTCGGCGCAGACTTGGTGGGCTGATTGGCCTGTTTCTGCGCTGTATCTTTCATATCCAATGTACTCAACATCTCAATCTTGTTTTGCTTCACTATGTCCTTGTTCTTTCCTATTTATGATATCTCCTCTGATATTGAGCATCTTCAATGTCACCTCCCTCACCACTTCAAGCTGCCCCTGTCTTGTTCAACTGAGGTCCTGACGCTTTGAAGTCCACCCCCCCCCCAAGCCTTTCTCCCTCGGCACCCTTCTCCTCCCAAGACCAAGTGCTGTCCTAACATTCACACTCCACGTTTAAGTGCCTCAAGCCAGCTCTGTTTGTACAGCTTGTGGTGAAGCAATTATTTATGGAATGGGGCAGCTGTTCAAACAGAGAAAAATGGTCGATATTAAATCTAAACTCTTCGCAAATGAAAAATTCCCTCGTGATGCAATACACCGCATTTTTGGTTCAATTTCTCTGTGACTCAAAAGATTGGCCACATTTTTCATTTCTCATAGTTGCACAACGCTTTGCTTGTTTTACTGAGAATTCAAGGTTTTAGTTTTGCCATCAATGATGAATTGATTGTTTAGTTTGCTAACCCACCAAAATGTGAGGTATTGTGTCCATATTGTGTTCATCACCTCCCTTGTTCACATTATAATTTGTCAGCAGTATAATGTAGTATGGTGTGACTGACCACACATTAACCACAAGTTCATGAAGATGAATGTAAAATGTTGCTGTGATTGAATTTCACATTTTTGCAATGAATCGGACGCCTCAGCGAAAATGTAAATGTTCTTGGAGATAAGTCATTTGGTTTATCTCCTTGTGTTATCAATTAACCCAACAGTTACTCTTCACTCACTCCCCATAAGAAAGGTGCAGCAAGTAGCCGTTTACTGTTTGAAATTAAGATCTCATGTTGATCTTTACACAGCATGAACTTCCTTTGAACTTCATTTTTGCATTTATTGCTTTTCACTTCGTTCTTCTGAGGTCTGCAAGCTATTATTGAGGAAAACTAAATTACTCTGGTAGGGAAATCCGAAAGCAGTGGGTATTCTTCGAAAACTTTATTGTTATTGGAATCGAGTTATTTAGTGTATAATTGGAGAAGTTGCTCATCACTCTATTCTGAGTTTGTTTATAGGCTTTTTAGGAATAGATTCATAAATAGAGTTTGGGAATCGAGAACCAGAGGGCATGGGTTTAAGGTGAGGAGAGAAAGATTTAATAGGAACCCGAGGGCTGCATTTTTCATACAAAGGGTGGTGGGTGTATGGAACTAGCTGTCGGAGGAGGTCGTTGAGACAGGTACTTTCGCAACGTTTAAGAAACATTTAGACAGGTACATGGACAGGACACATTTAAAGGGATATGGGCCGAACACGAGCAGGTGGGACTAGTGCAGTGCAAATTGGGCTGAAGGCCCTGTTTCCACACTGTAAGACTCTATGACTTACAGAATCACTGGACATGGGGAGAAGGCAGGAACGGGTTTTGGTTGATCAGCCTTGATCATATTGAATGGCGGTGTTGGCTCAAAGGGCTGAATGGCCTACTCCTGCACCTATTTTCTATGTTTCTATGATCCTATCTTACTTTTGCAAACTTTTCATCAGTATAAATACATTAAATACATTGTCATCGAAGTTGTTAAAATACGTTACCAGGCCTCAGTGGACCCAGCACAAAATCACTGTGGTACACCACTGTTGACAACCTTCCCATCAGAGAGAAAACTCCACCGCCTCCACCGCAACCCTATGACTCACAAGACATAAGGACAGAATCGAGCCTGCACCACCGTTCGATCATGGCTGATCTATTTTTCCCTCTCAACCCCATTTTCCAAGCCTTCTCCCGTTAACCTTTGATTCCATCAAGATACTTTGTTAGTTCAAGTTCCTGTGCATCTATATCACCAGCAGCCTAATCTGGTCACTGCTCACCGAGGCAGTGATCAAGAAAGCGCTTCAGCCTATTAATTTTCTTTGGCGTCTGAAATTAAACAAGTCCTCGAGGATTCTCTCGAATTTCTGTGGCAACTGTTCTACTCTTGACCACCTGAACATGCAGAGAGCAGTGAACACAGCCTTATCCATCACAGGCGCATCACGTCCATCCATCCAGTCGATCTTCACGGTACTTTGCATCAGGAAGGCTGGAGGTATCATCAAGAATGCCCGTCACCCTGGCCATTCCCTTTTCGCTGTGCTACCTCCTGGGCGAAGATATACGAGCTGAAAAACCCAGGCATGCAGACTTAAGAGCAGCCTCATCCCCACTGTTATCATATTGTTACAAACCGTTCACCTCCTTCACTTCTCCTTCCCATAGGTGCTGCATGTACTCTCATGGGCTTGTCCCACTCAGGCGATTTTTCAGGCGACTGCCTGCGATTGTCAAGTCGCAGCAGGTCAGTGAAAAACCGGCGACTGGAACGGCGACTGTCAGAGAGGAAAACACACACACGTCGCTTCCTTTACCAGCCCATTATGCAGGCGGGGGACAGGGCGGGCGGGGGGAGCGTTGCCTGAGTGAAATTCACACAGTGCAAAGCCAATGTGATACAATCACACACCACGATGAACAGGAAGGTTGGTGCTGTAATTAAGACGGTGAAAGCACGGTGTACGGGAAGGGTCCCTTAAGTCCTTTAAAAGAGGGGGGGATAACGGGGAAACGGGGTGGGGAAAAGGAGTGAAGACAACTTTTAAGAAGCCAGAGATTCACGGCTGTGAAGCTCGGTGGACATTAACATTACCGGTTGGTTATCCTTGGCTCTGAAAATTACTATTTACGTTTTTTTTCCCAATGAGCCAATGAAATTCACCAGGCCAGCACCGGCGACAACCTACGAGAACTACGACCTCCTGGCGACCCACTACCACTGCACCTACATCACGAGAATTCTCGCTACTCTCTATGGCGTTAAAAATCTGGTCGCCGCTAATTTTTCAACTTGGTGTTGAAAAATCAGCGGCAACCAGAATGAAGCCGCGACTAGTTCCGAGAATGCGGGAACTACTCACCAACATGCAGGCAACACCCCGGCAACTTCCGGCTAACATGTGGCAAACTCATAGTCTCCTGTAGTGGGACAGGCCCATTACTCTGAACTTGGTGTACTGATGATTTTATTGCACTACTTCAGATTGCTTGACTATCGTTGCACTATTTCCACACTGTATGACTGACTCTAATTTTCTGTTTTGCACTCATCAATCCATTTATTGTTATATATCTCAAATCAAAATCAAAATCAAATCAAACAAACTTTATTGCCATTTAGAAATACATTGATATATGCAGTTCCAAACGAAATTACGTTGCATTTGGCTCCCTGTGCAACACAATAAATTAACAGGAGGATAGGCATGGATGAAAAGGATAAATAGACAATGGTGGTAGCCCATTACATGGCATTCAGGAGTCTGATGGCTCGTGGGAAGAAGCTGTTGCAGAACCTTGATGTTCTGCTCCTTATGCTGCGATATCTTTTTCCCGAGGGCAGCAGAGTGAACAGTCCGTGATGGAGATGTGTGGGGTCTTTTATAATACTGCTGGCCTTAGACACGCAGCGTTTGGTCGCAATATCCCCGATTGTGGGGAGAGAGGTCCCGATGATTTTTTCCGCTGTCCTCACCACTCTCTGCACAGACTTCCAGTCGGAGGCTCTACAGTCCCCAAACCAGACAGAGATACAGCTGGTCAGAATACTCTCTATGATGCCCCTGTAGAAAGTAGTGAGGATGGGATGGGGGAGTTGAGCTCTTCTCATCCGGCGCAGAAAGTGCAACCGCTGCTGCGCTCTCTTAACTGTTGATGAGATGTTATTCGACCAGGTCAGACTGTTAGTGATCTGCACCCCCAGGAACTTTGTGCTACTGACCACCTCCACATCGCTGTCATTGATGTGAAGTGGTGTGGGACTGTGCCGGGTTTTCCTGAAGTCGACGATAACCTCCTTTGTTTTTTCGACATTCAGGATCAGGTTGTTCGTATTGCACCAGTCCACCAGTTGTTTCACCTCCTCCCTGTAAGCCAGCTCATTGTCGTCCCTGATGAGGCCCACCACTGTTGTGTCATCTGCGTACTTCATGATGTGGTTTGTACTAAACAACAGTCGTGAGTCATCAGGGTGAACAGCAGTGGACTCAGGACACAGCCCTGAGGGGAGCCGGTGCTCAGAGAGATGGTGTTGGAGGTGTTATTTCCAACCCTCACAGACTGGGGTCTGTCAGTGAGGAAGTCCAGTAGCCAGTTACACATGGGGGTGCCGAGGCCCAATGGAACCAGTTTGCTTATCAGGTGCTGGGGGATAATGGTGTTGAATGCTGAACTGAAATCCACGAACAGCATTCGCACATAGGTGTTTTTCTCCTCTAAATGTTCCAGGCTCAGATGGAGTACGGAGGATATAGCGTCCTCTGTGGAGCGGTTTGGCCTGTAAGCAAACTGGTATGGGTCGAGTGTGGAGGGGAGTCTGGAGGTAATGTGGTCCCTGACCAGCCTCTCGAAGCACTTCATCATTATGGGGGTGAGTGCTACAGGGCGGTAGTCATTGAGACATTGTATGTTGGATTTTTTTGGCACTGGTATGATGGTGGCAGTCTTGAAACATAATGGGACGACAGCCTGGTTCAGCGAGGTGTTAAATAAGTCCGTAAGTACATGTGCCAGCTGATCAGCACATTCCCTGAGCACCCACCCTGGTATGTTATCTCTTTTCCATGTACTCGGTTTACTCGATATCTTCCCACGAACACTGAATTTTATTGCATCCTGGTTCTAATTTTGGTTATCCAGTGTGGAAACAGGCCCCATCGACCAACGATTTCCCTCGTGTCCCGACACACTAGGGACAATTTACAGAAGCCAATTAGCCGACAAACCCACACACATTTGGAACGTGGGAGAAAACCGGAGCTCCCAGTGAAAACCCACGCGGTCCAAACTCCGTACAGACAGGACCCGTACCGGATCGAACCCGTGTCTCTGGCGCTGTGAGGCAGTGACTCTACCGCTGCCCCTCTAGATGAAATGCAATGATTTAGGTAAACTACTTACCTGAGCTTCCACATGTG
Organism: Raja brachyura; assembly: GCA_963514005.1. Next base: position 16,545,787 of record OY740785.1, read on the forward strand.
TTAATTTGCGAGTTTGTTCAGCCGTCTGGGTGAGTAGATTTGTTCCTATTTCTAACATGGTTGCTGTCTGGTTTTGGACTGCATTCTGTTGAATCTGTACCATTTCACTTTTCATGTTGTCTTGGATATAGTTTTCAAGCTGCAATAAGAAAATCGCAGTTTTCAGTCCATTTACTGAATTTTAAAGGCAAGGATAAGTTAAACATTTCCTGACCCCAAAAATCACCATTGATAAGATAGTCAGTCAGAACCCTTTTCTCGTGATGGAAACATCAAATACTAAAGCGTTTAGTTTGGCTCAGAGATACAGCACGAAAACAGGCCCTTTGGCCTACTGAGTCTGCTCCGACCTGCAATTCCCGTACAGAAACGCTATCCCACACACAAGGGACAATTTACATGTATACCGAGCCAATTAACCCACAAACCTGCACATCTTTATAGTGTGGAAGAAAATACTATTCTTCTAATCTGGTAGTGGACCCGGACAAACCCCAGGCAGGTCACAGGTGAATATGCAAACTCCGTACTACCAGAGTTGCCAACTCTCACGCTTTGAGCGTGAGACTCACGCATTTCGCCCAGTTCTCACGCTCTCACGCTGATCACAGAATTTCTCATGCTCTGTCGTGAGAGATTCTGTGATCAACGAGAATTTCAAAACTAACATCAACTGCATGAGCCACGGGTGTTGGAGAGCCGGGGCGGAGGGAGGGATGGAAGCAGAATCAGTGGCGGGTACAGATGCGGACGGGGAGCCGGGGCTGGTGAGTGTTTGCGGGACTGGCGAGTCACTTGCTGCAGCTCCGGCCATGGAGCAGCCTCAGTGCAAGAGTCCCGGGCCATTGGAGGCATTGGAGGCGTTGCGCCGCTGCCGTGAGAGTCTCCGTGCCGATTTCGCCCTGGTGACCGGCATGGATCAGGCTGTGGCTCAGTGCATCCTGGAGGACAACAATTGGCTGCTGGAAGTAGGTACCAAGCACTGGGTAGAAGCGGTGGAAGATAGTGGCTTCAAATGGGGGTGGTTGGAGAAAGCATCCTGATTGCCAGCTAGATTTTCACTTACTGTAACTACAGGAAATTTGTTCCCGATGTTGGGGGAGTTCAGAATCAGGGGTACGCCAATAGGACTGAGATGACGACAAACTTTCTTCACCGAGAGTTGTGATTCTGTGGAATTCTCTGCCACAGAAGGCAGTGGAGGCCAATTCACTGGATGTTTTCAAGAGAGTTACATTTAGCTCTTGGGGCTAGCGAAATCCAAGGGATATGGGGAAAAAACAGGAAAGAGGTACTGATTTTAGATGAACATCCATGATCATATTGAATGGTAGTGCTGGCTCGAAGGGCCAAATGGCCTATTCCTGTACCTATTTTCTATGTTTCTATGCTTGAGTATATGGCAATAAAACTTGATTTTGAAGAATTCATGCATGGTGGAAGTATAATGTAGTTATAGAGTGATACAGTGTGAAAACAGGCCCTTCGGCCCAACTTGCCCAAACCCGCCAACATGTCTCAGCTACACTACCTGCTTTTCCTCCATATCCTTCCAAACCTGTCCTATCCATGCATCAGTCTAACTGTTTCTTAAATGTTGGGATAGTCCCTGCCTCAACTACCTCCTCTGGCAGCTTGTTCCATACACCCACCACTCTTTGTGTGGAAAAAGTTACCCCTTAAAAAGTTACCTCTTAAAAATACTTCAAACAAAAAACATTGAAATCATACTTCTACAATGCACTAAAACATGATTTTAACACATCAAATTTCAAAAGGTCCCTACTGTGGCACCCTCCCCCACTCGGTCGCTCCACTGCCTCGCTGGGTACCCCCAAGGCCAGTGATCAGTGATCGCACAGCCCCCCCCCCCCCAACTTTCGCGGGCTCCGCGGCCCCTGGTTCAGACGGAGAGCACTGCCAGATGTGAGCGGGGAACTGAGGCCAGTTGTCCGTGATGTCTGGATCCCAATGCTCAGCGCTTCGTGTTCCGGAGTTGGCTAATGTTATTGATTTGTAATTACAAAACCTTAATTTATTAATCTGGAATATCCAGGGGGATGGGATAAGTGTAATATTAAAATGACATGCAAGGTGTCAGGCTGTCTGTCACAACATACAGCCCCGATAACCCATTATGTCCTTCAGTTAAATATTGGGAAGGTAGCACTATTGTCATTTGCCACTCAACTATAATATTTGTTTACATATAGATGAACATCCTCAAGGAGTGTAATCAGATGGAAACTGATTCAGATACGATGTGTAAGAGCTTGTTCAAAGAAGGGGCATATTTTAAAGGAGTGACAGAGATACTTGCAGGGGAATGTGTGAGGAGGTTATTATTTGTCTTTAGTTTTAGCTTGAACAAGGACATCTGAAGATTCAAAGTTTAATATAGTAATTGTGCTGATACTGATTCCAACCAACCACATAATGAATATCATCCATTCCGGAAGTTTTATTTGTCTGATGCCATTTAAACTTCACTTGCATTTCAATCACTTCAACGTAAAAGTAATTGAGAATGGGACACATTGGAAAAAAAAATTGCCCTTGGTACAGATTACCTGTAATAAAATAATGTATGCATGTTGGTAGGTGCAATCAAAACAAAGATCTTTTTATCATTGTTGTGTTATGAATACCACAGAAAATATTATGTACTCTCAAGATCACATTAAATAGAATATTATTGCTTAAATATATATGCAAAGTTATTGGGCTTTGCATTTCGGAAAAGTCCCAGCTGAGAGGAAGACAGCAAAATACTGAAAATATTGGGAGTGAAAATGACTTCATGACAGTTTGTTAGAAAAATGAAGGAAATGGTAACAGAATGCTTATACAGCTGAGTGAATATAATTTTATGGATGAGAAATTGTGTTAGATAACTAGGAAGCCAATGGGTGTAGCAAATTTTGTTATATAAAATTTGGTCCGTGAATTGCCCCATAAAAGATTACCGCGTTAGATAAGCACCTGTGGACTTGAACGTAATAGGTTAAGTCCAGGGGGTCAGATATGGGGCTTTATGTGTGAGCCAGATATATTGTCAGTGCAGAGGGACTAGGAGCAAGGCCAAGTGTGCATCCAGATTCAGCTCATCTCTGACCCCTCACACCCTGGCCACAAACTATTTGAATCACTTCCCTCGCGAAGGTGACTCCGGACTGTCAAAGCTGCCACTGTCAGACATAAAAACAGTTTTTTTCCCACGAGTAGTAGCTCTACTCAATAACCAAAAATCTGAAGCCTTCTTTTGCTCTGGTATTTTATTTAATTCACATGTTTAATCAATCATTTTTTTTATTATTAATGATTAATGTTTTATGTATCATTCTTAGCTGTCACTGTATGTCACTTGCGGGCGCCAAGGCAAATTCCTTGTAGGTGAATACTTGGCCAATAAACTTATTCATTAATTCATTCAGAGTCAAGGTCTGGGATAGTACTAGGTGTGCTGTCAAAGCTGGGTCAATGGGAGTGTTCAACACTGGGATCCTAAGCAGGCAAGCAGCTATGATCAGGGTCGAATAGGGGGGCAGGTGTAAGGCTGACTTAGGGTCAGGAATGAGAGAAGGTATGCAACTGGAGTCGGGGTCAGGAGTAGTACCAGGTGTGCAATGAGACCCAGGTTGGTCAACATGGGCCAAGTGCTTGATTATAATCTCATTTCCATACATGAATACACTAAGATCATGCATGTCCTGCACCTGTTGATCAGAGCCTGGCTCTACTGTGGAATGTAATTAGGAATATAATTTAGCCTAACCTTATTCATAACTAATCCAATTTAAAGCATAAATATTGCATTCAAGTGTAAGTTAAATGACTCGCTACAGTATGCTCCAGGTTGCACAATTTCAAGCTGAAAAATGCAAAAGCTCTGTACCAATGGGAGGGGGGATACCCGCACCCTCGGTCGCTTCGCTCCCACCGGCTTGGTCTCTCGCAATTTCTCACCCCCAACTCTCACCCAATGTTGGCAGCCCTGCCATACAGACAACACCCGTAGTCAGGATCGAACCCGGGTCTCTGGCGCTGTTAGGCAGCAACACTACCACTGCGCCACTGTGCCACCCAGCTTTAAGGTTAGAGGGGAACAGCTTAAAGGAATTGTATGGGGCACCTTTTGTACGGAAAGTGTGGTGAGTGCCAGGAACGCACTGACAGGGGTGATCGTTGGGGCAGATACAATAGTGACATCTAAGACAATTTTGGAAAGGCACATGGATATGCAGAAAATAGGGGGGGGGATGTGGATTATATGCAGGTAGGTAAGAGATGGTCCTGGCACTATGTGCAGAGTGGATATTGTAGGCCCTAGGGGCTGTTCTCGTGCTGTTTCTCTCAGAAAACTTAGAAGACAGATTCTTCCAACAGAATCTATTAGATTCTTCTAACTGTTCTATCTCTACAGTATTCTACCACCTGTACATTTGTTAATTTGCCCTCTGCAGAAATGGAGAACAATGATAAACCCTCCCTATATCAAATCCATATCTATTCCGATACCACATTCAAATGCTTTTTAAGTCTTAAAAAAATGACCCAAAGTGTTGGAGTAACTCAGCAGGTCAGGCAGCATCTCTGGAGAACACGGACAGGTGGCGTTTCGGGTCAGGTATCTTCTTCTTGATTGTTAATTAAGCTTCAACTCTGTTGCATTTGTCCACTGTTTTTCACGACAATGAATTTGTTTCATAATCCTAACTAGTTTTAAATCTCTTTGCTCAATCTGATCTCATTGATAGGAATTGCAAACTCAAAGTATAATCCTTCATTGGTGGCATGTCTCCAAAATAAACTATTCTCCAACACTCTGTTACAATACAGATGATTATACAAATTCCACCTCTTAACTAATAGCCCTCAGTCCCATGTTCAGCTTCATACCCTAGTATGAATCTTGTTCAGTGAATCAATATATTTTGTAAGCGCATGTTAGAAATTGGGCACCATATATCAGTACCAAATAAAACTTGATCAACAAAATACTTTGTATGTCAGAATTCAATATTGTGTTCATTCTTTAGACTTTAGACATACAGTGTGGAAACAGGCCCTTCGGCCCAACTTGCCCACACCGGCCAACATGTCCCAGCTACACTAGTCCCACCTGCCATCAATTGGTCCATATCCCTCCAAACCTGTCCTAGCCATGTACCTGTCTAACTGTTTCTTATATGTTGGGATAGTCCTGCCTCAACTACCTCTGGCAGCTTGTTCCATACATCCACAATCCTTTGTGTGAAATTGTCACCCCTCAGATTCCTATTAAATCTTTTCCCTTTCACCTTAAACCTATGTCCTCTGATCCTCAATTCACCTACTCTGGGCAAGAGACCCTGCATCTACCCGATCTATTCCTCTCATGATCTTATACACCTCTACAAGATCCTCCTGCACTCCAAGGAATAGAGTCCCTGCCTACTCAACCTCTGCCTATAGCTCAGACCCTCTGGTCCCGGCAACATCCTCGTAAATCTTCTCAGTACCCTTTCCAGCTTGACAACCTCTTTCCTATAACACGGTGCCCAGAAATGAACACAATATTCTAAATGTGGCCTCACCAACGTCTTACACAACTGCAACATGACCTCCTAAATTCTATACTCAATACTCCTGCTGATGAAGGTCGATGTGCCAAACGACTTTTTGACCACCCAATCTAGCTACACTCCTAGATCCCCCTGCTCTACAACACTACCCAGAGCCCTACCATTCACTGTGTAGGTCCTGCCCACGTTAGACTTCCCAACATGCAAGCCTCACATTTCTTTGTGTTAAATTGCATCAACCATTCCTCAGCCCACCTGACCAATTGAGATCTTGCTGCAATTTTTCACAACTATCTTCACGATCTGAAAAAACTCCCACTTTTGTATCATCTGCAAACTTGCTCATCTCTCCATGTATCTTCTCATCCAAAACTAGTACTATCCTACACCTTCGTGATCATTTTATAATTTACAGAAGCAAATAACTTACAAACCTGGAGTCTTTGGAGTGTGGGAGAAAACCCACGCAGTCACGGGGAGAGCATACAGACTCCGTACAGACGGCACCCATAGTCAGGATCAAACTCTACCACTGCGCCACCTTGCCACCCTGAACTCATCTCCTCAGCTCACAACCAAGGTTCATATAGAAATGCTAATTGACACAGTGTGCTGTCATAAAATCATTTTTGATTTATTGCTATATTCCGCCTGCTGTTTTGAAAGCAAGATAAATTTGTCATTAATTATTTTAAGAAAAATGGCATGGAAATTTCCCAGTATCCCTTGAGAGTCCAAGTATCTAATAACCATTGATTATGTATCATTCATGGCTTTAATTCTTTCTTTGATTATTCCAGTTTATTATTGTAAACAATGAAATACTAATTATGAAGTAATGCAGGGACAGATTGAGGCTAATCCGCTATTTAGGACAGCAAGTTCTGGGATCAGCAAACATTTTACTTATTGCTCATTCAACACTGCAAGTTCAGCATGGCCTTTCAAGGCTTGCGCTCTTAATAATGTAAACTATTGTGAAATTATTTATTGTTTCAAGGGAGCAGAGGAGCTGGGGCCTGGAGAGATTAAAGGGAGCACAGGAGAGTAGGATCTGGAGCGTTGGACGGGAACACAGGACACTAGGATCTGGAGCATTTGAAGTGAACTCGGGACATTCGGATCTGGACAGTATCAAGGGAACCCAGGACACTAGGATGCGGAGAGTTTCAAGTAAGTGCAGGAAACTAGTATCCGGATATTTTCACGTGAGTGTGGACGTCTGGGATATGGAGAGTTTCAGGAGAGCACAGGACCCAGGGTCCGGAGTGTTTTGAGTGAACACGAGTGTCAAGGCCTGGAGCATTTCAAAGGAGCACAGGCGAGTGGGATCTGGAGGGTTACCTGGGTGGCACAGTGGAGAGCAGCCTCCTCACAGCGCCAGAGACCCAGGTTCGATTCTCCCCCTTGGGTGCTGTCTGTGCATGGAGTTTGTACGTTCTGAGTCCACTGCTGTTTACCCTGATGACCCACGACTGTTATGCCAGGTTTAGTACAAACCACATCATGAAGTACGCAGATGACACAACAGTGGTGGGCCTCATCCGGGACGACAATGAGCTGGCTTACAGGGAGGAGGTGAAACAACTGATGGACTGGTGCAATATGAACAACCTGATCCTGAATGTCGAAAAAACAAAGGAGGTCATCATCGACTTCAGGAAAAACCGGCACAGTCCCACACCACTTCACATCAATGACAGCGATGTGGAGGTGGTCAGTAGCACTAAGTTCCTGGGGGTGCAGATCACTAACAGTCTGACCTGGTCAAATAACATCTCATCAATAGTTAAGAGAGCGCAGCAGCGGTTGCACTTTCTGTGCTGGATGAGAAGAGCTCACCTCCCCCATCCCATCCTCACTACTTTCTACAGGGGCACCATAGAGAGTATTTTGACCAGCTGTATCTCTTTCTGGTTTGGGGACTGTAAAGCCTCCGACTGGACGTCCGTGCAGAGAGTGGTGAGGACAGCGGAAAAAATCATCGGGACTTCTCTCCCCTCAATCGGGGATATTGCGACCAAACGTTGCATGTCTAAGGCCAGCAGTATTATAAAGGACCCCACACATCTCCATCACGGACTGTTCACTCTGCTGCTCTCGGGCAAAAGATATCGTAGCATAAGGGGCAGAACATCAAGGTTCTGCAACAGCTTCTTCCCACGAGCCATCAGACTCCTGAATGCCATGTAAATGGGCTGCCACTATTGTCTATTTATCCTTTTATCCATTTTATCCATTTTATCCATGTTTATCCTCTGTTTATTATCGTGTTGCACAGGGAGCCAAATGCAACGGAATTTCGTTTGGAATTGCATATATCGATGTATTTCTAAATGACAATAAAGTTTGTTTGACTTTGACTTGACTTGACTCCCTGTGACCACGTGGGTTTTCTCCGGGTGCTCCGCTTCCCACCCACACTCCAAAGAAGTGCAGGTTTGCAAGTTAATTGGCCTCGGTAAATTGCACCTGATGTGTCGGGAGTGGATGAGAAGGTGGGATAGCATTGAACTAGTGTGATCGGGTGATTGATGGTCAGCACAGAATATGTGGGTCGAAGGGTCTGTTTCCACACGGTATCTCTAAAGACTAAAAAGTTTCAAGACAGCACAGGAGTCAGGCACTGGGGGAGTACAGAAGCCAGGCACCGTGAACTTTCAGGAGAGATGAGGAGCTGGGAATCAGCGTTTGGTCAACCAGATGCCACATCATCTGGGTTTCTGAACAACAGGATACAGATTATTGGAGATAGGCACAAAAAGCTGGAGTAACTTAGTGGGTCAGGCAGCATTACTGAAAAAAAGGAATAGGTGACGTTTTGGGGTCATGACCCTTCTTCGGCCTGTGTGTCAGGGGAAAGGGAAACAAGAGATGTAGACGGTGACGTAGAGAGATATAGAATCATATAAAATAGGTGCAGGAGTAGGCCATTCGGCCCTTCGAGCCTGCACCGCCATTCAATATGATCATGGCTGATCATCCAACTCAGTATGCTGTACCTGCCTTCTCTCCATACCCCCTGATCCCTTTAGCCACAAGGGCCACATCTAGCTCCCTCTTAAATATAGCCAATGAACTGGCCTCAACTACCTTCTGTGGCAGAGAATTCCACAGACTCACCACTCTCTGTATGAAAAAAGATCTTCTCATCTCGGTCCTAAAAGACTTCCCCCTTATCCTTGACCTTCCCCCAAAACTGTGACCCTTTGTTCTGGAGTTCCCCAACATCGGGAACAATCTTCCTGCATCTAGCCTGTCCAACCCCTTAAGAATTTTGTAAGCCTCTATAAGATCCCCCCTCAATCTCCTAAATTCCAGCGAGTACTAGCCGAGTCTATCCAGTCTTTCTTCATATGGAAGTCCTGCCATCCCAGGAATCAGTCTGGTGAACCTTCTTTGTACTCCCTCTATGGCACGAATAGAGGGAGTACAAGAATAGAGGGAGAACAATGAATGAAAGATATGCAAATAAGTAACGATGATAAAGAAACAGGCCAGTTTTAGCAGTGTGCTCGGTGAGAACTATCTGGCATGCCCTGGATGGGGGAGGGATGGACAGAGAGGGGATGCAAGTGTTACTTGAAGTTTGAGTAATCAATATTCATACCACTTGAAGTTAGGGAAATCAATATTCATACCACTTATTATCGGAGTTTAACTGTCATTTACAAAAACCTCTGTGAAGTTTGAAAAGTAATGAGATGCTTTACAGTATTTGCTCTGCCCTTGATCCTTGCGATGGGGCAAACGGACAAGCGGGGTTTGGTCCTGATACCAAGCTCCAATGCAGTTAGTGAAGAAGGATTTAAAGGTGATGTTGAGGAAATCTTCAGTTGTTCGGAGTTGTTTCATTTGCGCTCTGCGTGATCCCGAGTGGTAATCTAAACAACTGTGCTCTTTTTGGATCCCCATAAGGAGATTAGGAAATACTGCCAAATTCATGGGAACACAATACAAATGAGAAACTCCATATTTATAGAACGAGAGAGACTCTCTCAAGCAGCATCTGCATTTTTACTGATGACCTCCCTCAGTAGAGCTGCCAATGGGATGACAAAATGTAGGATTTGTTTTTAAGATGACGTACATCCATGTGACATAAAAAATGATTTATTTGTGGATCGAAGGCAGGAATGTTTTTTTGTAAATCACAGCGTAACCTATCTGAACTCATGAAAGCAAGGTCGTGTCTCTGTCAGTGCAACTGCATCTTCACATCTCGTTGCAAGTTAAAGAATCTAATCAGGAACAGTGGCAGCACGGTGGTGCAGCGGTAGAGTTGCTGCCTTACAGCACGAGGGACCCGGGTTCGATCCTGACTACGGGTGCTGCCTGTGCAGAGTTTGTACGCTTTCCCCTGTGACCACATGGGTTTTTCTGGGTGCTCTGGATTCCTCCCATATTCCAAAAATCGTGTGGGCATGTAGATAAATTGGCTTCTGTAAACTGTCCTTAATGCGTATGATAGAACTAGTGTACGAGGTGATCGCAGGTTGGCGTGGGCTCGGTGAGCCGAAGGGACTATTTACATGCTGTATCGCTGAACTAAACTAAACAAGCACACCTCTTTGTGTAGGAAGATACTGCAGGTGTGGTTTATACAGAAGATAGACCAATATGTTGAAGTCTCAGCAGGTCAGGCAGCATCTCTGGGGGAAAAAGGATGGGTAACATTTTAGGTTGGATCTCTTCTTCAGACTGAATGTAGAGTGGAGGGTGGGTACTTGGAAGAGCAATCTACTTCCTACCGTTTTCTCCAGAGATGCTGCCTGACCCTCCGAGTTACTCCAGCACTTTGTGTCTATCTTAAGCACGCCTCGCTGGTTAGAATTGGCAAATAAGAATTTTATTGTTCTATCTGGGACATATAACAAAACGCTCTTGAGTCTCTCTCTCTTGACTGGTATATAAAATTAATTGCTAGTATTGGTTGCCAAGACCTCCAGCAGCTCAGCCATTCATGTTGTAAAGTTATCAATACATCAACATAGATTGTGAATGGCTGAACTAAATATTCTGAAAAGATCGTGTTCATTAAAACATATTGGGGGAAGAGAGACACAAGGAACTGCAGTTGTCTGTATCTTGAATAAAATGCAAAGTACTGGAGGAAAATGAGTAAAGCACAAAGTACTGGAGGAAAGGCACACCGTGCTGGAGTAACTCAGCGGGTTAGGCAGCATCTCTGGAGAATATGGATATGTGACTTTTCGGTTCAGGGCCCTGCTTTGGACTGAATGATACGATACCACTATTTATCCCAGAGGGAATTTGGCCTGCCAATTGAATTCAGGGCGATTGTAGCACTGAAGGAACTCACGGTCAGGCAGAATCTGTGGAGGGAATAGACCAATGGCATTACGGATCGGGAGCCTACTTCAAACCAGTTTAATTAAGTCTGATGAAAGCCCATTCCCTCCACAGATGCTGCCTGACCTGCTGAGTTACTCTGCCACTGTGTTTTGCGTTTGGAGAAGGGAGACCATTCTTCTGCAATCTCCAATAAAATCTAGCAAATGCAAAATGAATTCCCACCTCCTTTTCCCAAGCCAGAGTTAAAAGAGAGACTTGCAAAGGTAACTTGCAAGGTCTCTGGTCACTTCAAAGTGCTTCACGGTCGATCAGTGACCTCTGGATGCTGCCTATAGTTTATGTAGAATGCCTAACAACCAAGTTGCCCACGGCTACGGGAAGCAACAGGATAATTATCAGATAGTTAAAAGACATTTGGACAGGTACATGGATAGGGTAGCTTTAGAGGGATATGGTCCAAACGCAGGCAGGTGGGACTAGTGTAGACGGGACATCTTGGTCTACATGGCACGATGGGCCAAAGGGCCTGTTTCCATACTGTAAAACTCTATGCTTTATTTCAATGGTTCAATTGTGCTTTATTGTCACATGTGCGAAGTGCAAACGCACAGTGAAATTATTTTCCTACAAACAGATCACTAACTGCTTTCTCAAACAGTGTTCATTCAAAAATAAAGGTTTCCTACGAACAGTTTTAGTGAGTTTCATAAGAACCTAAGGACAATAGGAATAACTCCTGTCTTGAGAAAGTCATTGGGTTCCGAGTTTCGTTACTCATCTAAGAATCAGTATGTTCGGTACAGCTTTGAAGTGTCAGCTGAGACTTTTTGAGGAGATGTTCTGGAGTGCAACCTAAAACCGGAATCATCCAAATTGACTGAGCCAAAGCTGCCGCTGAACTGTGCAAGTCTTCTGCAGCTAGTAGAGCTGTCGCCTCACGGCGCCAGAGACCCGAGTTCAATCCTGACCTCGGGTTCTGTCTGTGTGCAGTTTGCACGTTCTCCCTGTGACCACAAGGGTTTCCTCAGTGTGATCGGGTTTCCTCTCTCGTCCTAAAGACGAGAGAGGAAATAGCCAGGCTATTAAACCTGCCTCGGAACTCTGAACATTAATATCCCTCCATCTGTTATTTGCACTTTAATAATTTATTATGGGTGTATTTATGTATAGAATTGTAGTCAATGCCTTCTATGTTCTGTTGTGCTATGCAAAGAAAGATTTTCATTGTCCTGTCAGGGACACATGACAATAAACTCTTTTGACTTTGACTTGACTTGAAGACGTGCGGGTTTGCAGATTAACCGGCCTCTGTAAGTCGCCTCCTAGTGTGTTGGGAGTGGTTGAGAAAGTGGGATAAGATGGAACTGGTGTAAACGGGTGATTAATGGTTGGTGTCGAGTGGGTGGGCCGAAGGGTCTGTTTCCACACTGTATCTCTAAACTAAACTAAGCTAAACGCTGATCCACCTTCAAATCTTAACCTAGCTCCATGGGGTTAGCCAACACAGTGACACTCTCAAGAGAATTGGTAGGAAGGATCTGGCAAGGATGAGTTCAAATCAAGTCCAGTATTTATTTTCATATGCATAAGTAACGAGGTAACATAACGCACGTTTTCTATCAAAAAGCATATTTCCTACGGTGCAGTTTCATGTGACTTTTAACTTCTATAAATAAAAAAACCAAGATGACTTTAAATGTAACTGTCATAACTATTCAGAACTGATCCAAAATCAATATTTTATTTGCTTCATTGTTCTATTTGAGGGCAGCACAATGGTGCAGCGGTAGAGTTGAAGCCTCACAGCACTTGAGACCTGTGTTCGACCCTGACTACAGGTGCTGTCTGTATGGAGTTTGTACGTTCTCCCTGTGATGAGGTATCGGATGCTCTGGTTTCCTCCCGCACTCCAAAGACGTGAAGGTTTGTAGGTCAATTGGCTTCAGTAAAAATTGTAAATTGAATAGACAGAAATGCTGGAGTAACTTAGCGAGACAGGCAACATCTCTGGTGAGAAGGAATGGGTGACGTTTCGAGTCAAGACCCTTCTTCAGACTGATGTCAGGGGAGGGGGCGGAACAGAAATAAAATGTAGTCGGGGACAGTAAGACTGGTTGGAGAACTGGGACAGGGGAGGGGGTGGTGAGAGAGGGAAAGCAAGGACTATCTGAAGTTAGAGAAGTCAGTGTTCATACCGCTGGGGTGTAAGCTATCCAAGCGAAATATGAGGTGCTGTTCCTCCTCCAATCTGTGCTTGGCCTCACTCTGACAATGAAGGAGGCCCAGGACAGATAGGTCAGTGTGGGAATAAAAAAATATAAAAGCAGAGGGCAGGAGGAATCACAGTGGGTGAGCAATGAGTGAGGATGTGGCTGAACTCTCGTTGGAGAAATAACACATTGTCGACTTGTTTTTCTAGCACATGTAATATTTGTCTATACCACTCACTGTGGTGACACTAGATTGTTAATTGGGTCATTTGCCAAAGCTGTCATCCTGCGTGCTGTCATGAGTCTCTACATTTTAAGTAGTACTTTGATAGTTTAATTTACCAGTTGTAGGTGTAGGGAGAGGTATACTGAGAGAGACACAAAGCACTGGAGTAACGCAGCGGGTCAGGCAGCATCTCTGGAGAAAAAGGATGGGTGATGTTTCGGGTCGGGACCCTTCCACAGACTTCTTCAGACTTAGAAGAATTCGAAAGGGTGCAGAAGAGATTCACCTGGATGGTAACAGGACTTGGGGCATTGGGTTATAGGGAGAGGTTGGATAGGCAAAGACTTTTCTCTTTGAATGTAGGAGCCCGAGTGATGGCCTTGTTGAGTCGTACAAGATCATTAATAAGACGAATACTCATAGTCTGAGGGGAAAACCCACACAGTCACAGGGAGAACGTACGAACTCCGTACAGACAGCACCCGTACTCAGGATCGAACCAGGCAACATCTCTGCCGCTGCGCCACCCACTAATGTAAGTGTTCACTCAAGTAAGGGGTGTGGGTGATGGAGAGAAGCCATCTTCAAACTATTATTGTGCGTCTCATGACAGAGCAGGCATACCTTGTTTAAATAGGGTTTTCTTCCTCTGCACTCTTATGAGACCATAGGTTTTGCATGTGATGAGCGCAGGCAGAGACATAAACAGGAGCGAGTATGTTATGAAGGACCAAAGAACGATAAACAATAGAAAACAATTTAGTAAAATGGCTGCATGAACAGTACCATGTTAAACTGTTACAACCTTTCCATGAAAAATGGAAACAATAAAAAAAATGAAGCTTAATATAATAAAAAGGAACTGCAGATGCTGGTCTGTGCCAAAAGACAGACATAAAATGCTGGTGTAACTCAGCGGGTCAGGTAGCATCTCTGGAGAAAATGGGTAGGTGACGTTTGAGGTCGAGACCAAAGCAGTTTGAAGAGAGGCCACATGCAAATTGAAGGAACAGAACCTTATATTTTGCTTGGACTGCTGACAACCCAGCGGCATGATTATTTTAAAATCTAATCTCAAGTAACTCCTGCATTCTTTCCCACACCCCACTAACCACTCTTCACATCCTTGTACCCTATCGTTAGCACATCTTCCCCAGCCAACAATGGGCCATTATGGGCTCCACCCTTCCTGAGGTCATCTGTTGCCAGCACTGTTTTGCTCTGGCCATCACTACCTTTTAATTTGAAGAAGGGTTACGGGCCGAAACTATTCCTTTTCTCCGGAAATGCTTCCCGACTCGCTGAGGTACTCCAGCATTTTGTGTCCGAAGGGATGCTGTCTTACCCGCTGAGTTATAGAGTCATTGAGTCATACAACATGGAAACAGGCACATCGGCCCACCATGCCCACATCAACCGACATGTCCCATCAACACTAGTGCCACTTGCCTGCTTTTGGCCCATATGCCTCTAAACCTGCATATCAATGTACAGTACTTGTCCAATTGATTCTTAAACGTTACGATAGTCCCTGCCTCAAGTTCTCAACTACTTCCTCCAGCAGCTCGTCACGCCTCAGATTCCATTTAAATTTTTCTCCCTTCACCTAAAGCCCATGTCCTCTGGTGCTCGATTCCCCTCCACAGGGCAAGAGCTTCCCCATAAAATTGAAGTTCTACATGAATGGTGACCATATGGTTTTGTGATATGCAGTTTACGAACTTTAATCTTGATGCTTTGACAAACATTCCGCAAAATCTTGATATTTGTTTTCTCAACTAAAAAAAAATGGGTTTGTACTGGGAACCTGGGGTGTCTGGTGTGCGTGTGCGATGTTCCACTCCTGCAATTGAGCCCATATGTGTGTATATATTGAACCATTTCTGGTCGAGCTCAGTGGCGCAAGGTGACGTGAACTCAGATGGTGTAAAAACGCATCAACTTTTTTGCGCGAAGACCCATGTGCAGTGTTAAGAAATATAAATCTTCGGAATAAAGGAACCCACCGTCAATCTAATGGAATGGTGCCACTCAGAGTATTTCAATTACTGTGGTGAATTACTGTGGAGAGAAAAAAGTGACCATTGCCTTTTATTACTTTGCTAAAGGAGAAATGTTCTGCCAGAAACTGAGTTTGTGGTTGCACAGCATGTGCAGATAAAGCACATCCTTGCAAACATTTCTCTCATGTTGTAGCGTGCAAGTCCAGGTGAGTATAAGTTTTATATCAATAAGTTTGGATAGGGCAGCACCGTGGAGCAACAATAGAGCTGCTGCCTCACTGCGCCAGAGACTCGGGTTCGATGCTAACTACGGATTAGTTTAGTTTAGAGATACAGCGTGGAAACAGGCCCTTCGGCACACCGGGGCCGCGCCGACCAGCAATCCTGCAAATGAACACTATCCTACACCCACTGGGAACAATTTTTACATTTACCAAGCCAATTAACCAGCATCTGCAGTTTTTTCCTAAACAGGAACGATGATTTGTCTGGGTGGTTCCCAACCAGTGGTTCATGTGGATGGCACAGTGGCACAGCGGTACAGTGCTGTATCACAGCGCCAGAGACACGGGTTCGATCCTAACTATGTGTACTGTCTGGATGGAGTTTGTATGTCCTCCCCATGACGTGTGTGGCTTTTCTCTGAGATCTTTGGTTTCCTCCCACACTACAAAGACGTACACGGTTACAAGTTAATTGGCTTCTGTAAATTGTAAATTTCCCTTGGAGTGTGTACGATTGCGTTAATGTGTGGCGTGATCGCTGGTCGGCACGGACTCAGTGGCCGAAGGGCCTGTTTCCAAGCTGTTTCTCTAAAAAAAACTAAGCTAAATATCTTCCTGAGGTGACACCAAAACCTGCACAGTTTCATGTTATTTGGGCAACTGGGTCAGAAAGATCATGAAACAGATAAAAATATTCTCAACACACAGCAGCATGTGATGTGCTCTGGGGTTTCTGCTGTACGTGAATTTTCTTTGTCAATCTCAGCATGCCTTCTCTTGCCTGTCTTGGCATCGTTCGCGACACCTCCTCTTCAACTCTACCTCATTCTGGCTGGAGTCTCTTCAGCTGCTAATTCTATTTTTATAGAATGCTGAGCAGTGGCACAGCGGGTAGAGCTGCTGCCTCACATTGCCAGAGGCCTGGGTTTGATCCTGACCTTGGCCGCTCTCTATGTGGTGTTTGCTCTTTTTCCCCGTGTTTTCTCCATGTTCTCCAATTTCCTCCCACATCCTAAAAAAGGGCATCACGGTGCCTGAAATCTGGGTTTGACCTGCCGTCAGGTGCTGTCTGTACAGAGTTTGTGCGTTCTCTCTATGACCGTGTGGGCTTTTTCTCCGGGTGCTCCAGTTTCCTCCCACACTCCAAAGACTTAAGGGGTTTGTAGGTTAATTGGCCTCTGTAATTAGTCGCTAATGTGTTTAGGATAGAACTAGAGTGTTCATTGGTTAGCGCAGACTCATTGGGCCGAAGAACCTGTTTCCACGTTCTATACTATTACTAAAACTCTCCTCTTGACCAGTTCCACTTTGCTTTTTTTCTTTAATTGTGCAAAAACGGTATCCTTTATCGCTAGGATCTTTTCGCCACCTTACTCACCTTACTCCTCTGCTCCAAGCGCACCAAGTTTTCGTTCGATCGGTGGAAGATTACAAAAGTTATGACGGTTTAAAGAATCATGAGATCAGCAGATTGGTCTAGTCACCTGTCATTCACCACAAAGGTAACGTCCCTTCTGGCACCCACTGACGAAAAAAAAAACCCCGGAGGCGGGGCTGAGTGCACAAGTAGTGCTGATTGAGTCTGCAAGAGTGGATTCGAGAAAGCCGCTGTGTGGAGTCGGGAAAGCCGCTGTGTGGAGTTGGGAAAGCGCTGTGTGGAGTCGGGAAAGCCGCTGTGTGGAGTCGGGAAAGCCGCTGTGTGGAGTCGGGAAAGCAGCTGTGTGGCGTCGGGAAAGCCGCTGTGTGGCATCGGGAAAGTCGCGGTGTGGAGTCAGGAGGTGCTGTGGTGTGTGGTGCCAGGGCAGGTGGACACTGAGTGGAGTCCCTCCCACACCTCCCCTTCCCCCTCCCTCCCCCCATCCTCCCCACACACCCTCCATTCCCCCTCCTGCTCCCCTCCTCCCCCCCCACAAACACACACACCCTTTGCCCCTCCCCGTTCCTCCCCCAACCCTGCCACGCCACCCCACCCCCCTACACCACCTCCCCCCTCCCCACACCACTCGCCCTCTGCCACACCACCCCCCCTCCCCCACACCACCCTCACTCCCCCACACCACCCCCCCTCCCCCACACCACCCTCATTCCCCCACATCACCCCCACTCCCCACACCACCCTGTCTCCCACACCATGGTGGAATATTGCGTTGGGGAATGGGTTGCATTGGGGGATCAGGCCTCCAGTGTGCCTGGGACCCAACGGGTACCACTTAGTCTAATAAATCAATAAAGACGAGCGGGTTTGTAGGCTAATTATCTTTAGTAAATAGCTGCTGGTAGAAGGGAAAGTCAGCTAACACAAAACTGGTGGGAATGGGTGATCGATGGTTGACGTGGACTCGGTGAGCCAAATGGCCTGCTTCCATGCAATATCTTTCAATCAATTACCAAACATGGCTCTTATTCTTGCATCCACCCAAATGCAGAATACTGCATTTACTTCTACCAAATGTGGTATTAGGTACACTGCATCTACCAAAGGCAATTACCCTTGCCCCTTCTTAGTTTAGTTTAGACGTAGAGCATGGAAACGGATCCTTCGTCTGACCGAGTCTGCGCTGACCAGCGACCCCACTGCACTAGCACAATGCTACTCACTAGGCACAATTTACCAAAGCCAATTAACCTGCAGACCTGCACATCTTTGGAGTGTGGGAGGAACCGGAGCATGAGGGGAAAACCCACGCAGTCATGGGGTGTATGTACAAACTCCATACCGTTTCAGGCACCGTAGCAGCCATAGTCAGAATTGAATCTGCGTCTTTTTCGCTGTAAGACAGCAACTCGACCTCTGCGCCCCTGTGGCGCCCTCAGTGTCCATTGTTTCAGAACTGCCCACTCTGCTCACTAACGTCAGCCAACACATTCATCAGTTCCAGCTTATCTTTAGACCCCTCTGTCTGTCTGTAACTTGTTCGACTTTGACGTTCTGTGCAGCCAAACAGCAATTCCCTTTAATTCCACGTTGGGAGGTCCTTTGTCTCCAATCACTGCCGCAAACTATTTTCCTTAATGACTGGGTGCATCATTTTGCTTGGCAGCCATCATCTGTGCCTGTGCTGTCTGTAGGCTCGACGTTAAGTGGTCTTGCATCCTCCACTAACTTGATGTCACCCCCAACGGTGCTTCCCATTTCCCAACTCACACCAAGCCCCTGTTCACTTGTCTGTTTGGTGATCTCTAATAGAAGGTCATAAGGTCATGTGATAGAAGCAGAATTCGGCCATTCGGCCCATCAAGTCTACTCCCCCATTCAATCATGGCTGATCTATCTCTCCCTCCTCACCCCATTCCCCTGCCTTTCCCCCATTACCCCTGAAACCCGTACAAATCAAGAATCTATCCATCTCTGCCTTAAAAAATATCCATTGACGGCCTCCACAGCCTTCTGTGTCAATTAATTCCACAGATTCACCATCCATTGACAATAAATTCCTCCTCATCTCCTTCCTAAAAGAACATCCTTTAATTCTGAGGCTGTTACCTCTAGTCCTAGACTCTCCTACTAGTGGAAACATCGTCTCCACATCCACTCAATGCAGGCCTTTCACTATTCTGTATGTTTCAATGAGGTCCCGCCCCCCTCATGCTTCTAAACTCCAGTGTGTACAGGCTCAGTGCTGTCATGTGCCCAGTGCCGTATGTCCCAATATCGAACATTTAGCTCCTTCCGTCCTGGGCCAGTGCAGTGACTGATATTGTTTGAGGAACCTCTCATCTTCCTTGCAGCAGGTGCTGAATCCTTTGTTATTTCCGTGTTACTACTTTACCTCCCGTTTATTCAGCACTCAATCTGGATTGAACCCATTCTACATAATTGAGCCTTGAATGCATAGTGGAGTAGACTCGATCGGCTGAATGGCCTAATTCTGCTCCTATCACTTATGAACATAATTTGATACAACACTCAATGCGCACTCGGTAGGCCGAAAGGCCTGTTTCCGCACTGCATCTCTAAACTAATCACAATCATACAATTGAATACAAAATGCAGCATGGAAACAGGTCCTTCAGTCCACCAATTCCATGCCGACCATCAATCACCAGTTCACACAGGTTCTTTGTTATCCTACTTTCTCTTACACACTAGGGACAATTTACAGAGACCAATTAACCTGCAAACTTGCATGTCTTTGGGATATGGGAGGAAACCGGAGCACTCGGAGGAAGCCCAGGTGGTCACAGGGAGAATGTACAAATTCCACACAGACAGGACCCGAGGACAGGATCGAACTAAGGTCCCTGGACTGTGGGGAATTTGCTCTCAATCAACAATGCCTCTTTATGCTCAAGTTCGTTGCTTTGGCCTGAGAAATTCAGCTTTCCTCTTGGGCCTGGATTGTACTTGCTTCTTTTGTGCTTACACAATGTGTTCTTGCCTTGCGCAGACAGTTGAATCTATTTATAAATCTTTCTGTGTTTAGTAGCACCAAGATCAAAAAGTTGCCATTCTGGCCTCGGCATTCTTCAGTAGAAACAAGGAACTGCAGATGCAGATTAACAAAAAAGGCTGATAAAGTACTGGATTAACTCAGCAGGTCCTGCAGCATCCGTGGAGAACATGGATATTTTATTTTTCTCACACTCCATATTTCTCAAGTTTGCCGTGCAAGAAAGTGAAATGGCAAACACGTTCAGCCATTACTTTACACAAGGTTGATTTAATGTCTGCAGGAATAAGGTGTGGTGATGTGTCTGTGCACTGAATTCATGTGTCAAGTGACAACGAACAATGACATTATTTTATTATTTGAAGTCTGAAGCAGGGTCTCAACCCAAAACATCACCTATCCATGTTCTCCAGAGATGCTGCCTGTCCCCCATTAAGTTACTCCATTGGTTAATTGGCTTCTGTAAATTGTCCCTAATGTGCAGGATAGAACTAGTGTACGGGTGATCGCTGGTCGTTGCGGACCCGATGGGCCCTACGGCCTGTTTCCACGATGTATCTCTAATCTGAATTAAATCTATTTCCTCCATTCCCTGCTTATTCATGTTCCTCCCCAAAATCCCCATATGCAACTATTGTATTTGGCTCATCCAACAACCCTAGCAGTTCATTCCAGGCACCCACCACCCTCTGCGTAAAAAAAAAGATGTCCCGCACATCTCCTTTAAACTTTGCCCCTCTTAGCTTAAAGCTATGCCCTCACGTATTTACTTTTTCCATCCTGAGAAAAAAGGTTCTGAGTGTCTATCCTAGCTATGCCTCCCATAATTTTATATACTTTTATCAGATCTCCCCACAGCCATCGGCATTCCAGAGAAAACAATTCAAGTCTGTCCAAACTCTCCCTGTAGCTAGGCAGGCAATCAAGCCAGGCAAGATTCTGGTAAAACCTCCTCTACACCCTTTCCAAAGCCTCCACATCCGTCCTGTAATGGGGCGGCCAGAACTGCACATACTGTAATACTCCAAATCATGGGCCTGTCCCACTTAGGCAATCTTTTGGGCCACTACAGGCAACGGCCGCAAAATTTTCAACATGTTGAAAAATGTTCGCAGACTGCGGCGACAATTTTTGCTGTCTTAGGTTGTAGGTGCTATGGTAGGTTATCGCCAGGTGCCAAAGGTGAATTCCATTAAAAACCCGTCCCTTGCAGTCGCCTAAGTGGGACAAGCCCATTACGGTCAACTTTCTTCAGGCCTTATTGATTAATTCACCCATATGATGATTTTTACTGAACTGTACACATGGACATCCTAATCCCCTGGATAAACACTAGTAAAATTATATTCTAATGTATGTTTTTTTGGATTCAAAGTCGAAGGTTTTAGACAATATAAATGTTGTCGCAGTGTTGCCCACACATTTGTTTTCTGTAACTCTTTATACATCCCTCTTCCTTTCTATGAAGCATTCAGAGTCCAAGCCATTGATCCTTGCTCCCTTTTCCATTTCCCATTAATTGCCAACATTTGACATAAGCTGCTACGGACTTCATATTTTGCACAAAATAAAAGTCTAATGCAGAAGCAAATTAAATGCTCACTGCAAATCCAAGTAAATATCCCAAATTCACATCTCCCTTTCCATTAGTTCAAGATTACTTTCTCAGAAAATGCAACAGGATTAGTCATGAAATGATTGTTTTACATGGAGCGTGTCCAAATTCTTCATTTCACCACATTTGTGGGGTTTATCGAGAACTGCTGGCGATGAACGATTTGTGTTAGCTGGATGGTTACCATGCACACAATAGGGGTTCAGACCCTAGATAAATGGGATCACTTGATGGTCCAACACAATACTGCAGATTTGTTAACACAAGTCGCCTGTTGGGAATGAAGATAGACACAATGTGCTGGAGCAACTCAGCTTGTCAGGCAGCACATCTGGTGGACAAGGATGGGTGACGTTTCAGGTTGGAACCCTTCTTCGGACCGTGCCTGTTAGTAATTCAGGACTTCAATAGGATTCCCACTATTTCACTGGAATCCCATAGAAGATGCTTAAAACAACTTTAAAGGCTCTAAAAGCAGCACGTTCTTTGTAGGTAATATCTATACTATTACTAAAACTCTCATCTTGACCACTTCCGTGCTTTCTTTTTAATTTGTGCATAAACGGTACCCTTTATCGCTGGGATTTTTTCGTCATCTTACTCACCGTTCTCCTCTCCTCCAAGCGTACCAGGTTTTGTTCCGATCGGTGGAAGATTACAAAAATTATGGATTAAAAAATCGTGAGGTCAGCAGTTTGGTCTTCTCACCTGTCATTAACTATGAAGGTAACGCCCCTTCCGCAACTCGCTGGAGAATAAAGCCCTGGAGGCGGGGCTAAGTCCACAAGTGCTGATTGAGTATGCAAATGTAGTTGGGGTAATTCACTTTGTGGAGTCGGGTACGCCGCCGTGTGGTCGGGAGGTGCTGTGCGGTGTCGGGTAAGCCGCTGTATGGAGTCGGGAAAGTTGCAGTGTAGAGTCGGGAAAGTTGCCGGTGGCCGCTGAATGGAGACTCTCCCCCCACACTCCCCACACCCCCCTTCTCCACTTCCCCCCTCCTCCTCACACACACCCTCTTCCCCCCTTCCTCCCTCCCTACACACCCATCCCCCTCCTTTACCCCTCCCCCTTCCTCCCCCTCCACACCACCCCATGCCACCTCACCCTCCCACGCCACCCCACCCCCCCAACGCCACCCCACCCCCCCAACGCCACCCCACCCCCTCATGCCATCCCACCTCGCCCATGCCACGCCACCCCCCGTCCCCACGCTACCCCCCGTCCCCACGCCACCCCCCAGTCCCCTACGCCACCCCCCCATCACCCCCTCCGCACACCACCCCCCCTCCCCCACACCACCCCCTCCCCCACACCATGGTGGAATATTGAATTGGGGAATGGGTTGCATTGGGGGACCGGGCCTATCGTGTGACTGGGACCCAACGGGTCCCACTTAGTCTAGTACTTTATATTTTCTTCTCAGTTCATATGTTTTATGTTAAGCATAATGATGATAGAAGCATTGCCAAATACTGTCCAAAATTAAAAGACCCGCCTAAAGAGAATACAGGAGACAGTGCCAAATATTTGTTGAAGACCAATTTTAATCCCTTGTTTATTTTCATTACTTTTGAATGGCAGCATAGATCAAGATGCAGTAATGCAACAGGCATGGCGCATTTTTTTGTGCAAACTAGGTGCCGCGGATGTAAAGCAGGTGGGAAGCTGAATGGAGTCTTCAACAGGGAAAGATCTTACTCAGCAGAGCAGGGACTGCCTGTTGAGATGAAGAGATTATCACTATAGCTCTGCCTTGTTGTATAAATATTTGGCTTATAAACTCTTTGGAGCGTGTTGTGGAAATGTTTTAATTCTCGTCCGGTGACATCAGGTGTTATTAACCCTCGTGAAAATCTAGCAATTTATCAATGATTGCAGTAATTATTTAAGATGACAACCTGCCATCTGCTCCCAACAGATACAATAAGGGAAGTGATACTTAAATTCCAGACTCCTTGCAAGTCAGGCATGAGCTGCAGATCCCCTTGTAGATAGTCTTTTGAAGCAATTCTTTCTTCGTGGCAAGCAGGAACTGGCAACGTTTTACTGTGCTTT
This sequence comes from Raja brachyura, assembly GCA_963514005.1. The sequence continues at coordinate 16,569,391 of OY740785.1, forward strand.
ATGATGGAGGTGATTGTGGCAGACCCATAAGTAGCATGATAGAATCTTACTTTAAACTATTCATCTATTTTTCCAATTCCCATAGTTGGCAAGATTATTGCCGTGATGTAAACACTCTTATTGAGAACATTTCCTGTTAAATTAGCTGCTTTCTCGTGTATTTGTGAATCTTCATTGACGACATAGGTTTAAGGTGAGGGGGGAAAGATTTAATAAGAATCTGAGGGGTAGCTTTTTCAGGCAAAGGGCAGTAGGTGTATGGAACGAGCAGCCAGAGAAAGTAGTTGAGGCAGGTACTATTATAATGTTTAACAAACATTTTGACAGGTACATGGATAGGACAGGTTTAAAGGGATATGGGCCAACTGCAGGTAGGTGGGAATAGTGTGTTGGTCGATGTGGGCATGTTGGTCGGTGTGGGCAAGTTGGGCTGAGGGCCTGTTTCCACGCTGTAAGAAACTTGTATTTCTTTGCGGTGTAGGGGAGGGCGAGGTGGGAGGCAGTTCAGCCCACCAATTCTATGCTGGCTCTCCATTTCTCCCAAATTTTATCCTGAAACCTATTCTCCCGAGGGTTTACCAGTTGAATCGCAGATGAATGGGGCGGAACATGGTGTAGAGGGTAGATTTGCTGCCTTACAGCGCCAGAGACCCTGACTATGGGACTATGTCTGTACGGAGTTAGTACATTCTCCCTTTGACCGCGTGGGTTTACTCCGGATGCTCCGGTTTCCACCCACACTCCAAAGATGTGCAGGTTTGTAGGTTAATTGGCTTTGGTAAATTGTAATAAAAATTGTCCTTGTGTGTGTGTAGGTTAGTGCATGAGTGATCGTTGGTCGATGCGGAGTCGGTGGACTGAGGTGCCTGTTTCCACACTGTGTCTCTAAAGTCTATCGTCTAAAGAATGAGTGGGTAGTCTTAGAGTTTGCAGATGACTCGAGTCATGGAGTCATACAGCATGGAAACAGACCCTTCAGCCCAAGTTGCCCAGGCCGACCAATATGCCCCGTCTCCAGTAGTCTCATCTACCCGCCTTTAGCCCATACCTAAAATAGACACAAAAAGCTGGAGTAACTCAGCGGGTCAGACAGTATCTCTGGAGAAAAGGAATAGGAGACACTTCCGGTCAAGACCCTTCTTCAGACTGAGAGTAGGGGAGAGGGAAACGTGAGATATAGACGGTGAAATAGAAAAAATGAATGAAAGATATGCAAAAACGTAATGATGAAACGGTCTCTTGGTGTTCGCTGTGGGCTAGGTGAAACGCGTTATGCAGACAATTAAACTCATTGGACGACAGTGAAACTAGTACAATGACGGAGAGAGAGGGGATGTTCTCTAACTTGAAGTTAGAGAAATCAATATTCATACCACTTTCTTTTTGTTTAGTTTAGAGATGCAGCGCAGAAACAGGCCGTTCGGCTCACCGAATCCGCGCTGACCAACGATCCCAGCACACTAACATTATCTTACACGCACTCAGGCCAATTTACAATTTTACCAAGCCAATTAGTCTACAAACCTGTACGTCTTTGGAGTGTGGGTGGAAACTGAGTACTCGGAGAAAACTCACGGAGGTCAACGGGAGAACGTACAATCTCCGTACAGTCAGCACCCATAGTCAGGACTGAACCCAGCAACTCTACCACTGCACCACCGTGCAGCCGCCCCCCCTCTCCCCCCCCGTCCCATAATTATCAGCATCAGCGGACCCCGCCTGCAGGGGAAGATCAACTCATCAGGACATTTTACTTGGCACACTTAAGTGAATGATTGTGAAAAGATGACCCGTTCAAGCTTCAGCGCAGTAATTAACTGTGTACTATGCAGAATCCTGGATGTGTTCCCATGTATAGTGCAAATGGACACCATTCATCAGGGCATTCTGTGGCAATCTGTGACAATATCTCAAGCTGTTTTAACCTCATCCTGTAACTCTCTTCCCAAACTCCCTGCCTGTTTATTGCATCAACATGTTTTCTGTTGTAAGGATGCTCTCTATATGCCACTTATTGTACACAAATATATACCATCTGAGTAGCAAGTGGTTCATGACGACCCAGCATCTAAAAGATCCCCAAAAGAAATGGATGCATTCAACAAGGAAAGTACAAAGTACAGTGGTTACAAATTATCTTACATCGCAAAAGCGAATAATCTTTCAAATCAGGACAATTCACAAGCCAAAATGTTTAATATTTCTTTCAGATATCATTCAAAAACATTAGCTCTCTGCAAAACTGTTGCCGTGTTAGTTTATTACATTTCGATGCTGTTTAGTTTTTTAAAGTTTATTTTAGCGATACAGAGCAGAAACAGGCCCTTTGGCGCACCTATTCCACGCCAACCAGCGGTACACTGCCGTACACTGACACTATCCCACACACTAGGGACAGTTTACAATTTTTTACCAAAGCCAATTAACATACAAATCTGTACGTCTTTGGAATACGGGAGGAAACCGGAGCTCCTGGAAAAAACCCACGCGGTCACAGGGAGAACATACCAACTCTGTACAGGCAGCACCCGTAGTCAGAATCGAACCCGGGTCCCTGGCGCTATGAGGCAGCAACTCTCCCTCTGCGACACTGCTGGAAGCAGTTTAACGTTCTGTTTTAGCTTTCCTGAGATATGTCTGCTAACATTGCCCTCATGGTTCCGAAGCCGCGTCCAAACATCAAAACCTGTTCAGCCTCATCTGTTTATAATGCTTAGAAGTATTTTAGTCCCACACAATCCTTCTCCTTGGGGAAGATAGGCAGTATATTCTGCTCCCATATCACTGGAAATGTTCCCACCAAATAACCCCAATATCTCTTGGACAAGCCTCGTTGACACATCATGGCTGCCTTCTGCCTCAATGCCTTTTTCCTGAACGTCAATGGAGTGTCACAGTGGCACACTTGGTCAAGCTGCTGCATCACAGAGCCAGACACCTGGACACAGGCACAAGGTGCTGGAGTAGCATCAGTAGCTCAGCGGGTCAGGCAGCATCTCGAGGAAAATGACGGGTGATGTTTCGGATCAGGACCCTTCTTCAGACTGCTGATTCAGAGCCCTGGGTTCAATCCTGACCTCGAGTGCTGTCTATATGGAGTTTGCATGTTCTCCCTGTGACCCAAGTGGGTTTCCTCCAGATGCTCCAGTTTCCTCCCACATCCCAAAGGCGTTGGGGTTTACAGGTTAATTGGCTTCTGTAAATGGACCCTAGTGTGTTGGGAGTGGATGAGAGTGTGGGATAACGGAGTGTGAACAGATGATGGATTTTTCGGACGATTCAGTGGGCCAAATGACCTGTTTTCATGCGGTATCTCTAAACTAGATAGCGCAGCATGGTGTCACTCTCATAGCAATACTTTAAAAATAATTAAATCGGACAATGTATGAAACGGCATCATTCCTAATGCCAATGGCCGCAGTCACGCACGATCAGTATGGTGAACATTCTTCAGCAACATCTCCAATACCAATGATTTCTGTTGCAAATGAACATTGATACATATTAATTTACTTTCAAATTTTTAGTTTTAGTTTTTTATTTTTATTTTGTAGTTTTAGAGATACAGGGTGGAAATAGGCCCTTCAGCCCACCGAGTCCGTGCCAACCAGCGATCACCCACATATCAACGCAATCCTACACACACTAGGAACAATTTACATTTATACCAAGTCAATTAACCTATAAACATGTACGTCTTTGGAGTGTGGGAGGAAACCAAAGATCTCGGCGAAAACCTACGCAGGTCACGGGGAGAACGTACAAACTACATACAAACAGAACCCATGGTCAGGATCGAACCCGGGTCTCTAGGGCTGTAAGGCAGGATCTCTACCGCAGCATCACCGTGCCGCCCCTTCACTTCAACTGGAATCATATGGAACTGAGATGGCACGGTGGCGCAGCTGTAGAGTTGCTGACTCGAGGTGCTGTCTGTACAGTGTTTGTACCTTCTACCTGTGACTGCCTGGGTTTGTACTTTAATTGGCTCCAGTAAAATTGTAAATTGTCCCTAGTGTGTAGGCTAGTGTACAGGATGATCGTTGGTCAGCGCGGACTCAGTGAGCCGAAGGACCTGATTCCGCGCTGTATCTCAGAAGTCAAAATGTCTAAGGTGCTGGTTTATTTAAAAAAACACAAAGTGCTGGAGTAACTCAACAGGTCAGGCAGCATCTCTGGAGGATATGGATTTTTGGCGTTTTGGGTCGGGACCCTTCCTCAGACACTGAAGAAGACAAAATCTGAAGAAAGGCCTGGCAGCTTCCTCCTCCTTCGGAGACTGAGGAAGGTTCCCGACCGAAAACGTCATTTAGCTTTGTCCTCCAGAGATGTTGCCTGACCCGCTGAGTTAATCCCGCACTTTGTGTGTGGTTTATTTTGCTTGGAGTCTCTACCATAGTGTAATGTAACCTGATGCATTTGGATTTAGGTTGCATTTTCCCAATGTGATGCAGAAACCGATCCTCGTTCCCGCTCGTCAGACCAGTCCTGGCTCACGGAGACAGGCTCTCTGGGTCTTTAATTTCCTCCGGGTATGCATCTGAATAAAATTCCTGTCAGTGTTCTTGTGGTATCCAAAAACCTTTTTATATTGTTTATCGCACAAAAGACTTTGATGCAAATATATCAAAGCTGTGCGTTTGCCAGAGAGAGTCTCTTGGGAAATTATTTTTGGGCAGGTAATTATTATTTTTTTGCAGTCCCAAGTTGTAATGCACTCTTGTCTTTTGCAGAGAGTGTTTGTAAAAGGCATTGGAGATCTGCCTTGAGGAGAAACACATTCAGAGCTCTGGAGGGAATGAGAGACTGCAAGTCTGGTTCAGTCGTTCCGAAGTGTTAGCATAGGTATGATGAGCCATATGGCACAACGGGTCAAGCATTAAGCTTCTTGAAGAGCTCAAAAGAATGTTAGAAATGGGAGCAGGACTAAGCCGTTTGACCCTTTCCACTGCTCCGCCGTTCATCAAGATCATGGCTGGTTTTCTGCCTCTGTGCCTTTAGTCTCAATGTTAATGGGGGCGACTAGTGATGCAGCAGGTGGAGCCGTGTCTCATGTCGCCAGAGACACGGGTTCCATCCTGACCTCGGCTGCTGACTGCGGGGAGTTTGCACGTTCTCCCTGTGCCTCCCACGTCCCAAAGATATACGAGTTTGTGGGTTTGCCTCTGTTGATTGCCCCTAGAGTGTAGGGAGTGGATGCAAAAATGGAATAATATAGAACTAGTGTGACCAGGTGATCGATGGTTAGTGTGGATTCACTGGGCCAAAGGGCCTGTTTCCATACTCCATCTCGAAACTAAACTGTGCTAAGGGCGGGACAGTGGCGTAGTGTTAAGGCTGAAGCCTCACAGTGCTAGAGACCTGGGTTCGATCCTCACTAAGGGTGCTGCCTGTACCAAGTTTGTACGTTCTCCCCGTGACTGTATGCCTGCTCCCATTTCTCCGGGTGCTCCGGTTTCCTCCCACACTGTCTTTGGTTGTGCAGGTTTGTAGGTTCATTGGCTTCGTAAAATTATAAATTGTCCTTGGTGTGTGTAGGATAGTGTTAGTGTACGGAGTGATCGCTTGTTGACGTGGACTTGGTGGGCTGAAGAGCCTATTTCCACGCTGTATCTCTAATGTCGAAATCCCCATATCCTTGTGAGTACTTCAATTGTCCACGATCTGTTAATCGCTGTTCTGAATGTACACACTGAATGAATCTCAGCTTTCACCATCTTCTGCGTAAAGAAATGTCTCCTCATCGCAGTCGTACGTTGTTGACCGCATGCAACGGAGTTTGTACGTTCTCCCCGTGACCTGTCTGGGTTTCCTCCGAGATCTTCCGTTTGCTCCCACCCTCCAAAGACGTAAAGGTTTGTAGGTTAATTGGCTTAGGTATAAATGTAAATTATCCCTCGTGAGTATAGGATTGTGTTAATCTGCGGGGATCGCTGGTCGGTGTGGACTCGGTAGGCCGAAGGGCCTGTTTCCACGCTGTATCTCTAAACTAAAAAACTAAAAATAAAATTACATTTGCACAGTGGCAGAGTGAAGGCCAGAGAGGTTTCCAGGAGCAGTGCCCAATAACCTGTTGGAGCAGCAGCAATATCGACAGCGAACTGGCAAACAGATTCAAGGTCAGTGAACACAAGACAACACTAATCTCAGCAAATATGAACTTAGCGGATTTGTTTTAGAGATACAGCATAGAAACAGGCCCTTTGGCCCACCGAGTCCACGCGGACCATCAATTGCTCCAGGTCTATGTTATCACAGTTTCACGTCCTGCACACTAGGGGCAATTTACAGAAGCCAATTAGCCTACCAACCCGCATGTATTTGGAATGTGGGAGGAAACCGGAGCGCCCGGAGAAAGTCCATGTGGTCACAGGGAGAACGTACAGTCTCCGTACAGACAGCACCCATAGTCAGGTCTCTGGCGCTTTAAGGTAGCAAGTCTACCACTGCACCACCGTGCCGCCCAATACACAATACTCCAGCTGTGGTCTCGGTAAATACAGCCATTTGTAACTGCAAGAAGACATCTTGACTCCAGGACTCAAATGCTCTGATAATGAAGAACAACATAACATTTGCCTTGCAAATCACTTGCTGCGCTTGGACCTTGCTTTTCAATCACTTGTATGCAAGGACGTGTAAATCCCTTTGATCATCAGCTTTCCCATTTCTTTATCCTTTGAAAAATGTCTCTTTTGTGCACTGAAGTGGATAACTCTACATTTTCCACATTATTTTGCTCCTGGCACACTATGTCCGCTAATCCAGCTTGTCTATAATCTCCTTGCAGCCTCTTTTCGTCCTCCTGCATATCGCAATCCCGCCTAGCTTTCTATTGGAAGCAAATTCATAAATCTGATATTTGGTCCCTCAAAGGATAGTTGACGTAGATTTTGCACAGATGGAGCTCAAGGCCAAATCCCTGTGGTACCTGTGCAAAGCTCAAAGTGCTGGAGTGACCCAGCGGGTCAGGCAGCGTCGGTGGAGGGAATGGATAGACGATGTTTCAGATCGGGACTCTTCAGACTAATTGTAGCATGCAGGGGGGGAGGAGGGAGGGGGGAGAGAAAGATGTCGTGCCTCACTGGTTACCTCCTACCAAGCTAAGAGTGATCTATTTGTTGCAACTTTTTTTTTGTTCTATTTCCCATTCTTGACTCTTAACTCATTGACCCACCTTTGGTTTGGAATATTATGGAAAAACGCTCTGAAACTCCAAAGGAGTCAATGGTGCTTTATTGTCACGTGCTAGGGCACAGTGAAATTCTTTTCTCACAAACAGTCCAGTAGAGTATTGCCATACTTACGCACGCACAATCTCTTATTGCAAAGTGTACAGAAATTGTCTACTGATCCCGCATCCTAAAGGAGCCATGTTTTGGAGCTATTTTCCAAGTCCAGTCCGCGCTCTAGGTCTCGTGGAGCAGCGTCCGCTCCAGGCGAGCCCCAGGCTGCTGCAGGGCCTCCAGCCTTCACAGTCCCTTCGACGTGTCGACCGTCCAGCGAACCGACGTCCCTCTCCTCGCCCGTCCACCTTTGTGCTTCGGGGCACCTCCCGCAGCCGACCTCGAGGGTGCGGTAGGCCGGAACCCGGCTCCCACTCCTCCCCTACCCTAATGGCCTCGCTCCTCACCCATCGCGCTTGTCATCATCGCCGGCTCCATCCTCCCAGTCTCTGGTGTTCAGGAAAGAGCAGGGTCTGCTCAGCGGCTTCCCCCCTGCCGACCGCGGCCTGCCGGGTCTTACATAGACTATTAGCCCAGCATGAAAATATTATAATGGGGGCGTCTAATGGTAGCAAAAACAGGATGGCAGATTATTATCTAAATGGTGTCAAGTTGGGAAAAGGGGAAGTACAACAGGATCTGGGGATCCTTGTTCATCAGTCACTGAAAGTAAGCATGCAGGTACAGCAGGCAGTGAAGAAAGCGAATGGCATGTTGACCTTCATAACAAGAGGAGTTGAGTATAGGAGCAAAGAGGTCCTTCTGTAGTTGTACAGGGCCCTAGTGAGACCACACCTGGAGTATTGTGTACAGCTTTGGTCCCCTAATTTGAGGAAGGACATTCTTGCTATTGTGGGAGTGCAGCGTAGGTTTACAAGGTTAATTCCCGGGGTTTGTGGGACTGTCATATGCTGAGAGAATGGAGTGGCTGAGCTTGTATACTCTGGAATTTAGAAGGATGAGAGGGGATCTTATTGAAACACACAAGATTATTAAGGGTTTGGACACACTAGAGGCAGGTAACATGTTCCCGATGTTGGGGGAGTCCAGAACCAGGGGCCACAGTTTAAGAATAAGGAGTAAGGCATTTAGAATGGAGACGAGGAAACACTTTTTCACCCAGAGAGTTGTGAGTCTGTGGACTGCTCTGCCTCAGAGGGCAGTGGAGGCCGGTTTTCTGGATACTTTCAAGAGAGAGCTACATAGGTTTCTTAAAGATAGCGGAGTCAGGGGATATGGGGAGAAGGCAGGAACGGGGTACTGATTGGGGATGATCAGCCATGATCACATTGAATGGCGTTGCTGGCTCGAAGGGCCGAATGGCAGCTCGTTCCATACACCCACCACCCTTTGTTTGAAAATGTCACCCCTCAGGTTCCTATTAAATCTGTCTCCCCCTCACCTTAATTTTTTCACCCTCTTCTGAAGAAAGTTCTACGTTATCCCACATTCTCATCTATTCACCTACGCACCAGAGGCAATTTACAGCGACCGATCGACCTCCACACATTGTCTGGAATGGCTGGGTTGCCTGAAGGAAGCCCACGTGGTCACAGGAAGAACATGCAAATTGCACAGACAACACCTGCGGTCAGGATCGAACCTGAATCTCTGGTGCTGCAAGGTAGCGGCTCAACCAGCTGTGCCACCCTCTGTGCCACTGTGTCAGTCAGTCCTATTATTCTTTTTAAAATGCTATCTTATTACATCCTCTTTCAGGAGCCAGGCTGCCACTCTGCTTCGTACACAAATGGCCCATTGCTTTCAAATGTTGTAAGGGAAAGATAAAATCTCGCAAGTTGTGCACGTAAAGATGAAAAGGTTAAGGGTTCCAAAATGTTACGTGCACAATAAAATGCACACAATCTAAATGTACCGATAAAATCTCAGCCAATAACCGCAACTAAACAAAATTGGTTTTTAAATTGCCAATACTATTGTTGCCTTCACTTGCCGTTATTCTTTGACAAATTTTGATCACTTTATCGAAGCTGTTTAAATATTTTGCTGGCTGCTATTTATTCCCATTCGCGAAAACTTGTCCTTTAAACAAAAAAGGACACAAAGTGCTGGAATAACTCAACGCATCCGGCAGCATCTCTGGAGAACATAGATAGGTGACGTTTCATATTGGGACCCTTCTTCAGACTGATTGTAGGGGGGGGAGGGTGGAGGTGGAAGGAAGAAAATTGGAAAAGGGAAGAAGGGTCTCGACCCGAAACTTTACCTATCCATGTTCTCTAGGATCTGCAGTTCTTTTTTTCCAATTTAACAAAATATGTTTAGTTTACTGTTCCTTAGCACAACTGATTTTGTGTGGGTTCCCTTCACAAAAAATATAACTTGATGAATTACAATGTCTTATTTGCAAACACGTGGCTCAGAAGTGTAAAGATCTTCAAATGGAAATTTGGTGTGCTTTGTAGCCTTATTAACGCAAAGTATTGGAAGTGGATGCTGCTGGATACAACCAGCGGTATGAATATTGATTTCTCTAGTTTCAAGTAACCCTTGCATTCCCTTTTTCTCCGTCCCTCCCCTGCTAATTTCACTGTTCGTATCCTTTCGTTATCACATCCTCCTCAGCCAACAATGGACCTGGGTGAGCTCCTTGGCCATCGGTGCCAGCTCTGATTTGTTTTGTATCTTTTCATACCACTAGTTTCCCTCTCCCCTGATTCTCAGTCTGAAGAAGGGTCTCAACCCAAAGTGTCACCTTTTCCTTTTCTCCTGAGATGCTGCCTGACCCGCTGAGTTACTCCAGCATTGCGTGTTTATCTACTGGATAGACACATCAGTGATCATTTAGGCTTTGTACCTTGAATTGCTGCACTGGGGAGGTTTCGAATGGAGCTTCAAAAGTGCTGCAGTAACTCAGTGGGTCTGGCAGCATCTCTGAAGAACATGGCCGGTGACATTTAGTGTCGGTACCCCTCTTTAGCCTCTCAAGAAGTCTAAAGAGTGAAGCTTGTTATAACAAAGCAGAAGATAAGCTAATACACACGGTTACCTTCGGTCTTTTCAGCGCATGCTGACTGTAACTTGGTGGGCTTCGTGTTTCTTTAAATGTGAGATGTGAAGAGAAAGGAAGCAGGCCTATAAAAATGTATTACCGTGATACGGTCTCCATATTTACATTGTTTTCGGGTATTGTGCTCGGAGCAGAAGCAAGTCACAAAATGCTCACAATGTGGTGAAATACACTTCTAAATATACCAAAATACAACTTGGTGGAATGAATGCATGTTTTATTCTTGCATTTATGCAGCCACTTAATGTTTTTATGGATACAGTTCGATTTGTGTAAATTCGACACTTCACAATGCATTTCTTATATTTAAGTTACTTCTGCACATTTTCTTAAAAATATGGAGTTTTTGTTGAAATTTTACAGTGCGTTAGTGTGGCCTCTCCAGCAATACTGCATACAATTTTGGCCTCCTTACGGAAAAAAAGATATAGTAACATAGGAGGCGGTACAGACGTTATTCAGCAGGCTTACTCCTGGGATGAGTGGATTGTCTCACTAACGGAGATGGGTGGCACGATAGTGCAGCGGTAGAGTTGCTGTCTTACAGCGCCAGGGTCCCTCGTTCAATCCTGACTACAGGTGCTGTCTGTTCAGAGTTTGTACGTTCTCCCCATGACCTGCGTGGGTTTTCTCTGGGTGCTCCATTTTCCGCCCACGCTCCAAAGATGTACAGGTTTGTAGGTTAATTGGCTTGGTATAAATGTGAATTGTCTCTAGTGAGTAGGACAGTGTTAATGTGCGCGGATCGCGGCACAAACTTGGTGGGCTGAAGGGTCTGTTTCCGCGCCCCATCTCTAAACTAAGCTAAACTAAAATTTGTGGACATTAAAACCATGCAAAATCTTGCAGAATTTCTGACATTTCTCTGTGGAAGAAGGGTACGGAAAGAAAAGAGCTGACATTCTACTTGGGTAATGTCATTACTCATGCAACATGACTTGAATAGTTGGACACGTAGTCAAGCACATATCACAAATCTTATTTTTATTATTTATTATTATATATGATATACTTATTATTAATTTGCAACACTTAGCACCAGGAAGATGGGGAAATCATTCTCTCTCAATTGGAGTTTCTTCAGAGCAGTGATTTTTATTAATTGAGACATTTATGAAGATAAAACTGTTCTTCAATTTTCTTTAGAAGTTAATGTTAGTTGTTTTAAATTTAAATGGCTGTGAATCACTGGTGCGCTATTCCAGACTAGTTTTGCTGTCATATGGCAAATATTAAGAATTGCGACAACTAAGTAACTAATCAAAGAGTTATTTGCTCGAGCGAGAACAAAATACTGCAGATGTTTTTGGCCGGCTGAAAGCCACAGGAATAGTGCCGTGGAAGCTCATGAGATGACGAGATTTTACTGAGTATCTGGACAAAGCGGCAAATCAATGCATTAGACCAACACTGAGCTCCGAGTGTGGAGGTAGGCACTGCAGATGCTGGCGTACACCGAAGACAGACACAAACTACAAAACTTTTAACTCAAGAGTCTGAAGAAGGGACTCGACCCGACTCCTTCTCTCCAGAGATGCTGCATGTCCCGCTGACTTACTCCAGCATGTTGTGTCTATCTCCGGTGCAAACCAGCATCCGCAGTTCCTTCCTCCACAACGCTCGTTTTGCCAGCCCTGGCAAGATCCGGATATTCCCCTCACCTCCAACATCGCAATTCCCCCACCCGCCACATTCCCGTGCACTCCACCTTACTCCATGAGTAACCTGCATCTGCAGTTCCCTCCCACACTTTCGTTTGTATTGATTCACAAGAGGTACATTGCTCCCGAAAGGATGGCTTCCCTTGTCGACGAGGAAACCGAATAGCCTACCTTCTGCAGCCACAGCGTGTTGTTTTCCATTATATTTTCGAGCTGCTGAAGCCTTTGCACGGAGCCGCCGTTATCCCCTTCCGGAGAATCCCTTTGCACCGTGTTAGGCACAAAGTGGTTTGACACCGAGCGACAGTTGTCCACCTCAGGCAGCAGGAAAGTGTAGCTGCAAGAGCCGTGCTGAATTTGATAGTGCCTTTTCCCAGTGTTATCCATCTTGTGAAACCCAGTTCCCAAGGAAAGACTGCAGCTGAAGAAAAGCAATGATGGAATCAACATTTTCCGCGTCTGTTCTCGGTGCAGAAAGTCAAGTCCTTTGTATATGAAATGCAATCCAAAGATTTTTTTTTTGAGGAAAAGATCTGTCAGAGGAATTTTTTCAGTTGTGCTGCTTTTTATCCTCTGGAATTCTGTGGTGAAATTGCCAAGTACAAAGCACTGTGAACTGTTGCTGCTTGATGTTCTGTCAGAGCTGGAGTAATAAGGTTCTGTATTACTTCCTGTAGCCTTTCAGTCTGTGTTGTGCAGGCAGAGACAATGCTGTAAAGCAAACATTATTCCCCACTGGCTTGGTTTCCCAGCTTGAAAGTGCCCTTTTTAAAAAAAAAAATCTGAAGCCTCACTGCGCACGTTTCTGCAAGCTGCTGTATCTGACTCAAATCAATGCAGCGTTTTATGATGATTTGACAGGAAAGGCAGAAGTGTTATATGTGTGCCCTGCCCCTGCAAGGGCTGCCTGTTACCTTCCACCAAGGGGAGGTCACTTGCCAGACAGCAGAGATGCAAGAGAACGTTTCATATCCAACCCACACTACGTTTACCAAAAACATCCAAAAGACAGACGATTGGCCCCTAACAGAGCCAGTGGTAATTCCCTTTCAGTCCTTTGTGGGAGAATCTATGAATAGACTGAAGAAATCAGTTCTGGCTTCTCTCGGACTACGTGCTGGAGTACATTATACAGCTAGGAATGAAAGATTGTAGTGGCGGGTGAAAGTACTTGTATTTGTAGGTGAAAGCCTCTTGCCTCCATTCACTTTCTATGAAATAACCAATGCCTTCAACATATTGTTCTTAGAAAACCTAGTGTGAGCAAACTGTGCTCTGCACTTTTAAAGAGAGAAATGGGTCAGCGTGCTCAAGCCCTTCTGCCTTCATTCGATTCAGCTCAGCGAGTAAAGGCTGGTGTGAAAATTTTGAAAACCATAATTTCGCGTATTTCTCGGCTCACACGGTGCACATTTCAGATAATTAGGAACAATGTCATCATCTTAAGTCAACACATTTCAGTGAAATGGAAGGTAGACACAAAATGCTGGAGTGACTCAGCGGGACAGGCAGCATCTCTGGGGGGAAGGAACATGTTTCGACAAGATCCCGAATTTTTAGTCAAGTGTCAGTGCCGTCAATTAGGCATCTAATTCATTTTCAATGCCGAGGATGTGTTGGCTTGCGAAAATGTAGGTGATTCATTTGCGAGAAACATAAACGTCCTTCTGAGAGATCTCTGCTTTGCTCAGTTCTGAGAACTAAAAGCTGTTCTCAGCCCTGGCGTTTTGACATCCTTCCCAGCGATTAATTTGGTCACTTATCAGCTCAAAGCACATTTCTACCGGGCAAGCAGACCTTTAGAGAAATGTTTTTGGTTTCACTAATTAATTAATCTGCTTGCTGTATCAAAACTGGAACATGGTTTAAAACACTGGAGTAATTGTTAAAATCAGTTCATATAAAGCCTTGACAATCTGCCAAATTGTTATAGAGGAATTGATTTTTTTTTGCTGTGAAAGGAGCAAAGCGTTTTGTTCTCAATAACTGAGCTGTTACCCTAAGTTCGGAGGTGTTTTACAATTCACCTTTTGCTAATTTTGTTGAGTGCAATGATTGCAGTTAAGTGTTCAATTTTACCCCCTTTCGGGACATGGCCCTTTCAAGTGCTCGTGACACTGAGAGTGATTAATTTTCATAAAAAGCCAAGGAGTTGTGCGCTGCTAGGTTTGGAAGGTCTTGCAATCCAATGGGAAAAGTTGACTTCTTTTAGCGCAAATATCAGACAGCCTCTCTTGGCAGCTCAGCTGAAGATTATTCCCTCTTTGTGCAAAAGGAAAATGTGGCGCAGTGGTCGAGTTGCTGCCTCACAGCGCCAGGGACAGGGGTTCGATCCTGACTACGGGTGCTGTCTGTACTGAGTTTGTACCTTCTCCCTGTGACCGCGTGGGTTTTATCCGGGTGCTCCTGTTTCCTCCCGCATTCCAAAGGCGTACAAGTTTGTAGATTAATTGACTTTGGTTAAAAAAAAAGAAAATTGTGCCTAGTGTGTGGGATAGTGCTAGTGTGCGGGGAATCTCTAATCGGCACAGAACCGGTGGGCCGAAGGGCCTGTGGGACGTATCTGTAAGCTGAACTAAACTAAACTTAAATGAGCTAGATGCTGTCCTGGATAATCATTTTTACCTTACCTTCTCTAAAAAAATCAGCATATTGAAGCTTTTATATATAAAAAACTATTTTATACATCTTTATCTATGCAGCTGAAGTGATAAGGTTTGTTCTTTGCAAGTGAGATACAGAGATACCACGCAGAAACAGGCCCTTCAGCCTACCGAGTCCATGTCGACCAGGGTTCACCCCGTACATTAGCACTATCCTATACACTAGGAACAATTTTCCAACTTACTGAAGACAATTAACCTATACATGTGTACGTCTTTGGAGTGTGGGGGGAAACCAGAGCACCCAGAGAAAACCTACGTAGTCACAGGGAGAACATACAAACTCGGTACAGACAGCACCCAAAGTCGGGATCGAACCCGGGTCTCTGGTGCTGAAAGGCAGTAACACTACCGCTGCGCCACCGTGCCACCCTATATTAAATTCCATATTCCTCCTATCCTGCTCATTCAAGTATTTGTCAAGATACCTCTGAGACAACTGTTCCTTCCTCCACCTCCTCCTCTGGCAGCCCATTCTAGATACCATCATGATACACAAAGGGCGGTGGGTGTATGGGACGAGCTGCCGGAGGAGGCAGTTGAGGCAGGTATCTAGACCCTATGTGCATTCACCCCGTGACCACATGATATTTCTCCTAGATCTTCGGTTTCCTCCCATACTCCAAAGACATACAGGTTTGTAGGTTAATTGGCTTGGTATAAATGTAAATTGTCGCTAGTGTGTGTAGGATAGTGTTAATGTGCGGGAATCACTGGTCGGCATGTACTTGGTGGGCCGAAGGGCCTGTTTCCATGCTGCATCTCTAAACTAAACTAATCCAGGCGACATCCATGTGAATCTGGAGAAACAAGAAAGTCTGAAGAAGGGTCCCACCCAAAACGTCACCCATCCATTTTCTTCAGATACGCAGCCTGATCCCCGAAGCACTTTGTGTCCATCTTTGATATAAACCAGCATCTGCAGTTCCTTGTTTCCACATGGAACTACAGATGTTGGTTTACAATAAAAATACACAAAGTAACTCAGCGGGTCAGGCAGCATCCCTGAAGGACATGGATTAGTGACGTTTCGGGTCTGAAAAAGGATCATGTTCCGAAACGTCTCCCTTCAATGTTCTCCAGAGATGCTGCCTGACCCTCTGATTTGCTCCAACACTCTGTGTCTAACTTTGTGATTTTTTTTTCTGGTTAGAAAATATTTAACTCTTTGAATATTTTCCCCATTCTTAATAATGCGAACTAATGGTGCAAAGATCCAGATTTACGATTTAACCACTCATAATTCCTTAATCTGTGTCCTCTGTTTTACATCTGAATATGATCATTTTGCTTGTGTTTTTATTGCTTTGTCTCAATTGCTGATCATGTTTTTAGTCACGGCATTCATCTTAATTTTGCCTGTCAGAAGCATTTTCTTTGTGGCCTGTCTTGGCAGAACATACGCAGCAGACACTCTTGGATGTTGTACAAAGGTGCTATTTCATGCTGTTTCCATGCCCTGTCTCTTACGTCTCACTGGAAGTTAGAGGGAGGTAAAATTAATCATGAAATGCTAAAGTGACTGTGCTTCAGTTTATTCCACACGAAGTGAAACCTTAGAAACCTGCAGGACCTTGCGGGATTGAACACTAGGAGTCAGGTTTGCAGCTTGGGACAAAATTCAGCTCAGCCAGAATCTTGCTCACAGAAGTCCCATTTATCTGGAATCTCCAGGAGTCTGTTGTCAAGTGGGCTTCAGTAATCCAGTGCTTATGTCTATGCCGACCAGCTGAACAATTGCACAAGTTAACTCTCGGAAGAAGGTTTGAATCCAAAGGGTAACGTGGGTGGGAAAAAAATTTGGGATCATTTTGTTGGTCAAGGAGTACTCAATTTCTCCAATAATCAGAAGAAGGGTTCCGACCCGAAACGTTACCCACCCTTTATCTCCAGAGATGCTGCCTGACCCGCAGAGTTACTCCAGCAGTTTGTGCCCTCTATTGTTCAAAGAACGCGAATAGGTTTAAGGTGAAGTCGGAGAGGGAAAGGTTTAATATTAATCTGAGGGGTAACTTTTTCACACAAAGGGTGGTGGGTGTATGGAACGAGCTGCCGGATGAGGTTGTTGAGGCAGGGACTATTGCAACATTTAAGAAACAATTGGACAGGTACATGGACAGGACAGGTTTGAATGGATATGGGCCAAATGCAGGCAGGTGGGGCTAGTGTAGATGGGACATGTTGGTCGGTGTGGGCAAGTTGGGCCGAAGGGCCTGTTTCCACGCTTTGTGACTATGACTGTTACGAGTCTTGGCTAATCAGTATATAGGTCTTTCTTCACAATTACAAACTCCACCAAATGCACAGTCTTTTACCCAGGGTGGGGAAGTCAAGAAACCAGAGGGCATAGGTTTAAGGTGAGAGGGAAAAATTAATGGCAAACTGAGGGGCAAAATCTCCATTCAGAGGGTGGTGTGTATATTGAATGAGATACCATTGGAGGTTGTTGAGGCAGGTACAACAACAACAACATTTTAAAGACACCTGGACAGGTACATGGAGAGGAAAGGTTTAATGTGTAAGAAGGATCTGCAGATGCTGGTTTAAACCGAAGATAGACAAGTTGGATATGGACCGAATACAGGTAAATGGCTGTGGAGGCTAAGTCATTGGGTATTTATAAGGCTGAGATTAATAGATTCTTGATTAATACGGGTGTCAGGGGTTATGGGGAGAAGGCAGGAGAATGGGATTGAGAGGGAAAGATAGATCAGCCATGATTGAATGGTGAAGTAGAGTTGATGGGCCGAATGGCCGAATTCTGCTCCTATGACATGATCTGGCATTATCTTAGCAAGGACATCTTCATCAACATGGAAGAGTTAGGCTGAAGGGCCATTTTCCGTGCTCTATGACTATTATCTTCAGGGAAACTGCTCTGGACATCAGTGGTGGTGATTTCCACAAACCAAGGTTGCAGTTGGTAGTGTTTTGAGTCTGAAAGTTCAAGGGTTGCAGTTGAGAGTGTTTTTTGTCAGCGCAAGAGAACTTTGACTTGGAAAGGCCGTCACATTGTCAAAAGTGTTTAATTGTTAAATGCACCAGGAATTGAACAATAACATTCTTACATGCTGCAACACTACAGGTCCATCAACTCTATAACACAACAAATAAATATAAAATAATTAATAATTCAATAAATTAACAATCAGTAATATTTGGTAACCCAACCATAATAGCGCATAATACTGTTGCAGGTAAAGTATAGTCTTGCTGGGGAATGCAGGGTGGCACAGTGGTGCAGCAGCAGAGTTGCTGCCTCACAGCACCAGAGACCTGGGTATGATCCTGTCTGCACAGAGTTTGTACGTTTCCCCCGTGACTGCGCGGGTTTTCTCCGGGTGCTCCGGTTTCCTTCCACACATCCTTCTGTAAATTGGTCCTAGTGCGTAGGATAGAACTTGTGTACAGGTGATCGATGGTTGGCGTGGACTCAGGGGGCCGAAGGGTCTGTTTCCAAACTATATCTTTAAACTGAACTACAACAGATAGAGCAAAGGGGAAGATACAGAGTACTGATTATAGTTGTAGAAACAAGGAACTGCAGATGCTTGTTTACAATTACAAACTGTCCCTAGTGTGCAGGATAGAACTAGTGTAGGGGGTGATCGCTAGTCGGCACGGACTCGGTGGGCCGAAGGGCCTGTTTCCGCGCTGTATCTCTAAAATCTAAAATACAAGTCTGACCTTAAAATTCACCAACTTAATATTCGGTGCTTAACATAGAAACATAGAAACATAGAAAATAGGTGCAGGAGTAGGCCATTCGGCCCTTCGAGCCTGCACCGCCATTCAATGTGATCATGGCTGATCATCCAACTCAGTATCCCGTACCTGCCTTCTCTCCATACCCCCTGATCCCTTTAGCCACAAGTGCCACATCTAACGCCCTCTTAAATATAGCATAATTAATAGCATAATATAGCTTAATTAAACGATCTCCTCACAAGGAAAAAGGGAGGAAAATTGTCCAGTTGAAGCTGAGAGGCTGCTAGTGAGCACCTCCTGGTGTTTGGATGGAAAATCAGTCGAGGAAGATATGGGCCGTGATCAGCATTCCTGTTTGTTTTTTGTTACAAGGGAGGCTTGACAGGAAAGGAAAATAAGAACGAGAGTGAGTGAACGGCCCGTTTGAAGCTATCTTTCTTTGTGTGTTTGTTTTACCACTTATCTGCCATGCAATCATTGAATAGAGAGCACATTCATCACTCGATTATCAAGACAGTTGTCGGGAAAGTTAATTATTGCCCGTGAATAGGCAGGTGAAAGTTTACCGCCACGAGGGGCAGCCGGTGCTGGAATCTGTAGCAAACAAAAGGAGCAGCTGGGGGAACTCGGCATGTCAGGCTGCATCTGTGGAGGGAAATGGACAGTAAACGTTTCAGGTCGAGACCCTTCACCCAGACTGAAAGAGTAGAGGGGGAAGTAGCTAGTATAAAGATTGGGGGGGGGGGAGGGGGGGGGGGGGGGGGGAGTGTGGCAAAAGCTGGCAAGTGATAGATGGAGCAAAAATGAACTGCAGATGCTGGTTTATACCATAGGGTTCAGGACATTTGAGCACTTTCTGATCCACTGAAGGGTGAGAATACCAAAGATAGACACAAAGTGCTGGAGAAGCTTAGCGGGTCAGGCAGCATCTCTCTGGAGAACATGGATGCATGGGTGACGTTTCAGGTCGGGACACTTGTTCATACTCTGGGTCCTGAGCCGAAATGTCGTCTACCCATGTTGTCCAGAGATGCTGCCTGAACTGCTGAGTTACTCCAGCACTCTGTGTCTATAAGTAGCAGATGGATCTCAGTGACGGTGGATTGCTTGGCGAATACCAGCCAGGTGGGGGAAGGTAGAGTAGAGTCTGCGACAGAGACTGGGAGGTGACAAGTGGGATTCAAAGGGCAGCAGGCTCTAGCATTTAGTTTTGAGATACAGCCTGGAAACAGGCCCTTCGGCCCACCGAGTCCACGCCGACCATCGATCAACCATTCACACCAGTTCTATGTTATCCCACTTTCTCCTCCACTCCCTGCACACTAGGGGGTAATGTCCAGGGTAGCAAATTAACCTACACACCCGCAAGTCTTCCGGATGTGGGAGGAACCTGGAACTACTTCTTCTCAAGCCCTTTGCTCCTCTATGGAGCATAGGCCATTGGCAAATGTCCTCCACCTCCGAGTTGTTGGCAGTTCTTTCGAGATCTCCCCAGTTGAGCCCACTCTGAGACATATCTGTCTGGACACCACTTCTCCAGCGGTTCCTGGGGCAACCTCTTTTCCTTTTTCCTTGAGGGTTCCATTTCAGGGCTTGCCGGGTGATGTTTGTGGCAGGTTTCCTGAGGGCGTGTCCAATCCAACTCCATTTTCTCCTTCAAGTTTGTAAGTCAATGGGCTCCTGGCTTGTTCTTTTCCACAGGTCCACATTGCTTACTTTGTCTCTCCACCAGATGTTAAATATTCTCCTAAGGCAGGTGTTAATGAATCTTTGCAGCCTGTTGTAGTGTTTGTTGTTTTCCATGTTTCTGATCCATACAGCATCAGCTGTTTCACATTTGAGTTAAAGATGCGTATTTTGGTGTTGATTGAGATGTGTTTTGAGCTCCAGATCTTCCTGAGAATGTTAAACACCACCCTAGCCTTATTGATTCCACTTTTTACATCTGCCTCTGCTCCTCCGATGACGTCCACAACACTGCCCAGGTATGTCAATGTTTGTACCTCCTCTCGAGCAGTGCATAAGGATAGGGTTGCTACCACCTCTCGAGCAGTGCATAAGGATAGGGTTGCTGGTTTAGGAGTGGATCCTCATCACCTGTGTCTTTGCTGCATTGGGTGTAAGACCAAGTTTTGTTGCAACCTGTCTGTCTTCTCCCGCAACCGGAGCGCCCGGAGGAAACACACTTGGTCACTGGGAGAACGTGCAAACTTCGCACGGACAGCACTCAAAGGTCAGGATCAAGCTGTGAGGCTCTACCAGCTGCGCCATTCACTTGTTAGGAAAGGAAGGTGAAGAATGGAAGTGAATGAGATGGGGAGATGGTAGATGGGAACAACAGAAGGAGGGAGGGTGGTAAACGGGTTCAAATGGTGGAGTGTGTGGAAGGTGAGACAAACCAAACAGATTCATAGGGAGTTAAGGGGTTGTTGTGGGAAGAAGGGTGTAAGTGGGAGGGCCAATGTAGACAGGTGGAGAGAGGATGTGGGTTACCACTACCACTATGCTCCTGAGTTGTCGACCGCCCAGGTGAAATATGAGTTGTTGTTCCTTTGTACGTTCTCCCTGTGACCGCATGGGTTCCTTCCAGGTGCTCCGGTTTCCTCCCACATCTCAAAGACGTGCGGGTTTGTAGATTAATCAGCTTGTGTAAATTGTCCTAAGTGTGTCGGATAGTGCCTGTGTATGGGCGATCGCTGGTCGGCACGGACTCGGTGGGCTGAGGGTCTTTTTTCCAAGCTTTATTTCTAGAATTAAAACTAATATTGGTGGACCAAGAGCCAACGTCAGTGAATGAATTCAGTGGTGGTGGGTGATCTCCAAACTAAATTGAACTGAAATAAAAAATATAACTACATTGTTTAGTCAAAAGAGTCAAAGTCAAAAGAGTTTATTGTCATGTGTCCCTGACAGGACAATGAAGATGTACCTTTTGAGGGGTTCAAATGTGTTCATTGGCCTGAATTTCCAGATCACTTTAACTTCACATCAACCATCCATCAGTCAATAATCGGTCCACAATCATCTGTCAACTATGGCTCCAGTCCGTGGCTTGATTTGCCCGAGTTACTTTACTGAGGGCTCTCTTCTTGGCATGGAAACAGTTTTTTTTGTTGCTGCTACCTCACACAATGGTGGGAAGATGAAGAAACTGAAAGGAAAGCCTTGTGTTGTGGCAGACATAAATCGCGGCAAATGCATAAGATTGAGAAGTCACCAAATGCTTGTGCGTACCTTTAGACATTTGAGATGCAGCATGGAAACAGGCCCTTCGGCCCACCAAGTCCACGCTGACCAACGATCACCCCCGTTCACTACCACTATTCTACACACTAGGGACATTTTACACTTTTACCAAAGCCAATTAACTCACAAGTCTTTGGAGTATGGGAGGAAACTGAAGCACCCGGAGAAAACCCACGTGGTCACCGAGAGAACATGCAAACTCCATACAGGCAGCACCGGTAGTCAGGATCGAACTAAGGTCGAGGCAGCAACTCTACCGCTGCACTGCCGTACTGTCCTGAAATTGTGGGAGGAAGACTAAATTGAAAGGAAAGACTTTGGCTGTGACAGACATCATTCCCGGTACATGCATGGGGATGTGAGAGGCAGCTATTGAGGTAAATGCACGGGGTCGAGAAGTGGCTAAATCCTTGGGTGTTCCTGGTGGCATGCAAGCCCACAACTGGCATTGCAGAGTTGTGTAGCCAAATGTCACACGGGGTCTGCTGCCAACGATCAATGCTTTCAACACTGTCTACTGCTGTTGATGTGGAATGTGTTGTAATTTGCTTTAGCACATATGTACAGAGTGTTACTGTTGGATAAATGTCAATGGAAGCCAGAAAAGCCCTCTCCATCAAACTTTACATCGGTAAAGAAGTGTACGAAGGCAACGCTCTCATGGTCTCCCTCATCATTTGCACTGTGATTTGATCTGGCACTGAAGGACAATGTACCGTTGTTGTCTGCAATTAATGTTTGGTCACAAATACAATAACTGAGTTAAACAGGATTTACTTCACTTTATACTTTGGAGAATCAGCACGGAAACAGCCCCTTCAGTCCTTCTAACCTCCAGTGTGTAGGTGACCAGTTGGGTCAGAGGCAGATGAGTTTTAGTTATAGCTTTGGAGATACATTGCGGGAACAAGCCCTTCTACCCATCTAGTCCGCACCAACCAGAGATCATGCGGTACACTAGGACTATCCTCCACACTAGGGGACAATTTACGTTTTTCTACCAAAGCCAATTGTCGTGCAAGCCTGTACGTCTTATGAGTGTGGGAGGACACCGGAACACCCGGAGAAAACCCACGCGGTCACGGGGAGAACGTGCAAATCTTCGTATAGACATCACCCATAATCAGGATCAAACCCGAGTCTCTGGCGCTGTGAGGCAGCAACTCTACCGTTGCACCACTGTGCCGCCCCTACTGAGTGCTGTGGTGCGGCAGAAATTTCATTGGCGGGATTCATGCAGAAGCTATCAAGGCCGTCTTCCCTTACTCATGGTGTGCATACTTTGGAAGCACGTGGAGTAATAAGGAGGAAATGGACTGCTTTTTGTTTTCATCTCATGAACACTGTGTTTAACAGACAGTGACTTTAAGCAACATCACAGGGAACCCATTCACAGCACTTTCTTAAATGTTTTCCAGTACTCAGTCCGTGAGGCATTCATGAAAAGGGTAACAACTTCAATCAAATCATTGATTCTGGATCGGCTAAATCCCTCAATTTCATGTTCATGAGACATAGAAGCAGAATTAGGCCATTCGGCCCATCAAATCTACGGCATTAATCATGGCTGATCTATCTTTCCCCTTGAATCCCATTATCCTGCTTTCTCCCCATAATCCTTGACACCAGTACTAATCATCAGTACATTTCCGCCTTAATACTCAAAGACTTGGCCTCCACAGCCGTCTATGGCAATTAATTCCACAGATTCGCCATGTTCTGGCTAAAGAAATACATCTTCATATTTCTAAAGGTACGTCCTTTAATTCTGAGGCTGTACCCTCTGGTCCAAGACTCTCCCACCACATTCACTCTGTCCAGGCCTTTCACTATTCAGTATGTTTCAATGAGGCTGCCCCTCATCCTTCTAAACTCCAGCGAGTACAAGGCCCAGTGCCGTCAAAAGCTCATCATACGTTAACCCAAATCATTCACAGGATCATTCTCGTAAACATCCTCTGGACCCTCTTGAAAGCCAGCACACCCTTCCTCAGATATGGGGCCCAGGATCCCTGTCAGTATGTAGAAGATTCATCCAGCCTAACTCGCAGAGAATAAGACTGAGCAAAAACTGTTCACTGTCAGCAGAAATATTGTCATCATTGTTGAGATGTTTGCAACATCCTATGTAAAAGTAAAGTTTCGAAGTGCCGAATGGCCTACTCCTGCACCTATTGTCTATTGTATATTGTCATAAAGGTCTTCAGGATATTTTAATATAAGAATTGTGTTGTCGGGTTTTCACAGCTGTTGAGTTAATGTAGACACAAGCAACTGCAGATGCTGGTTTATTAAAAAAAAGACATAAAGCGCTGGTGTAGCTCAGCGGGTCGGGCAGCATCTCCTTTGGAAGAATCCCAGAGTAGCATTTTGCAAGCTGATAAATAGAATATTCACAATCGTCATCTTTCAAAACTCTGGGATGTGGATCATGACGCCTTTGGAATCTACCTCAGTTTCTTCCCTGGGACATTGTCTTTTTATTAACAGTTTAGTTTAGTTTAGAGATACAGCGTGGAAACAAGTCCTTCGGCCCACCGAGTCTGCGCCGATCAGTGCTCACCCTGTACACTAGCACTATCCGGCAGACTAGGGACAACTTAGAGAAGCCAATTAACCCACAAACATGTACGTCTTTGGAGTGTGGGTGGAAACCGGAGCATCTGGAGAAAACCCACATGGTAACAAGGAGAATGTACAAATTTCATTCAGACAGCACTCGAGGTCAGGATCGAACCCGGGTCTCCGGTGCTGTGACGCAGCAAGTCAACTCCTATTCCTCATTCTGATTTGACTCTTAAAGCCCTGTCCCACGGTACGAGTTCATTCCAAGAGCTCTCCCGAGTTTGCCCTGATTCGAACTCGGAGATTTACGGTAATGGCCACTCGTCGGTACTCGGGGCTCTCGTGGACATTTTTCAACATGTTGAAAAATCTTCACGAGTCTTCCCGTGCTTACCTGCCGTTAGCGAGTCTTTCCGAGTACCTGCTGTTAGCGTTACGAGCTGATAAGAGACGTCCCTGGGCTCCGACGTACCCGCTACGTTCATTCTCCGTGCTTACCACGAGTTTGATTTTTTTTAAACTTGGGAGAGCTCTTGGAATGAACTCGTACCGTGGGACAAGGCTATTGGTCTGATATTTCAGGTGGATTTTGTGTATAGGTTGAAGGGCCGAATGGCCTACTCCTGCACCTATTGTCTATTGTCTATTGACATTTCATGAAGACTAACACACAGCATTTGTCTATTTTCCCCATGCTTCTTTCTTTTCCATTATAAACTGTCTGTAAGGGACCAACTTTTGCTAGAATTGAACTTTTTACTTACCTTATAAAGAAATCTCTTGTCAATTTTTAAAGTTTTAAGCCAGTTTTCTCTCGCCTTCTCTTGGCTCTCGATCAATTTCGTCCTCTTGTTGAATTCTATTCTTCCAATCCTCAGGCTTTCTGCCAACTTTTAAGCTCGCTTTTATGAATCTTTGATTTCTCTTGTCAGCCAATTTTCCGGGTTTCAGTGAGTAAAAGGATTTTTTTCCCCTGCAGATTGTGTGTTATTTATTTAAATGCCGAACATTTCTGTCCATTGTAACATCTTTCAGTGCATTTTCTGCCCATGAACGTCAATATTTTTGATTTCTTATAAGCACTGTTGCCTTTATGCCAAAACACATCATTTCTTTTGTAATTTGAATGAAAACCAAAGTAACAAATTTTGCAAGATTAACTTGGTTTCTGCCAAATGGTTGATAGAAATGTGGCATTCATCTTTTAACAAACTTGTATGTTTTGTGTACAGCTTTGGAAATACAATTTTGATATCTGATATATTCCATGCTTTAATCCTTTTCTGTGCGCCCATATGGAACATTAATGTTCCACAGGAGTTGCTACCTCACAGCGCCAGAGACCTGGGTTTGATCCTGACTACATGTGCCGTCAGTACGGAGTTTGTACTTTCTCCCTGTGACCACATGGGTTTCCCCCGGGTGCTCTGGTTTCCTCCCACACTCCGAAGATTCGTAGGTTTGTCGGTTAATTGGCTTTGATAAAATTGTAAATTGTCCTTCGTGTGTAGGATGGTGCTAGTGTACGGGGTGATCACTGGTCAGTGTGGACTCAGTGGGCTGTATGGCCTGTTAATGTCTTGTATCGCTAAAACTAAAACTATTTTGAACCCATCTGTTAACAATTTGAATCTTATTCAGAACACACCAAATAGGTGATGATGTGGACTTCGAATGTAATACATAAAATTTGAAGCGAACAATGCAATAACTAATTAAACTGAAGCAAAATATTTTGGAAAGTGTAAATCAATTTCGGAAATTGGAATAGGATAGTTTGCTTTAGATATGATGACCTTTTAAAGACTTATTAAGAAGGCTTCAAATGTAATAAATAAAATTTCAAGTGAACAATGCAATAATTAATTAAACTGAAACATTTTATTTGAAAGTGCAAACCAATTTTGGAAATTGGAATAGGATAGATTGCTTTGGATATGATGACTTTTTAAAGACTCATTAAGAAGACTTTGTAATCAAGTTATGTTTGGCTAAAAAGTGATTAAATAAGACCTTTTGCTACCCTGAACTGCAAATGCAAGTTTAACGCAAATTCATGTTAATTCAGAATGAGTTTAATCTTGATTGTTCCCAGAAAGGTCAGCACAATAAAATGTATATGAAAACATAGTGTAGCAGTTATGATCCAGTGCCAATTACTGTTAAAACACAAAGTACTTGTGCTATAACACCAGGATAAGCACTAAACCAAGATAACCAAGTCCAAAGCCAAAAGTAGCATGTAAACTGCTCATACACAGTTAAGCTAAGGACAA
Organism: Raja brachyura; assembly: GCA_963514005.1. Next base: position 16,595,767 of record OY740785.1, read on the forward strand.
TAACTAACTCCATATGCAATAATAAACTATCTACATGTTAACAAGCACATAAAAACTGACGTGTAGATACCAGCATATCAATGTGGTTACCAAGTGGCACCACCCTTCACATAGTGCTTCGTTGAGTTCGGCCCACAGGCAGGTTCAACTGTTAGTTCCAGGCATCCCAGAACCACCTACTCTCACCACCTATGCTTCCAGTATCTACTAAATAACAGAAACTATAGACAATTCATTCACTCAAATAAATGTTAAGCACTTGTACCCTGTCTTACAATTATCCTAACCCATAATTAAAACAATTGTAGTGCCACAAATATTAACCTCACTGGGTAGACACAAAATGCTGGAGTTACTCCAACATTTTGTGTCAAGCTTCGATTTAAACCAGCATCTGCAGTTCTTTCCTACACATATTAACCTCACTGGACTTTGAATGAAGCGTCAGAGTTAACCCCAGGATATTGGTCACACTGAGGGAAGGGTTTTGATTTTTGATATTATTTTGATTGATATGCATATATAGTGCACAGCGGTAGAGTTGCTGCCGAATGGGCCTGTTCCACTTAAGCAATTTTTCAGGCAACTGTCAAGTTGCCAGCAGTCACCTGAATAACACGGTGACTGGAACGGAGACCGTCAGAGTGGAACACACACACACACATCGCTTCCTTCACCAGCCCGTTATGCAGGCAGGGGACAGGGCAAGCGGGGGGAGCTCTGTCTGAGTGAAATTCACACAGTGCAAAGCCAATGTGATACAGACACACGCCGCGATGAACAGGAAGGTTGGCGCTGTAATTAAGACGGTGAAAGCACAGGGTACAGGAAGGGTCACTTAAGTCTTTTAAAAGAGTGGGGGGGAGAAGGGGGGAGAAGGAGTGGAGACAACCTTTAAGAAGCCAATGATACACGGCTGTGAAGATCGGCGGACATTAACATTAACGGTCGGTTATCCTTGGTTCTTAAAACTACTGTTTACGCTTTTTTTTCCCAATGAGCCATTGAAATTCACCAGTCAGCACATACAACCATATAACCATATAATAATTACAGCACGGAAACAGGCCTTCTCGGCCCTTCCAGTCCGTGTCGACCATTTATTTTCCCCTAGTCCCATCTACCTCTCAGACCATACCCCTCCATTCCCTTCCCGTCCATATACCTATCCACTTTACTTTTAAATGTTAAAATCGATCCTGCCTCCACCACTTCTGCAGGAAGATCATTCCACACAGCCACCACTCTCTGAGTAAAGAAGTTCCCCCTCATGTTACCACTAAACTTCTGTCCCTTAATTCTCATGTCATGCCCTCTTGTTTGAAGCACATGCTACAACCTACGAGAACGTAAGACAACCTTCGACCTCCTGGCAACCCACTACCTCTGCACCTATGGCACGAGAATACTCGCTACTCTCCATGGCGGCTTCATTCTGGTCGCCGCTAAAGCTTCAACAAGTTGAAAAATCCGTGGCGACCATAATGAGGCCGCGACTAGTTCCCAGAATGCGGGAACTCCTCACGACCATGAAGGCGACTCCCCGGCAACTACCCGCGAAGATGTGGTGACCATGTGGCGACTACATAGTGTCCTGCAGTCGCCTAAAAAGTCACCTAAGTGGGACAGGCCCATTACAGCGCCAGAGACCCGGGTTTGATCTTGACTTTGGGTGCTGTCTGTATGGAGTTTGTACATTCTCCCTGTGACCACATGCATTTTCTCTGGGTGCTCTGGTTTCTTCCCACACTCCAAAGATGTACAGGTTTGCAGGTTAATTGGCTTGGGAAAATTGTAAATGGTCCCTAGTGTGGAGAGGATAGTGTTAATGTGCGGGGATTGCTGGTCAGCCCGGACTCTGTGGGCCAAAGGGCCTGTTTCCGCGCTGTATCGCTAAACTAAACTAAACTAATCATGTTTTGTCTTTCCGCTGACTGGTTAAGGGCCTGTCCCAATTTCACGACTTAATTCAAAACCTCTGCCGAGTTTAAAGGACCTAAAAAAAAATCAAGATCGTGGTAATCTACAAACTCCTACGACCTTCCACGACTACGTTCACAAACTCCTACGAACTCCAATGAGTATGTCTACGAATTCCCACGACTATTTCGATGCCCTCCTTACGAGTAAAAAGTTGAGCTTTCTTTCATCCCAGCCATTTTTTTACTCGTGGACATTTTTTATCGGGCTAGAAAAACCGTCCCGACTTACCTGATACCACGAGTACCTACGACTGGCATAACGAGCCGCTACGATCTATCTACGACCTCCTACGGACTCGTTACGAACATTCTGCATGTTTGAATCAAGGGGAAAAGTCGGGAGAATTTGTGAATAACTCGTGAAAGTGGGACAGGTCCTTTAGCCTGCAAAAAAAGCTTTTCACTGCACCTCGGTATACGTGACAGTAAACTAAACTTCAACTTGTGAAGTGAAAAGCTTTCTTTCCAATGCTATCCAAACAAATCAGATAATACTATGCACATAAGTACAATCAGGTCAAACTTGTACAATAGGCAGATCAAAGGGAAAGATACAGAGTGCAGAATGTCGTTCTCAGCATTGTACCGCATCAGTTCAATAGACAATAGGTGCAGGAGTAGGCCATTTGGCCCTTCGAGCCAGCACCGCCATTCAATGTGATCATGGCTGATCATCCCCAATCAGTAACATGTTCCTGCCTTCTCCCCATATCCCCTGACTCCGCTATCTTTAAGAGCCCTGTGTAGCTCTCTCTTGAAAGTATCCAGAGAACCTGCCTCCACCGCCCTCTGAGGCAGAGAATTCCACAGACTCACAACTCTCTGTGAGAAAAAGCACTTCCTCGTCTCCATTCTAAATGGCTTACCCCATATTTTTAAACTGTGGCCCCTGGTTTTGGACTCTCCCAACATCGGGAACATGTTTCCTGCCTCTAGCGTGTCCAAACCCTTAATAATCTTATATGTTTCAATAAGATACCTTCTCATCCTTCTAAACTTCAGAGTGCACAAGCCCAGCCACTCCATTCTCTCAGCATATGAGAGTCCCGCAATCCCGGGAATCAACCTTGTAAACCTACGCTGCACTCCCTCAATCGCAAGAATGTCCTTCCTCAAATTAGGGGACCAAAACGGCACACCATACTCCAGGTGTGGTCTCACTAGGGCCCTGTATAACTGCAGAAGGAACTCTTTGCTCCTATACTCAACTCCTCTTGTTATAAAGGCCAACATGCCATTCGCTTTCTTCACTGCCTGCTGTACCTGCATTCTTACTTTCATAGACTGATGAACAAGGACCCCCAGATCCCATTGTACTTCCCCTTTTCCCAACTTGACGCCATTTAGATAGTAATCTGCTTTCCTGTTTTTGATACCAAAGTGGATAACCTCACATTTATCCACATAAAACTTAATCTGCCATGCATCTGCCCACTCCCCCAACCTGTCCAAGTCACCCTGCATCCCATAACATCCTCCTCACAGTTCACACTACCACCCAGCTTTGTGTCATCTGCAAATGTTACTTTGAATCCCTTCATCCAAATCATTGATGTATATTGTAAATAGCTGCGGTCCCAGCACCGCGCCTTGCCGTACCCCACTAGTCTCTGCCTGCCATTCTGAAAGGGACCCGTTAATCCCTACTCTTTGTTTCCTGTCTGCCAACCAATTTTCTATCCATTTCGGATCCAGAGTCTTGCACAACAAAATCTTCCACATTTCTCCACCGCACAAAAAACACAACACCCAGACTGCCTGAAGATAGACACAATGTGCTGGAGTAACTCAGCGGATCAGGCGGCATCTGTGGAGCATAAGGGTGGATGATGTTTTGGGTCGGAACCGTTGTCCAGACTGAAAGTAGAGGAGGGGTGGGTGGGGGGGTGGGGGGGGGGGGGGGCAGCGTGGTGGACTGATGGTAGGAAAAGGCCTGAACAAATCAGCGGCAGCAACAGATGACTAAGGTAGGGTGGTGCCCAAAATAACTCTTTGGTGGCTGGGTAAGAGGTGATAACGAAGGGATACAGGGATGACAGCAGTGGGAACTAGTCGGGTGACTAGGGTGGGGGAGGGGATCTGAGGGAATACTTGAAATTAGAGAAATCAATCTTCATACCACAGGCAGCATCTCTGGAGAAAAAAAGATGGTGACTGCAGGTCATTATGTGCTCCAACCTGCCCGAGGTCATCTGTAGCTGCCCCTGATTTATTCTGGCCTTTTCTCGACTCCACCCCCGCCCCCCCCCCCCCCCCCCCCCCCCCCCCCCACCTCCCACCCCCTCTCTCCCCAACCTCTACTTTCTGTCAGAAAATGGCTTTTGACCCGAAACGTCACCTACTCTTTTCTCCAGAGACGCTGTCAGACCTGCTGAGTTACCCCTGCATTTTATGTCTACGGTATAAAGCGGCATCTGCACCTCCTGGTGCTCCAAAGACGTGCAGGTTTGTAGGTTCTGTAAATTACAGCTTGTCCCTAGTGTGCAAGATAGTGTTAGCATCTGGGGGGATTGCTGGTCGCTATGGACCCGGTGGGCCGAAGGGCCTGTTCCCACACTGTATCTCTAAAGTCAGCCGCATATGATACAATACTTGAAAGCATGTACAACCTGATTCAAGAACTGGTTTTCCCCACTGTTATTTAAGGGCCTGTCCCACTCGGGCGTCATTTACGCGTCACGACGCACAACGCGCAATTGGCGCCCACGTGATGCGTGCATGGTGCATATTACGCGCGCATGGTGCGTGGTGACAGTGATGCGTGGTTGCGCGCGGCACCCCAGGTTTTTGGGATTTACAAAATCTTCGCGCGCCACCTGCGTGACGTGCAAATGACGCCCAAGTGGGACAGGCCCATTAGAGGATGACACAGACCGTTACTGCAATTGCAACTCTTGGTTGACCTTGCACAATAATTATAAATCAATGATAGGTGCAACTACAAATAAATGCTCCAAGTGAGAGATGAACTTTATTTTTAACAAAACCAAAAGGCTTTTGTGAACAATTCTGTGCTTGTTGATCTGCTCCGTTTAGTTTAGATTAGAGATACAGTGTGGAAACAGGCCCTTTGGCCCACCGAGTCTGTGCTGATCAGCGATCACCCGTACACTATCATACGCACTCGGGACAATTTACAGAAACCAATTAACCTACAAACCTACGTGTCTTTGGAATGTGGGAGGAAACCCACGCGGTCACGGGGAGAACGTACAGCAGTTGTGGTTAGGATGGAACCCAGGTCTCTGGCGCTATGAGGCAGAAATTCTACCGCTGCGCCACCGTGCTGGTTATAATCCATTTCATTAACACCCATTTCTGACGGTCAGTTTACTTTGGACTGCCTGAGCTAAATGGATGTCAAAAATTGTCCCAGCAGTTGAGATGGAAGGGAAGCGGATAGGAACCGATTTTACTAATAGTGGAGACCTAGGAGCAAATCCTCAACAACGCAAGCATGTTTTTTGCATTAGGGATATAACAAGCGCTGCCATGAATGATTTATTGCGTTATTCAACGGATAGTGTATAATGACAACTTTCCAACATTTCTCAGCCCTTTTCCAGAAAACACATTCTTTATAAAAATGTATGTTTTAAGGCACATTCTTGGAATGTGAACAAATTTCTGCAAGTCTGGACAATGGACTGGGCAAAAATGGACTGTTCACAATAAAGTTGAACATTTAGCGAGCATTTAATTAGGAACTCGTTTGACTCCAAATTTTCAGTGGATCTTTTGAGGTTTCAATTTTTTAGTTTAGTTCAGAGATACAGCGCGGAAACAGGCCCTTTGGCCCACAGAGTCCGCTCTGACCAACGATCGCCCGTACACTAACACTATCCTCCTCACACCAGGGACAATTTACAATTTTACCAAAGCCAATTAACCGACAAACCTGTACTTCTTTGGAGTGTGGGTAGAAACCGGAGCACCCGGCGAAAAACCCACGCGATCCCAGGGCGAACGTACGAACTCCGTACTGACAGCACCCGTAGTCAGGATCGAACAAAGGTCTCTGGCACTGCAAGGCACCAACTCCACTACTGCGCCACTATGCTGCCCATTTAATATTGAATAAAAAATGTAAAACAATTAATGCCACTATATTTCTTCACAAATTGCCATGTATAATGGATAAGAACTCTTGTTTGCTGATTAATTTAAAGTGACTATATTTGAAGATGTTTATTTTTACTCCAAGCGGAGGTCAGTATAGCGTGAAAGGTTTGTGCACAGGTCACTCGGTAATTTTGTTTATTTTGTCCTTAACTCCCCCACCCTTAGAAACGCGCAAATAATTGATTTTCAAAATGGAAGGGCCTGATTCAACAAGTTGGTGTCAAATAGACAGCCATAAATCTTTGAACTTAGCATCAATTACACAGCTAAGCTCATTCCCAGAATTTTGTTCCCAGAGTTTTTTCTTTCAGCAGTTGGATATACATGCGCATTTACTCTGTTCCTGAAGACGCACAACAGAAAGCATCCTGTCAAGATGCATCGTAACTACCTTGGTATGGCAACCGGTCTCCTCGCTTGAGCACAAGAGCTTGCAGAGAGCTGTGCATGCAGCCCAGTCCAACACATAAAACAGCTCGACTATGCTTCATTGCTTAATTCCTATACAAAGCCCTCAACGGGCTTGCCCCCCCCCCCCCCCCCCCCCCCCACCCCACCCATATCAAAAATCTTCTGACCCACCATTCTACCTCCAGGTCCCTCAGGTCGGCGGACTTGGGGCTACTGACTATCCCGCGGTCCAGGTTTAAGCTCAGGGGTGACTCCGCTTTTGCGGTTGCAGCACCTAGACTGTGGAACAGAATCCCTCTCCTCATCAGAACTGCCCCCTCCGTCAACTCCTTTAAATCGAGGCATAAAACCTATTTCTACTCCCTAGCGTTTTTGAGTCCCTCTGAGGGGGTGCTGTAAACAGTTTATGTATGTATTGTTAGATCTGTGTACCATTGTATGTAGCACATTAGTATCTGCACTGATGTACAGCACTTTGGTCAACGTGAGTTGTTTTTAAATGTGCTATATAAATAAAATTGATTGATTGATTGATGCTGCTTCGGGAAAGCAGCCAACATAATCAAGGGCCACTCGCACTCTGGTCTTTCTCCCTTCTTCCCTCTCTCGTCAGGCAGACTTTATTTTAGACTTCAGAGATACAGCACGGAAACAAGCCCTTCGGCCCACCTAGTCCGCGCCGACCAGCGATTCTCGTACACTGGCACTTTCCTACACTTTCGGGACAATTTACAATTTTACCAAACCCAATTAACCTACAAACCTGCACGTCTTCAGAGTGTGGGAGGAAACCAAAGCAGCCGGAGAAAACCCACGTGGTCACGGGGAGAATGTACAAACTCCGTGCAGACTGCACCCGTAGTCAGGATTGAACCTGGGTCCCTGGCGCTGCAAGGCAACAACTCTGCCGCTGAGCCACCGTGCCGCCCATTTATGATGAGTATGATTCCATCTGCCTCATTAACCCCACACTATCCAACACTTTCTGAGACCGATGGAGACTTTCCCACTTCATTGTCTTTCCTCATTCATTCTGCATGATGTATTGGGGTGGCACGGTGGCACAGCGATAGACTTGCTGCCTCACAGCGCCAGGGACCTTGGTTCAATCATGACTATGGGTGCTGTCCAAATGGAGTTTGTACGTTCTACCTGTGACTGCCTTTGCTTTCTTTGGGTGCTCCGGTTTCCACCCACACTCCAAAGACATGCAGGTTTGTAGGGCAGAAGAAGGGTCCTGATCCGAAACGTCACCTATCTTTTTTCTCCAGAATTGCTGCCTGACTGCTGGGCAGGCATGTGCCGTCAGGGTAGGCAAGGTAGGCACTGCCTACCCTGACTAAAATTATGAAATGGCCATTATTAAATATAAATAGTAAAGGCATGGGAGAATTATGCCTATGTAAGAGACCGATCTCTTAGGTAGGCATAATTCTCCGTGCCTTTTATCTGCAGCGCTTGTGACACAAGAAGGTCTGTGCAGCCCACGTGCCGTCAGCGCTGCCTGAAGCCGTCAGTTTCAAGCGGGGCTGAAGGCAGCAGAAATTCTGCCTTTGCAGCACTGCACATGCACAGCATCATACTGCGCATGCGCATCAGTCTACTGCGCATGCGCAGCGCAAGTTTCTTGGCGGGGTTTTCAACCATGGTTTGTCGTGTACCAATAATGTGGTAAGTACATTTTGTGTTTTTTTTTAATACCGTATTTCCCGGGGGGTGGGGGGGGGGGGGGGGGGAGTCTGGCCCGGGGTAAAGTTGCGGGGAGGGCACAAATGTTATGAATGAGGGGATTGGGATAATGCCACTTGCGACGCTTCTTGCACGGAGGCGTGGAATGCCACCGCATTGAGGCGGGGGGGCGGGGGGGGGGAGAGAAGTAGCTCGGGTGGCTGAGCGGCCGCCGGGCCAGACAGCGGAACCAGCCGCCACCTTAGCTCCTTCTCCCGGTCCCCGCTCACCTCTGGCAGCTCTCCGTATAAAAACCTCTCTCCTGCTGCTCGCTGGCCTCACTCATGTCCTTAAATTCCGACAGAGTGAGGTTACTCGGCTGTGGGAATTTAAGGATTTGCAGGAAGTCGCTGACATGAGCGAAGTCGGCGAACGGCAGGTGACAGGTGTTCCGACGGAGAGCACTGCCAAAGGTGAGCGGGCCGGCAGAAGGCGCTGAAGTGGCGGCCAGTTCAGCTGTCGGGTCCCGGTGGCCGCTCCCCGAGCTGCTTCTATCCCCAGCTACAGTGCGTGGCTTCGCGCCCGGAGAGCTGCGGCAGCGGTGAGGGAGTGAAGATACCAGTACTTTGTGATAAGTACTTTCTTGCGATTTTCACCATTGCTCCTCACATGTCCAGCCTACAACCTCTATATATCGCTCAGACCCTCTAGTCCTGGCACCTTCCTCGTAAATGTTCTCTGTGTCCTTTCCAGCGCTGGCAGTATCCCCGACACCCTCCTTCTCAACACTCGTGCCCTCCCCACAACTTTACCCCTGGCACAGACTCTCCACACGCTGTGAAAGGAACTGTCCCCCCAATTCGTCTTGGACTAGGAAGCCTCGGGCAAATTGAAATGTCACTGTTTTTATTTATTTATTTATTTAACGGGGAGAACAATCTGCGCATGCGCGGTTTAAATTTTTTTTTTAAGCGGACTGAGTGCCTACCCTGAGTAATTACTCACGGCACGTGCCTGCTGCTAGGTTACTCCAGCACTTTGTCTCCATATTTCGTATAAACCAGCATCTGCAATTCTTTGTTTCGTCAAGAATGTAGGTTAATTGGCTGCAATTAAATTGTAAAAATTGTCCCTAGTGTGTAGGATGGTGTTAATGTATGGGTGATCGCTGGTCGACGTGGACCGTAGGGCCTGTTTCCGCACTGTCTCTCCAAATTCTACAGCCTGACATCTTTAGCTGTACAGAGAGCTTGCAGAAGACAGTATGCAGGGTGATTGTTGGTCGGCACAGACTCGGTGGGCTGAAGGGCCTGTTTCCGTGCTATATCTCCAAAGTCTAAAGCCTGAAGTGTTTTAGCTATACCTATAGAAGACACAAAAATGATTTAAATGGCTCTTAGAAGATGGTGCTTTTGTGTGGAAGGAGCTGGAATATATAGGAATGCAAAGAATGTCAAGTTGTGTAAGATTCTGGTCAAATGGCATGTCGTCTTTTGCATAAACTCCTGGCCACATACCTACTTTCCTGTTTTTATTGTTGTGCGTGCTGGCAATTAGATGCTTTTGTTAGATTTTCCTTGCATGAGTCTTTACCGGGAGAGATAATTAACATAATAGTGAACGTGTTGACAAAAGCTTCCATAAACCTATCGTGTGTGATCACAATATCCCTGTTTATGTTGAATATTTTGGGATTCACAATACCCTTGCAGGTTCCTGAGGAAGTACAAAGATGCGTGGATGTAAACAGTGTATCTGAGGAGTGAAGATAGACACAGAACGCTGGAGTAATTCTGGGGGGGCAGGCAGCATCTGGAGTTTGACTGGAGTTTGTGTGTTCTTCAGACTGGAAGAGTCTTGACCTGAAAGGTCACCTATTCCTTTTCTCCAGAGATGCTGCCTGGCACGCTGAGTTACTCCAGCATTTTATATCCATCTTCGGATTAAACCAGTACCTGCAGTTCCTTCCGACACATTTTATCTGAGGAGTGAGTTTAGTTTATTGTCACGTGTACCGAGGTACAGTGTAAAGTGGTTTGTTGCGTGCTATCCACTCACTGGAAAAACAACTCAGTGTACACATACATGATAAAGGGAATAACGTTAAGTGTAAGATAAAATCCAGTAAAGTCCGATCAAAAATAGTCTGAGGATGTCCAATGAAGTTGATAGTGGCTCAGAACTGCTCTCTAGTTGTTGGTGGGACGGTTCAGCTGCCTGATAACAGCTGGGGAGGAACTGAAGGAATATTAGTGGTGGTACAGCTAAGGTTCATTCAATGATCAAAACTCAAATTGCTGGAGGAACTCAGCAGTTCAGGCAGCATCTGTGGAGGAAGGGTCTCAACCCGAACCATTGCCTGTCCATTCCTTCCATAGATGCTGCCTGTCCCTCTGATTTCATCCAGCATAGAGTCATGAACCCATACTGTATCGAAACAAGCCCTTTGGTCCAAAGATATGTGAAGAGAAAGAGATTAGTTAAAACGAATTGAGGTCCCTTGCAGTCAGAAACAGGTGAGTTGATCATGGGGAACAAGGATATGGCGGACCAATTGAATAACTACTTTGGTTCCGTCTTCTCTAAGGAAGACATAAATAATCTGCCGGAAATAGCAGGGGACCGCGGGTCAAAGGAGGAATTGAGTGAAATCCAGGTTAGTCGGGAAGTGCTGTTGGGTAAATTGAATGGATTAAAGGCCGATAAATCCCCAGGGCCAGATAGGCTGCATCCCAGAGTACTTAAGGAAGTAGCTCCGGAAATAGTGGATGCATTAGTGATAATCTTTCAAAACTCTTTAGATTCTGGAGTAGTTCCTGAGGATTGGTGGGTAGCAAACGTAACCCCTCTTTTTAAGAAGGGAGGGAGAGAGAAAAAGGGGAATTACAGACCAGTTAGTCTAACATCGGTAGTGGGGAAACTGCTAGTCAGTTATTAAAGATGGGATAGCAGCACATTTGGAAAGTGGTGAAATCATTGGACAAAGTCAGCATGGATTTACGAAAGATAAATCATGTCTGACGAATCTTGTGGAATTTTTCGAGGATGTAACTAGTAGCGTGGATAGGGGAGAACCAGTGGATGTGGTGTATCTGGACTTCCAGAAGGCTTTCGACAAGGTCCCACATAAGAGATTAGTATACAAACTTAAAGCATACGGCATTGGGGGTTCAGTATTGATGTGGATAGAGAACTGGCTGGCAAACAGGAAGCAAAGATTAGGAGTAAACGGGTCCGTTTCAGAATAGCAGGCAGTGACTAGTGGGGTACCGCAAGGCTCAGTGCTGGGACCCCAGCTATTTACAATATACATTAATGATCTGGATGAAGGAATTGAAGGCAATATCTCCATGTTTGCGGATGACACTAAGCTGGGGGGCAGTGTTAGCTGTGAGGAGGATGCTAGGAGACTGCAAGGTGACTTGGATAGGCTGGGTGAGTGGGCAAATGTTTGGCAGATGCAGTATAATGTGGATAAATGTGAGGTTATCCACTTTGGTGGCAAAAATAGGAAAGCAGACTATTATCTAAATGGTGGCCGATTAGGAAAAGGGGAGATGCAGCGCGACCTGGGTGTCATGGTACACCAGTCATTGAAAGTAGGCATGCAGGTGCAGCAGGCAGTGAAGAAAGCGAATGGTATGTTGGCTTTCATAGCAAAAGGATTTGAGTATAGGAGCAGGGAGGTTCTACTTCAGTTGTATAGGGTCTTGGTGAGACCACACCTGGAGTATTGCGCACAGATCTGGTCTCCAAATCTGAGGAAGGACATTATTGCCATAGAGGGAGTGCAGAGAAGGTTCACCAGACTGATTCCTGGGATTATGAAGAAAGACTGGATAGACTCGGTTTATACTCTCTAGAATTTAGGAGATTGAGAGGGGATCTTATAGAAACTTACAAAATTCTTAAGGGGTTGGACAGGCTAGATGCAGGAAGATTGTTCCCGATGTTGGAAGGTCTAGGACAAGGGGTCACAGCTTAAGGATAAGGGGGAGATCCTTTAGGACCGAGATAAGAAGGACTTTTTTTCACACAGAGAGTGGTGGGTCTCTGGAACTCTCTGCCACAGAGGGTATTTGAGGCCAGTTCATTGGCTATATTTAAGAGGGAGTTAGATGTGGCCCTTGTGGCTAAGGGGATCTGAGGTTCTGGAGAGAAGGCAGGTACGGGATACTGAGTTGGATGATCACCCATGATCATATTGAATGGCGGTGCAGGCTCGAAGGGCCGAATGGCCTGCTCCTGCACCTAATTTCTATGTTTCTAACTTGCCCACGCCGACCAAGAAGCCCCATGTTCACTAGTCCTATCTGCCCACGTTTGGCTATAACCCTCTAAAGCTTTCCTATCCAAAGCCAATTAACCTACAAACCTGTTAAAGAAGGAACTGCAGATGCTGGAGAATCGAGGGTTACACAAAAAGCTGGAGAAAGTCCTCGTTCTTCAGAGAACGGGGTTTCCCCTCCCCCACTATAGATGAGGCTCGCACCAGGGTCTCCTCCATACCTCGCAACACTGCCCTCTCTCCCCATTCCCGCACTCACAACAAGGGCCGAGTCCCCCTGGTCCTCACCTTTCACCCCACCAGCCAGCGCATACAACAGATAGTCCTCCGCCAGTTTCGCCACCTCCAGCGTGACCCCTCCACTCGCCACATCTTCTCATCTCCCCCCCTGTCTGCCTTCCGCAAAGACCGCTCCCTCCGCAACTCCCTTGTCAATTCTTCCCTTCCCTCCCGCTCCACCCCTTCCCCGGGCACTTTCCCTTGCAACCGCAAGAGATGCTACACTTGTTCCTTCACCTCCCCCATCCACTCCTTTCAGGGACCCAAGCAGTCATTCCAAGTCCGACAGAGGTTCACCTGCACCTCCTCCAACCTCATCTACTGCATCCGTTGCTCCAGATGCCAGCTGATCTACATCGGTGAGACCAAGCGGAGGCTGGGCGATCGTTTCGCCGAACACCTCCGCTCGGTCCGCAATAACCAACCCGACCTCCCGGTGGCTCAGCACTTCAACTCCCCCTCCCATTCCGTATCCGACCTCTCGGTCCTGGGCCTCCTCCACGGCCAGAGTGAGCAACACCACAAGTTGGAGGAACAGCACCTCATATTCCACTTGGGGAGTCTGCATCCTCTGGGCTTAAACATTGAATTTTCTCAATTCTGTTAACCCAGACTGCCCCCTCCCCCTCCCCACCTCTCCCTCAGCCCTCAGGCCCTGACATTCCTTCTCCATCTCCCCCCCCCCTCCCCCCACCCAAGTCACACTAGCTTCTCATTTTCACACTACAAACAGCTTACAATGGCCTGTTTCCTTTATCATCGATCCTTTTTTGCATATCATTCATTCATTGTTCTTTATCTCGCCACATCACTGTCTATATCTCTCGTTTCCCTGATCCCTGACCAGTCTGAAGAAGGGTCTCGACCCGAAACGTCGCCTATCTCCTTCGCTCCTTAGATGCTGCTGCACCCGCTGAGTTTCTCCAGTTTTTTGTGTAACCTACGAACCTGTACGTCTTTGGAGTGTGGGAGGAATCCGCCGATCTCGGAGAAAAACCACACAGGTCACGGGGAGAACGTACAAACTCCGTGCAGACAGCACCCGTAGTCAGGATAGAACCCGGGTCTCTGGTGCTGTAAAGCAGTAAATCTACCTCTGCGCCATTATGCCGCCCCCCAAATGTTTTACAACAGCAGATTGAGCAAATAATAACCGGCAGCCGGAGAGCAGAAACGTGGTCAAAAATCCACAGATGTCAATGGACAAAAGAAATGTGAGAGCCATAGAGACAACTGCGTGGAAATCTTCAGGCATCTTCAGCACAACTTGCCCATGCCGACCAACATGCCCCAATCTAGTCCCACCTGCCTGTGTTTGGTCCACATCTTTCTGAACTTTCCTATCCCTGTACCTTTAAACATTGCGCTAGAATCTGCCTCAACTCCGGCTGCTCGTTCCATCCACCCACCACCTTTGTGTAAAAAAAAGTTGCCCCCCAGGGAGGATCGTGTTTTGTTCACACAATCCATTTCTAGGCAAGTTTAGAAACACTTGGCTTCTGAAGAACTGCCTTGCTATTAATTTTCAGAAGGGACATTACTCTATTCTTTCTCCTGAACAAATCATGTCAAAAGGAAGTGAGGATCGCCTTTCCTTTCAGCAGAAATATTTCTGTGGATGTTATTTAAAAATCTGAAGTTCCACTTGATTGCTCACTGATCACTGCGTTTGTAACCAAAACAGACAATAAACAACAGGATATGCTTCATTGCAAAGTTATGTGCTAAATATTTCTAAATAACATCCACCGAATATTTCTGCTCATCAACATGAAGGATGGTATTTGGGGAGCTTATTGTTGAACTGGCGATGTGCAATTCGATATCTTCTAGGTTGATTTGTGCCAGACTTGATTCTGCAGCTTTTTTTTCCCCATGGAACATTGAACAGTGGGGGCGGACACTGCTCAGCCAGGCCACCAGCATAATCAAGGACCAGTCTCACCCCGGGTCACTCCCTCTCCTCCCCTCTCCCATCAGGTAAGAGGTAGAGAAGTGTGAAAACGCACACCTCCAGATTCTGGGACAGTTTCGTCCCAGCTGTTAACAGGCAACTGAACCATCCTCTCACAAACTAGAGATTGGTTCTGACCTCCCATCCACCTCATTGGAGACCCTCGGACTATCTTTAATCGGACTTTACTAGACTTTATTTTACACTAAATGTTATTCCCTTTATCCTACATCTGTGCACCGTGGACCACCACTCAATTATAATCATGTACAGTACAGTCTTTTTGTTGACTGGAAAGCACACAATAAAAAGCTTTTCACTGTACCTGACACGTGACAATAAACTAAATTAAACTAAACTGAACAGTGCAGCACAGTGTCCGTGACGAACATGAAGCCAAGCCCCAATTTTATATGCCTGCACATAATCCATGTCACTTCATTCCCTGCATATCCATATTACTATCCAAAAGTCTCCTAAATGCCACCATTGTATCTGCCCTCACCACCCTCTGTGTAAAAAACTTTCCACGCATATTTTCTTTAAACATTGTCCCTTTCATCATCTTAAAACTGCACTAAACTGTGCATAAAATAAATGGTCGGCACGGACTGGAAGGGCCGAGAAGGCCTGTTTCCGTGCTGTAATTGTTATATGGTTATAGCATTTGTTTTTTTTTCCCATCCTGGGGAAAAGGTTTTGACTTTCTCCTCTATCACACCCTCTCATCATTGTATGCTCTTCTATTAGTCTCCCTGCAACATCCGCCAGACACCCAGAGAAAACAATCCAAGTCTGTCCAACCTCTGCTTGTAGTTGATATATGCCTAATCCAGGCATCATCCTGGGAAACATCCTCTGCACTCTTTCCAAAGCCGCCACATGCTTCCTGTAACAGGGCGACCAGAACTATACACAAGACACCAAATGCTGCCTAACCCATGTCCTATTAAGCTGCATCATGACTTTCTGACATTTCTATTCAATGCCCCGACCAATGAAGTGAAGCATACCATATGCCATCTAAACAATTACTAAGGCAGTGATTTGCAGAAACCCCCAATAAGTTTGGGTGGTGCAGTGGGACAGTTGCTGCCTCACAGTGCCGGAGACCCGGGCTCAATCCTGACTCTGCGTGCTGTCTGTATGGAGTTGACCTGCGTAGGTTTTCTCTGGGAGCTGCGGTTTCCTCCCACACTCCAAAAACATACAGGTTTGTAGGTTGCTCAGTAAAAATGATAAATTGTCATAGTGTGTGTAAGATCGTGTTAGTGTGCGGGGATCACTGGTCGCCGCGACTGTTTAGGCCCCAGCTTTGAGCGGCACAGTGGCGCAGCATTAGAATTGCTGCCTCACAGACCTGGCTTGGATCCTGACTACCGGTGCTGTCTGTACGGAGTTTGTACTTTCTCGCTGTGACTGCGTGGGTTTTCTCCGGTTGCTCTGGTTTTCTCTCACATCCCAAGGTCGTGTGGGATTGCACAAACAAACAAACAAACTGTCTGAAGAAGTTGGCCTGACCCTAAACGTCGCCCATCAACCTTCTCCAGGGACTCTGCCTGACCCGCTGAGTTACTCCAGCACATTGTGTCGAACTGTCCTCTACCACTTCCTCCACTGGTTCATTCCACATACCCACCACCCTTCTGTTAGGAAAAAGTTGCTCTTCAGGTGCCTTATAAATCTTTCCCCGCTCACTTGAAACTGGTGCCCCTTAGTTTTAGACTCACCTGCCCTGTGATATGCACTGTATCCATCCATTTGCCCTGACATAACCTCTCCATTGTGCTGCCATGAACATCTGTTCTGAAATACGAGAAGAGACTTTTCCTCAAATTGTCAGCTTCTTCAATTGATTTGGCTTTGGAAACTGGCTTCTTTCCCAGCCAGATTTAAAAAAATGCAAAACAAAGGTTGACGAAATGTATATGTTATTTGAATTGTGCTCTCCATATCTGTGATGCTTTTCACAATTTGTGGCACCACCAGACTCTCCTCGTATAGAAACGCGGAACTGCAGACGCTGGTTTACACAAAAAAGGACATAATATGCAGGAGTCTCTCAGCGGATCAGGCAGCATCTCTAGAGAACATGGATAGGTTAACGTTTCTGATCGGGACCCTTCTTCAGACTCTCCTAGTCTTCTTTACTTTAGACTTCAGACATATAGTGCAGAAACAGTCCCTTCAGCCCACGGTGTCTGTGCCGACCAGCGATCACCCCGTACACTGGCACTATACTAAACACTAGGGACAATTTACAATTTTACACAAGCCAATTAACCTACAAACCTGCACGTCTTTGGAGTGTGGGAGGAAACCGGAGCACCTGGCGAAAATCCACGCGGTCACAGGGAGAACAAGCAAACTCCGTACAGACAGCACCCGTGGTCAGGATCAAACCTGGGTTTCTTGCGCTGTAAATAAGCACCTCTACTGCTGCACCACCGTGCCGGCTTTAATTCATAAATGCCCTAATCCATAAGCCTCTTTTTTTTTTAAACACCTTCGAGACTTCAGGCTGGTCAGAAGGCGTTAGCAACTTCTGAACGTGGATGAACAGCTGTCTGTTTTGAATCGGGACCCTTCTTCAGACAACAGTTTCTTGCATCCACATATCCACCTGCATTGTATTTTTTTTGTTGCTGTGCATTTCCTTGTTTCTGCATAGAGGTTCGGATGTTACAGTTAGACAACACATTGGTTCGGCTATATTTGGAGTATTGCATTCAGTGGCAATCACCTTGCTAAATGAATTATGCTATATGAAGGATGTTATTGAGTTGGAAAGAGTGCAGAGAATATTTATGAGGATGTTGCAGGACTTGTGGGCCTGAGGTATAGGGAAATGTTGGGCAGGCTAGGTCTTTATTCCTTGGAGCGTAGGAGGCTGAGGGGTAATCTTATAGAGGTGTATAAGATCATGAGGGGAATAGATAGAGTGAATATCGAGCGTAAGGGAATCAAGAACCAGAGGACACAGGTTTAAGGTGAAGCTGAGAGATTTAATAGGAAACTGAGGGGCAACTTTTTCACTCAAAAGGTGGTCAATATATGGAAAGAGCTGCCAGAGGAGATAATTGAGGCAGGTACTAAAAAAATATTTAAAACACATTTGGACTAGTACATATAGAGGAAAGGTTTTGCGGGATCCGGGCCAAACACGGGCCGGTGGAACTAGCCCAAATGTGGCATCTTGGTCGGCATGGACAAGTAGGGCTGAAGGGCCTGTTTCTGTGCTGTATGACTATAATACTAAATGGTGAAAATGAGAGGAGCACAGGACACAGTCCATAGTTGAGGCAGTGGAAGAGAAGGGATAGGCAAAACTGAGGGGTTTCTAAACAAGACTAAAGATTTCCCAATCAAACATTGGTCAGCAAGCTCTCAAGTAATAGGTGAATGGGACAAATTGGGCAATGCGGAGCAGAGTTTGTTTTCAAGACTTTTGAGAATAGAACGTGAAAAGGCAGCAGTTGCAGCGGTAGAGTTGCTGCCTCACAGCTCTAGAGAACCAGGTTTGATCCAGTCTACGGGTGCTGTCTGCACACAGTTTTACGTTCTCCCTGTGACCGTGTGGGTTTTCTCCGGGTGCACCGGTTTCATGGAAATATAGAAAATAGGTGCCAGAGTAGGCCATTCGGCCCTTCGAGCCAGCACCGCCATTCACTATGATCATGGCTGAACATCCAGAATCAGTACCCTGTTCCTGCTTTCTCCCCACATCCCTTGATTCCATTAGCCCTAAGAGCTATATCCAACTCTCTCTTGAAAACATCCCATGAATTGGCCTCCACTGCCTTCTGTGGCAGATAATTCCACAGATTCACAACTCTCTGGGTGAAAAAACGTTTCCTCATCTCAGTCCTAAATGGCCTACCCATTATTCTTAAACTGTGACCCCTGGTTCTGGACTCCCCCAACATTTGAAACATTTTTCCTGCATCTAGTCTGTCCAATCCCTTATGAATTTTATATGTTTCTATAAGATCCCATCAGCTCCCATTGCCTGCATTTGAGTTGGCCGCGGAAGCATTTTGAGACAGTTGATGTCACACCAGCCATTCAAAACGAAGTCTAGAGAGGGTAGAAGGCCCTCCGTGGGAGCAAAGACATGCAGGTTTGTTGGTTAATTGGTGACGGTAAAGATTGCAACTTGTCCCTAGTGTGTAGGATAGTGCTAGTGCACGGGGTGAACGTTGGTTGGCACAGACTCAGTGAGCTGAAGGGCCTGTTTCCGCGCTGTATCTCTGAGGCAACTTGATGGAGTTGCTTGTCTCAGACAAATATAACAGCTAGGTTGCTTTGTTGTTTAAAAAGGTTAAGGCTGATGGCTTCAAACTGCTGTATTAGTACAAAGTCCTGAGGCCTGCCCTTTTATACTTCTTGATAATAATTGAGCATATCGGCACTGATAATTTAACCCAGGTGGAGATTCCACCAGTTTCATAGAAAAAGGTGAATATTCATCTTGCAACGACTCAATGTGGGACAACGTGAGGATCCTGTTAGCTATACCCCCCGAGGAGCAGTTTTAAACCAACCGAACCAGGGCAGCACAGTGGCACAGCGGTAGAATTGTTGCCTCACAGCGCCAGAGAACCCAGTTCAATCCTGACCACGGGTGCTGTCTGTACAGAGTTTGTACATTCTCCTTGTGACTGCGTGGGTTTTCTCTTGGTGCTCCTGTTTCCTCCCGCACTCCAATGACAGACAGGTTTGTTGGTTAATTGGATTTGGTAAAAACTTGTAAATTATCCCTTGTGTGTAAGATAATTCCACTGTACAGAGATCGCTGGTCGGCACAGACTCTGTGGGCCGAAGGGCCTGTTTCCGCACTCTATCTTTAAACTAAACTGAACTAAAATAAATCACTTTCTTCTGGTAATACCAAGAAACGGCAGAAGCTAGTTTATACCAAAGATAGACACAAAATGCTGGAGTAACTCAATGGGTCAGGCAGCATCTCTGGAGAACATGAATTGGCGATGTTTCCAATCGGGACCCTGCTTCAGAAGCATGCTGACTGACCCGCTAAGTTACTCAAACATTTATGTCTATTTCTGGTATGTATCTAAAGAAGGCTCCCGAGCAGAAATATCGCCTATCCATGTTGTTCAGGGATGCTGACTGACCTGCTGAATTACTCCAGCATTTTGTGTCTATTTTTGGCATTCTCATTTGTTAATGCATCCAAGATGGCCTCATACTTTGGTGGACTTGCCTCGCTCCCCTCAGCTGTCATAGCTAGATCCCTCACCAATGCATCTTATTTGTCCCATTGATCTGCTCTCACTCCCTCATCCCACAGATGGAACTGAGATAGAGTACCCCTGGCCTCTCCTTTCATCCCACCTTCAACACGTCATCCTCCGACATTTCCGTCACCTTTCCAATGTGACCCCACCACTAGCCACATCTTCCCATCTCTGCCCATTTTCCGCCTTACGCAGCGACCGTTCCCTCTGCAACTCCCCGGTTAACTCATCCATTCCCACCCAAACCACTCCCTCCCCAGGTCCCTACCTCTGCAACCACAGGAGATGCAACACTTGTCCCTATACCTCCTCCCTCTACTCTGTCCAGGGACCATGCTGTTATCAGGCAACTGAACCATCTTACCACCAACTAGAGAGCGGTCCTAACCTCCCATCTACCCCATTGTAGACCTTTGAACAATCCTTAATCAAACTTTACTGGACTTTATCTTGCTCTAAACGTTATTCCTTTTATCCTTTATCTGTACACTGTGGACGGCTTGATTGTAATCATGTATAGTCTTTCCGCTGACTAGATAGCACACAACATAAACTGTTTCACTGTACCTCAGTGCACATGGCAATAATAAACTGAACTAAACTTATCTATTGAATTATCTGTTTACAGACCTGTTCATCCTTTAGACTTTAGAGATGCAGCACAGAAATAGGCCCTTCGGCCCACCAAGTCCACGCTGCCAGCGATCACCCCATACACAAGCACTATCCTACACACTAGGGACAATTTACAATTTTACAAAGCCAATTAACCTACACACTTGTACATCTTTGGATTGTGGGAGGAAACCGGAGCACCCATAGAAAACTCACACAGTTACGAGGGGAACATCACTCGTAGACAGGATCGAACCCGCGTCTGCAGCTCCAAAGTAGCAACTCTACTGCTGCGCCACTGTGCCTAACCTTAATGCAAGTATAGGTTTAATTGTTCCATTTCGGTACATATAACAGTTAAACACACTTGACTTTCTCTTTTGACATCGATGTGCACACCAACAAGAGTGGTTAGTGTCTAAAAATCACAATGTTAAACAGTCAGTATTTTCACGATCATTAGGACAGATAAGGCACTTAAAAGCTTTTGATCAGTTTACATATTCAGCAGTGAAAGTTATCTGTCATTGCAGCTTTAGTTTGCCCTGCTGCGGCAGTGGAGAAATTCCAACCTGTCGTCAATTATTGGAGTTGTTGAGAATTTCTTTGGAAGGGCTGTTGAATGTGCCCACATTGTGACTGTGACTGAAGATCCTTTATTGTTGAATTATTGACTGTACTCGGGTCAGGCACCACACTTTGCAGACTGATAAGATGGTGGCACAGCAACGATAAAGGTTGACTGTAGTAACCCATGCTGGTGGGCTGATCACAAGCAGACATTTGGGGGGGGGGGGGGGGGGGGGGGTGGTGGATCTGTTCGATAATGGCATTTCACAAGCTCCGCTCAAACCTCTGCTCCCTGTGGTTTGAACTCGTTTCACTGCATGGGTTCAAAGGCAGGCAGTTGCTCTGACGATCAAGATCAAAGTAAAGAAGACCATGTAGCAAAATGTACAATTCACAGATTTAAAAATATATATTAAGGCAGCGCTTTGAGGACTGTTGGCTAGTTGAGTTGCTGCGTTTAGTTTAGAGATACGTTCTCTTTGTCACCACGTGGGTTTTCCCCGGGTACTCGGGTTTCCTCCCACACTCTAAAGGCATGCAAGATTGTTGGTTATTCGGCTTGGGTAAAATTATATATTGTGTGTAGGACAGAACTAGTGTACGGGTGAAACTGTGCCGCCCCAATTTTAAATTTATTGCTTTGAACAAGCAAAACATTAAGAATATAGATCATTATTTCATCAGGGTAGTTTCCTTTAACCAATGGAAAGTTTTATAAAAAAGACGAGCTGAGAGTGAGAGAATGCATTTTAACTGAAAATCATTCAAACACATTTGAATATCTGCCAAAATCCTAATCTAGTTGCCAAAGTATGTTATCGCCTGCTCTCCAAGGAATACTATCTTTAAACATACAATATGTTGTTACAATCACCCCTTTTTATCGCACTGGTTGTGAAATAAGCACCAATACTGCCAGCAGGGCAATTCTGAGGCACAGCTGGGGAATGCATGCAGTCAACGATCTAGCTTCTCTTTGTATCCATAGTTGGTAATGTTGGTCTTAAAATGTTATTGCACCCTTGTGATCAGTATGTGGAAGGAGAAAACTTTCACTGGCTCCAGCACTGTGTAAATCCCAAGCAACTTTTTTTAGTTACTTTTACCTGCAATTTTTCTGTCCTCTAATGTTATCGGACTATATTGTGAACTCTGGTGTATTTCTCGTTGCATTACCCGTTTTTGTTATCTCATGGCTCGAATCTCCTAATTATTCGTTTTTTTGGTGTGTCTGTTATTCCTTAGAAAAAAACAATCACTGGTTTAGTTTTGTTTAGTTTAAAGATACAGTGCAGAAACAGCCCTTCAGCCAACCGAGTCCGGGCCATGACCAGTGATCCCCATGCATTAACATTTTCCGACACTAGGTGACAATTTACAATTTTATCAAAGCCTTGGAGGAAACTGGAGCACCTGGAGAAAACCCACGCGGTCACAGTGAGAAGGTACGAACGATGTACATGCAGCCCCCGTCGTCAGGATGGAACCCGGATCTCTGGCGCTGTGAGGCAGCAACTCTACCGCTTTGTCACCATGCCACCAGCTTTGTACATTCTCCTGCAAAACAATGGCATTCAAGTCATGCAAAATCTAACAAATTAAATTTTTGTAATCTGAGGCAAGAAGCCTGCACGTTGGAATCCAATGCTTGTCAGGAAGTAAATCCATGCCGGATGCAAGGCGTGGAACAGCTTAGCACAAGCAATTATTACATTACGAAGCAGGTCTATTAGATCATCAGCAACATTCTTCCTGTGAGGTGAAAATTAGGGACAATTTACAATTTTCTATTACCGATCAATTTACAGAAGCCAATTAACCTGCAAACCTGTCCGTTTTTTGGAGTATGGGAGGAAACCTGAGCATCCTGTGAAAACCCACGCGGTCACAGGGAGAACAGACAAGCTCCGTACAGACAGCACCCGTAGACACCACCCGGAGTTTGTACATTCCCCCTGTGACTACGTAGGTCTTCTCTGGGTGCTCTGATTTCCTCCCACACTACAAAAACGTACAGGTTCGTCGGTTAATTGGCAAAATTATAAATTGTCCCTAATATGTAGGATAGTGTTAGTGTATGGGGTGATCACCAATCGGCGCGGACTCAGTGGGCCGAAGAGCCTGTTTCCACACTGTATCTCTAACGTCTATAAGCTTGGCATCATCTTTGGCACAAACATTGTGGGCCGAAGGGCCTGTTCCTGTGCTGTACTGTACTGTTTTCTATGTTATAAGACCAAATCTTATCTGCCTGCATGAAACCTGGCATCATGGCACCGTATCCCTCCATTCCCCGCATATCCATATGCCTATCAAAACGTCTCTTAAATGCCACTCCCTGGGTTAATATTACACAATGGAGATTCATAGCATTATTCTTTTCTTTTCTTGAGCAGACCTGCAGATTTGTCGACCGGTCCACATATCGCCCCAAAGCAAGCCGCCTGTTCCGGCGCTGGAGCAGCTCGTGCAGTTGTGTGGGGAAAAGGTGTGCAAGACCCTCCGCAAAGCTGGAATTTGTATCAGACAGTACAAGGGAAGGAGGCCTGCAGGAAGCCAACACTTGTCTGAAAGCTGGATCCTGGGTAAGTGTCATGCCTCTCTGGAAATCCTGCAATGCGCTATCAGTTGGTGATAGAAGACGTGCTTGGAAAGTGTGATTCTCTTTGTAACATTTCTCTTGTTCTTATGCATAGGTTTGCAGTGAGGGTCCAGCACGTTGAGAGTAGTTTCTTTAATAATCAATCTCCGGGTTGTACTTTCTTCCCAGCGGTTATCAGGCAACTGAACCATCCCACCAATAGGTGGACACAAAATGCTGGAGTAACTCAGCGGGTGAGGCAGCATCTCTGGAGAGAAGGAATGGGCAATGTTTCGGGTCGAGACCCTTCTTCAGACTGTCAGGGGAGTGGGCGGGACACAGATAGAATGTAGTTGACAGTATGTGGCCAGTAGTCGGATCCCGTTGGAGGTGGCGTAAATATTGGAGGATTATATGCTGTATACGACGGCTGATGGGGTGGAAGGTGAGGACAAGGGGGACTTGTTACGAATGGGGGGAGAGGGAGCAAGAGTGGAGCTGCAGGATATCGAGGAGACCCAAGTGAGAGCCTCATCTATAATGGAAGAGGGGAACCCCCGTTTTAGAGCTACTATCTATCTCATTGGAGACCCTCAGAATATTTGTACTCGGACTTTACTGGACTTTATTTTATTTAGTTTAGTTTAGAGATACAGGCCCACTGAGTCTGTGCCAACCAGTAATCACCCCATACACTTGCACTATCCTCAATTCAATTCAATTCAATTGCCCTTTATTGTCATTCAAACATGCAGGTTTTGAACAAAATTTCGTTCCTGCAGTCATAGCAGCAATAAAAAGACCAAAACACACAATTAACACAATTCCACATAAACATCCATCACCGTGAATCTCCAAACACCTCCTCACTGTGATGGACGGCAAAAGTCTTATCTCTTCCCTGTCCTTTGTTCTTCTTTCGCGGTCAGGCAGCCAAGCTGCAACGTCGAGGCGACCGGGGCTCCCGATGGAAAGACCCCGGCGGGCGATGGTAAGTCCCGCGGCCGCTTAAGTCGCGCCGGGCGATGTAAGGCCCTGCTCTGGGCAGATTCAAACCCTGGATTTGGGCGGGAGAAGGTTGTCCGAAAATCGGTCTCCCACCAGGGACCTGCGAGCTCCCGAGTCCACCGTTCACAGGGCCTGCGGCCGAAGCTCCAAAGTTGGGTCGCAGCCGCAGCCACAGCTCCGAAGTCAGCCTGCTCCGCGATGCTGAGTCCGCATGCTTAACGGCTGGAGCCCTCAGGGAGATTCCGGTTGGAGGCCGCCAGCTCCACGATTTTAGGTCCCAACGACAACGGTGACACGTCAAGGGAAAAGTCGCGTCCCCCGTTCAGGGAGGAGATTAAAACGTTTCCCCCACCCGCCCACCCCACATATACACAGCTAAAATAAAACCAAAAACATACTCCCAACAAGACAAAAGAAAGAAAAAAAGACAGACAGACTGCAGGTAGCCACTGCCACAAGGCCCCGCCACTCCCCCAACACACACTAGGGATAATTTACAATCTTTATCAAAGCCAATTTTACTTCGGAGTCACGTGAGTGACTTCGTGAAGACCCCGCCAACACGCATGCGCGGCATATCGTCACGCGCATTTGCTCACGGCAGCTGGGGGGGGGAGTGCGCTCCCTCAACCGGCTCCTTCAAAAAGGTAAGCAGCTGCAGGTAAGTTAACCTTAAGCTGGTTTGTCGTTTTTGTGTGGTCTGTGTTGTGTTTACAGAGCCATGGAAGGAGGAAGGAGTGGGAGTCGCATTCAGCGAGTAAAGTCCTCGGAGCTGCCCGCTACATCGGGAGCAGCTGAGACACCACCGAGGAAGAAGTCGCGGCAGTCGGGGAGCTCTGAGCAGCTGACCAGACCCGGCACAACCCCTCTGGCAAAGAAGAGGGTGTCCGCGCAGGAGCAGGGGCTGGGAGACCCTGACTCCAGAACTCCAGTGCCCAAGTCCAGGGCTGGAGGTAAGGCACGTGGGGCTCTTGAAGCAAGCGTGTCCGCGAGTGCATCCCCCCCTTTAAAGGTCCCTCGCGGGCAGAGCAGGGGGGAAGCCTCGCTAAAGTCCAGCCTTGTCGGTACGGCAGGCAGGGACAAGCCACTGGGTAAACCTGCGAGGAAGCAGACCAGTGGCAGTGCTGGCGTGCCGAGGATCCCTGTGGGGGCAGGATGTACCGGCACACCACCGGAACAGGCTGCCGTAGTGCGGGCCGGTGGCAGCAAAGTACGGTCCGGCGCCCCTGCTGAGGCGGGTAGAGCAGACCATGCGCCGCCACAGTCCCGTTTATGTGTGGAACACTGTGGTGGTAAGCCCGCACGGACATCAGAGAGTCCAGTTTCTGGTGCAAGTACTGACTCTAGCCCTCTTCCCTCCCATCGGACAGAGGGGCCGCTGCTGTCCAAACGACGGCGGACCAGCGGTGTGTCCGTGTGGGAGTCGCACAGCCCCGCTGGAGTGTGAGCTGGCGATTTCCCGGCAGTACATTCCGTGGGGGTGTTGACAACTGCTGGAAGCCCCGGTTCCTCTGGAGAGGCTGGGGAAGACGACCAGTGGCCCGCGTACAGCGGTGACGGTCGTATGGGCCGGTTGGAGCATATGGTGGAGGTGCTCTATCAACGGGACCTGGAGCGTCAGGAACGGGAATCCCAGAGGTCTGGGAGCTACATGCAGCCGCCACCTTCCATCTCCCCGTCGCTTGAGAGCCAGCAAGGAAGTATGGGTGAGCCTGAGGAGGGAGAAGAGTTCCAGAACCCACAGGAAATGTTGGAGGCGGTGTCGAAATTTGGGTCACCTGCGTCAGCAGGGGGACCACTACATCCCAAAATAGCGGCGTCAATCGATTTCCTGACTACGCACCAGCTCCAGGATACCGTGCTCTCGGAAACAGTGGGGAAGTATAAGGCACCAGCAAACTGCAACTCCCTCAACATACCGAAAGTGAATGCAGCAATATGGGGGAACATGTCGGCCAACACAAGGGTCAAGGAGGGCAAGCTCCAGAAAATCTTAAAGCTGCTGACAGCAGGTATCACGGCTTTTGCTCGGTCGCTGGATGCCACGAATGTGTCCGAGGAGCAGCAGGATGCGCTAGCGCTTCTGTGCACCACCCAGTTTGAGATAAACTGTTTTAGGAAGAGCTCCATCCGGCCAAATTTGAATCCCAAATTTGCGGGATTATGCAGCACCTCCACCGCACCACCACCACCAAGGCAGCTGTTTGGGGAAGACCTGCCTAAACGCGTGAAGGAACTGGACGAGGAAGCCAAGACTGTGGGGATGATGAGACAGTCTCATTCATCCAAAACTCCCGTTTACACCAGGCAGCAGCCACGTTCCTCGTTCAGGCCCCACACACCGGTGGACCAAGGCCCCAGAACATATTCACAAACATATTCCTCGTCGGGGGCCCAACAGCAGAGGCCTTTTTTATTCCAAGGCCAGCCCAAGCCAGCTTGGAAGATGCGGCAACAGGGCCGCGCCACACGGGGAGCAAAGACACCACAGTCCAGACCCCGGCGCTAACCTTGGAGGTAAGGGGGCTTGGTTCCGTCCACAACGTAGCATTAGTAACCTCACCGGTGGGGGGACGGCTACGGGGTTTTCGGTCTGCTTGGGATACCCTAACTACGGATCCTTTTATTTTACAAAGCATTCAGGGTTATGAGATAGAGTTTATTAATGGCAGAGATCCCCCTTGCAGATTTGCACTCTCTCAGTCAGAGAAGGAGCGGGCTCATGTTGAGATACTACGATTAGAAAAGAAAGGGGTGATACAAAAAACGACGCACGAGCCATTGGAGTTTGTTTCCAACATCTTTACTAGGGTTAAGAAGGATGGAGGCTGTCGGATTATCATCGACTTAACCCAGTTGAATGCTTTCGTACAATATACCCATTTTAAGATGGAGACGTTTGAGACGGCCAAGCAGTTGGTTAGTCATGGGTACTTTATGGCTTGCATTGACCTGAAGGATGCATACTATACAGTCCCTATTGCTAAACAACATCGAAGGTTCTTGAAGTTTGTCTGGGAAGGTCAATTATGGCAATATATGGCTTTGCCTAATGGGATTACAACAGCGCCGAGACTATTTACTAAAATTGTTAAACCTTTATTGGCACATCTCAGGAAACAAAACCATATTATAATGGCATATTTAGATGACATTTTCATAGCAGGGAAAACCCTAGAGCACGCCCAGTTGGCAGTCTCGGCCGCTATATCTTTGTTTCAAAGAATGGGGTTTGTAATCCATCCAGACAAATCCAAGTTCAACCCTTCGCAGGTCATGGACCATTTGGGGTTCACTATAGACACTAACCAGATGAAAATCACCGTCCCAGTTGACAAAGTGGTGGACGTTCAACAAGCATGCATCAGTTTGTTTGACAACAACAGGCCAACCATTCGGCA
This sequence comes from Raja brachyura, assembly GCA_963514005.1. Next base: position 16,623,904 of record OY740785.1, read on the forward strand.
GGTTGCTAAGGTAATTGGCAAGCTGGTTGCCACGTTCCCGGCCGTAAATTATGGTCCGTTGCATTACCAAAACTTACAAAAAAGTAAAATTCTGGCGTTAAAATTGAATAACGGACATTTTGACAGACCTATGCGCTTAGGCATAGGGGAGCAAACTGAGTTGGAATGGTGGGTTCATAATATTGGAGTAAGTTCCAAACCCATCATTCTCCCCAATCCTACGGTTCTGTTGCAAACTGATGCGAGTGCCCAAGGCTGGGGGCAACTGACACTGTAACCAGCTGTGGTGGCAGATGGGACGCTCATGAGTTCACGCTTCTCCAAGTGCAAGGCATTAATTATTTGGAAATGCTGGGGGTCTTTCATGGACTGCGGGCATATTGCAGTGATTTGCGTCATGCACATGTCCGCCTTCAAATCGATAATACCACGGTGGTAGCCTATATTAATCATATGGGTGGTATCAGGTCAGTATCTTGTAATGATTTGGCAAATACAATTTGGCTCTGGTGCATCAAAAGGGGTATTTGGATATCAGCAACGTACCTTCCGGGGATACTCAATACAGTGGCGGACACCAAGTCACGAGTTTTTAATGATAACATTGAGTGGATGCTGAATCCCCTTGTGTTTGCTGAAATTGTGACAAAATTCAGTATGCCAGATATTGACCTATTTGCGTCTAGACTGAACCATCAGATACCAACATATGTATCGTGGGAACCAGATCCTGGGGCAGTGGCTTTGGATGCTTTTTCACTCCACTGGGGGAAATGGTATTGCTACGCATTTCCCCCATTCTGCCTCATCAGCCGGGTATTACAGAAGATTAAATTAGACTCTGCATCAGGCATTCTGGTAATACCCGACTGGCCGACACAACCATGGTACCCGGTGGTCTCCCAGATGCTGAAGCACCCGTGGGTGCGAATTGGGAACAACCCACAATTGGTTACTAATCCTGTCACTGGCGAGCCGCATCCGTGCCACGCCTATTTAAACCTGTTGGTCTGCAGGTTCTGAAAAGGCCTTTGATGAACACCGGGATCTCACCGAGGGCCATGGATTTAATCGCTGCATCGTGCAGAGCATCTACAAGGCGGCAGTACCTGACCCAGATCAGGAAATGGGAACTATTCTGTTTAAGGACGAGTGTTGCCTATGATTCTGCCACAATACCTGACGTCCTGGAATTCCTGGCGGGCCTCCACTATGATGAAGGGCTCAGCTATAGTACCATCAATAGCGCCAGGAGTGCGCTGTCCTCGTACCTTCCGGTAGGAGTGGGGACCAACAATCTGGTGTCGAAGTTTATGAGGGGTGTATTTAACACAAACCCTCCTCAGCCCAGATATAACGTTGTCTGGGATGCAGGAGTTGTCCTGTCCCTGTTAAGATCATGGTCCCCCATGGTGGGGTTACCTCTTCACCGGCTCACCCTGAAGGTGGTCATGTTGATGGCGCTCACGTCTGCTCAGCGGGTACAGGCGCTTCAAAAGTTGCGCATTGACAATATGCTCTCTACCCCTGGGAAAATAACGTTTTACGTTGCAGAACTGCTGAAGCAGCATCGACCCGGATCTTTGGGGCTGCAGTTGGAATTCCAGGCGTACCCCTCTGATGCCACACTCTGCACAGTCGCCCACCTCCGTTGCTACATTGAGTTGACCCGGTCGATCAGGAATTCGGAACAAGGACTGCTTATCAGCCACAAAAAACCACATCGCCGGGTGACAGTGCAGACGATCTCCAGGTGGCTCAGGGAAGTGTTGGATGCCGCGGGTATTGACACTAACTTGTTTAAATCTCATTCCACCAGGGCTGCATCCACATCAACAGCGAGGGCCATGGAGGTGCCCATGGATCACGTCCTCGCTACGGCAGGATGGGCCAGTGAGTCAACCTTTCAACGGTTCTACCATAAGCCATTGGCCGGACCCGCAACATATGCGGATGCAGTACTCAGGGCTGCTCCCTAATATCATTTGTCCCCAGTCAGGGGGTTTTGTTTATGATTTGTGTTTAATAAATGTTACTTATTTTCAGATTGTCCAGTCTGGATTGCTTTAACAAACTTCCTCCATCAGGATTGCGGCAGTGTGGTAGCATGGGCGTTGTCCAGGGCGTGTAATCACAGAGCTTTGAAGTCTTCACGAAGTCACTCACGTGACTCCGAAGTAAAATAGTAAGATTAAACGAGAACTTACCAGTTCGAAGGTTGATCTTTATTTTATGAGGAGTTGCGATGAGGGATTTCGTGCCCTCCGCTCCCAACCCTCGATCATTATGTTCAGCTGGGTAGTTCGCAGTTTAATCTTAATATCCTTACTTTTCGTCGAGTCTGTGATTCCACACCGCTGCTTTGAAGGATGCCGCGCATGCGTGTTGGCGGGGTCTTCACGAAATCCCTCATCGCAACTCCTCATAAAATAAAGATCAACCTTCGAACTGGTAAGTTCTCGTTTAATCTTACTATTAACATGGTCACATGTAGAGCGTACAAACTCCGTACAGACAGCACCTGTAGTAGCACAGCACAGACACCACTGTGCAGCCTCTTGCACTAAACATTATTCTCTTTGTCCTGAACCTGCACACCGTGGACGGCTCAATTGCATTCATGTATTGTCTTTCCGCTGACTGGTTAGCACGCAAAAAGGTTTTCACTGTACCACGGTACACGTGACAATAAACTAAGCTCAACTCATCTGTGCAAATCCTGCAATGAGCTGTTGAACAGTGATAGATGGAAATAGGTAGGTGGGAAGAATAGTCCTCTTTGTAAAATTTCTCCTGTTCTTCTGTACATTGAGACTAGCTTCTTTAATATTTATTCTCCCGGTTGCACTTAGTGTGTCGAGTTGCCCTGAAAGTACGGTGACTTGTTTTTTTCTCTTAAATCAGTGAAGTGGCAGTGATGATAATGCCCCTTAGCAATGAAAGACACAAAGGTCTGGAGTAACTGGTGGTAGAGTTGCTGCCTCACCGCACCAGAGACCCGGGTTCGATCCTGACTTCGGGTGCTGTCTGTACAGTGTTTGTAGGTTCTCCCCGTGACCATGTGAGTCTCCCCTGGGCATTCTGGTTGTCTCCCATATTCCAACGATGTACAGGTTTGTAGGTTAATTTTCTTTGGTGAAAAATATTGTAAATTGTCCCTAGTGTGCAGGATACTACTAGCTCTGAAGAAGGTGTCTCGACCCGAAACGTTGCCTATTTCCTTCGCTCCATAGATGCTGCCTCACCCGCTGAGTTTCTCCAGCATTTTTGTCTACCTTCGATTTTCCAGCATCTGCAGCTCCTTCTTAAACAAGGATGGTACTAGTGGTCAGCGCAGACTCGGTGGGCTGAAGGGGCCTGTGTCAATTATGTATCTCTAAGCTAAACTAAGCTAAGCTCAACAGACAGACAGCATCTCTGGAGAATATGGATAAAAGACATTTCAGGTTGGGACCCTTCTACAGACTGCAGTGATGCAGGGATGGGCAAACCAAGGCAGGTCACAGGAAGAGTGGATGGACAGGACAAAGTGTGGCAGGACATAGGTGAACACAGGTGGGGAGGGGGGGTTTGATAGGCAGATCATTGGACAAAGGCCAGAGATGAACACACACAAGGTGTGAGACAAAAGGATTCAAGAGTTACAAATTGTGAACATAGAGGATTGACGAGGTGCGGATTGTTTGAGAATGTCGGTGGAGGGGCGGGGGAGGAGAGAGGGGTGATGGTTGCAAGGGAGGGGGGGGGTTGACGTTTTGAGTTGGGACCCTCTTTCAGACATTATACGGAGAGGGGGGTGAGGGGTGGGGAGAAATCTGAAAGAGAGGAGGGGCAGGACAAAGCCCGGCAGGTTATAGGTTGATACAGGTGAGTGGAGTGGGGGGGGGTAAATGTAGACTATGTGTTATACAGGTCCAGTAGATACCAAAGGTCCTATAGCAAGCAAGATAGATCACTCGACGAAAATGACGTAGTACGGTCATGGGCAGATTCATGGGTAATTTGCGGCCCCATTTCCGTAACCGGCTTCCGTCTCCGCTCAAAGATCCCATTTTCAGAATTATAATTTATTAACACAAACTGTTCCCCCGCAACCCTGATTACACTGCGAGTCAGGTTGGGTTACGGAAATTGATGAAATGAAGGTGAAATTGAAGGCCCACGTTCCACTCCGTTGCGTACGACACGTCAGCCCATTGCATTTAGAAGGAGTGGTCTATCTTGCTTGCTATAGGATCTTTGGTAGATACTTTGGATAAAGATATGAACAGTGATATCATATTAATGCAAGGATTTGAATGCAATTTACTGTGGCTTTTTTTGCGCATCCAGTGATTATGTGCAGCCATTAAAATATAGCCTGCTGAAAAATATCTATCTTGCTAAACCACATATCTCAAGTATTTCAGCCTAGCTACTTTGCTCTGCTCTTATCTATTGTGCCTCTGGATTTGGTGTAGAAAATGTCCTCACCCTGCCAAACAGGTACATGGACATTTTTCTAAAATCTGATAAGCTGAATATTAGTGACAGACTCATGAGGTTATTTTGATTGTGAAGCCCAAAACAATTTCTCCCACCAGCGAGAGCACTCACAAATACTGGAGCCACAGATTTTCAATCAACACTAGTTGGATACTAGTTGCACTGCGGGAGGCCATTCATATTGACAAGCCATTGAAGTTGACAAGCCATTAAAGTTGACACGAATTAAAAATGACAAGAAAACTGCACTCAACTATATAAAACAATGTAACAAACAGCTTTTCGTACTTTTAGCTTGCAGTAACGAACTTGACTTTTTTGCTGTTAAAAAGAACTTTGTACACTCAGCTGGTTAGGCAGGTGAGTGACTTCCACGCCGATCAGCGGGTCGAATTTTCTCCATTTGGCCGGGGCTCTGGAACTCCAGCCAAGCCGGCAAATCTGTTCCCATAGCCGACTTCCAAGGCCGTGATCTCCGTGGGCAATGCGGGAAATCGGTGGTGGACCTGTAATACAATCTGCCATTGCGAGGGCCATAGTCTAAGGTCCTTCCGCGGTAGAACATTGGGGAGTGGGTGCAGGGTCTGTGGAGCCGACCCTCAAACAAGGGAACGGATATCAATGCAGAGCGCCACATGAGTGTCAAGGGTGCCTGGTATAAGGATCGTTTGTGAACACTACCGATATTACACCAATGAATGTATAAACGCTGCGAATGTCAGAAAAGTGTTTGCACTATTCTTGTTTCATATATTTTTTATTGTTCTGAATAAAATATATTTTTGGGAGAACTGTGTTGGCAACTGGCCAGTCGGGACGACTGTTGGCTGGCCACGGCGGTGCAGCGGTAGAGTTGCTGCCTCACAGCACCAACACACCCGGGTTCGATACTGACCACGGGCGCTGCCTGTACGGAGTATGCACGTTTTCCCTGTGACTGCGGTTTTGTCCGGGTGCTCTGGTTTCCTCCCACACTCCAGCTTTGTAGGTTGATTGGTTTCTGTAAAAATTGTCAATTGTCCCTCATGTGCAGGATAGTGTTAGTGTACAGTGTGATCATTGTTTGGCATGGACTCGGTGGGCTGAGGGGCTGTATCTCTAAAGTCTATATAACCCCCCCACTTATGTGGAGAAGTCCTAGAAGTTTCCCATCAAGCCCTAATCTAGTTGGGATGTGTGATTTTGTTGATAAATGAAGTACAGTAATGACAAAATGCACACTCACAAGTATGTTTTCTTTTTGACCATTTCATTGCCTCACTTTCCTCCTTTTAACATGACCTTTTCTTCGACTTGTTTTAATGATAGGCCATTGACCTAAAATATCTCTCTCCAGGGATTCTGCTGAATTGCTGTGTATTTCCAGCATTTGCTGTGCTGTTTCCCATTTCCTCATAATTTTGCTTTCCTTCTTGGTTGTACATCTCTTCCTGCCTTTAGTTTAGTTTAGTTTAAGGTCACCTGAAAAGGTACAGTGAAAAGCATTTTTGTTGCATGCTAACCTGTCAGCGGAAAGACTGCACGGTTACAATCGAGCCGTCCACAGTGTACAGATGCAGGATAGGGGGAACAACGTGAGGTAAAGTCCAATTAAAGATAGTCCGAGGGTCTCCAATGAGGTAGATGGTAGCTCAGGACTGCTCTCTTATTGGTGATAGGATGGTTCAGGTGCCTGACAACAGCTGGAAGAAACTGTCCCTGAATCTGGAGGCATGCGTTTTCACACTTCTGTTGTACCTCTTGCCTGATGGGAGAGGGGAGAAGAGGTGGTCCTTGATTATGCTGATGGCCTTGCCGAGGCAGCGTGAGATGTAGATGGAGTCAATGGAAGGGAGGTTGGATTGTGTGATGGTCTGGGCTGCGTCCACAATACAGAATAATACACAATTCAGTTTGTACAGAAGCTGCCAAGCGGCAGTCATGAATTAGCGAGTGGAAGGGAGCCCGAGGTCCGGCTCTCCAGCGGGTGAGAAAGACTGGGGCCATGGCCGGGGAATAGAGAGTCACAGGCCAATCCTCCAATCCATCCACCAGACCTGCACGTCTTTGGGATGTGGGAGAAAACGGGAGCACCCGGAGAAAACCCACCGAGTCACAGGGAGAACATACAAACTCCGTAAAGATAGCGCCCGTAGTCAGGATCGCTGTAAAGAAAAAAACTCCCAGCCTAGCCAACCTCTGCCTTTTACTCCTGCCCAGGTAATATCCTGGCGAATCTCTTCCGCACCCTTTCCAACATAACGATGTTGTTTATTGGAGTTATGCTGTGTAGTCAAGGGGAAGAACACACAGGGAAATTGTCAGGGTTATAACCGAGAAATGTTTAAGAAAATAATAGGGCTAAAGGGAGGTAGCAGTCAGAAGGCAGGAATGTAGGAGGTAACTGGGCAGCTGTGGAATATGTGAACAATTATACTGGGAAGAATGTTAGTGAGCATTAATTTTAACCCCCACCCCTTCACTCCATATCATCTGTAGTGTGCTGTTCCCAAGTATTTTTAATGATTTTTATTAATGATATTTGCTGACCCGCAGCGTTCCTCTTTGGGGATCGATGCAGGTCCATGGGCATCACAGTGGTGCAGTGGTAGAGTTGCTGCCCTGCAGCGCCAGAGACCCGGGTCCAATCCTGACTACAGGTGCTGTCTGTATGGCTTGTACGTTTCTCCCTGTAACCGTGTGGGTTTTCTCGGAGTCCTCCGGTTTCCTCCTATGCTCTAAAGACGTACAGGTTTGTGGGTTAATTGGCTTGGTAAATTGTCCCTAGTGTGTAGGATAGTGTTAGTGTAGTGCGGCAGCATGGTGGCGCAGCGGTAGAGTTGCTGCTTTGCAGCGTCAGAGACCCGGATCCAATCCTGACTACGGGTGTTGTCTGTACGGAGTTTGTACGTTCTCCCCGTGACTGTGGGTTTTTTCCGAGATCTTCGGTTTCCTCCCATACTCCAAAGATGTCGAGGCTTGTAGGTTAATTGGCTTTCTATAAATGTAACATTGTCCCTGGTGTGTGTAGGATAATGTTAATGTGCGGGATCGCTGGTCGTCGTGGACTCGGTGGACCAAAGGGCCTGTTTCCGCACTGTATCTCTAAACTCAACTAAAGCAGTGACTTTTTTCTAAGGAAATACTGATACACTACAATGCACTACCATGCTGAGAGATATATTCTGAAGGGTTCCCAACTGAATGGTCACCTAGCCATGTTCTCCACAGATGCTGTCTGACCCGCTAAGTTACTTCAGCACTCTGTGTCCTTTTGTGGAAACCAGCATCTGCAGTTCGTTGTTTCTACAACTATATTCAGTCTGTATCTTCCCCCATATCTATTGGAATTCAGTTTAGAGATACAACATGGAAACAGACCCTTCAGCCCACTGAGCTCACTCCAAACATGAATCACCTGTACTCTCGTTCTATCCTACACGCTAGGGACAATTTACAGAAGCCAATTAACCTGCACATCTTTGGTTGATGAGGACGGGTGTCAGGGGTTATGTGGAGAAGGCAGGAGAATGGGATTGAGAGGGAAAGATAGAGCAGCCATAATCGAATGGCGGGGTAGACCTAATGGCCCATTCCTTTACCTTATGAACTTAGTTTACAATTTTTTTAACTAAATCTAATTAAACCGCAAACCTGTACATCAGTGGAATGTGGGAGGAAACCGGAGCATCTAGAGAAAACCCACACGGCCACAGGGAGAACGTAAAAACTCCGTACAGACAGCACCAATAGCCAGGATTGAACACGGGTCTCTGGAGCTGTGAGGCAGCAACTCTACTGCTGTGCCACTGTGCCGCCCACAAATTGTCAGGGCAATCATTGTCACAATCAACTGTGTCTACCCCGAGTATCCGCATACACTATGTGGTGTGGTACAAGATATTCCAAGTGTTAAATCTAATTCTTAATGATTGTAACTGTTAATGATCTCAGCAGAATGTTTTCATCAAGTCATCAGCCGCCATTTTAGTGGCTGCAGTAAGAACTGCTGGCCTAGTGGATAAATGGGAAGAATGCAAAGATTAAATAAAGCAGTATAAACTAGGAACTGCAGATGCTGGTTCCCCCCCCCAAAAAAAAAGATGGAAAGAGCTGGAGTAACTCAGCAGGTCAGGCAGCATCTCTGTAGAACATGGATCGGTGACGTTTCGGGTCGGGACCCTTTTACAGGCAGTTTGAAGAGAGTGTCTCAAGTATCGAAATTCTGCTGTTCTTTTCAAGTTAATTCAGGTTTTTGCTTGGTTCAATGAATAAAGTAAAGCTTTCAGTAGAATGAATAATTGTTGTAACCTAAGCACAAAGTGAGAAGTATGTTCTGCAACCTTCCTGTGTTAACTTGCAGCTGACTTTAGTTGTTTAAGACCAAAATAAACCTTATATAACACTCATGTTGGGCTAAATCAAAGGCTGTGTGTGTGGGATAAGACAATCCCTTTGTGTGTGAAAATATAGATTAGCTTTCGTACAGGAACCAGTGTTTGAGATTCAGCCAGAAAGTCAGTGAATGACAGGCTGAAGAGAGTCAATCACACCCTCCTGTTTGTGTATTACTGCATTCCACACAATCCGACTCACAAAAGGATGATGAATGAACAAGACCTGGTGAGGAAACAGGTCAAAGAAGTGAGAGTGATATCATTTGGTAAGTGCTGATCAAGTTTAGAAGAATTTTATTGAGCTCACGAAAATGCTTTATACATTATTTTTGCAGCAACGAAACTGCAACAGAGCGAGCTTGTGGAAAATAAATCATTACTCTGTTCACTCATATTTTGCAAAATTGTTTTGCCGTTTGCTTCAGCTTATTTAAGTAATTTGATTTTGATCAGGAATCTGGAGAAGGATTTGAATTTCTGACGTGAAATCACAACGTCCCACTCAGATAGCAACTGTTTTTTGTCCTTGTTGCATAATCTTCAGAGATACAGCATGGAAACAGGCGCTATAACCCACCGAGTCTGCGCCGACCAGCGATCACCCACTACACCAGTTCTATCCTACACACGAGAGACAATTTACAGAGGTCAATTAACTTCCAAACCTGCACGCTTTTGGAATGTGGAAAACTGGGGCACCCGGCAACACAGTGGTGCAGCGGTAGAGTTGCTGCTTTACAGCGCCAGAAATCCGGGTTCGATCCTGACTGTGAGTGCTGTCTGTACCAAGTTTGTGCGCTCTCTCTGTGACCGCGTGGGTTTGCTCCGGGTGCTCCGGTTTCCTCCCAAACTCCAAAGGCGTACGAGTTTGTTGGTTAATTAGCATCGGTAAAAATTGTAAATTGTCCATAGATTGCAGGAAAGTGTTAGTGTGGGGGGAGATCGCTGGTTGGCGCGGACCCGGTGGGCCGAGGGGCCTATTTCTAAGTTGTATGTCTAAAGTCACCTGGGGAAAACCCACATGATGACTGGGAGAACGTGCAAACCCATTACAAACAACACCCGTCGTCAGGATCGAACCCGGGACTCTGGCACCGTGAGACAGCAACTCTACCACTGCTCCACTGGGCCGCCCCGGGTCATGGTTGCGTAGGACAAGTTATTCTATGAATGGTGCACGGAACGAGTCATAGAGAGGTTCCATTCTGAATGGGAAATTAAGCATAATGGGGCTGTCCCAGTTGGCCCTGGACTCAAACTCGCAGCATGGTCGACACGAGGTCCAAGGAGGTCGTATGAGGTGGCTGGAACTCTCCTTCATGCTCGATGGAGGTTCCCACGTACTCACAGCCTCAGCATATTTTCAGCATATTTTAAAAATTTCCGCGAGTATACTTTGGTCAGCATGGGTTTTTTTCACTTGTAGTGCAGTGGAGTGGGGTCGCTATTTACTTACAGGCAGTCGAGGGCAGCCGTAGGGAATCTCCTTCGCTGACTGTCCATTTTGATTGGCTCATTGAAGTTTCACGACCTAGGAAGACCTACCAGTAGCTAAAATGCCGCTAAACTTTATTATACTTCTTAAAAGTGTCTCCACTCCTTCTCCCCCCCCCCCCCCCCCCCCGCCCCCGCGCTCTCTAAAGGACGTACCGTGCTCTGTGGCAGCCGTTTACCTTCACCTTTATCGCGCAGACAGTGCTCCTCCGCTATCCCTGGCCCCCATCTTCGTGATGTGTTTGTGTATGCAATCTGTAGATGCAGCTCGCGGTTTCAACACGGCCAGTCGATCCAGCTCAAGGCTTTCCAGGCGAGTGCCCTCGAGCTTGAAGGTCGAAGGCACTCTTCTGGACTTGCGGATTAGGTCGCCCAAGTGGGACAGGCCCTTAAGTCTTGCAGTACCTCGGCAATACAAAGTTGCACAGCAATCGCAACATACATTTATATATGTCAGTCGTCTACATTTTTTAAGATACATTTTGGAAACAATGTCGGGTTCAACCTTTTATTGTTTCAACATGCATACGTTTTCCTCTCTGATATGCATAATATCACTGACACACGTCACCAATGCATTCTTTTGTGTGGCCCTGTATTGTTAAAAGTCTGATGATAGGTTATTCTGTTAATATATTGCCTGTCGACATTTCAGATTGTTACAGTACGTGGGAAAAGAGGGCCTTATACTGTATTTTCTTCCATTGCTTTCTGTCAAAATTCTCAAGAAGTGGTGATTTTACAGTGTGTGAGCCTGGGTGATGTGGACCATAAAACCATCATGAGAAACTAGTGCCCCAAAATATTTCTATAAAGATTGATAAAGCAATTATAAAGCGCATAACAGCGTGGTTTAAAGAGAGCAGTTTTCTGACTGCCTAAAATGTTGTGAGAATTCAAAGTCCCCCTTGACCCATCCACCCACAAGCAAAGTTTTTCTTGTTGTTTTCAATTTTAGAAATATGTTGTTTTGGACAAAATCCCCATTTTGCATCTGCTTTACAAGTCACCTCCAGTGACCCAGTCACAGAACTCACTCATCGCCCAGAGCATTTGATGCAAAAAAAGTTTTACATTTCATGTTTAATCTAAAAATACAAACGTTATTGCATCCAAAAAAAATGAGGCAATTTATGTTATGGCAGAGACATCTCATGATTAATCGTAAAAGCAAATTCTAAATTCATTAAATCATAGAACTTTACAACGTGGAAGCCATTAGGTTCGTCAAATATTAATTAGTTTCCATTATTAATAAATTACCTCTGAGAAAATTTGTACCACCATTTTTGAAGGACATTTTATATGGCATAGTGGCGCAGTGGTAGAGTTGCTGTCTCTCAGCGCCAGAGACCCGGGTTTGATCCTAACTACGGGTGCTTTCTGTATGGAGTTTGCACGTTCCCCTCTTGACTGCGTGGGTTTTTTCCGGGTGGTCCAGTTTCCTCCCATACTCCAAAGACGTGCAGGTTTGCAGATTAATTGGTCTCTGTAAATTGTCCCTGGTGTGTAGGACAGAACGTGTGAATGGTCAGCACAGACTCGGTGGGCCGAAGGGTCTGTTACCATGCTGTATCTATAAACTAAACTAAATGCAAATGTTTCATTCTCTCCCTCTGTTCTCTTACAAGAAGTTAAATTTACGCTTTCAGCGCAGAAATCGAATAAAATATAGTTTGACCTTTTTGCAACCCTGTGGGTTCTCTTAATCTCAGCTCTAATTAATGTTCTCAATGGCAGCTTGCATCTGCGTGATATTATTGTGTAGAAAAAAACAAGGTACAATCAGGCACTAACAAAGCTGGATCCAGTGAAGTACTGGGGATTTAAATCATTTCGAAGATGGATTATATGGTGGAATTATGAAGGGTGTAAGATCCAAAAAGAGAGAGGTGAAAGGTTTTCAGGAGGGAATGCAGCTAAAGGCACAACTACTCATAGTATTATGTGAAGGGTGCAATCAGTTATATGATGACCTCTAGAGTTACAGGAGCATAACGGGCTTGTGAATGCAAAGCACATTGTTAATGTATAAACAAAAAAAAGAATACATTAATAACCACAATAATGCAAAAAGCAGTTCTCTGTTCTCAAAAACAGCTTCTTCCCCTTTGTTATCAGGATTCTGACCACTCCTTCCATAAGCTAGGGTTCTGTCTGATTCACCTCTTTCCCATTTGCGGACATTGGACTGTGTTTCTAGAACTGTAATTTGAGTTGATGGTATTGATGTATAGTATTATCAGGTAGGATGGCACGGTGGCACAGCGGTAGAGCTGCTGCCTCACAGCGCCATGTACCCGGGTTTGATCCTGACTCTGGGTGCTGTCTGTACGGAGTTTGCATGTTTTCGCTGTGACAACGTGGGTTTTCCCCAGGTGCTCTGGTTTGTTCAAACACTCCAAAGATGTACAGGTTTGTAGGTTAATTGGCTTTGGTAAAAAAAAAAAAATTGTCCCTAGTGTGTGTAGGATAGTGCTCATGTACGCGGTGATCGTTGATCGGTGCAGACTCGGTGGGCCGAAGGGCCTGTTTCCGCACTCTATCTCCAAAGTCTAAAGTTTAAATCTGATCTGATTTCACGTGACAATAATAATCCTAAACCTGGCATCTTACCCAGGATGTGGTCAAGTTGGGCCGAAGGGCCTGTATCCATGCCAAGTGAATTTGACTCTATGACATCCTTTCTCAGACGCCACTGGGTTAACTGTTAGTGAGGCAGTTTTATATTCAATGGCCCATTTCTTAACATTCTTTCAGGTTAATAATCTGTTTGTGCGTGGTACTCCAATGCCTTTTAGAAGTCCATGTAACCCAATCTTACTGCAGTAATTAGGAGAGTCTAGGACCAGAGGGCACAGCCTCAGAATAAAAGGACGTACCTTTAGAATGGAGGTGAGGAGGAATTTCTTTAGTCAGGTGGTGAATCTGTGGAATTCATTGCCACAGATGGTGGTGGAGGCCAAGTCATTGGGTATTTTTCATGTTCAAGTTCACATTTATTGCCACATGCGCCATTTAAGGTACAGTGGAATTTGCTTTACCATTCAGCCACACAATCAAAAAGAGCACAATACACAAAGGCAATAACGTTCAGTTCTCCTCCTTTGTTCATCTGTGGTCGGGGCCATGAACCCTCCGCAGTCGCCGCTGCGGCCGGCCCGATGTACAGGCCCTCTCGTCGGGATGCTCGAAACTCCGATGTCAGGATGGACAGACACTCCGTGGCTTGGAGGTCCAGAATCGGCCGCTTCCTACCGGAGACCACGACTTCACAAAGTTATAGGGCGCAGGCCGGCGGTCAGAGCTCTTATCCGGCGATCCCCGGCGAGGGATCCCAGACTCCAAGATGGAAAGTCCACGCCGCGCCTGCAGCTAGAAGCTCTGCAGACCGCGGCTTCAGAATGTTATAGTCCACGGGCCAGCGATCAGAGCACTTCTGGCGATTCCCGGCAAGGGATACCGCGGCTCCGCGATGGAAAGTCGAACAGGATGGAAGGACGAACAGCTGCTGGCGAGGCTGCCAGCTCACGGCGCCACCTGTAGGTGGAGATTGACGGAATCTTGGTTAGTACGGGTGTCAGGAGTTATGGGGAGAAGGCAGGAGAATGGGGTTGATAGGGGAAGATAGATTAGACATGATTGAATGGCGGAGTAGACTCGATGGACCGAATAGCCTAATTCTGCTCCTATGACTTTTGAACTCCCTTGATCCATTATCTCAATCGAAGATGTCAATTCAATTGATCCTTTCATCACTTCTGTTCTCCTTTATTACTTACCAGATCAAAGTTATTTTGCACCTGCCAATTATTTTTTTCACTGCTGTTAGGCTGACGAGCCTATAGCTTCCTGGTTTAGCACCCTGTATTTCTCAAGTACAGACACTCCCCGACTTGCGTAAACTCACACTTACCTCGACAATTCAGTACTCTGGAGCAATCAAGGCAGATTATAATTACAACAATACTGTACGATCATTCAACTTTACATCGGAAACAATCTGGCAATGGTGGCAGTGCTTCCCAGAAGGCCATGTACAGCAGAAAGAGCCGCATTGAGTGTTGGTGATTCGAACAATTCCTCTCTAATCTCTCTCTTGGCTTCTTTCAAACATTTTAAATTCATTCCATCGAGATTGGGAGACACAAATCTTTAGAATGTATATTCTTTATCTTACATCACTCCAACTATTACTGTTCTGCTCCTTAGTTTAGCAATGTTACAAAATTTTGAGATTTAAAAAATCAAGTCTGCAATTTATCCCATCAGATAAAGCATAAAATTAAGTTTAATTTGACACCGAATTCACTCTCATATCTTCAGTATTAAAAAAGTTATGGCCATTTTCATACTCGGAAATTAGCATCTTGTTCCCCATTGCCTTTCCATTGACTTAACTCAAAAGCTGTGATCTTTATGTGTAATTTTTGCACCAGTTGCTTTCTTTATAAATCCATACAGATATAGTTTATACATCCCCTCACCTGCTGCAGCGGTAGAGTTGCTGCCTCACAGTGCCAGAGACTCGGGTTCGATCCTGACTACGGGTGCTGTATGTTCTCAGTTTCTACGGAGTTTGCACGTTCTCCCTGTGACCTCATGGGCTTTCTCTGGGTGCTCCGGTTTCCTCCCACACTCCAAATATGCGCAGGTTTGTAGATTAATTGGGTTCTGTAAATTGTCCCTAGTGTGTTAGATAGTGCTAGCGTACAGTCTGATCATTGGTTGGCCCCGACTCGGGAGGCCAAAGGGCTTGTTTCAACGCTGTACTTCCAAACAAAACTCCATGAAGATTTTCCTTTTTTTTTAACTACTGCAATTATTTCCCCAGTTAACTATTTGTACTTCATTGATGAAATGTTTTCGTCTTGTAAATATTGCCTGATAATCTTTTTCTTATAACCTGTTTTATTCCCTTTTAATAACATGATAAATTCCATTCTGCTCTATCCATAATCTTCCTAGATTAATAGACTCTTTCCTCTGGCACACTTCATCTGTATTTTCTTTGTAATTTATCTTTAAGTATATTTCCTTTGTCAACCAAGGTCATGCACTTACATAACAAAGAACATAATAGCACAGGAACAGGCGTTAAGGCCCTTTACATATTGCCAAGCTAATCTCTGTCTTCATGTGATCCATATCCCTCCATTCCCTGCATATCTTACGTGAAAGCCTACCTAAAAACCTCATAAATACTAGTAATTTATCTGCTTCCTAAGACTACCTAACACCACGTAAATACCACTAACGTGTCTGCTTCCTGCATTACTCCCAGCAGCGTGTTACAGGCACCCACCAATCCGTGAGTTAAAAAACCTTGCCCTTCCAATCTCATAAGTTCATAAGTGATAGGAGCAGAATCGGGCCATTTGGCCCATCTAGGACAGCTTCCACAGCCTTCTGTGAAAAATTCTGTGGCAGATTCACCACCCTCTGACTAAAGAAATTCCTCCTCATCTCCTTCCTAAAGGAATGCTCTTTAATTCTGAGGCTATGACCTCTGGTCCTAGACTCGGAGGTACAAAACGATTTAGGAGTTTGGGACTGAAGAGGTTAATCTGGACTCTCCCATTAGTGGAAACGTCCTGTCCAAATCCACTCTATCCAAGCCTTTCATTATTCGGTAAGTTTCAATGAGAGGTCCCCTCATCCTTCTAAACGCCAGCGAGTACAGGCCCAGTGCCGTCAAATGCTCATTGTATGTTAACCCACTCATTCCTGGGATAATTCTTGTAAACCTCCTCTGAACCCTCTCCAGCGCCAACACATCCTTCCTCAGATATGGTGCCCAAAATTGCTCACAATACCAAATGTGGCTGACCTTATAGAGCCTCATCTCCTTTAAATGTTGTTCCTTTCACCTTGAACCAATGCTCTCAGGTTCATGATATTTCCACCCTGGGTAAAATGCTTCTGACTGTCTACCCTATCTTTTGTAAACTTCTGTCAGGTTTCCCCCCTGCCTCCGGTCATCCAGAGAAAACAATCCAAGTATCCAACCTCTCTTTACAGCTGGCACCCTCTAATCCAGGCCAGATCCTGATTAACCTCTTCAGTCCCAAACTCCCAAATCTTTTTGCACCTCTGATTTCTGAATCCAGAATGAGCGTGAAAGGGTGATCGATGGTCGGTGTGGACACGGTGGGCTGAGAGGGCTGTTTCTATGCTGTATCTATCAATCAAGCGCGTTTAAAACACAAGATCCAAAATTGCTAAAGATAGATACAAAACTCAGTGGATCAAGCAGCATCTCTGGAGAAAAGAAATAGGTGACGTTTCGTGTCTGAACCTTTCCTCAGACTAAAAGTAGAGGTTGCGGGGGGGGGGGGGGGGGAGTGGGGTGATTGTGTTGGCTGTTTTTTCAAGGCAGCTTGAAGTATAGATTGAGATAATGGTGGGGAGTGTGGTCTGTGTGATGGACTGGGCTACATCTACAACTAAACTAAAATGTGAACTGTAGATGCTGGTTTATTCCAAAAGATAGACACAAAATGCTGGAGTAACTCAGCAGGACAGGCAGCATCTCTGGAGAGAAGGAATGGGTGACGTTTTTCGGGTTGACAACCTTCTTCAGACCCTCTGTACTGAAGAACGGTCTGAAGAAGGGTCTCAACCCGAAACGTCACCCATTCCATCTATCCAGAGATGCTGCTTGTCCCACTGAGTTACTCCAGCATTTTGTGACTACACTAAAATACTTCTCCCACAGACTCTGCTTTCTTGTTGGAGTGGAGACATATTCATCAGGGAAGTTCTCCTACACACACATTGATCCATGTGTCAGAAAGACCTTTGCTAATGTTTCTGTGCTGAAGCATTGATGTCGAGTAGGTCAAGTCCCCTTGTCCAGCTAATCACGGACCCCCACCGTTCACCCCACCCACGTCAAGTCAGAAGTCCGCACAGATATGAGGGGTTGTGACCCTCTCACAAACTGCTAAAGGCGTTCTTCAATGAAGTTAAATCTTGCATTACTTTCTCTCAGTGCAGCAAAGTAACTCCATGCTATCTGGTCTTCCACAAGCAATTGAAATGCCATCTATTTATTCTATACCTGCAACAACTTCAACACTCGAGCAGTGCAGAGGAGTTGCTGCTTACAGCGCCAGAGACACGGGTTCGATCCTGACCTCGGGTGCTATCTGTAAGGTGTTTGTACGTCCTCCCTGTGACCGCGTGGGTTATCCTCCAGGTGCTCTGGTTTCCTCCTACACTGCAGGTTAATTGACCTCTGCAAATTGCTCCTAATGTGTAGGGAGTGGATGAGAAAGGGATAACATAGAACTGGTGTGATCAATGGTTGTGGTGAAGTCGGTGGGCCGAAGGGTCTATTTCCCTGCTGTATCTGAACTAAACTCTAAACTGACAGGCGTGCTTTCATCATTGTGACACTGAGCACTGGAACCTTTCCCCCAGCCTCTGTACCTCATCTTATCCGCAGCCTGGTCACCTCTCTTTGGCTGTGCAGTGCCTCCATGGTTTGACTGGCTTGACACAGTTTGGTACATTAAAGGTGTTAGGGAAATGCAGGTCATCATCAACGATAAAAGATACAAAGTGCTGGAGTAACTTGGCGGGTCTGGGGAACATGGATAGGTGACATTTTGGCTCTGAACCCTTCTTAAGCTGCCTGACCCGCTGAGTTACTCCAGCACTTTTTTATTTGCAAACCAGCATCTGCAGCTCCTTGTTTCTTCATTGCCACCAATAGCAGGACTTGGTGTGGAAAGGAGATTGGGGGGCAGCACCCGAGAGCAGAAATGAAAGGGCCAACGGGATCAGTGACAGGAAAAGCGGAAAGACTTTACATGATTACAATCGAGCCGTCCACAGTGTACAGATATATGATAAAGGGAATAACGTGAATAACGTTTAGTGCAATTAAAGTATTCAATTCAATTCGATAACCAGCATCTGCAGTTCTTTGTTTCTATATGTTCGTGTCCAGCATCTATCACATTTTCTTCAAGGTTTGGTTTAGTTTAGAGGTACAGCATGTAAACAGGCCCTTTGGCCGACCAAGTCCACGCCGACCAGAGATCGCCCATAAACTGCAGTCTGGGGACAATTTTTATAGATTTTTATGGGGTTTTGGGGAGAATGGTGGAGTAGACTTGATGGGCCAAAAGGCCTAATTCTGTTCCTATCACTTATGACCTTATGACGTACAGAGGCCAATTAACCCAGAAACCTGCACGTCTTGAGTGTGGGAGGAAACTGGAGCACCCATAGAAAACCCACAGTCATCGAGAGAATGTACAAACTGTACAGAATCGAACCCGGGTCTCTGGCGGTGTAAGGCAGCTGTGCCACCGTGTCATCCTAAAATGCTCTCCATTATTTCTTACTAATGCTGTTGCATTCCTCAAACTTATTTTTACAGCACAGTAAAAGGCTCTTCAGCCGACAAAACCTGTGCCGAACATGATGCCAAAACCAACTCTTATCTGTCTGCACATAATACATGTCCCTCCGTCCCCTGCATATCCATATGCCCAGCCAAAAATCTCTTCAATGCCACCCACATATCTGCCTACGCTACCACCCCCGACACTCACAAGCACTCACTGCTCTCTGTGTAAAACAACTTGCTTCACTCATCTCCTTTAAACTTTGCCACTCTCACCTCAAAGCTCTGCCCTCAGATATTTGATTTTTATATCCTGGGTAAAAGGTTCTGAAGGTCTCTCCCATCTATTCCTACCCTCATTTTATACATTCCCATCAGGTCTCTGATTGGAAAGGATTTTAATTTAATATTTTCATTGTTTGTCATTTTCATGTTATTTCAGCAAAGCATTTGATAATGTTCCATATGGTAGGATGCTCTGGAAAGTTAGACCGCGCTGGATCCAGGGAGAGCGAGCTGAATGGTTACAGAATTGGCTTCATGAAAGCAAGCAGAGGGTGGTGGAAGGTTATTTTTCAGACGCTGTTTGTGGTGTTTCTCAATGATTTGGATGAGAATGTACAGAGCAAGATTATAAAGTTTGCAGGCGGCACTATGGGTGGTATTGGAAAGATGGAAAGAATGCAGTTAAAGATTTACAGGGACATTGCCAGGACTTTAGAGCCTGTGCCATAAGGAGAGGTTGTGTAAGCTAGGACTTTATTCCTTGGAGCGCAGTAGGCTGAGGAGTGATCTTATGGAGGTATATAAGATCGTGAAAGGAATAGAGCGGGTGAATGCATTGAGTATTTTACCCAGAGTAGGGCAATCAAGAACCAGAGGACATTGGTTTAAGGCAAGAGGAGAAAGATTCAATAGGAACCTGAGGGGCAATTTTTTGACACAGAGGGTGGAGGATACATGGAACAAGATGCCAGAGGAGGTAGTAGAGGCAGGTACTATAACAACATTAAAAAGGTACATGGATAGGAAAAGTTTAGAGGGATATGGTTCAAACGTGTGCCAAGTGGGACTAGTGTAGGTGGGACATCTTCACCTGCATGGACAAGTTGGGCCGAAGGGCCTGTATCTGGCTCTGAATCTCAATGAAGCCTGCAAGAAATACTGCTGTTGTTGTGTGAAATCTGTACAGGGCTTGGTTCACTACTTATAAAATGAGTTATTGCTGCAACTATATATTTCTTTACGATCAATTTACCATTGGAATGGATATTAGATTAAAGCATGTTACTGAAGAGTAATTCAATTAATTGATTTAAGCAAATTATTTATGCACACCAATTTGAAATAAACCATAAATTAGACAGTAATTTTTCCCACCTACTCGCAGTGATATTATTGATGCACTAAACTGGGCAGAGGCTTTCTACAGGAGTGAAAAAATAGAAGAGGTTTGACTAGACAAGCTAAGACAGAAGAGAAAGCCACAAAATACTGGAGTAACTCCGCTGGACCCAGCATATCCTTCCTCAGATATGGGGCCCAAGACAATACACAATACTACGAATGCAGTCTGACCAGCGCCTCATTGAGCCTCAGCACTACATCAAAAATAGACAAAAAATGCGGAAGTAACTCAGCGAGCATCTCTGGAGAGAAGGAATGGGTGACATTTCAGGTCACGACCCTTCTTCAGACTGAGAGTCAGGAGAGACGGAAATGAGAAATGGAAGGGTGCAAAGAACATGTAAGGTGTGAAAAGAATAGATCAAAGCAGGCCATGATCGAGCAAGTGTACATTGGTTCATTGTTTGATGAGACGAAGCAGACAATGAGGCACACAAACAGTAAAATTAATCAGGACAGTGAAAATAAGAGGAGAACTAGGGTGGGGGAGGGACGGAGAGAGAGGGAACACAAAATAACAGGTCTCACGCCCCTCTGCGTACTCCAGTCTCCTGTCTGCACTGGCTGGCACTGGCACACACCACTGTCCAAGCACTCTCTCTCTCTCTCCCCCCTCTAGGTGAAGCTCTTCTCTCCCTCTGGGTAAAGAACTCCTCAAACATGCACTTATCTAATAACTTTATCTCAAAGAACAACGGGTGATTATGTGTGCAACTAGCCAACCTCCTTGGTACCATAATGGCGTGTGTTATGTGCCCTATCAGACACTGAGCTAGTCTCAAATGTCTTTGTATTCTTCCTCTTCTTCTTCGTCTTCTTCTTCTTCTTCTTCTTCTTCTTCTTCTTCTTGCGTATGGGGTGCACAGCCTAAAGTTGTAGGACAATTTGTTCTATTTGATCTTGTTTGATTGTGCACGGCGGGTTGATTGCATTCGTTGAAACAGGGCGGACCACGTGAAGGTTGCAATCTCCCACCCCAATGTCTTTGTGAAGGCAACGCTTATCTTAGTGACCTTGCAGGTGGCCTCGTGATTAAATTTAAAACAGGAGTGCTTTGGGATAAGGTGAGAGGGTTTGACATGGTCTCTGTGGAAATTCCTTTCTACGAGTCAGGAACACGCTGCCTGGTCGATCATTGCTCAAAGCAGTTAGGAAGCATGGGGCCGATCACATGAATGGCCAAGGCACAGCAGGCAACGGGTCAAGTGCAGGTACAATGGGGCCGGTATGGGGAAGTACAGTGGTTGGCATGGGCATAGTGGACCGAAGGGTCCAATCTGCGCTGTGCACCTCTATTAAAACAAGATTGTTTCTTCATTTCCCTCTCCTCATCTATTGCATTACCAAACACAAGGTCTGCTGCCCTGACAACTACACTCTGGGATAGATGAAAACTACATCAGGAGCTGTGTCCACCTCCCCTTGTTGTGTATATTCACTTCTCTACAAAAGCTGGTTTGTACAAAAGTAGGTTTGTGAGTAAAGTAGTTAAAATGATGACTTTCAAGTTTAAAAAAAAAAATTCACATGTCACAACACACACTGCAATCCACGGGCAAAGTATGTTGATCATCGTTTTATATGGTGTGACTTTAAATTACTCTTTTAAGAGCCTTTGCGGACATTTTAATAAAGTTGTTAAGACTTTCTCAGTTGTCAGAGTGTGCTTGTGTTCTTTTTACAATGTTCTGGAAAGTACAGTCCGTAATATTGGAAATGAATTTGTGCATTGCTGCTTTCACTCTCCTTTCACTTTATTAAAAGAAGCCAAAGGGTGATATATTGCATTAGAATGAACATATATTAATGTACATCAGCGGAACGGAGTAAAGAGATTATTCGTAGATTTCCATGACAAAGCATGAGATAATTGGGTCTGACTGAATGCAACATGTACTTTCAAAGGAGGAAGCTTGTACAATGGGAACATCGAACTCTGAATCCCGCTTGTTCTGGATAGAGTGGAAATGATCTTTCCAGTCGGAAAAATGCTCCCGATGATGGGGGAGTCCAGAACCAGGGGTCACAGTTTAAGAATAAGGGGTAGGCCATTTCGGACTAAGATGAGGAAAAACCTTTTCAGTTGTGAATCTGTGGAATTCTCTGCCACAGAAGGCAGTGGAGGCCAATCCACTGGATGTTTTTGAGAGAGAATTAGATTTAGCTCTTTGGACTAAGACGAGGAAAAACCTTTTCAGTTGTGAATCTGTGGAATTCTCTGCCACAGAAGGCAGTGGAGGCCAATCCACTGGATGTTTTCGACAGAGAATTAGATTTAGCTCTTTGGGCTAACGGAATCATGGGATGTGAGGAGAAAGCAGGAACTGGGTACTGATTTTGAATGATCAGCCATGATCATATTGAATGACGGTGCTGGCTCGAAGGGCCAAATGGCCTACTCCTGCATCTATTTTCTATGTTTCTGTCGTTCTAGTGAGGAGTATCTAGGACCAGAGGGCACAGCCTCAGAATCAAAGGACGTACCTTTAGAATGGAGATGAGGAGGAATGTCTTTACCCAGAGGGTGGTGAATCTGTGGAATTCATTGCCACAGACGCTGCGGAGGCTGTTATTAGGTAATTCTACGGCAGAGATTGCTAACCTTGATTAACAGTGTGTGTTAAAGGTTATGAGGAGAATGGCGTAGAGAGGAAAGATATATTGAATGGATGAGTAGACTCGATGGGTCAAATTACTTATTTCTGCTCCAATGATTTATGAACTTGCTTACTTGAGAACTTTTGAATGGCCTAATTTTGCTCCTATAACTTATGTTCACCCAGTTGTAAATCTCTCTCAACACAGTCTTTCTGCACCATCGCTGAAGTATCTTTAATGTCAGATGATCGGTGTTCTGACCACATACAATGGGTTGCTGTATACTGTGTTTCACAAGTTATAGGAGTAGAATTAGGCCATTCGGCCCATCAAGTCTACTCCGCTTTCTTGGCAGCCTGTCCACTGGCAGTGGTCCCCACCGTGACCAGCACGTGCCCATGCCAACCCACAGGGTGCCCGTACAAGGCCATTCTCGCCATTCTTAGGCCAGTACAACCTGCGGCAAATGCTGGAAGGCAGCAGGCCCCTTGAGGAAGAAATACTTCAATACCAGGATTGGGGATCAAGAACCAGAGGACATAGGTTTAAGACAAGAGGGGAAAGGTTTATTAGGAACCTGAGGGGCAGCTTTTTCCACACAGAGGGCGGTGGGTGTATGGAACAAGCTGCCAGAGGAGGTAGATGAAGCAAGTACTATAACAATTGGGTACAGGTAGAGGTAGAGGTTTAGAGGGATATGGGCAAAATGCAGGCAGGTGGGACTAGTGTAGATGGGACATCTTGCTCAGTGTGGGCATGTTGGGCCTATGGGCCTGTTTCCACGCAGTACAACACTATGGTGAGAGTGGAAAGATTTAATAGGAACCTGAGGGACAGCTTTTTCCACACAGAGGGTGGTGGGTATATGGAACAAGCTGCCAGAGGAGGGAGATAAAGCAGGTACTATAAGAACATTTAAAAGACATTTGTACAGGTAGATGGATAGGAAAGGTTTAGAGGGATATGGGCCAAACGCGGGCAGGTGAGACTAGCGAAGGTGGGGCATCTTAGTCGCCAAGTTGGGCCGAAAGGCCTTTTATATGTTGTATGACTCTATAAGAAATGGATAGGACAGGTTTAGAGGGATATGGACCAAATGTGGGCAGATAGGATCATAGTTGGAGCATCTTAGCCAGCATGAGCAAGTTGGGCTGAAGGGCCCGTTTCTGTGCTGTATGACTCTCTGAGTACATTGCAAATAAAGGAAATTTTTTTTTCAACATGCAAAAGCCAGACACATATTAAACGATAAACATTGGAAAAAAAAACTTTACGACTGAATAAATTGGTAATCCCACAATCCCCATTAGAATCAATGAGGTAATGGGAAAACCGAATCCATTCAATGCAAAAGTAGGATTGGTATCTGGTATTGCATGCAAGTTAATCTAGAATATATGATGTTGAACAGAATGATGTGTATCACATGGTTTAGTTTAGTTTTAGTTTAACAGTTGAACAGTAAGGATTTGAGTATAGGAGCAGGGAGGTTCTACTTCAGTTGTATAGGGTCTTGGTGAGGCCACACCTGGAGTATTGCGTACAGTTCTGGTCTCCAAATCTGAGGAAGGACATTATTGCCATAGAGGGAGTGCAGCGAAGGTTCACCCGACTGATTCCTGGGATGTCAGGACTGTCTTATGAACAAAGACTGCATAGACTCGGTTTATACTCTCTAGAATTTAGGAGATTGAGAGGGGATCTTATAGAAACTTACAAGATTCTTAAGGGGTTGGACAGGCTAGATGTAGGAAGATTGTTCCCGATGTTGGGGAGGTCCAGGACAAGGGGTCACAGCTTAAGGATAAGGGGGAAATCCTTTAGGACCGAGATGAGAAGGAGTTTTTTCACACAGAGAGAGGTGGGTCTCTGGAACTCTCTGCCACAGAGGGTAGTTGAGGCCAGTTCATTGGCTATATTTAAGAGGGAGTTAGATGTGGCTAAGGGGATCAGAGGGTATGGAGAGAAGGCAGGTACGGGATACTGAGTTAGATGATCAGCCATGATCATATTGAATGGCGGTGCAGGCTCGAAGGGCCGAATGGCCTACTCCTGCACCTAATTTCTATGTTTCTGTGTTTCTAGTATAATGTGGGAACAGGCCCTTCAGCCCACCGAGTCCACGTCGACCAGTAATCCCTGCACACTTACACTATCCTGCACACACTGTGGATAATTTACCATATATCGTCAATTAACCCATAAACCTGCACGTCTTTCATGTGGGAGGAAACCGGAGCAGCCAGAGAAAACCCACGCAGTCACAGGGAGAACGTGCAAACTCTGCCGGCACTCGTAGTCAGGATTGAACCTGGGTCTCTGGCGATGTGAGGCAGCAACTCTACTGCTATGCCGCCCGGCTTTTAGGTGACTTTTAGTTACTCTGGACTCCTCTCTGATATTTTTAGACTGGCTCAGAAATATCAATCTCAGTGTTAAACGGTGTTGCATCTCTGCTCTACCTATCTGCTCTGCCTGTCTCCGTTATTTTCTGATGGGACTGGGGACAGAGGTCATCATGACCTCTGTGCAGCATGGAGAAATTGGACAAAATATCAAAACATTACTGTCCAATCACTTCCCCTTTGCCCCCACCCCTTCCCCGACTTCCATTTCCAACTTTGACACAATTCCCTACAGGAGGGAACAGCAGATATTGGTTTATACCGAAGGTAGGCACAGAATACTGGAGTCACTCAGCGGGACAGGCAGCACCCACTGAGTTACTCCGGCATTTTGTGTCTATCTTTGACACAATTCCAGCTGGTGGGAGCTCGACTTAAAAATAACCCAGGCTACGTTTCTTTTCTCTTCACCGTGGTTGGCAGAGGAGATGATTCAAAGCATTCTTGAGGAAAGTCATCTGTTTCAAATTGTGCCTCTGATCCCATCCCCGTCTCAGAAATTGAATTGCTTTTGACTTCACATCGTTTCGGCTCGAGACGTGCAAATGTTGCCCTATCTCGTTTTTTTTTTAAGTTGGCATAAAAAGAATAAAACGCACAGCTCCTGCTGACTGCCAGTTGTAATTTTCAACACCCAGGGCTACTGATGTCGGTATCACCAGATTGTTGCACAACCACGGACTGTTCCCTGGTCTAGATCGGTTTTCCTTGCCATTATTATGTGTCAACTGATACATCCATAGCAGAAAATGAATTGTTATTAATGTAGTCACGGTGGCGGAGCGGTAGAGTCACTGCCTTACAGCGCCAAAGACCCGGGTTCGATCCGGACTATGAGTGCTGTCTGTACGGAGTTTGCACATTCTCTGGGCTGGGCTCGGTGACTCCCTCTACAGGCCACAGCCCTCGAGTTGCATCAGATCAGTCAGGATTCATCTTGAAATAATGTCGTATCATTATGATTGATTATTTCATAATGATTCATATTGATTTGAAATCATTGATGTTAATGAATCCGGGCAGCCACCCGAGATTGATTCATTTTCAAATGTTTAGAAAATAAACCAAATTTCAAATGAAATGAATTTGAACATCCTAATCAAACCTATCTTCCGTGCATTTTAATTGCTTCTAGAAACCATATGTTCCTAGAAACCATATGTGGGTCTCAGCTCATTTCCAATAGAGTTGTCTTTATTGGTAAGTTGAAGATGATCAACTGTTCAAAAGTAAAAGTGGCAGGCAGACAAATCCAGGGCAAAAATCAAATAGGGCCACTTTTCAACATGATTGTATAAGAGTGTTGTAAAAACAAGCCTGAAGGCTTTATGTCTCAATGCAAGGAGCATTTGTAATAAGGTGGATGAGTTGAATGTGCAGATAGTTATTAATGAATATGATATAGTTGGGATCACGGAGACATGGCTCCAGTGTGACCAAGGCTGGGAGCTGAACATCCAGGGATATTCAATATTCAGGAGGGATAGACAGAAAGGAAAAGGAGGTGGGGTAGCGTTGCTGGTTAGAGAGGAGATTAACGCAATAGAAAGGAAGGACATTAGCTTGGAGGATGTGGAATCGGTATGGGTGGAGCTGCGAAAAACTAAGAGGCAGAAAACACTAGTGAGAGTTGTGTACAGGCCACCTAACAGTAGTAGTGGAGTTGAGGATGGTATCAAACAGGAAATTAGAAATGCGTGCAACAAAGGTAAAACAGTTATAATGGGTGAATTCAATCTACATATAGATTGGGTGAATCAAATTGTCAGGGGTGCTGAGGAAGAGGATTTCTTCGAATGTATGCGGGATAGTTTTCTAAACCAACATGTAGAGGAACCAACGAGAGAGCAGGCTATTCTAGGCTGGGTATTGAGTAATGAGGAAGGGTTAGTTAACAGTCTTGTTGTGCGTGGCCCCTTGGGCAAGAGTGACCATAATATGGTTGAGTTCTTCATTAGGATGGAGAGTGACATAATTAATTCAGAAACAAGGGTTAAAGAAA
Organism: Raja brachyura; assembly: GCA_963514005.1. Next base: position 16,651,030 of record OY740785.1, read on the forward strand.
GATAACTTTGAGGGTATGAGACTTGAGTTGGCTAAGATAGACTGGCAATTGATTCTTAAAGGGTTGACGGTGGAAAGGCAATGCAAGGCATTTAAAGACTGCATGGATGAACTATAAAAATTGTTCATCCCAGTTTGGCAAAAGAATAAATCAGGGAAGGTAGTACATCCTTGGATAACAAGGGAAATCAGGGATAGTATTAAAACAAAAGATGAAGCATACAAATTAGCCAGAAAAAGCAGCCTACCAGAGGACTGGGAGAAATTCAGAGTCCAGCAGAGGAGGACAAAGGGATTAATTAGGAAAGGGAAAATAGATTATGAAAGAAAACTGGCAGGGAACATAAAAACTGACTGCAAAGGTTTTTATAGATATGTGACAAGAAAAAGATTAGTTAAAACAAATGTAGGTCCCTTACAGTGAGAAACAGGTGAATTGATCATGGGGAACAAGGACATGGCAGACCAATTGAATAACCAGTTTGGTTCTGTCTTCACTAAGGAGCACATAAATAATCTGCCGGAAATAGCAGGGGACCGGGGGTCAAATGAGATGGAACTGAGTGAAATCCGGGTTAGCTGGGAAGTGGTGTTAGGTAAATTGAATGGATTAAAGGCCGATAAATCCCCAGGGCCAGATAGGCTGCATCCCAGAGTACTTAAGGAAGTAGCCCCAGAATTAGTGGATGCATTAGTGATGCCTCCCCCGTGGATGTGTTATATCTGGACTTCCAGAAGGCTTTCGACAAGGTCCCACATAAGAAATTAGCATGCACACTTAAAGCACACGGTATTGGGGGTTCAGTATTGATGTGGATAGATAACTGGCAGACAGGAAGCAAAGAGTAGGAGTAAACGGGTCCTTTTCAGAATGGCAGGCAGTGACTAGTGGGTTACCACAAGGCTCGGTGCTGGGACCCCAGCTATTTACAATATATATTAATGATTTGGATGAGGGAATTGAATGCAACATCTCCAAGTTTGCGGATGACAGTGAGGATCTTAAATGGTCTGTGAACTCTGCTGTAGTTGTAAAAAAGGCGCAACAGAGACTTTACTTCCTCAGAACACTGAGGAAGGCCCATCTGTCTGCTAAACTGCTGGAGTCTTTCTACCGCTGTTTGGTAGAAAGCATACTGACTTACTGCATAACTGCCTGGTTTGGGAACTGTTCAGCAGCTGACAGAGCAGCTCTCCAGAGGGTGATAAAAACTGCCCAGGGTATCATTGGACTCCCCCTGCCCCCTCTGGAGGACATTTACCACTCCAGATGCCGCAGCAGGACCTGTAATATCGTGAAAGACATTACACATCCTTGTCACCACCTTTTCACACTGATGCCCTCAGGAAAAAGGTGCAGGTCGTTAAAGTCACGCACTGCCAGACTCAAGAACAGCTTTTACCCATCGGCAATCTTGGCACTGAACTCTGTCTCGGGAGCGGGTTATGGGGAAGGAGGGGGTGGGGGGGTGGGAGACAGTGTTAGTTTAGGTAAATGTGAATCCATGGGTGGGTTTGGGGAGGGAGGGAGTGTAAAAAGTATGAGCATGTGAATGTTTTAAGTTCTTTTAAATGGAGAGACACAGTAATCTCGTTTTATGTGACACATGCAATGACAATAAAGCATTCTAATCTAATGACACAAAGCTGGGGGGCAGTGTTAGCTGTGAGGAGGATGCTAGGAGACTGCAAGGTGACTTGGATAGGTTGGGTGAGTGGGAAAATGCATGGCAGGTGCAGTATAATGTGAGGTTATCCACTTTGGTGACAAAAACAGGAAAGTAGACTATTATTTGAATGGTGGCCGATTAGGAAATGGGGATATGCAATGAGACCTGGGTGTCATGGTACACCAGTCATTGAAAGTAGGCATGCAGGTGCAGCAGGCAGTGAAGAAAGTGAATGGTATGTTAGCATTCATAGCAAAAGGATTTGAGTACAGGAGCAGGGAGGTTCTACTGCAGTTGTACAGGGTTTTGGTGAGACCACACCTGGAGTATTGCGTACAGTTTTGGTCTCCTAATCTGAGGAAATACATTCTTGCGATAGGGGGAGTACAGAGAAGGTTCACCAGACTGATTCCTGGGATGGCAGGCCTTTCATATGAAGAAAGACTGGATAGAGTCGGCATGTATGCGTTAGAATTTAGAAGATTGAGGGGGGATCTTATAGAAACTTACAAAATTCTTAAGGGATTGGACAGGCTAGATGCAGGAATATTGGTCCCGATGTTGGGGAAGTCCAGAACAAGGGGTTACAGTTTAAGGATAAGGGGGAAGTCTTTTAGGACCGAGATGAGAAAAACATTTTTCACACAGAGAGTGGTGAGTCTCTGGAATTCTCTGCCACAGAAGGTAGTTGAGGCCAGTTCATTGGCTATATTTAAGAGGGAGTTAGATGTGGCCCTTGTGGCTAAAGGGATCAGGGGGTATGGAGAGAAGGCCGGTACAGGATACTGAGTTGGATGATCAGCCATGATCATATTGAATGGGCCGAATGGCCTACTCTTGCACCTATTTTCTATGTTCATTTGATTGAGTAAATAATAAGTATCTGATAGTGAAAAATGAAGGTTTAGGTTTATCGTCCATGCACGGTAGCCTCACAGCGCCAGAGACCCAGATTCGATCAAGTTCAAGTTCAAGTGAGTTTATTGTCATGTGTCCCTGATAGGACAATGAAATTCTTGCTTTGCTTCAGCACAATAGAACATAGTAGGCATTGACTACAAAACAGATCAGTGTGTCCATATATCACCCTGACCTTGGGTGCTGTCTGTATTGTTTGCACGTTCTCCCTGCCCCCGGGCGGAATTTCACCAGGTGCCACGGTTTCCTCCAACATCACAAAGAAGTGCAGTTTCGTTCAATGGCTTCTGTAAATTGTGCCTGGTGTGCAGGGAGCGGCTGAGAAATTGGGATAACACAGAACAAGTGCGAACGGGTGATCGATGCTCGGCCTGAACTTGGCCGGTTTCCATGCTGTATCTCTGAACTAAACATGTGGCTTTGTTGGTTAATTGGCCCTCTGTAGAATTGCCTCTCCCGTGCACGGAATGGATGCAAAAGTAGGATAACATAGAACAAGTGCAAATGGGTGATCGGTGGTGGGTGTGGACTCGCTGGGCCGTGCTTAGTTGTTGTTGAGTTTAGAGATACAGCATGGAAACAGGCCCATTGAACAGCGCTCACCCCTACACTAGTTCTATCGTACACTGGTGCTGCATCTCTAAACTGAATGAAACCAAACTAACCACACGTACCGAGTGTACAGTGAAAAGCTTTGTTTTGCATGCTATGGAATCAGGTCAGATAATTCTGTATGTAAATACAATCAAGTCAAACTGAACTAGACTAATATGCCAACGGGGGTAATTTACATGCAGTGCAGAAGATTGTTTTTGGTGTTGAAATAGCACAGATGTGGCAGTGAACTGTGTAGCCAGGAAAAGCCTTCAAAGGAGCACTGTAGTTTATTTTCACAAAAGTAAAATCAACTTCTGTCTTCTGCATTCACAGGATACTTTTTCTATATTGTGCTTGTCTTCCCTTACAGCTGCGTGTCTGAAACTAAGTTGTGGGAGTTTGGTGCTATCTTCAGATGAGATGGTACACTGGGGCGCAGCGGTAGACTTGCTGCCTTACAGTGCCAGAGACCCAGGTTCGATCCTGACTATGGGCGCTGTCTGTACGGAGTTTGCAGGTTAATTGGCTTCTGTGAATTGTAAATTGTCCCTGGTGCTTAGGGAGTGGATGAGAAAGTGAGACAACATAGAAGTAGTGTATGGGGTGATCGCTGGCCGGCACGGACTCGGTGGGCCGAATCTCTAAACTAAAACCTCAATGGCTTCCTAAATTGCCACGCATTAGTGCAAGTTGAGTGAGAGAATTAAACTGCAGAACAATGTGACTCACTGAAAGCATGAGATGTCACATCTTGAGTGTTTCCATAAATAAACTGCAGTGGACCCATCTCTACAAATAGCTCAACAATAGGTAGAAAAGAACTGCAGATGCTGCTGTATACCAAAGATAGACACAACGTGCTGGAGTAACTCAGCCGGTCGGGCAGCATCTGTGGGGGAAATGGATATTTGAAAAAGGGTCTCAACCCGAAACATTACCTATTTCTTTTCTCCAGAGATGCTGCCTGACCCGCTGACTTACTTCAGCACTTTGGAAACTGGAGCACCAGGAGATAAAAGGGCGGGTGACGTTTTGGGTCGTGCTTCTTCGAACTAGCTCAACAATGTTTTCCAAAGAAACTGTTGTATCAATCATGTAGAGGACAGAAACATTCAACACAGATGATACCAAATTTGTTGGCCAAGTAGACAGTGAGTAAGCTTGTCTAAACACAAGCAACTGTTAAAATATGATGACATTTTTAAAATCAATATTTTCACAGAGCTTAAGATTCCATTTAAAATCACTAAGGCACAAAAGTTCAGTTCGGAGACACAGCATGGAAAAAGGCCCTTCTGCCCACCTAGTCCATGCCGAGCAGCGATCACTGGTTCTATCCTGCACGCCAGGACAATTTACCGAAGCCAATTAACCTACAAACCTGCACATCTTTGGAGTGTAGAAGGAAACCGGAGCACCTGGAGAAAACCCACGGGGTCACAAGGTGATTCGTGAGAAACTCCATATAGACAACACCCGCAGTCAGGATCGAAACTGGATCTCTGGTGAAGTTAGGCAGCAACTCTACCACAACACCACCATGTCCCCCCCCCCCCTTAAATTTGCCGGAATAAAAAACCACCAGCCGCCCAGCAAAATCCCACAGGTAGCGTGGGTGCCGGTGGAATTGCGAGAAAGAAGAGGGAAGTTTGAACAGATATAGGTCAAACTGGGGCAAGTGGGATTCACTTGGATAGGCATCCTGGTCGGCATGGATGCGTTGGGCTGTTTCCGTGCTCTCTGACCGAGAGGATCAGAGAGACACAGATTGTGGGAAGGAAAAGTAAAAACCACAACGCGTGTGAAATCTAACACTCAGGTTTCCTACCTGCGCTGATACAGCTAATCCCACAGTCAGCAACTCATCCACTATTGGTTCAAGTGATAAGGTGGGGGTGAAATTGGCAGTAATGGGACACCCACCACAGGTGTGGCACATCTGATCCCTGCGGAGGTTACCTTCGTTCAGAGTTGCTGACAGATGCCGAACATCAAACACCTGATTAAATGTTCCATGGTGTTAATAACGCCCGCATATTGCATACAACTCGGTCCTGAACTGGGAGTGATGTGACTGCAACAGAGAGGGTGCGGATCAACAAAAACATTGCCAGGGCCAGGAATTTATAACTGACAGAGATTAAATTTGGAAATGACAATGCAACAGAGTGTGGAGAGGAAAAACTCGATTCCTATACAACCCCATAAACCTGTACTTCTTTGGAGTGTAGGAGGAAACTGGAACATCCGGAGAAAACCCATGTGGTCATGGGGAGAACGTACAAATTCCATACAAACTGCACCTGAGATCACGGTCGAGCCTAGTCTCTGGAGCTGTAAGGGCCTGTCCCACTTAGGCTATTTTTAAGCGACTGCTGGCGACTGTCACAGTCGTAGCAGGTCGCCCAAAAAACGGCGACTGGACCCCCTTTTGACATAAAATTTGAAATAGAATCATTACTTTAACAACAACAAAAAACCGAAGTCAGCACTGGCGGAAAACTACGTCACCTGGCAGCAAACTACGTCACCTGGAGACAACTAAGACAGCACCTACGTCAGGAGAAGTCAAGCTACGCTCATTGGCATCAAACCCACTGTCCCCGACCAGAAAGATACTACGACCCTTTGGGCGACTGAGGAGACTACTCACGACCATACAGGCGACACCCCGGTGACCATGTGGTGACAGCCTAGTTGCCTGTAGTCACCTAAGTGGGACAGGCTCTTAACTCTAACACTGTGCTGCCCCTTCTAAACGCGTCTCCAGTCCATCACCTCTGGTTCCGCCCCTCTTCCATCTTCGTGGGTCGGGTACTGGTCTTGAAAACAATGTTGAAAACTGTTCAGAATAACACTTTGAACCGAATGACCCTGGGGAAAGAATAACACAGGCTACGCCACTACCTTAACATAGCTTACAACCTAACGATCTGAATATTGAATGCTCCAATTTCAGGCAACTACAGCCCACACTCCCCCCTCCACTCCCCTCTCGTGTGCCCTCCCTGGGCTACCCTGCACTTCCACCTACATTCCTTTCTCTCGCTTCACAATTCGCAAATCTTCACTCCTTTTGTCTCACACCCTCTGTCTTTTCACCTCCAGCATTTTTCCAACCATTTGCCTATCAAACCCCCCCCTCCCCACACCTGTATCTACCTATTACCTGCCAGGCTTTTCACAATCACAATCACAATACTACTTTATTAGCCAAGTATGTTTTGCAACATACGAGGAATTTTTTTTGCCAAGTCAGTCATACAAATTAAAAGCAACGGAACACACAATACATTTTAACATAAACATCCACCACAGTGACTCCTCCACATTTCTCATGGTGATGGAGGCGACAGAAATTTCAAATCTCTTCCCTTCTTTGCTCTCCTGCAGTATGGGGCCTCGAGCCCTTCGTTGGCGGGATGATCTTGACTCCAGTAGCTGGCGGTATTTGGGCCCTCAGCATCGGGGCTATCAGCTTCTGCATCGGGGGGGTATGTCAGCTCCCCCACGCCAGCGATCGGACCCCAGGTCGGGGTCATGCCTGTGCATCGTTGGAGCTTCCCGAGACTGTGAACTCTCGATGGTAAAGTCCGCAGGCAAGGGATCAATTCCGATGTTAAGTCCACGCCCCGCGGTGGGGCACAAAGTCAGTCCAAGGAGGCCTCCAGCTCCAACGATTTTAGGCCGCAGAGCGACCGGAGATGCGATCCGGAAAAAAATCTGGAAAAGATCTCCGGCAAGGTAAGAAACTGAAAACAAAAAGCATTTTTTTGGTCCCCTCCACCCCTTTCTCCCCCCCCCATAATCTGCCTAAAGAAGAGTCCTGGAATATCACCGATCCATGTTCTCCAGAGATGCAGCCTGACTCGCTGAGTTACTTGTGTCCTTTTTTTCATGTTATGTCCCTGTTGTTCTCACAGTTTTGGAGCAGTTGGTCAGATCTGCCCTGATCAGGGATTGCACAGTGGCACAGTGGTAGAGTTCCTGCCTGACAGCGCCAGAGACCCAGGTTCAATCCTGACTATGGGTGCTGTTTGTAAGGAGTTTTACGTTCTCCCTGTGACCACGTGGGTTTGTAGGTGCATTTGGCTTTGGTAAATTTGCAATTTGTCCATAGTGTGTAGGATAGTGTTAGTGTTCTGGCTGATCGCTAGTCGGCATGGACCTGATGGGCTGAAGGGCCTGTTTCTGTGATGTGCCTCTAGAGTGAAGTAAGCTGAACTAAATTAAACTAAAGTAAAGTTAAACACAAAGTGCTGGAGGAACTCAGCGGGTCAGGCAGCTTCTTTGGAGAAAAGGATTGGTGATGTTTTGGGTCAGTTTTGGGTACTTTTTCAAATATCCTTTTTCTCCAGAGATACTGATTGACCCACTGAGTTACTCCAGCACTTTATGTCTATCTTTGGCATGAACCAGCATCTGCAGTTCTTTGTTTCTGAATTAGACCAGAGAAAATTCCTTTGCATTTCATCCTTCATGGGCCATATGAGATCTGGTGGGACCAGTGTAGATTGGGCATCTTGGTTGGATTGGAGAATTTGGACCAAAGGGCCTGTTTCCGTGCTGTATGACTCTATGACTCTTGGTCTCTAGAACTCTCCAGCAGCTGATAAGATTGGATTTTGATTAGACCATCAATCAATTCTTGTAGAGTGGATTCTACAAGTCAAAGCACTTAAATTACCTAATTGATTGACCAATTTAGCAAAGTTAAAATACTATTCATTCATCGCTAGCCTTAATGCACTTGTCTGGTTCCTTCTGCCAGATATCCATCACATCCATCAGTGAGCTGAAATTTGGATCTTTAGTCCTGTCTTTGAGAGCGCGCACGATGCTTAATTTAGTTTAGTTTATTTTAAGATTTGAGATACAGCGCGGAAACAAGTACCTCAGCCCACCGAGTCCATTCCAACCAGCGATCACCCTGTACACTAGTTCTATCCCGCACACTAGGGCAAATTTACAGAAGCCAATTAGCCCACGAATCTTCACATCTTTGGAATGTGGGAGGAAACTGAAGCACGAGGCTGGCCGACTTCGGGGCTGTGGCGGGTTCAGGCATTCCGGCGTTCCGGCGGCCCGACTCGGTCTGTGGCGGCTTTCCAGTGGCAGTGGCGGCGGCAGCGACTTCGGAGGTTCGGCCGCGGGCCCAGTGGAAGACATCGTCGGGAGCTCGCAGGTCACAGGTTGGTGACCTGTTTTTCCAGAGCTCCCGCGGCAACAGCTTCGTCTGCTGAACTGGAGGGCAGCAGTTTGGCACCTTCAACCACCACGGGCCGCGGAGTTGAACCGGCCCGTTCGCAGAGCACGGTTCAGCTGCCGGACTTACTTACCATCACCAGGTGGGGTCACAATATCGGAGGCTTGGATCGCCTCAGCAGAGGAAGAACAACAAGGGAAGAGACAAAGACTTAAGATTGTTGCCTTCCATCACAGTGCCTGGTCAACTCACTGTGGTGGATGTTAAATTTGTGTTTATTGTGCGTTTGTTATTTTATTATATGTATGACTGCAAGGCAACAGAATTTCATTCAGACCAAAAGGTCTGAATGACAATAAATTTTCCATGATCCATGATTCACCCGGAGAAAACCCGCGCGGTCACAGGAAGACCGTTCAAACTCCGCACGATTCACACCCTTAGTCAGGATCGAAACTGGATCTCTGGCGCTGAAAAGCAGAAACTCTACTGTTGCGCCACCGTGCTGCCCCTTATTTCCTTCCTTCTGTGTGCAGTCAAAGTGTTGCAGGATTTGCTTTATCTCAGCATCTCCCATAGATCTGTTTTCTTTCACGTTTTGGTCATTTGATTTACTTTATTTTCAACTTCAAGGAGAAGATTTATTGGACTGAATGATGTTCAAAGGTTGTGTTCTGAATCCAATCTAATTTGCTCTGGTTTTAAAGAAACCACACAGACTGCAGGCGTTACTGATGTCTTGAAGCCAGACTGATTGGCATTTGGAGTTCATAACAGTAACAATGAGGGCCAATTGTCTCAGGCCCAACTCATTAGCTGGTGGGAGGTCCTCCTTCATCTTGTCTCTCCTTGTTGAGACGGTTTTATTGACGACTCGCTTTCAAAGTGCTGCAATGAGGGAGCCAGGCGGCCAAACCTTTTCCCTTACCCACCGCTCCCCCCCCCCCCCCCCCCGTCGGGAGGACGAGTCGGCATAGAGCTTATGAACAGATTACAGCAAAAGGGACATTGATGGAAAGGCTAGGCTCAGTGAGACGGACAACGTTAGTAGAGGGAGGGTCGAGATCGATGGGTCTTGGCAGGGACTTTGAACTTCCAAAGTGCCAAATGCAGCCTCGGCTCACAGCTGGAGTTTTAACACGTTTATTTTGGTTTAGAAACAGAAAACTGCAGCAAAGATAGACACGGAGTGCTGGAGTTAGCAATGTTACAAAATTTTGAGATTTTAAAAATCAAGTCTGCAATTTATCCCATCAGATAAAGCATAAAAAGAAGTTTAATTTGACACCTAATTTACTTTCATATCTTCAGTATTAAGAAAGTTATGGCCATTTTCATGCTCGGAAATGAGTATCTTGCTTCCCATTGCCTTTCAATTGACTTAACTCAAAAGCTGTGATCTGGAAAAGTTAAAAGTCCATAACATTCTTAAAAATTAAGAGAACTCAATGAAATTTTCAGTTATTATAGATTGAAGCATTCTGAAACAAATATTAAACAATCTTACTTGGATTACCTGAAATTAAAGCATATAATTAGTTAGTTATCTAATTGTAGCTAATTACAAAATTCAATGAGTAGATCTAAACATCTATCAATTTCTTAAGAAAAGATAAACTTTTTTAAATTGCCTAAGTGTCCAAATAACATTCACACAATAATCCACAATATAACATAATTTTTAAATCTAATTTTCATGAATTTCTGGGCCAAATGGAAGGAATTTAGTGGTTTATGCCTGTAAATTAATGGCCATTTAAATCAACTAGCGAGTGGGTTTTAGTGGAATGCGGTGGATTAGAACATTGCGGTTAGCGGTGAAGTCGGGGGGGAAAATATTGTTTGTTCATACATTTTTTGGGGACCCCATTTCGCAACATAAAAATATTATTAATGCCTCCCGAAAAACCAACTTTTAATATAAAAATAAAGTATTTACCTTTTTTTCTCCCCTACGGAAAATGCTTCCGGTTGTCTGCGCTCACGGCTTTTGAAGGTGATTTTTAAATTACTCTAGTTAATAAATAATCTAGAGTAATTTAAAAATACCACCATTCATGAAATGTCGGAGCGATTTTTCTTCAGCAACCAAATCGCCCGACATTGATCGATTTTCCCTGCCTGTTGAAAAACGGCACTTTAAGCCCGCCCCCCTCTGCAAGGCGTGAAAGTCACGCACACGGGGAGCGGCAGAACTGCAGCGCCGATAAAGGTAAGTTTTGTAACATACCTACTGGAGTGACTCCGCAGATCAGGCAGCATCCCTGGAGAGAAAGGATATTTGAAGAAGCGTCCTGGCCCAAAACGTCACCCATCCTTTTTCTCCAGAGATGCTGCCTAATCCGCTGGGTTACTCCAGCACTTTGTGTCTGTCTTTACATTAGTTTAGTTTCCTTTACTCTGGAGATACAGGGTGGAAACAGGTGGAAACTGGCCCGACGGCCCACCGAGTCCATGCTGACCAGCGATCACCCCAAACACTAGCATTATCCTACACACAAGCAACAATTTACAATTTACAGAAGCCAATTAACCGACAAACCTGCACGCCTTTGGAGTGTGGGAGGAAACCAGAGCACCCGGAGAAAACCCACACGGTCACAAGGAGAACATGCAAACTCTGTACAGACAGCACCCGTAGTCAGGATCAAACCCAGGTCTCTAGGGCTGTGAGGCAGCAACTGAACCACTGTGCTGCCCCGTAAAGTCATAGAGTTCTCCAGCACAGAAACCTGTCCTTTGGCTCAACTTCATCCATGCCGACCAATATGCCCCTTCTAAAAGGCCTGTCCCACTTTCACAACCTAATTCACTACTTTTTTTACTCGTGGACAGTTTTAATCATGCTAGGAAAACACCCCGACCTACTTGATGCCACGAGTACCTACGACTAGCATCACAACCTCCTATGACCTCGTGGCTACCATGCTGCGAGTATGAGTCAAGGGCAAACTCGGCAGAGGTCGTGAATTAGGTCGTGAAAGTGGGACAGGCCCTTAAGCTAGTCGCATTTGCCCCCGTTTGCCTCATACCCCTCTCAACCTTTCTTATCCATGCCGCAAGTGTCTTTTAAATGTTGAAACAAGGATCCGCAGGTGCAGCTTACAATTAAAATTAACTGGGGTAACGCAACGGGTCAAACAGCATCTCTGGAATAGGTAACCATAACCATAAGACATATGAGGAGAATTAGGCCATTCTGCCCATCTAGTCTAACTCTGCCATTCAATCGTGTGACTTTTCCGGTCAGGTCTACGAAGAAGGGTCTCAACACGAAACGTCAGCTATCCATGTTCCTCGGGATGCTGCCTGACCCGCTGAGTTACTCCAGTTTATTTTTTGTCTTTGTGTCATTTTATGTCTTTTGAATGTTGTTGTTACTACCAGTCTCAACTGCGTCCTCTAGCAGCTCGTTCCATACACCCTCCACCCTTGGAGTGAGAAGGTTTCTCCTCAGGTATTTGAGCCTGGGGTTAACGTTCCACAACAGTGTGAGGCGACATCTGGTGCTATCTCAGATTTGGAAAAAAGTCCTTAAAAAATAACTAATCCCTTTGTTATCTCTTAGATAAGGTGACACTGTGACACTATGGTATAGTTGCTGCCTTACAGCACCAGAGATCCGGGTTCGATCCTGACTACGGATGTTGTCTGTACGGAGTTTGTCCGTTCTCCCCGTGACTGAGTGGGTTTTCTCCTGGTGTTCCGGTTTCCTCCTACACTCCAAAGACATACAGGTTTGGAGGTTAATTGGCTTGGTATCATTGTACTTTGTCCCTAGTGTGTAGGTTAGTGCTAGTGCGCACGGATTGCTGGTTGGCACAGACTCAGTGGGCCGAAGGGCCTATTTCCGCACTGCATCAGTAATTAAAGTTAGCAACGCGGGTTTAAAACCTAAACTAAACAGAGTTTGTTGTACTGCTGCATTTAACTGTTACTGTTTAACTATTTAACTGTTACAATGATGCCTGACTGCAGCAGAGTCTTATTGGCAATAAAGCATTGTGATCACGGGTGCTGTCTGCATTGAGTTTGAACGTTCTCCATGTGACCGCGTGGGTTTTCTCTGGGTGCTCCGGTTTCTTCCCACATCCCAAAGACATGCAGGGTTGTAGGTTAATTGACCTCTGTAAATTGTTCCCTAGTGCATAGAGAGTGGGTGAGAAAGTGGGATAACATAGAAGTAGTGTGAATGCTGTGAAAGAGGTAGACACAAAATGCTGGAGGAACTCAGCGGGTCAGGCAGCATCTCTGGTGAAAAAGGATAGGTGGCGTTTCGGGTCGGGTCGGGTCGGGTCGGGAACAGGTGATTGATGGTTGGTGTGGACTTGATGGGTTGAAGGGCCTGTTTCCATGCCATATCTCTAAAACGAAGACTAAATACTCTGAAAGAAAATCCCAAAATGTTGCAAAATTGCATGTTATTCTTATCCCAGATGCAGAGCTTCAAGACATGTTGCTGAGATTAATTACTAACTTAATTATATAGGTTAAAATTAATGCCACCCTAGCTTTCTCAGCATGGATGGAGATAGATACATGGTGCTGGCGTAACTCAGTGGGTCAGCAGCATTTGTGGAGAGAAGGAATAGATAACGTTTTGGGTCAAGACCTTTCTTCAGGTACTCTTCACTAGGGGTAGTTTCGCCACGGGTAGCCATTCAGTCTCGACCCGAACCGTCACCTGTCCATGTTCTCCAGAGTTGTTGCCTGACCTGCTGAGTTACTTCAGTATTTTGTCTCTACTATCGGTGTAAACCAGCACCTGCAGTTCCTTCCTACACGATCACTCAATGAACCTGGTTCGGAAAAGAGTGATTTTTTGTGATTAGTGACTGGAGTCACAGAATCGTAGAGTCATACTGGACGGAAATAAGCCCATCAACCTAACCTATCTATGACGACCAAGATGCCCATCGAAGCTAGTACCATTTGCCCGCATTTACATAGAAACATAGAAATTAGGTGCAGGAGTAGGCCATTCGGCCTTTCAAGCCTGCACCGCCATTCAATATGATCATGGCTGATCATCCAACTCAGTATCCCGTACCTGCCTTCTCTCCATACCCTCTGATCCCCTTAGCCACAAGGGCCACATCTAACTCCCTCTTAAATATAGCCAATGAACTGGCCTCAACTACCCTCTGTGGCAGAGAGTTCCAGAGACCCACCACTCTCTGTGTAAAAAAATTCCTTCTCATCTTGGTCCTAAAGGATTTCCCCCTTATCCTTAAGCTGTGATCCCTTGTCCTGGACCTCCCCAACATCGGGAACAATCTTCCTGCATCTAGCCTGTCCAACCCCTTAAGAATCTTGTAAGTTTTTATAAGATCCCCTCTCAATCTCCTAAATTCTAGAGAGTATAAACCGAGTCTATGCAGTCTTTGTTCATAAGACAGTCCTGACATCCCAGGAATCCATCTGGTGAACCTTCGCTGCACTCCCTCTATGGCAATAATGTCCTTCCTCAGATTTGGAGACCAGAACTGTACGCAATACTCCAGGTGTGGCCTCACCAAGACCCTATACAACTGAAGTAGAACCTCCCTGCTCCTATACTCAAATCCTTTTGCTATGAAAGCTAACATACCATTGGCTTTCTTCACTGCCTGCTGTACCTGTATGCCTACTTTCAATGACTGGTGTACCATGACACCCAGGTCGCGCTGCATCTCACCTTTTCCTAAATTTTCCTAAATTGCCACCATTTAGATAGTAGTCGGTTTTCCTATTTTTGCCACCAAAGTGGATAACCTCACATTTATCCACATTATACTGCATCTGCCAAACATTTGCCCACTCACCCAGCCTATCCAAGTCACCTTGCATTCTCCTAGCCTCCTCCTCACAGCTAACACTGCCCCCCAGCTTAGTGTCATCCGCAAACTTGGAGATATTGCCTTCAATTCCCTCATCCAGATCATTTATGTATATTGTAAATAGCTGGGGTCCCAGCACTGAGCCTTGCGGTACCCCACTAGTCACTGCCTGCCATTGTGAAAACGACCCGTTTACTCCTACTCTTTGCTTCCTGTTTGCCAGCCAGTTCTCTATCCACATCAATACTGAACCCCCAATGCCATATGCTTTAAGTTTATTTCCTAATCGCTTATGTGGGACCTTGTCGAAAGCCTTCTGGAAGTCCAGATACACCACATCCACTGGTTCTCCCCCATCCACGCTACTAGTTACAAATTTGACCTATATCCCCCGACACTTTTGCTGTCCAGATACCCGTCTATTATCATCTGCAGGCAGTTCTTCTATAACACGTGTTTCCATGCCACAAAATAGATATAGTATGATCGATGAATTAGAGAACACTGTATTACCCAGGCCAAATTGATTATATTATGACTTTGTTCAGGATGTGGAGAAAGGGACAAAGAGCTGGAGTAAATTAGTGGGTCATGTTCATTAGTCCTTGGAGCAGAATTAGGCCATTTGGCCCATTGAGTCTACTTCGCCATTCAATCATGGCTGATTTATCTTTCCCTCTTGACCCCATTCTCTTGCCTTCTCCCCATAACCCCTGACACCCTTACTAAATAAGAACCTGCCAATCCGCGCTTTAAAGATATCCAATGGCATCCTCCACAGCCGTCTGTGGAAATGGATTCCACAGACTCACCACCCTCTGACTAAATAAATTCCTTCTCATCTCCTTTCTAAAGTTACGTCCTTTTATCCTGAAGCTGTGCCCTCTGGTCCGAGACTCTCCCATCTGTGGAAACATCCACTTCACGATCACTCTATCCAGGCCTTTCACTAATTGGAAGCTTTTAAGAAGGTCCCCCCTCATCCTTCTAAACTCCAGCGAGTACAGGCTCAGAGCCATCAATTGCTCTTTTATATGTTAACCCAATCATCCCAATCATCAAAACGGGTGGAATCTGCTCAGGGGTCAGGTCCATAATCACGATGGTATGTGTGCAAGAGGCAAGAGGATGACTTTAGGCATTTGTTATATAATGTATTTGAGAAAGAGAGGGTGGCTGCGCAAGAGAAACCGCTGTCTTCTCGCCTGTATTTTTAGCATCCTGGCTGCATGTGAATCACAGTTTATTTATTCATCATTGTTTATTAGTTCACTGGGGAAGGAGGGAAAGCTGCCCCTTGGCTTGGAGTGTCCATCTACAACTAACTTCTGGATTTCCTGTCCAACAGAACTCATTTGGTTAGAATTGCTCATGACATTTCCTCCACCCTGAATCCCCAACACTAATGCCCCTCAGGGTTGTGTGCTCAGGCCCCCTCACTCTACCCCCGGCGTCCCCTCCCATGGCCGTCTGGCCGGGTATAGGGACTGTAATTACTGATTAGAGTCTAGTTTCAGTTTAGTGTAGTTTACCGGTACAATGTGGGAACAGGCCCTTTGGCCCACTGAGCCAAATGTGCAGACTATCGCCCGTAAGCTTGTTCTATTCGACAGGATACTAATCAGGAACTTTCCAATCTTGACTAGCATCACCCGTATGCTTGTTCTATCCTACACACTATGGACAATTTACAGAAGCCCATTAACCTACAAACCTGCACGGCTTTGGAGTGTGGGAGGAATCATCTGTTGCCGGCCCTGATTTTGTTGATCTGTACTGGCCTTTTCCTAGCTCTCGTTCCTCCCCCCCCCCCCCCCCCCCCCCCCCCCCCCCCCACTACCTTCAGTCCGAAGAAGGGTTCCGACCCAAAACGACACGAATCCTTTTTCTCCAGAGATGTTGCCCGATCCACTGAGTTACTCCAATACTTTGTGTCTACCCTCGGCACAAACCAGCATCTGCAGTTCCTTCCTACACAACATAGCTCTTAACATCAGCAAGACAAAAATGTAGGTCGGCGACACAGGAGGCAACAGATGCTGGGATCTTGAGCAGTAATAAAACAGCTGGAGGACCTCTGTGGGTCAGGAAGCGTCTGGTTAGTTGAATTTAGTTTAGATTATTTTACTATTGTTACGTGCACCAGTGAAAAGATTTTGTTTGTGTGTTATCCAGTCACAGAATAGACTAGACATGATTACAATCAAGCTGCCCACAGTGCACAGATAAAGGATGAAGGGTACAACATTTATTGCACGATAAGGTCCGATTAAAGATCGTTCAAAGGTCTCCAATGAGGTAGATGGGAGGTCAGGACTGCACTCTAGTTGATGAGAGGACCGTTCAGTTGCCTGATAACAGCTTGGAAGAATCTGTCCCTGAATACGTCTTCAAAATTCTGTACCCCTTGTCGGATGGGAGAGGGGAGAAGAGGGAGTGACCACGTGAGAATCGTCCTTGATTACGTTGGTGGCCTTGCCGAGACAGCGTGAAGTGTAGATGAAGTCAATTGAAGAGTTCGATCCTGACTACAAGTGCTCTCTGTACGGAGTTTGTACATCCTCCCTGTGACCTCGTGTGTTTTCTCCAGGTGCTCCAGATTCCTCCCACATTCCCACGACGTGCAGGTTTGTGGTTAATTAGCTTCTGTAAAATGCCCCTAGTGTGTAAGATGCAAAACTGGGATAACGTATAACTAGTACACATGAGATCACTGGTCAGTGATGACTTAGTGGAAACCGGAGCACCTGGAGTAAACCCACGAGGTTACAGGAAGAACGTGAAAACTCGGTACAGACAGCACCCGTAATCAGGATGGAACCTGGGAGTCTGGCGCTGTGAGGCAGCAACTCTACCGCTGCGACACCGTGCCGCCCCATGTGAATAGGAAATATCATTGTACCCTTGTGAACTTGACAATAAACTCGTCTGAATCTGGTAAGGGGATTTGGCAAGTTGCACAATCTTTAATATGAGTTTGGAATTGTTCAGCGTATTTTATCATACAAAAAAGAGCAGGTTTTTTAAAATCAGTTCTCACTCTGGCCACAAACTCTTTGAAGCACCTCCCCCTGGAAGGCAATAGATAATAGGTGCAGGAGTAGGCTATTCGGCCCTCCGAGCCATCCTGGGAATTAACCTTGTGAACCTACGCTGCACTCCCTCTATAGCAAGAATGTCCTTCCTCAAAATTGGAGACCAAAACTGCACACGATACTCCAGGTGTGGTCTCACTGGGGCCCTGTAAAACTGCAGAAGGACCTCGTTGCTCCTATACTCAACTCCTCTTGTTATGAAGGCCAACATGCCAATCGCTTTCTTCACTGCCTGCTGCACCTGCATGCTTACTTGCAGTGACTGATGTACAAGGACACCCAGGTCTCGTTGCACTTCCCCTTTTCCAAAAGGGCCTGTCCTACAAGCATGCAACTCCATGCAATGAGCGCGACCTAACATGGTCGCTTGAGCCGTCCGGCGTCGCAGGGCCGGTCCCACTTCGATCACTGGAGCCATGCGGAATTGTGCGGAGTTCGTCCCGACATCGCGCGGGGCTCCGAAAAACTGACTATGTTCAAAAATTCCACGCGGCAACGGCATGTCGGCTCACAGTCACCTCCACGCATGACTCACCGCCTCGACATCGTGCCTCCGTGAACCTATCTGTAGGTGCCTCCGTGGCCCTCTATGTGTGTGGCTCCGTGGCCCTCTGTGTTTGTGCCTCTGTGCCCCTCTCTGTGTGCCCCTCTCTGTCCTGGCGAACTTACCTTAAGACTTTGCTCCAAGTTCGCCTCACTTTGCGCCGCGTTGCGCCACTCACCCGACCTCCGCGTGGCCCCCGCTGCCGGTTTGGTCGCGCTTGCCGCATGCAGGCACATGCTGGTGGGAACGGCGCTGTACAGGGGATCACCCGACCTCCGCGCGGCCCCCGCTTCTAGTTTGATCGCGCTCATCGCATGGAGTTGCATGCTTGTAGGACAGGCCCTTAACCTGACACTATTCAGATAATAATCTGCCTTCCTGTTCTTGCCACCAAAGTGGATAACCTCACATTTATCCCCATTATACTGCATCTGCCATGCATCTGCCCATTCACCCAACCTATCCTACATCCTCATAGCATCCCCTTCACAGTTGACACTGCCATTCAGCTTTGTGTCATCTGCAAATATGCTAATGTTACTTTTAATTCCTTCATCTAAATCATTTATGTATATTGTAAATAGCTGCAGTCCCAGCACCAAGCCTTGCGACACACCACTTGTCACTGCCTGCCATTCTAAAAGAGACCCATTAATCTCTACTCTTTGTTTCTCGTCTGCCAACCAATTTTCTATCCATTTCAATACCTTAGCCCCAATACCAGGCGTTCTAATTTTTCCCAATAATCTCCTGTGGTACCTTATCAAAGGCTTTCTGAAAGTCCAGGTACACTACATCCAATGGCTCTCCCTTATCCATTTTACTTGTTACATCCTCAAAAAAATCCAGAAGATTTGTCAAGCATGATTTCCCCTTCGTAAATTCATGCTGACTTGGAACGATTCTGATTATTCTATCCAAATGCGCCACTATTACAGCTTTAATAAACGACTCCAGTATCTTCCCCGCCACTGATGTCAGGCTAACTGGTCTATAATTCCCTCCTTTCTTAAAAAGTGGGAATAGCATTAGCTACCCTCCAGTCCACAGGAACTGATCCAGAATCGACAAAACATTGGAAAATGATCACCATTGTGCATCCATTCCCTGCACACTAGGGGCAATTTACAGAGGGACATATCAACCTGCAAACTGGCACATCTTTAAAAGGTGGGAGGAAACCGGAGCACCCAGAGAAACCCCGCGCGGTCACAGAGCAAACGTGCAAACTTTATACTGACAGCACCCATAGTCAGGATCGAACCCGGATCTCTGGCGCTGTGAGGCAGCAACTCTACCAACTGCGCCACCGTGTCGACCCTTACTATTCTAGTACTTGAGTATGTTTGTGCTTATGGAAAGTGATCTTTTTAGCGAACTGAATGCAAACAAGGAATTTCACTGTACCTAGGTAGATATGACAATAAATTACCTTTGAAAGGTTTGGATTTGAAATAGATAATGAGGTGACTGACAGCTGAATATTAAAACTCAAATAGGTTATGGCACAACAGTACAAAGTTGGATTGATGTGCTGATGCCTGAAATCTCATTCAGGTTTTATTAAGACTGAGTTACTCCATTGAAGCATACCCCAGGGTGCCATTAAGATAAGTTGGTCTCTTAATGAATCCGCCATGTATTTTTATTGTTGCAAGCATTGCCAGGATTTCACACTGTTTTACTACCACAGAGTAAGAAATGAATCATTTGAATTAGCTGCTTTACAATTGAAAATGAAAACTTCTTGGATCAAATTCCACAGAATAACCTGAAATATTAGTGTTTATATAGCTGAACAATTTGGGGAGCGGCTGTGGTCTGTGTAATATAAATGCACAAACTTTGTCTGGCAGTTCATTGCTTCAGGATTGCACATCAACAGTTTAATCAATTGCACAGTGACACAGCGACAGAGTTGCTGCCTCACAGTGCCTGAGACCCGGGTTCAATCTTGAAAACGGGTGCTGTCTGTACACAGTTTGCATGTTCTCCCCCATGACTGCGTGAGCTTTCTCTGGGTGCTCTGGTTTGCTCCTACATTCCAAAAGATATGCAGGTTTGTAGGTTAATTGGCTTTGTTAAATTTCCCCCTAGGGTGTGTGGAATGGATGTGGGCAGAAACAGAGCTCCTGTAGGAAACCGAGGCGGTCACAGGGAGATGGTCCACAGATGGCACCTGAGGTCAGGATCAAACATGGGTTTCCGGCGCTGTAAGGCAGCATCTCTACCAGCTGCTCCACTTTACCAAAATGTGTAGAAAGCTTGGACAATGAATGAGAACCTTCCATGAATACGCTGAGTTGATAGATATATAAATATTAAATGCCCCATAAATTTCCACATTCACTTGGGCTCGATCTATATTCTTAATGAATTGCATTTTCAAAGCAATAAATTAGAAATTGGGGTGGCACGGTGGCGCAGTGGTAGAGTTGCTGCCTTACAGTGCCAGAGAGCCAGGCTCAATCCTGACTATGGGTGCTGTCTGTATGGAGTTAGTACGTTCTCCGTGTGACCACGTGGGTTTTCACCGGGTGCTCCGGTTTCCTCCCACACACCAAAGACGTGCAGGTTTATAGGTTAATTGGCTTTGGTAAAGATTGTAAATAGGCAAAGAGTAGGAGTAAACGGGTCCTTTTCAGAATGGCAGGCAGTGACTAGTGGGGTACCGCAAGGCTCAGTGCTGGGACCCCAGCTATTTACAATATATATTAATGATCTGGATGAGTGAATTGAATGCAACATCTCCAAGTTTGCAGATGACACGAAGCTGGGGGGCAGTGTTAGCTGTGATGAGGATGCTAGGATGCAGCCAGGTGACTTGGATAGTTTGGATGAGTGGGCAAATGCATGGCAGATGCAGTATAATGTGAGGTTATCCACTTTGGTGGCAAAAACAGGAAAGTAGACTATTATCTGAATGGTGGTCGATTAGGAAAAGGGGAGATGCAACGAGACCTGGGTGTCATGGTACACCAGTCATTGAAAGTAGGCATGCAGGTGCAGCAGGCAGTGAAGAAAGCGAATGGTATGTTAGCATTCATAGCAAAAGGATTTGTGTACAGAGAAGGTTCACCAGACTGATTCCTGGGATGGCAGGACTTTCATATGAAGAAAGACTGGATAGACTTGGCTTGTACACGCTAGAATTTAGAAGATTGAGGGGGGATCTTATAGAGACTTACAAAATTCTTAAGGGGTTGGACAGGCTAGATGCAGGAAGATTGTTCCCGATGTTGGGGAAGTCCAGAACAAGGGGTCACAGTTTAAGGATAAGGGGGAAGTCTTTTAGGACCGAGATGAGAAAATCATGTTTCACACAGAGAGTGGTGAATCTGTGGAATTCTCTGCCACAGAAGGTAGTTGAGGCCAGTTCATTGGCTATATTTAAGAGGGAGTTAGATGTGGCCCTTGTGGCTAAAGGGATAAGGGGGTATGGAGAGAAGGCAGGTACAGGATACTGAGTTGGATGATCAGCCATGATCATATTCAATGGCGGTGCAGGCTCGAAGGGCCGAATGGCTTACTCCTGCACCAATTTTCTATGTTTCTATGTCCCTAGTGTATAGGACTGTGCTAGCATATGGAATGATCGCTGATCTGCATGGACTTGATCGGTCAAAGGGCCTGTTACCATACTGTATCTCTAAACTAAATTTGCCTCTGAACATTAAATAAAAACAACCTCAATCTCTATATTTTAATTAGTACATAAACAGATAAGACACAAAGCCTGAGGGTAACAGCGAACAGCATTACAGTGAAGTCTTCCCACAGGAGACCTCCCACTCTCAGTTGGGCTTGTTTGTGAAGGTGACAAGTAAAAATGCAAAACAGGCTAGACAAGGCAGTTACTGTAATTGACAACCCAGCTTTCCCCATGGACAGCAGCACCTCTCGTAAACAGTATTGTTATTGTGTTGTGTGGATTTCATTTAATGAATACACCAGTGAATAGAACACAAGTGTGAAACGAGTGTTCATTTATCATCTTGCGTTGAAATATGTCATCAAATGCAAAGAGTAAGAGGTTCATAAGTTCATGTCATAGGAGCAGAATTCAGCCATTTGTCCCATCAAGTCTACTCCGCCATTCAATCATGGCTGATCTATCTTGTGTCAATCTCTGTGTCCAAGGAGTGGTTGACGGTGATGGTGGAGCCGAGGTACGTGAACTGATGGATGGCATTGAATTTGTAGTCGTCGATGGTGATGACAGGCGGTGCCTCAGTATCCTGCCCCAGGACGTTCGTCTTCAGGCTGATGGTCAGCCCGAAGTCCTTGCAAGTCCGATAGAAATGGTCCATCAGTGACTGTAGTTCTTGCTGGGTGTGGGACACTGCAGCGTCATCGACAAACAGCATGAGAGCTTCACGTACTTTTGAAGTGCTTCACGTACTTTTGTCTTTGCTCTGAGGTGGGTGAGGTTGAAGAACCTGCCATCTGATCTACTATGCAGGTAGATCCCCTCTGTTGCAGTGCCGAAGGCATGTTTCAGGAGCAGAGTGAAGAAAATCCCAAAGAGTGGGAGCGAGGACGCAGCTTTGCTTGACGCCACTGCGGATGTCGAAGGGCACCGAGAAGCTGCCATTGAACTGCACTGTCCCCTTCGTGTTGATGTGGAAGGATTCCATCATGCTCTGCAGCTTTGGTGGGCAGCCGATCTTTGGCAGAGCCTTAAATAGGCCATCTCTGTTGACGAGGTCAAACGCCTTGGTGAGGTCAATTAAAGCAACATACAGGGGCATCCGCTGTTCTCTGCACTTCTCCTGGAGCTGGTGAATGGGGAAGACCAGGTCCACTGTTGACCTTCCAGCTCGGAAACCGCACAGTGACTCTGGGTAGACACGTTCTGCCAGCTTCTGCACGCAGATCAAGATGACCCGAGTAAAGACCTTGCCGAAGATGTTGAGGAGGGAGATGCCTCTGCAGTTGTTGCAGTCGCTTCTCTCGCCCTTGTTCTTGTAGAGGGTAATGATCGTGGCATCCCTCATGTCCTGCGGTACAGCTCCTACTTGCCAGCACTTCATACAAAGGAAGCAGTAAGGTAGTCTTGCAATGCCTGATCAGGTCAAGGGGAATCCCGTCGCTGCCTGGAGCCTTGCCAGAGGCCAGGCTGTCAATGGCCTTGCTGAGCTCTTCGACCATCGGCTCTGCGTCTAATTCATCCATGGTCAGCAGGCGCTTGTGGCATCAAGGGCTGAGGGGGACACAGTGTTCTCTCTCGAGTAGAGGTCGGAGTGGTGTTCCACCCATCTCTCCATCTGCCGGCATTCGTCTGTGATTACTTCCCCAGTGGAGGATTTGAGGGGGCTGTCTTGCTCTGGGCTGATCCCAATGCCTTCTTAATGCAATTGTACATTCCCCTGATGTTCCCTGTTATGGCGGCCGTCTGGATGTCCTCACTAAGCTGTGTCCA
Source organism: Raja brachyura (assembly GCA_963514005.1). The sequence goes on from OY740785.1 coordinate 16,674,300, forward strand.
GTAGTCATTGGCGCAACACCTGGCCGTCTGCTGAACCTTGCTCCTGGCAGCCCTGAGGATCTGCAAGTTCTTCTCGTTAGCTGACCGCTTGTACTCGGCTAGGGTGGCGCGCTTAGCTTCGATGACGGGAGTCATCTCGGTCGACTTGTCCTCAAACCAGTCATGTGTCTTCGAGGTCTTCTTCCCAAAGCTAGCTACGGCTGTGCGGTGCAAGATGTCCCGCAGAATTTCCCACTTCTCTGTTGCAGAGTCTCCAGGACACAAGTTCTCTCTCAAAAACCTCTGCAAACTGTTGCACGAGGTCTGGACGGGATATCTTGCTGACATTGATGCGGGGGTTCCCCTGCTTCTTGGTACGGTAGAACTTATTTGTCCGCAGCTTGATCTTGCAACACACCAAGGAGTGGTCCGTGTCACAGTCCGCAATGGGGTAGGAGCGTGTGTGGAGAATGTTCTTGTTGGCAGCACGTCTGACTAGGATCAGATCCAGTTGATGCCAATGCTTTGAACGTGGGTGTCTCCAGGAAACCTTGTGCTGGGGCTTTGTCTGGAAGTACGAGTTGGCGATGCACAAGTCATAGTAAGTGGACAGCTCAAGCAGTCGCTGTTCGTTGTCATTCATTTTGCCCACACCAAACTGCCCAAGGCAGGAAGACCACGATTCGTGGTCTGCACCCACTCTGGCATTGAAGTCGCCCAGGAGAACAAGTTCTTCCTTGCTGGGGATGGTGCTGATGATAGCTGCGAGGTTCTCGTAGAACTCATCCTTTGTGTCTGATGTGGAGGACAGTGTCGGGGCATACACGCTGACAAGAGTGACTGGGCCTGTGGTGGTGTTGAGGTGGAGAGTCAGGAGTCGCTCTGAGCCATTACTGCCTGGTTCCGCCATGTTCAGCAGGCGGTTCCTTACTGCGAAGCCTACTCCGTGCTCTCTGGGCTTGTCAGAGTTCTTCCGCTGCCAGTAAAACGTGTAGTCCTTCTCCTTCAGTGTGCCCGAGTCTGCCAGCCTTGTTTCCAGATTCACCACCCTCTGACTAAAGGAATTCCTCATCTACTTTCTAAAGTCCTTTTAATGTGCACAAAGTCTGAAAACATGTGTCAATTTTCATATTTTATTTTCTACGGTGCCTTGAATTTACTATTATTTTATATTTTTCAAGTGAGCTTTCACAAACATCAATGGTACAGCACAGTGGCGCAGAAGTAGAGTTGCTGCCTTACAGCGCCAGAGACCCGGGTTCAATCCTGGCTACGGGTGCTGTCCCTAGTTTGTAGGATAGTGCTAGTAGTGTAGATAGTGTTTTACCGACCAGTCACGGCCAGTGCACTGAGACAGATGTTGCATTGGCCACTGCAAATGGATATTGCACTGACCAATCAACAGCTGTGCACTGCGGACAAATCCAACAATAAGCACTAATCCTGACTGTGCACTGGCTACTAGAGATAGATGTTGCACTGAGCAATCAATGACTGCACTCTATCCAGGTGTGGCATTGGCCTGTCACTGATCGTACACTGCAAACAGATGTCACACCAATGATGTGACCATGCAATGTAGTCAGAAGTTGCACCAATCGGTCAGTAACTGGGCACTGCAGACAGATGTTCCACTGGGTCATCTGTGACTGCTCAATGCAGCTATATCTATCTCTTTCCAGTTACTGACCATTCACTGCAGCCAGATGTTGCCACTGACATTTCAGTAACTGTGCTACAAGTGCAGTTGTTGCATGGACCAGTCAGTGACCATGCCCTGCAAGCAGGTGTTACACTACAGACAGGTGTTGCATTGCAGACCAATGTTGCACTGCAGGCAGGTGTTGCACTGTAGACAGATGTTGCATTGCAGATGGATGTGGCACCACAGACAGATGTTCCACCACACAGATGTTACACTACAGACAGGTGTTGCACCACACACAAATGTTATACTGCAGACATGTGTTTCTCTAACCAGTCAATGACCATGCACTGCAGGTGTTGCACTAGACAGGTGATGTGCTGCAGACAGATGTTGCACTGTAAACAGATTTTGCCCCACAGACAGATGTTGCTCCACAGACGGGTGTTGCTTCAACCACAGTGACCAGCTAGACAGATGTTGCCCTGCAGACAGATGTTGCTCCAACCAGTGACCAGGTAGACAGATGTTACTGCAGACAGATGTTACTGTACTGGCAGATGTCACCCTGCAGACATTTGTTACTGTAACCAGTCACGTTATACACTCGCACTATTCTATACATTCGGGACAATTTACAATTTATAGAAGCCAATTAACTTTCAAACCTGTACATCTTTGGAGAGTGGGAGGAAACCAGAGCACCAGGAGAAACTGCACAAGGTAACTGGGAGAACAGACAGTACCTGTGGTCAAGATTGAACCTACTGACTCTGGCACTGTAAGGCAGCAACTCTTCCGCTGCGCCACTGAGTCATCCTCTTCTGTGATCCAGATTTGTTACTGTCCCAAAATGGTCTCTGCCCCCCTTAGATTAATTGAAGATTTATTGTCTGTGTTCAAATTACATAAATCTTCCTCATGCATCCAATTGTACCCTGGCCTCACTTGTCCATTTACAGTATTGTGTGCTCCTCAAATTCCATCATACTGTGGTTGTCGACCATGTTGTCATTTGCATGGGAATGCTGGAATTACCTCCCAAAATCCCCTTGACTCTTGACGTTGCCCCGCAGACAGGCGCTGCCCTGCAGACAGACGTTGCCCCGCACAGACATTGCCCCGCAGACAGGCGCTGCCCCGCAGACAGGCGCTGCCCCGCAGACAGGCGTTGCCCCGCAGACAGACGTTGCCCCGCAGACAGACGTTGCCCCGCAGACAGACGTTGCCCCGCAGACAGACGTTGCCCCGCAGACAGACGTTGCCCCGCAGACAGACGCCGCCCCGCAGAGAGACGTTGCCCCGCAGACAGACGTTGCCCCGCAGACAGACGCCGCCCCGCACAGACGTTGCCCCGCAGACAGACGTTGCCCCGCAGACAGACGCCGCCCCGCACAGACGTTGCCCCGCAGACAGACGTTGCCCCGCAGACAGGCGCCGCCCCGCACAGACGTTGCCCCGCAGACAGACGTTGCCCCGCAGACAGGCGCCGCCCCGCACAGACGTGGCCCTGCAGACAGGCGTTGACCCGCAGACAGACGTTGCCCCGCAGACAGGCGCCGCCCCGCAGACAGACATTGTAGCACTGTTACAAAATTTTGAGATTTAAAAAATCAAGTCTGCAATTTATCCCATCAGATAAAGCATAAAAATAAGTTTAATTTGAAACCTAATTCACTTTCATATCTTCAGTATTAAAAACTTATAGCCATTTTCATACTCGAAAATTAGTATCTTGTTCCCTATTGCTTTTCCATTGACTTAACACAAAAGCTGTGATCAAGGACAGTCAAAAGCCCATAACTTTCTTCAAAATTAAGAGAACTGAATGAAATTTTCAGTTATTATAGGTTGAAGCATTCTGAAACAAATATGAAACAATCTTACTTGGATGACCTGAAATTAAAGCATATAATTAGTTAGTTACCTAATTGTAGCTAATTACAAAATTCAAGTACTAGATCTAAACATCTATCCATTTCTTAAGAAAAGCTTAACATTTTTAAAAAGCCCAAGTGTCCAAATAACATTCACACAAGAATTCACAATTTAACATGATTTTTAAATCTCATTGTCATGAATTTATAGGCCAAATGGAAGGAATTTAGTGGTTTAATTCTCGTAAATTAATAGCCATTTTAATCATCTTGCCAGTGGGATTTTGTGGAACACGATCGATTGGAACGTTGCGGTTGCGGTGAATTTAAAACCCCATATCAGCAGGAAAAATACTACATGGTTCGTGTGGGTCCCAAGTCACCTTTTCGCAACGTGAAATTTTGATTAAAGGCATCCTAAGAAGCAAGTTTATATGAAAAAATAAACGGTGTACTTTGCCTTGTCCCCTACGTGAGATCCGTCCCGTTGTCAGCGTTGACGGCATTAGAAGATGATTTTAATTTTACTCCTGCTATTAAATTATCCAGCGCTAATTTTAATAAACTTAATAAAACGGCAGTCGAAGCGATTTTTCTTCAGCAACTAAACAGCCTGTTCAAAATCAATTTGAATAGTCTGAATTAAAAAACGCATTTTAAACCCGCCCCCCTTTCAAAGGCGGCAGAGTCACGCACACGGGCAGAACTGCAGCACCGCTGAAGGTAAGTTTTGTAACATACCTAGACATTGCCCCGCAGACAGGCGCCGCCCCAAGGACAGATGTTGCCCCGCAGAGAGATGTTGCCCCGCATTACAGACCCCGCCCAGCAGATGAACGTTGCCCCGCAGACGTACGTTGCCCCGCATTACAGACGTGCCCCGCAGACGTACGTTGCCTCGCAGACGTACGTTACCCCGCATTACAGGCACCGACCCTCATTACAGACGTTGTCCGGCAGACAGACGCTGACCCGCATTACAGACGTTACCCCGCAGACAGACGTTTCCCCGCAGACAGGCGCCGCCCCGCAGACAGGCGCCGCCCCGCAGACAGGCGCCGCCCCGCAGACAGACGTTGACCCGCAGACAGACGCCGCCCCGCACACAGACGTTGCCCCGCAGACAGATGCCACCCAGCAGACATTGCCCCGAGACAGGCGCCGCCCCGCAGACAGACGTTGCCCCAAGACAGGCGCCGCCCGCAGACAGACGATGCCCCCCAGACAGGCGCCGCCCCGCAGACAGACGTTGACCCGCAGACAGACGCCGCCCCGCAGACAGACGTTGACCCGCAGACAGGCGCCGCCCCGCAGACAGACGTTGCCCCGCAGGCAGGCGCCACCCCGCAGACAGGCGTCGCCCCGCAGACAGACGTTGACCCGCAGACAGGCGCCGCCCCGCAGACAGACGTTGCCCCGCAGGCAGGCGCCGCCCCGCAGACAGACGTTGACCTGCAGAGACATTGACCCGCAGACAGGTGCCGCCCCGCAGACAGACGTTGACCCGCAGACAGACGCCGCCCCGCAGACAGACGTTGACCCGCAGACAGGCACCGCCCCGCAGACAGACGTTGCCCCGCAGGCAGGCGCCGCCCCGCAGACAGACGTTGACCTGCAGAGACATTGACCCGCAGACAGGTGCTGCCCCGCAGACAGGCGCCGCCCCGCAGACAGACGTTGACCCGCAGACAGACGCCGCCCCGCAGACAGGCGCCGCCCCACATTACAGGCGCCGCCCCGCAGACAGACGTTGCCCCGCAGACAGGCGCCACGGTCTCGGGCTCCCGGGAGCAGAGCCGGACCCGCCCCTCTCGGTTGCCATGGCGAGGAGGTGGCGCTGGGGCCAATGAGCGGCGGCGATGCTGGCGGGTGGGAGCAACGCTGGCCTGAAGATGGCGGCGCTGAGACGGCGGCGGCGGCCGTGAGGGGGAGGAGCGGCAGCGGACAGAGGGAGCGGGATACGGATACGGGTACGGGCGAGGAACAGGGGAGAGGGGCAGGGACAGGAAGGGGGAGTAGAGGAGGGAGTAGAGGGGAGAGGGAGAGTGGGAAGAGTGTGTCCCGGCGGCGCCGCCATGCTGCTGTCGCTCGTGGTACACACGCACTCGCTGCGCTACTGGCTGCCCGCCGCCCTCATGCTGGGCACGGCGCCCGCCTACCTGTTGGGCTGGGCGGCGTGGCGGCTGCTGGCGCTGCTGCTGCCCCGGCGCCTCTACCACCCCGTGGACGACTGTCTCTACACCGTCTACCAGAGTGTCGTGCTCTTCTTCTTCGAGAACTACACCGGCGTGCAGGTGAGACGGCGGTCATCGCCATTACTCTCCCCTCCCCTCTCTTCATCCATCCTCTCCCTTCCCTTTGCCACTTTCCTCTCCCTCAATCCTCCGCTCCCTCACCACGCCATCGGCCTGGGCCCATATCTGTCATACTACCATTACCCTCACCCTTCATCGTGCTCTCAATACTCCCAATCTCCCCCCCCCTCCCCTCCCCTCCCCTGAAATCCCTCCTCCCTCCCTCCTCTCCTCCCTCCTCTCCTCCCTCCCCCTCCCCTCTCCCTCCCCTCCCTCCCTTCCCCCATCCACTTCTCCCTTTCCCCATCCTCCCCCCCCTCTATCCCTCTCTCCCCCCATCCCCTTCTCCCTTCCCCCATCCTCCCCCCCCCCCCCCTCTATCCCTCTCTCCCCCCCCCCCACCCTCTCTCACACCATCGGCCTGGCCTGATATCTGTCCCACTGGCACTACCCTCACCCTTCATCGTGCTCTCAATACTCCCACTCCCTCCTGAAATCCCTCCTGGCCTCTCCCTCCTGTTGTTTACCAATTTAATCCTTGATTGACTTATCTCTTGAACAGATATATATTTTTTAATCTTTGCCATCTTGGTGCCAGCAATGATTGTTCAAAACAAAAGATTTGTGTTTGGCATTAGCTGTTCATATTGCTTTGAGCAACAGCTGCTTATACAATACCCAATATCCAGTTTTATCATTGACATGTAAAAACAAAGAATAGAAGATGCTGGTTTATGCCAAAGATAGACACCATGTGCTGGAATAACTCGGGCAGCATCTCTGGAGAAAAGGGATGGGTGACATTTCAGGTCGGGACCATTCTTCAGTCTGAAACGTCAGACCTGAAATGTCGCCCATCCTTTTTTGATCATTTACATGTTATGTTTAACACTGAATTTAAAAAGTGTGGTAAACATCCACCAAAGAGTTCCCATTTTGAGGGAGAACTACCAAGTTTAGTGAGTCTAGATTAGCAAAACCCTGAGCCACAGGGGTTTAGTTCTTAGCTTCATCCTAGCTTTATTTACTTTTGAGATATAGCTTGGAAACAGGCGCACGAAGTCCACAATGACCAACGATCATCCATACACTAGTTCTATCCTATACACTAGGGACAATTTACAGAAGCCAATTACCCAACTAACCTGTATGTCTTTGGAATGTGGGAGGAAACCGGAGCATCTGGAGAAAACCCACACAGTCACAGGGAGAATGTACATGTGTAGGAAAGAACTGCAGATGCTGGTTTAAACCGAAGATAAACACAAAACGCCGGAGTAACTAAGTGGGATAGGCAGCATCTTTGGAGAGGAGGAAGGAATGACATTTCAGATAGAGACCCTTCAGACTAGTTAGAGAAGAGTTCAAACTTGAAGTTAGAGAAATCAATATTCGTAATGCTGGGCGGTAAGCTGCTCAGGCGAAATATGAGATGCCGTTCCTCCAATTTGCATTTAGCCTCACTCTGACAACGGAGGAGACCAAGGACAGAATGGTCATTGTAAGAAGTGTTTAGCAACCGATAGATCAGGTAGGTTCATGCGAACTGAGCGTAGGTCCTTTCAGGTTAGGCAGAGATCCGCTTGCACCTCCTCCAACCTCATCCACTCTATCTGTTGTTCAAGATGTGGACTCTTACACTTTGGCAAGACCAAATGTAGACTGGAAGATGGTTTCGCTGAACACCTTTGCTCAGTCCACCTAAACCTACCTGATCTCCCAGTTACTAAACACAAATTCGCATTCTCCTTCTTCCCATTCTCACAATGACCTTTCTGTCCTTGGTCTTTTTCCATTGTTAGAATGAGGCTAAATGCAAATTGGAGGAGCAGCATTTCATATTTTGTTTGGGCAGCTTACAGGCCAATGGTATGAATATTGATTTCTCTAACTTCAAGTAACCCTGGCATTCCGTCTCTCTATCCCTCCCCCATCCAAGTCGCACCAGCTTCTCGTTTTCAACCGACAAACAGCTAACAATTTATTATCGTTACTTTTTTTGCATATATTTCATTCATTGTTCTTAATCACACTCCATTGTCTATATCTCGGGTCTCAACCTGAAACAACACCCATTCCTTATCTCTAGAGATGCTGCCTGTCCCGCTGAGTTACTCCAGCTTTTTGTTTACCTTCAGTATCAAACCGGGGTCTCCTGCATTGTGAGGCTGCAACTCTACCGCAGCGCCACTGTGCCGCTCTCATGTGATTTCACATTGGATGTTTTATTTATTTTTGTGCATAGTGTGTAAAAAAAACATTCATTCTCACATATCCAGTTGTCGCATTACAATGTTATTTAGTTTATTGTCAGGTGTGCCGATGTTCAGTGAAAGGCTTTTTTGTTGCATGCTATCCAGACAACGCGAAGACTACATGATTACAATCGAACCGCCCACAGTCTACGGATACAGCAGAAGGGAATAATTTATGGTGCAAGTTAAAGTCTGATCAAGGATAGTCTGAGGTTTTCCAATGAGATGGATGGGAGGTCAAGATCGCTTTCTAGATGGTGATAGGATGGTTCAGTTGCCTGATGGCAGCTGGAAAGAAATTATTCCTTGAATCTGGATAGCGAGTCTGAATTGTAAGAGTATTTTATAATGATTTGCATAGTCAAAGAAGAAGTTTGTTAAAACGTGCATGATTCTTTCAGAATCATTGAGTGATTACATTATATGTCCTAGGAATTTTTATTTTTATTGGTGTTTCTAAAATAAAAATGTATGTAGGACTATGTGCCAACTTTTTGGTAATAAATTGTGTTCCGAAGAGGATAATCCATATATTTTAGACGGAAAATATCAGACTGCAGATACTTTCGTGGTCCGCTTTAACTTCTCACTCTTCCCCTTTTGTACCTCAATTGGCACACTGCTTGTCCAATAACAAATGATCGATGAGCAGAAACAAGCTTTGGTTGTATCTTCAACATGTTTTTTCCATTTAGTTTGATAGACAAGCAGCTATATTGCAAAGTTAGCTGAGCATAAATGTTATATTTCCCTGATTCAACCTTCTTTAGACTTGAGAGATACAGTATCGAAACAGGCCCTTCGGCCCACTGAGTCTGTGCCAACCAACGATCACCCCATACAATAGCATTATCCTATTTATAGAAGCCCATTAACCAACAAACCTTGTATGCCTTTGGAGAGTGGGAGGAAACTGGCGCACCCAGAAAAAACCCACATGGTCACTGGGAGAACATGCAATCTCTGTATAGTCAGCACCCTTAGTCAGGATTGAACCCGGGTCTCTGGTGCTGTAAGGCAGTGACTCTACCACTGCACCATCCCCTTCTGTGATCCAGATGTGTTCATTTCCCAAATGGTCTCTGGCCCCCTTAGATTCATTCAAGGTTTATTGTCTGTGTACAACTTAAGTAAGTGTTATTCATCCAATTCCACCTTATCCGTTTCCACACTTGTCCATATACAGTGTTGTGTGCTCCTCAAATTTTGTCGTACTGTGGTTGTCATCCTTGTTGTCATTTGTATGGGAATGCTGGAATTCCCTCCCAAAACCCCTCTACCTCTTCACCTGGCACCTTTTACATCATTCCTTAAACCCTACCTCTCTGAGCAAGTTTCTGGTCACAACTTGAACCAATTTCAATTTATTCCTGATCTCCCTCCCGTTAGGATCTGTCAAATAAAAGCCAATTTCAGCTTTGTTGTTCGCTGAAATGTATTTAATGCTAGTTGGTGTTATTATTAATTCATTTAGCTCTGGTTGAGTCTCATCTGAGTGCAAGATACTTTTTACTTTGATTTTTTAAATCCTGGTCATGTTGAATTCTTTCCTCCACATTCTCGCTGGTATTTTCTTGGGTAACGTTCATCAGCTTTACAGAGTCTCTACATTTCACATCTTGTACTGAGTTAGTGATTGTATCGGCACATCACAAATGAGGTTGACCTCTGGATGGCAGGAAGCAAATACATTATTGCCTGGTTTTCACCTTGCGCACTATCCACAAGCAGTAGCTCGATTATGCTCATTATGATCAATTAAGCTGCCTTTGCTGCTTTCTGACTTTCCCCCATTCGGCAATAAACTGTCCTTGACCCTCTTCTTCCTCCTACATATTGCTACTTGACGGTGTTAAAGAGTCAATAGTATTTCATTGTCATATGCACTAAGACTGGAACAATTAAATTCTTACTTGTGACAGCTTTACAAGTTGCATTTTGTTTCATGCAACAACACAAAAATTAATGTGAAACAATAAGTAAAGCAATATTAATACCAGGTAGCCAGATCATAATAGTGCAAAACGGAAGTTCATATTGCAATCAAAACAGTCAATAGTATTCATTGGTGAGGTAAGGTTGTGGTTAGACTTGCGCAGTGTTCAAAAGTCTAAAAGTTGGAAAGAAGCTGTTCTTGAACCTTGAAGGTCATGGTTCTCAGATTCCTGAACCTTCTTCCTGATGAGAGTAATGAGGTGAGAGCATGGCCAGTGCACTGTGGGTCTAGGATGTTCGCTGTCTTTTTGAGGCAGCACCTCCTGTAGATCCCTTCCGTGGTGGGGAGGCCAGCACCTGTGACGGATCAGACACTTTCTGCCACTTTATGCAGCCCCCTCTGTTCCTGGGTATTTGAGCTACTAAACCAGGCTTTGATGCAACCAGTCAATGTGCTGGGCCCGGGACAGATGTTCAGTGATACGCATGCCCAGGACAAAGCTGCTGACTCCACCCTGTTGATACGGACAGGTTCATGGGTCCTTGGCTTTCCCTTTCTGAAGTCAACAATTAGCTCCTTGATCTTGACATTTATGTAAGTACAGCCTGGCTGTATTAGCTTTATAGATATGCATCCTGATGAAGTGCATTGATTTAGATTCTTAATGACTTTTTACTTGCCCATGAGGCCAAAATATTTGCTGCTTTGCATGTAAAATGGTATCAGTTGTCATCATAAATGTTTAGTATTTATTCTTGTGCAGTATTTTAGTATGCTGAAATGAAATGGGTCGTTGTATACCTGGAATTTAGAAATGTATAACTTTAGCGGATGCAAAGACGACAACCAAGTTTTGCAAACTTATTTATTCAGACAATAGCTCCTTGGCTTACAGGTCTCCGCAAACACATCTGACCACAATGGTGGTCAGCACACAACTGTAACGCAAAAGCGAAACTGCGAGAAATCAGCAGCCCCTCCCGAGTCATGTGACCGTGGCTTCCGAACGCCGGGTTTGATACCTGTGTGCTCCAGCAGTCGCCACTACATAGCTATAAACATCAAATTGTGGGGGTGGGGGGGGGGAGGGGCAAGGATACCGGCTCGCAAAGTCGGCCATGGAAGTTAACAATGGGAATGGATCTGCCAGTTCCAGTCTGGCTGGAGTTCCAGAGCCCCAGTGGGGTTAAATTTCACCGGCCGATTGGCGCAAAGGCAGAGTCCTGATGAGGTCGAGATTTGGGGGTGGACCACCAGTTGCCAGAATATACCAAGGACTATAGCATAGCATTAAGGTGAGAGGGGCAAAGTTTAAAGGAGATGTTCAGGGCAAGTTTTTTTTTTCACAAAGGATGGTGGGTGCCTGGAAAGCTCAGCTACGAGTTGTGATGAAAGCAGATACAACAATGGCATTTAGGAGGCATTTGGAAAGGCGCATGGATAAGCAGTGAATGGGAGGATATGGATTACGTGCAGGCAGAGGAGATTAGTTTAGTTTGGCATCATGTTTGGGACGGATATTGCGGGCCGAACGGCTGGTTCCTGTGCTGTGGTGTCGTATGCTCTAAGTATTTATTGTGGAATTTAGGCAAACTCATTGTTTTGGAACTGATGCTCCAGTGATCCGGGGGAATTGAGAAGTTTGTACTGATCACTAATAATGCTTAAGAAGAAACTACAGATGCTGGTTTAAACCAAACCTTTTTGTGTCTATTACTAATAATGCTGTTGCTTCCATTCTCTGTTTTGGTTTCTCCTGGATGTTGAGCCTACTCTCAGCTGCAGGCCCTCACAATCCCACACCATTAATTCTATTTCTGCCGCATGTTGTGGACTAATCCAGTCAGGTCCCTGGCTTGAGGCACTAAATATCAGTGCACCAAAGCTTTTTTTTGGAAAAATAATTAAAATAAAACACTCCACAGACTTAGTAGCATCGTTTAAATGTTTTAAGAATAATGTAAACATTTTTGTAATTTGACCAAAAGTTACACTATCTAACTCGCTTCCTATCATTCGGCAAGACTTATTTGATTTTAGTGGTTCCACTGTTGGGAGATGTGGGAGTGGAGGGAAGGGAAATGATTGGTTAATCCCCATGCTCTGCAGAAGAATAAATGAAAAGGCATTCGTTATGAAGATGTAAATTATCAAGCATCCTATGATGTAGAAAGGAGACACTGAGTTGAGAATTAACATGCGCCGATAGAGGCAAAATGCTGGAGTAACTCGGCTTGTCAGGGCAGCATTTCTGAGAAAAAAGGAATGGGTGACATTTCGGGTCGAAAACCTTCTTCAGAATGAGTTAACACAACTCTGCCGGCAGCTTTTGTCCAGACATTTGCATCGAGTGTGCAGTTGGAAACCACAGCCTTCCCTGGGAATTTTAAACATCACCTACTTTTATTGGCTATTTAACTTGCTCCAGAAATTAGTTCTGATTTGATTGTATTAGAGCTGTAACCCTCCAATGTCAATCACGCTCTCAGCAAGAGTTTGAAGTGTTCATTTTATATAACTAGTAATTGCAAGTATTAAATAGAGATTCTCTAAATTCAGTTTGTTAAACATCTTTACATTGCATTCATTTAATTCTAATTTTCCCTTTCCTTGGTTTCTCTTTTTCTTCTTTAACAGTTAAACATATTTTTAAATATGCTCTGTCATTTCAAAAACTCAAATGCCCCATTGCCTTCATGACACTTTCATCAACTGACATTTCCTGAAATGTAGGGATTTTTGAGGTGCAGTGAGAGGGAAAATCATTACTGATGGAACATGCATTGAGATGTCTTGCGTCCTTGGATTATGCTCCAGCACTTTCAATGGAGGGCACTGTGGTTTTGTTATGTTTATTTGAAATGTTTTTCCTACGCAAATGACAAATTAAAAGCCATAAGCTGTCTTAAAATGTGGAAGCATGCATCTGTAATTGTGATTTCCTTTAGCAATTTACTTCCTACTGTAAAAATAACCATAATACTAGTGTTTTTTAAATATTTATAATGCAACAAATACAGTTTATAGAAGTGGTTAGTGTTGTGTAGTGTTCGAGAGTCTGAGATGGGATGAACAATTCTGGCCCTCTTGAAATAAATGCAAGCATTGCGTTTGCTTTCTTTACAACCGATTTGACTTGCAGATTAACTTTTTGGGCATCCTGCACCAGCACTCCCAAGTCCCTTTGCTCCTCCGATTTCTGGATTCTCTCCCCAGTTAGAAAACAGTCTATGCCTTTATTCCTGCTACCACCAAAATCCACACTTTGTTACACTATATGCTATATGGCACTTCTCTTCCCACTCTCCCAACCTGTCCAAGTCCCTCTGCAGAGTCCCTGTTTTCTCCAAGGTAATGCCAGCAAAGTCCGATCAAGGATAGTCCGAGGGTCACCAAAGAGGTAGACAGTAGTTCAGCACTGCTCTCTGGTCTATCTGTCAGCATCTATTGAGGCAAATATTAAACAGTAGATTTCCATCCTTTTCAGATTGTTTTAAAATTGTACTCGGGGTGAAATTTCTTCCATTGCTGATTGCCAACTTGCCCAAAGAAAAACAGAAAAAAATGTCCTCCTTCAGCTAAGTTAATTACATTTCAATAAGCATCAATGATCACTTAAGCTAAAGTGTTTCTTACCATTGCCAAGGTAAAAGTATTGAGTTATTTGTCTGGACAGAATGTATTGATTGTGACTGATTACATTGTTTCATTGCTCACGTTTCCCAGTAATTTGTCCCTATTGGGGAAAGTGCTTAGTCAGGTCCTATAAATTTTAATTTCAGAATGCTATTTAGAACGTAGTTAGATTTCTCAAGAGGCATGGATCAATAGTGTGTCTCAGAATAGAACGTTCATAATGGCAATAAACCATATCCAAAGTAAAACAAAGTGCTGGAGTAACTTTACGGTTAAGGCAGTTTCTGTGAAGGACGCAGACCAATGATGTTTTGCATGGGGACCCTTATTCAGACTGATTGTAGTAGGGGGAGGAAGCTGGAAAAGTGGGAATGGGACAAAGCCTAGATACAGGCGAGGGAGATTGATTGGTAGGTGAGTGAACAAAGGGTAGAGATGAAAAGGAGACAAAAGGGTGTCAGATCAGAAGGGGAAAAGGGGTGAAATGTTATGTCGGGGGTGGGGGGGGCTAGCGGGGAAGGAAGGGCTAACTAGTGGGAGAAGTGGGTGTGCACCTATTTTTAAGGAGATGATGAAGGCAATGGTGGGAGAGCAGGAGGAATGGGGAGAAGGCTGGCTGTTACAGAAAATTCAGTGTTCATACTGTTCGGTTGTAAATTACACATGTGGAATATGAGGTGCTGTTCCTCCAGTTTGTCCGTGGCCTCATTCTAGCAATATTGGAGGCCCAGGACAGGAACGGGAGATCTAGCAAGCCCTGATAGACTAAGTACAAGCGTTCGGTGAAAGGTTACCTAGTCCTCGCTTGGTCTCGCATTTGTAAAGGGGACCACGTCAGGAGCATCAAATGCAGGTTTGTAGTGGTGCGTGTGGACCTCTGTCTGAGCTGGAAGGGCTGCTGGGGTTTCTGGATGGAGGTGAGGTGTGCAGGGTCAGGTATTACATCTCCTGCGGTTGCAGGGGAAAGTACCCTAGGAAAGGGACAGTTTGGGTTGGATGAGTGAACGAAATAGTTGTGGAGAGAGTGGTCTTTATGGAAAGTGGAACGGGGTGGGGATGGAATGATATGACTGGAGGAGGGATTATGTTGAAGGGGGCGGAAATGTTGGGAAATGATAATCATATCCATTGTATTCATAAATAAGGCAAATAGTATCAGTACACATACTTACTAAATATGTATACAAAACATATATTTGATTAAAAAAAATATTATTTCTCTCAATGTTCTGAAGACTAATAGCTGTCTATTTCTGTGACTGATAAAGCCAGTTATTTCAAGCCCTATAGCTATTTTTGTACTTTTCTCTATTCCCTGCACACCCAGGACTGTAAGGCCAAGTACAACACCAACTCAATCTTTACATTTGCTGATGATTCCACTGTCGTCAGCCGGATCAATAACAACAATGAGATGGAGTGAAATGGAGAATCTTGTGTCATGGTGTCAGGACAGCATCCTAGTCTGTTACATCAGCATGACGGAAGAGTTCATTGTTGACCTGCAGAAGCGAGGAGGGGGGTGAACACAACCCTGCCCTTATCAATGGAGCTACTGTTCAGATTGGCAGCTTCATGTTCTGGGTATCTGTATCGCCAGCAACCAAACCTGACCCCTTCATATTCATGCGATGATCAATGAAGCACATCAAAGCTTTTACTCTTTTGGGCATCTGAGAAGGTTCGGCTTGTCCACAACAATTCCCTCGAAATTGTACAGATGTTCTATCGAAGTTATTTTGACAGGATGCATCCCAGCCTGTTATGTTAACTGCCCTGCTCTTGGCCCCATGAATTTGCAGTCGTGAACACAGACCATTCTATCACAGGCTTGTTGCTACTTTCTTTCCAATCCTTCTTCAGAGTGTGTTGCCTCAAGAGGATGGTCAAGGATGTCTACCACCCTGGCTATTCACTTTTCTCGCTCCTATCTTCCAGGATAAAATACAAGGGCTTAACAGCCCAGACATGGAGACTTATGAGCAGCCTCTTCTCCACTGCTGTCACATTTCTGAACCTATCACTTTAGTTTAAAGATATAGCGGGGAAACAGGCCCTTCGGCCGACAAAGTCCACGCCAACCAACAATCTTGCTGTGCACTAGTCAATCATACACACTAAACCACCGAGTTCGCACTGACCAAACCCGTACACTAGTTCTGTCCTACACACTAGGGACAATTTACAAAGGGTCAATCAACCTACCAGGAGAAAACCCATGTGGTCACAGGGAGAAAGTGCAAACTCAGTACGGACAGCACCTGTAGTCAGGATGGAACCCAGATCTCTGGCGCTGTAAGGCAGCAACTCTCACACTGTGCCACCCACCTTCTTTCACAATGCCATCACAGAGGTACTGCCATGTACTCTTTCTTACCTCACTGGTATTGTTATTGTCCTTCAATATTTTTGCTTGCAGGAACTTGAAGCTATTGAGTCTCTCTCCACCTCCGCCCCGACAATGAAGATTCACGTTCACAAGTTACACGAGTAGAATTAGGCCATTTGGCCCGTCGAGTCTACTTTGCAATTCAATCATGGCTGATCTCTGCCTCCAAATCCCATTTTCCTGCCTCCCCGTTCGTGGATCCTCGGCTTTCCCATACTGAAATCAAACAATCTGCTCCTAGTCTTGCTTCTTTTGAGAGCAAGATTGTTGTTCAGGCACTATACAATCACGATCAATCTCCCTCCCTATTCTATTAATCATCACTGCATGCATACTGTTTGCACTGAATTTCATGTGAACAAGGAATACTAATCTGATTAATGACATAAATCTGATGTGTTCCAGATCAGGTTCCTGCCAGTCACCACATTCAGTGAATTGCCCGAGACAGCTTATCACAGGAAAGAAGTGAGAAATAGCGAGATGAGTGTAGAGAAAAAGCAAGGTCAGCTTGTCATTGAAGGAGGCAGCCTCGATTATTGTGTCACTAACATTGAACGTTGAATATATGCCCATTGTACACGAATATCCTAATGTAACAGCTTGTAACTGTAGATGTGAAACTGAGCCTAAAAACACAACCAGTTTGCTTTGAATTTCATTACGATTCTCCAAGTTTGGACCCTAAAGCACTGTGGATTGTTCATAGATTTAATATACAGTGCATTCAGAAAGTGTTCAGACATTCATTTTTTCCACATTTTGTTACGTTACAGCCTTATTCTAAAATGGACTAAATTCATTTTTTAATCATTAATCTACACACAATACCCAATAATAAAAGTGAAAACAGGCGTTTAGAAATTTTTGCAAAGTAATTTAAGAAAACCCTTAAAATATCACATTTACATAAGTATTCAGACCCTTTACTCAACACTCTGTTGAGGCACCTTTGGCAGCAATTACAACCTCAAGTCTTCTTGGGTATGATGCCACAAGTTTGGCACACCTGTATTTGGGTAATTTCTCCCATTCTGCTCTGCAGGTCCTCTCAAGCTCTGTCAGGTTGGATGGGGGGCATCGATGCACAGCTATTTTCAGGTCCCTCCAGAGATGTTCGATCTGATTCAAGTCCAGGCTCTTGCTGGGCCACTCGAGGACGTTCACAGACTTGTCATGAAGCCACTCCTGCGTTGTCTTGGCTGTGTGCTTGGGGTCGTTGTCCTGTTGGAAGATGAACCTCTGTCGTCCAGAACGCTCTGGAGCAGGTTTTCATCAAGGATCTCTCTGTACTTTGCTCCGTTCATCTTTCCCTTGATCCTGACTAGTGTCCCAGTTCCTGCCACTGAAAAACATCCCCACAGCATGATGCTGCCACCACCATGCTTCACCGTAGGTATGGTATTGGCGGTGACTGGTTGGCATTCAGGCCAAACTGTTCATCAGACCAGAGAATCTTGTTTCTCATGGTCTGTGAGCAGTATATATGTGCCTTTTGTCCACGCGGGCTGTCAATGCCTTCTACTGAGGAGTGGTTTCCGTCTGGCCACTCTACCATAAAGGCCTGATTGGTGGAGTGCGTCAGATATAGTTGTCCTTCTGGAAGGTTCTCCCATCTCCACAGAGGAGCTCTGTCAGAGTGACCATCGGGTTCTTGGGCACCTGCCTGACCAAGGCCCTTCCCCCCCCCCCCCCCCCCCCCCCCCAATTGCTCAGTTTGGCCTGGCAGCCAGCTCTATGAAGAGCCCTGGTGGTTCCAAAGTTCTTCCATTTAAGAATGACAGAGGCCATTGTGCTCTTTGGGACCTGTAATGCTGCAGAAATTGTTTTATACCCTTCCCCAGATCGTTGGCTCGACACAATCCTGTCTTGGAGTTCTACGGACAATTCCATCTTTGTGGCTTTGGTTTTGCTCTGAGATGCACTGTCATCTGTGGGACCTTAGATAGGCAGGTGTGTGCCTTTCCAAATCATGACCAATCAACTTAATTTACCACTGGTGGACTCCAATCAAGTTGTAGAAATATCTCAAGGATAATCAATGGAAACAGGATGAACCTTAGCTCAATTTTGAGTGTCATAGCAAAGTGTCTGAATACTTATGTAAATGTGATATTTCAGTTATTTATTTTTAATTACTTTGCAAACATTTCTGAACACCTGTTTTCACTTATTCATTCTGCAGTATTGTGTGTAGATTGATGATTACAAAAATACATTTAATCCATTTTAAAAATAAGGCTGTAACATAACAAAATGTGGAAAAAGTGAAGGGGCCTGAATAGTTATTGAATGGCCTGTAGTTAGCATTAAAAACATTGTTCGTCCTTGCCTGCATTCACTTCCACGGAAGCTAAGTGCCAGATTACAGAATGATTTTCTGAAATTTGCAGCTGAATTACAGACGAGAAACACCATTGCAGAATGTATTATTTATGTTTATTTGAGTTAATTTGCCAAAATTGCTAGACATTTATTTTTGGAGAAAGAAAATTATCTCCAAGTTGAGCGTTTTGTACGCTTAAAAGCATTCTATGTAGTTAATTGTTTCAATATAGTCGATATAATTGGTTTGATTTAGTGAGTCTTCTGCAGAAAAATAGCAGCCTGCTTTCTGAGAACAGGTGGCTAGATGGCTAGCATTGAATAAATCGAGAGGGTAGCCAGAGGCATTTGGAACGACAGGAGGGTGAGGGTGGTCAGAGGCGGTTGGATATTTTACTTAGGCACAAAAAGCTAGAATAACTCTGCGGGTTAACCAGCATCTCCCGAGTAAAGGTATAGGGTGACTTTTTGGATCGAGATCCTTCTTCAGACACTTTCACTTGTTGCTGTCGAGGGCTCATGTTGAAGCATCTAAAGCTCACCATGTAATACAATTTAGATGGTGTTTTTAGTCCTTGTAAAACTTAATACAAATTAAAGGGGGAAATGTGAGAGACTGAACATCAATAAATATGAAGAAATAAGGAACTGTAGGTGCTGGTTTACAACAAAAAAAAAATCAGTGCTGGAATAAATCAGCAGAGGGGGCAGCAACTGTGGAGAATATGCAGAGGTGACATTTCAGGTTGGCACGCTTCTTCAGACTGAGATCAGTCTTCAGAGGGACCCGACCCAATATGTCTCCTATCCATGTTCTCCATATATGCTTCCTGATCCGCCGTGTTACTCCAGCACTTTCTATCAACAAGTCCGAAGCAGAAAGGCTAGAAATGAACTTCAGTATGTTGAAAGGAAAACTACCGAATGAAACAAAGTAGAATTGGAGAGATTATTATAAAAAGTACAACAGAATAACCAAATCGGTGGTGATGGAAAATATGCTCTCGGGAATAATAGCATGGTCACAATGATGTCTCGGATTTGTTTTACATCTGACAATGTAACTTGCTGCAGGTTGGACTGTGCCAATGCAGAATGTAGGAGCTCAGAGCAAAACAATGCACATTAAAGAGAAGGTCTGTGTCCTTGGTCTGATTTCATGAGTGCTGTCTGGACAATGGTGTATGATATGTCATCATCACCCACGCCACATGCTGAGCTTGGGCGCTCATGTGGATTCCTCATCCCGTCTAGTGCGATAAAACATCAAATGATCTATAATGTCCAGAGCGTCAATATGGAGGCAATACCTGGGATTTACATTGGGAAATACAGTTTTTGTATATTTTAATTGACCTCCAATTTTTTCTTCAGAGAGCCATCTTGTCACCAAGATTATCTCCTGTGTATTTTTGATATTCTTACTGATTTGTCTGTTGCTTTGATTTTTCAAAGCAAAGTTCTGACTGACCTTTCAAGTACCCTGTACCGTTTCAAGTTGTATTCCATGATGAAATCCTTCACTTCTACAGAGTTGCCGTTGACTTCTATTTGTTGGAAGTGGAATCTACATTCATCCTGTGTGTTATTTATATATTATACTATGCCACTAGCTCTGGTCTTTCCCTTTAATAATCTGACAGAAATGACATGTCTTTGAGTCTTTTCTTAAATAGTGTCCCTCTTTTAAGGATATTATTCTAAATTTTACTTCGAGCAAATGTTGACCTTTTGAAGTAAGTTAAAACTAGGAAAATAGACTTTCTTAGAAATATAAGAAACTGTATAGTGTAGATAAGGTATTTCATAGTTTTAAGTTAGTTTTCTTTTCAATATTTTGTTTGACATTAGTATTACATTGCTACATCTGGCTGTTGGCATGCATATGACAAATCTGATACGATTTTAGATTATTGGATGATGTGGACATATGTCTTCCTACAAATCTAAGCTGACATCCTGTTTGTGCACAAAAAATGTTTTTATTCTAAAAGAATGATTAGAGCCAATTACCGCTCTCGTGCAGTACACACCAGTAACAACTTCCTGAGGATGTTTAAATAAAGCGCAAAATGACTGTCAAGCTCAAAGAAACCAAAATCGTGTTAAATTTCGAGTTTCATTCAAGAAAAGTAACCGGATGGTTGGTACATCAGTGTCCTGGCCTCTGTAGTTTTCTCATCCCATGTCATTAGAACTTAATTGGAGACAAGGAGTTGCAAATGCTGGTTTACACAAAAAGACACTGTTGGAGTAACTCAGCAGGTCTGGTAGCATCTGAAGAGGGGTTTCAACCTGAAATGTCACCAGCGATGCTGCCTGGACAGCTGAGTTACTCCAGCACGTTGTGCCCTAATCAGAATTGAATTGTTATAAATTGAGTGTACAGTGTACCATGTTATAATGCTTATGGTTTTCAGGTTAGAGCATGGATAACAACTAAAGGCCCTGTCCCACTTTCACGACCTAATTCACACATTTTTTTACTCGTGGACATTTTCCATCCGGCTAGAAAAACTCCCTGACCCACTTGATGCCACGAGTGCCTACGACTAGCATCACAACCTACCTACGACCTCGTGACGACCATGCTGCGAGTATGAGTCGAGGGCAAATTCGGCAGAGGTCGTGAATTAGATTGTGAAATTGGGACAAGCCCATAAATATTTGTTGACATTGCCGGTTTGGTAGTTTGAAATTACTAGGCCATAATGGTTCACTTAATAGTTCACTTAACTCCCCAATATTGGAAATAACTTGGTTGTGCCAAATACTCAAAATTATTGGCGCAACCAGGTTATTTCCAAATACTCCTGAGACAAAAACATAACTTTGAGCTGCTGTCGAACGAAAAGCATTAACAAGCCATTTTGCCTTGAGGCAGAGTGCTATTCACAAAGATAATGACTACATCTCTCCCTTGAGGCTGCTTGTTTTTGCTTTATAATTGCCAGATTCTTTCACGTTTCATAATGTCCAAAATGTGGTGTTCTGATCTTGAAGCGGAGAATCAAGTCATTTGGGGTTGAGAATTCCGAACTTGGTGTAAAGTCTTTACCTCATCAGTCAAAATGGCCAAATGCTTTATCCTGGGATTGAGTTCCATGCTTAAAGCATAGGCATACTCAAACAACACCTTGTTCGCTCAAGTAGTCACCGGAAAGTCATAGTCTAGCTTGAAGAGCTTTATTAAAGGGAAGAAAGGTTTCAATATCCTTGCCTTGCACAAGGCCTCTGTGCACAACAGAAGGGAGCGGCACATTGCCTTATAGCGCCAGAGACCAGTGTTCAATCCTGACAACGGGTGCAGTCCGTATATTGTACGGTCTCCCCATGGCTGCGTGGGTTTTCTCCTGGTGCTCCGGTTTCCTCCCATGGGAATGGCAGGGAGTATAGAATCTCGATTAGGCCATTTAGTTATGGAAAGCCGTAGTTCAGGAGTGTATATTTGAGAATGTGCATTTATTTTTTGGAACTAATTCTGACCGTCCTAGAATTAACAACATTGGATGCCTGTTCGTGCTGTTGTAAAATGGATTTGATTGGCAGTCGAGTGCTTTGGAATGGCGTGTGCGCATGGGGAGTGATAAAATGCCATGTTCGTGATTACATAAATTCCAAAGTTGTTGCTTTAGGCAGGCCAATATGTTACTGTCAGTAAACAGAATTTAAGCGTGCCTCATTTAGTTCATGTGGGCATTAAGCATAATCCTGCTTTTGGGAACATTGCAGTCAGATAACTGTTTAGTCTTAAAGCTCTGGAAGCGTTGTAAAATCAAAGTTCTTAATACATCATCCAACTGCAAAATGCTGCCATCACACTCAATTGTGTTGAACATTTTTGGAAATTAATTAAAATTCAAAGGCGTGTGACATAACTGCAAAACTTGATTGACATTTCACGGGTAATGTCCCTAAACTTATTTAAAAGCTGCCTTTGAACTTGCTTGTGGTGGGAGTGTGTAGAACTTTGTTGCATGGCTTTGATAAATAATGAAAGAATGCTGGAAGTACTCAGCAGGTTAGGAAACATCTGCAAAGAAACCAAGCAATGTTTTGGGTTAATGTAGATTCAAGGAACTGCAACTGCGGGTTTACAAACAAAAACAAAAGTGCTGGAGTAACTCAAAAGGTCAGGCAGCACCTTTGGAAGACATGGATAGGTGAAATCTATCTGAACAATGTCCCGAAACATCACCTATTCCTTTTCTCCGGAGATGCTGCCTGGCCCGCTGAGTTACACCAGCATTGTGTATCTATCTTAGGATAGGTGACGTTGTAGGTTGGGACCTTCTTCATTCTAATTGTAGTGGACAGAGCAAGCTGGAAAAGGGATGGAAGGAGTGAACCAAGAAGTTGTGGAGTGTGTGGTCTTCACAGAGTGGAAAGGGGTGGGTTGGCAAGATGTGACTGGTGATGGGATCACATTGATGGTAGTGGAATTGTCGGAGAATTATGTATTGGATGCGGATGCTGGTGCTTGAATGGTAAGGACCAGTGGAACTATCCTTGTTCCGTTTGGGAGGAGGGGAGATCGAGCGTAGAATTACAGGAAACTGGACGTGTGAGGTGTTCATACATACATAAGTTATAGGAGCAAAATTAGGCTATTCGGCCCATCAACTTCACTCTGCCATTCAATCATGGCTGATCTATCCCTTTCAACCCCATTCTCCTGCCTTCTCCCCATGACACCTGACGCCTGTACTAATCAAGAATCTATCTAGCTCTGCTGTAAAAATATCCATTGACTTGGCCTCCACAGCCTTCTGTGGCAATGAATTCCATAGATTCACCACCCCCTGACTAAAGAAATGCCTCCTCGTGTCCTTAGAGCAACATCCTTTTCTTGTGAGGCTATGACCTCTGGTCCTAGACTCTCCTGCTAGTGGAAACATCCTTACTACATCCACTCTATCAAAGCTCATCCGACGTATGTTTTAGCTTTTGATGGAATGTCTCCGGAATAAGAACAAAGATTAGTTATTTTGGAGGAAGGCAGTGGAATGATGTAGAGAACAAAGCATAGGATGGAAAACTGGAAAGATGACAGGAGTGGAACTATAAAAAATGTAATGCAAACGGGAAAGCAATGGGACAATTTTTTTTAAAGCAATCTGAAGAAAGATCTAGATTGTATGATAGAGAAAAAAAATGTTGGTGTGCCATGCCTGTATGATATTTAAGTTGCATCATAAATTTGCAGAGTTGGATTATTTAACATAGATATTGGTAACGTCACGACGTCTCAATGCAAGGTAGTAATTCCATACAAATGGTGGACCGATTGCATAATGAATATTGTCTCATTTAATGACCTTTGGTCAATTTTTTAAAAGCTGAATACGTTGGAATTTACTGGGATTTCAAATTGTATTTCTTCCGCCAATGAATATTAATGCTTTACACATCTTATCTTTTTTGCAGGTGGTTATATATGGAACCCTGCCAAGCAAAAAGGAGAATGTGATTTATTTGTCTAACCATCAATGCACAGGTGTGTGAATTTGCCAATTGTTCAGACTTTAAAATGTGTGTTCTGATTGTTAAATTATATTCATTCTCGAGTATGTAGAATACTCTTTCAGGCTTCAACATAAGTTACCACGTTAAATGTTCTTTTATTCTTCCCTTGTTTTGCAGTATGCCTAGTTTTTGATTGGTAGTATGTTAGTAAGTATTTAAAGTTCTTTAGCCTTCTGGGATAACCAAGGTCTTCTGTTGCGGGAAACAATACAGTTTAGTTTAGAGATACAGAGCGGAAACAGGCCCTTCGGCCCACCGAGTTTACGCCAACCAGCGATCCCCATACTATATGCAACACAGGACAAGAAGGGTCTCGACCCAAGACATCACTTATTCATTTTCTCCAGAGATGCTGTCTGACCCGCTGAGTACTCCAGATTTTGTGTCTATCCAGGGACAATTTACAAACCCATACGGGTTTGGAATGTGGGAGGAAACGGGAGATCCCGGAGCAAATTTATGCTGGTCACGGGGAAAATGTGCAAACTGTACAGACAAGCACCTGGAGTCAGGATCGAACCCAGGTCTCTGTAAGGCAGCAACTCTACTGCTGCGCCACCGTGTTGACCCATACTCTTTACGGCTTCAGCATAATTTACCATGTTAAATGTTCTTTTATAATTCACTCTCTTATTTTGCATTGTACCTAGTTTTTGATTCGTATCATGTCAGTAAGTATTTAAATAATTTAAAGTTCTTTGGATGTCGAGGAGATCCAAGTCAAGTCGAGAGTTTATTGTCATGTGTCCCAGATAGGACAATGAAATTCTTGCTTGCAAGACTTCCAAAGCCTTCTGGTGAGGGGAACAAGGCAGTTTGTACAGTGTGTGCCTGAAATTGTAGCATATCCTTTGTTTTGAACATGGAGAGCGGAGGAAATATTGTGTTAAAGCTAAGAAAGATGCTCAAACTGGTAAGAAATGGCTTTTAGGACACAGAGGCAAGTAGTTTTAATTCAAATTTGGGAGCCTGTGATGAAAGACACAGCTGTCAATCAGTGAAGTGAATAAAATGAGCAGTGTTCAAGAGGCCAAAAATGGAAAGAAAAATAGAAATGTCAAATTGCCCTGATGTCGGCAATTTCATGGCCAAAGTGAAGCTCGTGAGGCCTTGGAGGGATTTGGAAAGAGATTTGAGGGTTTCAAAATTTGGGTATTAGTTTACTTCATTAGGCCTGGATGATGGATGAAAGGGAAGGTGTGTGTTCAGGAATGGTTGGAAGAGTTTATAAAAAGGAGTAAAAGCCCTGTCCCACGGTACGAGTTAATTCCAAGAATTCTCCCGAGTTTGCCCTGATTCGAACTAACTCGGAGATTTACGGTAATGGCGACTAGTCGGTACTCGAGACTCTCGTGGACATTTTTCAACCCGTTGAAAAATCTTCACGTGTCTTCCCGTGCTTACCTGCTGTTAGCGAATCTTCCTGAGTACCTGCCGTTAGCGTTACGAACCGCTAAGAGACGTCCCCGAGCTCCGACGTACCCGCTACGTTCATTCTCCGTGCTTACCACGAGTTTGATTACTTTTTAAACTCGGGAGAGCTCTTGGAATGAACTTGTACCGTGGGACAGGGCTTTAAGTATAAATGTAGGATCAAAGAAGGGAAGTCGGCCAGGAAATGGTGCAGTGGTCAAATGTATGAATGGCGAAGGTGAGGGTTTTAATATGAAGTGAACTGCAACTGCAGTGGAATTGGAAAATGTGAACAAGGTTAAGCGATGGTGATAGAACAAGAGTGTGATCGGAAGCGCAACTGATGGCAGGTAAGACTTGTTTGTCTTCGAACAGCTATTAGGGAGATAGTGAAGACTGAGGTTTGTGACCTGTTACAGTGACTGTGTCCCTGATATTTTGTTAAAGGAAGTATCTGCCTACATGGTATTGGTCTTGAGATAGTGTAATTATAAGAAAAGCGGTGATGTTGAGCTCTATATTGCTGTTTCTGGGGGGTGTGATATTTTTCGGATAAATGGTATGTCGAAGACCACTAGAAAATGATGAGCAAAAACCCATCTCAATAGACTTGACCTGTTTGCTACTTCCACTGTTTTTTAAACATTGCGATGGAATTCTTTGTAAAATCCAAAATTTATTTTTAGTGATTATCATTAACTTTTAAATATTGGATACTGAACAGTAAATGGAAATGAAGCAAAGCATCCAGAGTAGGTTTTTATATAAAGGGAACAAAGCCAAACTGATTATTTAAAGATTGTATGAGCCTAGATGCAGGAGCGATGAGCTGGCACTGCTGACAAGCCACATCATGGATCTTCATTGTACTCCCAATTTATGGCGACTTGAGTGCCTGAGCAAAAAAGAGATTGGGCAGGCTGGGACTTTATTCCTTGGAACGCTTGAGGATGAGGGGTGATCTTATAGAGGAGTAAAGATAAGAGTGGATGTACAAAGTATTTTACCCAGAACAGGGGAATCAAGAACCAGAGGACATAGGTTTGTGAGAGGGGAAGGTTTAATATGAACCTTTTCACACAGATGGTGGGTAAATGTAACACGCTGCCAGAGGAGAAGGTTGAGGCAGGGACTGTAACAACATATAAAAGACATCTGGACATGTACATATAGAGGAAAGGTTTAGAGGGATTGGGGCAAATGCAGGCCGGTGGGTTTGGTGTGGATGGGGCATGTTGGTTGGCATGGGCAGGTTGGGCTGAAGGGCCTTGTTCCATGCTGTAAGACTGACCCCAGCCAACTGATGTATTCTCTTCACATTTATATGACAGGTTTAACAACCATCACTTACTATTAACGGTTAATCCAAATAATGCTGAATATGTTTACTTTCTTACTTGCTTTAATTAAATTTTGCAAGTACTAAATCACGAGTGGTTTTTTCGTGCGTATATGAAAAAGCTGGAATTTTTCCAAGCCATGATTCTGCTAAATGGCATGACTAAATGTTGTGTCGGTTCCATCTTAAAATTAAATGCAATGCATTTATTTCCAAATTCCAGGGTTGTTGAGGTCCTTCTATAAATATAGTTATAACCATTCATTGGAAATATTGCAGACTGCTTTGTTATGTGTTGAAGAGTAGATTCAAAAGGGACTTGAGAATCCTTGTGGATATTTATTTTCCTGAGCTACCTTATTTAATTCAATGGTAAAAATTATTTTGTTTGCGGCTGTGTGTATTAATGAACATAATTGATTAGGAATTTCTGTCAACAATATGTTTTTCTTCCCATTCAGTTGACTGGATCATTGCTGACATGCTAGCCATCAGACAAAGAGCACTTGGTCATGTGCGGTATGTCCTAAAGGATGGACTGAAGTGGCTTCCGTTGTATGGATGGTACTTCTCCCAGGTACGGTGCCACCTCTTGAATTCAGTGAATGTAGGGAACAGAATAACCAGTGAAGGGAGGTGGCCACTGGATAACCCCAGTTTTTGTTGTCCCATGGTTTAACTGAGTAAAGGCATTTTAGATTCTCATATTGCATTGGGATTGAGGTTCTTAATTAATCATTTAGCTTGTATTTGTTAACATGGAGATAGTTATTGTTGAATATGAAGCTAGTTATTGTCCTATAGCATAAGTATATATCGGTAGTTTAGGTACTACTTTGACATTGAGCTGTGAATTCTTGGTTGATAGCTTATCCTGGTGTTATAGCACAAGTACTTTGTGTTTTATCAGTAATTCTGTTTCAAAGTTAAGTTCAACTTATCGTCAAGTGTACAGATGTATAGTGAAAAGCCTTTTGTGACCGAAGTACTGCCAACAATAATTTAGCAGTTACGTAGTTGACTAAAGATCCAGAACCATGTGTTTTAAAAATTGGGAATGACAGATTCAAATCGCAACCTAACGTGGGGAATTTAAGTAGAGTTGATTGAACAACCTTAAAGAACAAATGAAAAAAGCGGTATACATGCTAGCCAATCAGTGAAAAGAATATCTGTGATTACAATCAAGCTGTCCACACCACACAGGCACTGGATAAAATAAATAACATTTAGGGCAAGACAGTCCATTAAAGTCCAATTAAAGATAGTCCGAGGGTCTCCAATGAGGTAGATGGTTAGTCAGGATTGCTCTCTAGTTGTTGGTAGGATGGTTCTTTTGCCTGATAACCACTGGGAAGAAACTATCTCTGAATCTGGAAGTATGCATTTTCACACTTCTGTACCCCTTGCCTGATAGGAGAGGAAGAAGAGGGAATGTCCAGAGAGAGACTGGTCCATGATTATGCAGGTGGCCTTGCCGAGCAATCATGAAGGGTTATGCCATCAGTTTATTTGCCCTTGCTCATTTTGTGACAAGAAATTAATTGTGTATTGTCTTTCCACTGACTGGTTAGCACACAAAAGCTTTTCACTGTACCTCGGTACATGTGTAAACAAACTAAACTAAATTTTTTTTTAAAATGTTGTGACAACAGCTTCAGTGTCGACCACATTCTTTGACGCAAAAGTAGAAAATATTATAAAAATGATTAGGTCAGGCAGCTGATAATTATTTTGCTTTTCCTATTTGCACCTTCCATAATTCACAAATGCATTTACCAGCCTCTCACTTTTTAATCACTGTGTTAGTCACATCTGCCTTCTCGCCCATATTTATTCCCCCCACCTCTTTCTCTGCATCTTAAATATTTTGTCCGTCTTCCCAGTTCTGATGAAAAGTTGATCTGAAATGTTAATTGTTTCTTTGCTGTCAGACTGGTTAAAAAATCTCCAGTATTTTCTGTTTGTTTTAGATGTGCAGCATTTAAAATGTTTTGCTTTGTTATTTAAAATGGCAATCAATTGTCACATTAAATTGCTGGCAACGTTTTCATAGATTAGTATCATAGAATTACTGCCAACAAATTTAGCAGTTATGTAGTTGACTAAAGATCCAGAACCTTTTTTTTTTAAAAATAGGGAATAACTGATTCAAATCACAACCTAACGTGGGGAATTTAAATAGAGTTGATTGAACAATCTTGAAAAACAAAAGTAAAAAGCAGTTTACATAAACATTACATCACTCCAATTGTCATAAAAGCCCATTTGGTTCACTTGTATCAGGTAAAAGAGGAAATCTGCCAATGTCTCCTGATCTAACACATTCCAGTTGATCTAACACAAGGCCATGGCAGTATGGGCGACTCTTGCTGTCCTCTGAAACGGCTGGCAAAGCAACTTATTCTAATAATTAAGGTGCATGATAAATACTGACCGTGTCAATGATTCACACATCCTGTGGAAGAAATCTCCATAAACGTTTATAATTACAAAACTCTGTCAGTTCGTTGGCTGTTGGTCTCTGTGGCGGCCATTGGCCTATCATCTGTCTTGCAAGCCTGATTTCTGTCTTGTTCTCTATAAGACGTCGGAGCTGAAATAGGCCATTTGGCCCATAAAGTCTGCTCCGCCATTCTATTATGGCTGATTTATTTTCCCTTTAAACTCCATTCTCCTGTCTTCTCCCTGTAATCTTTGACACCCTACTAATCAAGAACCTATTAATCTCCACTATTGAAAACATCCTCTACACGTACCATCTTGGCCTTTCATCTTTCTCAAGTTTTAGTTGCACTGGATTGATTTTGCTTTGAAAAGGGTATCTCACAAATCGGTAGCTGGAGGATCAGCGAGTCTGTCCAAGAAGCTGAGACAGTGCTGCAACTCGTAGAGGAAAGAGGACACTATGCACGAGACTGAGTTAGCAGCGCTTCCACTTAAATTTCACTGAGGGATTACTATCATGGACAGTTTATTTCACAATGCAGGCGGCTGCTGCATTAAGCCAGTGACTGTGTGCTTGTCCAGGTCACTCTTTCGCAGAATTAAGATAAAGTTACATGGTGTAAGGTGGCCATTGGGAGCCTGTGCTAGTTCTGTGCCAGTGTAAACTAGCCGTGCTCACAAACCACCTCTCCAGCATTCCTGAACTCTTTGTTTTATTTTCTTGGTAACTCGGTTAATCAGGTCTATTGCATGCTGTGATTGAAACTACTTCCACTAAATTCCAGATCTGAACCCTTTCCTGCAATTAAAAATAATTTTTTCTGGTGTCCATTTTGCTGCTTTTTTTCTTCTGACAAATTTTTCTCTATCATTGGACCCTTTATTTTTTTTAAATTAGAGTCTGAGTTGCTTCTCATGGATTCACTTCTGTACCACTCTTTCTGCTTATCTAAAGTGCCTAATCCCTGAAAGCAGGGATAAGTCCCTTTCCATGAACACTATAGGGTCTTTGCAGTTTATGCATTCTCGTAGTCTGAAGTCCACGGTTGTATCTTGGAGGTCATCAAGGTGATGTGCACTAGAATAAACACATAAATGGTCTGGTCTTGTGGAGGAAGGAGCTGGTTCATACTGAAGATATACACAAAATGCTGGAGTAACTCAGCGAGTTAGGCAGCGTCTCTGGAGAAAAGGAATAGGTGATGTTTTGTGTCGGAACCCTTCTTTGGACAGGAACTGAAGGGTCTAATGGTCTGGTCTTGTTTTTTCTAATGGCATTTGGTTTCAACCGTGACCATATCTGTTGAATGGTTTTCTGGTTGTTTATTCTGGCACAAGGGTTGAACCTTTTATTGTGAGATCCTGTCAGAAATAACCTTCATGGTGGTAAAGGCAAAATGATTAAGATATTTCTGTAATACCAGAATGTTTTGGAACAAATTATACATGCTTACCGTAAAAATGGGTGCCAATCTCAATATTTATTGAGCTGCAATAGCTCTTTGGGAAGAGTGCTCTAGAATATTATGAATAAGTTGTCAATCTTGAGCAGCCTGGCTCTGATTTTGAGATCATGTCCCCTTGTTCAAAACCACATTTATATTCCTCGTCCATTTGAAGGAAATATGGCATTATCTGCTCAGTCCTGTCTTTGGGTTCCTTAATTGTGCCAAATATTCCAATTAAATCATGAAACCACCATATTCCTAAATTGACATGCTTCCACTCCAGTTTTATGAATTCTGAGATGGATGATAAGGCTATTACGAGCGTCGCAAATAATGAATGTATGGTACTTCATTGTCACATGTACCTAGGTAGATTGAAAAGTTTATTTTGCATATAACCAAGGCAGTACACAAGTGGCGCACATTTTGGTGCCGACAAAGTTACAAATGTACCCAACAGTCCTATCTACTGCCTGTCGCCGCACGTGGCAGCCCCCCCCCCCCACCGCCAGTTCCCCTTCCTTTCCATCTCGGCACATACCCCACCTTTTTCCCCCACCCCCACTGCCATGTAATCCTCTGTTCCGTTCATTCACAGCGGTCGCTCACCGGGTCCCTCATTGTTCTTGCCGGTCCACCTCACTCATGGTCCCTCCTCGCTCCCAGCTGCGCGGTTCCCATCGATGCTGGTGGCTCTGGAACGGGTTTGGAATGCACGGTGGGCGAGCCGGGCCTACCGACAGGTCCTCCGTCATCAGCAAGCGATCCTCGGTCTGCGGCGAGCTGGTCCTCCGTCGTTGGTGCGCGGCGAGTGGGTCCACTGCAGCTGTGAACCGGGCCTGTTTGCTGGGACACTGGCGATAGGGCAGGGTTGGGATAGTTGTGGTGGCAGTTCACTCTATCAATTGTTTGCTCAGGCTTTTCGGTGATCCATCAGAGGGACTCCATGCTTTGCACCATCCTGAATGTTCCCACTCCATTTTGCAGCAAGTTTCAAGGAGCTTGTAAAGACAGTACTATTGTATTTGCAGGCAACCTAACAACTCTGAATAAATTGGAGATGAAGAGTGACCATGGAATTGGATTGCTATTAGATCTATCAGCATCTGTGTAAAAAGAAATGCAGGATGAGGTTTGGTAAGAATGACCAAGAATGATCAACTGCAAACGTACGGCCAAGATCCAACAAAAGACCTGGGACCCAGAGAACAGATGGAAAGAATACAGGAGGCCCAGTAACTTGCAAATAATAGTGATATTCTTCAGCATTGGCAGGACTATCTACAGCCCAAAGATGGAAGTTCCTATTCTGTAGATAGTTAACAACTGTGCTCTTGAGACAAATAGCAAAGATCTGTGCAAAATGTCCGCTAAAGGTTTTTAATTCTGATAACATTCTGATGAATTCACAGTGTATCTCATTCCTCTGCCACTGGTCTTGTTTGATTCGTGTGTGGTGGCATTTCCGATACTGAACCCAATTCCTTGTCTTGTGCTGGCCTATGTTGGTTTTCTCCAGACTTGACCTTAGCGGCAGTCTGGAATAAATATGCATGAACTTGCAATGCCTTTCAAAAATTAATAAGGGAAGCTCGCTCTTTCTTTCTATTTAGTGTTAAATGTGGTCAGACTCCCTGTGGTTGCCCTTTCTCCTATCAATGGGTGTTAGTGCAATGTGTGTGGGTAAGGCATTTAGTGAATGGGCCTCGCCCTAATCTGTTCTTGTCACAGCTACATCTTAATCTAACCAAACTGCTCCCTCTAACTAAACATTCTATGCAATTAAATGAAAGAGAAAGAAGAACATACAGGATCTGCCAGTTACCCATTATTGAAATCTGTACATTAATCTGTAAAAGTAACATTGCAAACCATTTAACGATAAATAAAAGCTAGTTTATTTTTCTGAAAGCTGGCTTAACTGTCAGAGCAAACATTTCCCACTGTGTAGGAAGGAACTAAAGATGCTGGTTTACACTGAAGATAGACACAAAATCACACACATGCCTCACTTCCTAACAGGTGTAAAATAGAGTAATTGGTGGTCAGGGCAATGAAGGTGATTGGGAGGGGAAAATGGCTTGCAGTCTGTCATGTCTAACAGTTGATCAGAAATCTTTAAGAGTGCTGTTAGTACCATTGAGATGATTAGTTTGTGGCCTTGCTATTGCTCACTGCTCAACGTTCAACATTGTGTAAGTTCCAGCTGATGTGGGTGGGAGAGGTCAAGTTTTTACCTTGTTTTCTGCTGCAGCTACACCACACTATTCTTCATAAGCACCATAATGTGGCACACCGCTTCAGCATAAACGAAGCAACTTAACGAGGTAAACTTTACCAGCTTCTCTCCTTCAGGAATTTTGGCAGTCCTGGAGATTTCTGTTTCGACTCCTTCCCCATGGACCCTGGTTTGACAGAGAAAATATCATCGCAAGTTAGTGTAACATGGGGCACGAAACATTCCTGAGGTGCCGCATCCTATACATTATGGAAATGTTGACGTCCCTGCTCCCGCCCCTTGGACCTCACAATCCAAGTGGCTTGTGGTGTTTTAACATGGAGCATGAAACCCCACTGCACATGAATGGGCCCTTTGGCCTTCAATGTTTGTGTGAAACATGATACCAAGTTAAACTGACCTCAACTGCCTGTACATGATCCATATCCCTCTATTTGTTGCACTTGCATGTGCCTATCCAAAAACCCCCAAATCACCGCTATCGTATCTTTCCCCACTACCACTCCTGGCAAAGCGTTCCAGGCCCCCCACTATTCCATGTGTGTCTCTGTGTGTTAAAAAAAAACTACTTACCCACACATCGCCATTAAACTTTCCCCTTCTCACCTTTATAGCAATGCCCCTATAGTGTTGGGCATTTCCACTCTGGGGGAAAAAGGTTGGCCATCTACCCTATCTATGCTTTTCATAAATCTTTCCTCAACCTCTGATGTTCCGGAGACAACAGTCCAAGACTGTCCAACTTCTTCCTGTAGTTGAAACCCTCTCATGCAGACGGCATTCTGGTAAACCTCCCCTGTACCTTGTCCAAATCTTTCCTACAATGAGGCGACCAGAACTGTACGCAATTATCTAAATGCTGCCTATCCAAAGTCCTGTAGAGGTGCAACATGATCATTTTGGTACAAATGATATTATAATTATGTTTTCCTTTCACTGTTCTTTCAAGCTGATAAAGTCATTATTTTGCTTGAACGAGCAAAATATTGCTCCGTATTATTTTCAGGAAATTGTACGGAGCGTTAGATAAAATGAAGCATGTTTTTAATTACTCGTCCAGCACTTGTTGATGTTATAAGATTTGATGGAATGATTGATGCGGGATTATATTGTCTGAAACAAATAATTGAGTTGAATATTTAATTATCCTGCGTAAAATAAGAGTTTTGGAGAAGACCATGTTCAAAATTTAAATGTAGGTGCCATTGAACATACAGTGGCTTGCAAAAGTTTTCATACCCCTTGAACTTTTCCACATTTAGTCACGTTACAACCACAGACGTAAATGTATTTTATTGGGATTTTATGTGATAGACCAACACAAACTGGTGCATAATTGTGAAGTGGAAGGAAAAGGATACATGGTTTCCAAATTTTATTACAAATAAAAAACTGAAAAATGTGGCATGCACACGTGTCACATGTACAGAGGTAGAGTATAACGCTTTTTATTGCATGCTATCCAATCATTGGAAAGACTCTACGTGATTACAATCAAACCGTCCACAGTGTGCAGATGGACGATAAAGGGAATAATGTTTAGTGCTAGTAAAGTCTGATTAAAGGGAGTCAAAGAGTCTCTAATGATGTAGATGGCAGCTCAAGACTGTTCACTAGTTGGTGATAGAACAGTTCAGTTGCCTGTTAACAGCTTGGAAGAAACAGTCCCTGAATCTGGAGGTGCGAGTTGTCACACTTCTGTACCCCTTGCCTGATGGGACAGTGGGGAAGACGGAGTGACCAGGGTGAGACTCATCCTTGATTACGATGGTGGCCTTGATTTTTAAATTCTGGTCACCAGATATTTAATTTGGCGGGCAGTTTGACAATTCCACCTTCTGAAGTTGGGAAATTTGGTGACTGTGCAAATGAACATCCAGAACAATGTTGAGCCACCCTCTTCATATGGAAGTGACGAAGTCAGAGATCAGACTTTTCTGTTGCCTTCCTAGGGAAGAAAGCAAAACCTTTGTGCTCTGACTCGAACTCTGCTGACCAAATCCAAATATCCTTGCTATGCTCAAACTTATGATTTTTATGAAACTATAAAGGTTTACCCTGAGCTGGGATATAATTACACACATGCATGCAACGCACGCATGCATAACATCATCTGCAACTCTACACTATTTTTACTGCCGGTTCTTACACGTTTAAAATTAGCCTAAGAATTTCAACGTAAAACATTAATACTGTGCGAGTGTGAACAGAACCAATGCAGTTTATACATGGACAATTTTCTGCTTTTAACATTAATACCTGCTGTCAAACACTTGTATAGTTGGTTATGTTGGATTTTTAATGATTCTATTTTGAAACCTAATGAACCTTATCTATGTTATGTTTTAGCATGGAGGAATATATGTTAAGCGAAGTGCCAAATTTAGTGAAGAGGCAATGACTAATAAACTACAGCAACAGATAAAATCAGGAACCCCAGTAAGTATTTCATTCTTGTTTAGATCTTGATGAATAAATATTGCCTAAAGTACATTTTATTTTTCATTTCTGCTGTATTGGTTCTTTCATTCTTTCTAATACCCTCTGCGTGTGTACAAGTGGTTGATGTTTGTAACATTCATTAATTTTGGAACAATGAAATTTTCTCGCCGTTGCTAACTGTTTTGTTGCACAAAATAAATTTATTTTGTACCCTTCTTAATGTTGCTGCATCACCAGCTGTAACTTTATACTCTCCGGCTTGAAGATGTACCCAAAAATCAGGATGCTTGGAAATAGAAATTATTGTGAAGATCAGTTAATTTTTTTTTTTCACTGTTGATTACAAAGTACAGGTGCCCCACCGATATTCTGGCAGCTAATGGACAGGCCCCCCTCTTTAATCTGGACAAAATCCCCTCCGCCACCCAAAATCCCCTCCTACCCCACCCCCCGAAAATGTGGCTCATATGCTGGGTGGGGCAGCCATTCTCTATCTCATCCGGGACCGATGGCAGGTTGAATTTGCCACCTGCGGCCGGGGCTCTGGAATTCTGGCCTGACCGGAGCCAACAGATCCCATAACTGACTTCTGTGGACAATCGGCCAAGTCAATTTGCCGCCTGCAGCCGGAGCTGGAACTAAACCCCGACCGGAGCCGACAGATCGGTTCTCGTAGCCGTCTTCAGTGGCCGCTTTGCTGCCCAGACCGTGACCTCTGGTCCGGCAAAACAGATAATACGGAAAGGCTCTGGAACCAAGAGTGCCAGAAAATCAATGGTGGACCTGGAGATAAGTAAATTAATATATTTCTAGATTAATTTACGATTAAGTAACTCTAAAGGATAGCATCTTCTATGTGGATTCTGGGCTATTCTCCAATATTCTGGTGAACATACCATGTTTAAAGTGAAATTGTTAATTTTAATCCAAAATTAAACATTGCAGCATTTAAGACAATACTCTGTCAATTAATTATGGAACCATTTCGCATAAGTTTGGGGCAGTGAGGGAAAAGTTAAAAGGTGGATGTTTCCAAGTTTGAAAATCTTGATTCGGTTTATCCATGTCTTAACACACGACATCCTGAAAAAAATTGCCATGAGCTGGAAATAGCATAGAGCCCTCTACAACGCACTTGGGATTTGAGTGAAAAGAGCAAGCAGCTGTGTGATTCCTTGACCAAGTATCCAAAAGTATTACTCATTGATCTATGCGCAAGCATGTTGGTGGCACATCACACATTTGTGGAGTGAATTGCATGTTGCATCAGGTACAGAAAATGAGGCAGGGCATGGCTGAATTTTGGAGGAGAAATAGAAGAGGGGGAAATGGTAAGGGAGGAGAGTTTGAAAGATAGAAATCCAAATACCGATTATATTAATTTAAAAAAAAAATTTAAACTTGAGGCGTGAGACTCCACATTAATATTTAGAGGTACAGCGCGAAAACAGGCCCTTCAGCCCACCGCACCGACCAACGATCCCTGCACATTAAAGGGGCTGTCCCACTTGGGCGACCTAATTGGCGAGTTTAGAAGAGTTTGAAAAAATGACATGTTTAAGACCTCCTTCAACTATGTGGAAGACCTCCTTCGACTAACTTCGGGAATAGTGGAGAGTGAAGACGATCTCCTTCGACCTCCCTTCGATTATAATGAAGACTATCTACGACTACCTTTATCTACCCTTGATTACCTACGGCTAACATGCCGACCTACTATGACTGAACCTACGAGTAAAAAAAGTATTGATTTTTTCCATGGCTGCCTTTTTTTACTCGCTGGCATTTTTTAACATATTGAAAAAACCGCCGCGACCTAGCTGAGGCCTCAAGCACACAGAGACCGCTTTCGAGCATGAAGGAGAGTTTCAAAGACCTCCTACGACCTTGTGTCGACCATGCTGCGAGTATGAGTCGAGGGCAAATTCGCCAGAACTCGCGGAATAGGTCGCCCAAGTGGGACAGGCCCTTAACACTACCCTACACACACTAGGGACAATTTTACATCTATACCAAGCCAAATTAACCTACAAACCTGTACGTCTTTGGAGTGTGTGGGAGGGAAATTGAGGATCTCGGAGAAAACTCTAGCAGGTCACGGAGAGAACTTACAAACTCCGTGCAGATAGTCAAGATTGAACCCGGGTCACTGGCACAATAGCTTTACTATTACGCCATCATGCCGCCAAGGTTACATAACTTGGTTAATTTACAATGGCAGCAACTTGTATATCCTTAAAATACGTAGACTGGAATTAAGTTCAGCGTTGGGCTTGCTCTGTATTTACAATTCAAATATGTGAAATGCTGCTTTTGTGAAGTGAATGAAGTACAAAAGTTCAAAGTTTCAATTGCATTTGCTCATAATAGCTATTAACCATACCATTATTTGGAACGTTATGTGAAGGTTTCCGGAATGCTGCTTGGATTAGAGGGTTTCAACTGCAGGGAGATGTTGGATAAATTTGGATTTGTTTCTCTGGTATGTCGGAGGTTGAGGGGAGACTTGATAGAAGTAAATAAAATAATGAGAGACATAGATATAGTACACAGTCAGAGATAGACACACAATGTTGGAGTAACTCAGTTGGTCAGGTAGTATCTCAGGAGAAAATGGATAATGAAGACGTTTCTGGTTGAGAACTTGATCCCTCTGGTTAAGGTCCCAACCCGAAACAGCACCTATCCATTTTCTCCTAAGATGCTGTCTGACCTGCTGAGTTACTGCAGCATTTTATATCTGTCTTTAGTATAAACCAGCATCTGCAGTTCCTCTTTAGTACATTTATACAATCAGCCTTTTTCCCCCCAGGGTAGAAATGTCCAACACTAGAGGGCAAAGCTAGAAGGTGAGTTGGGGAAAGTTTGATAGAGATGCGCGGGACGTTTTTTTTAATACAGTGTGGTGGGGTCTGGAACACATTGGTGGAAGCAGACACGATAGTAACGTTTAAGAGGCTTTTAAATAAGTGCAAGAATTAAAAGGATATGCATCACCTGCTGGCAGAAGCGATTAGTTTAACTTGGCATCATGTTTGGCATAAACATCGAGTCAAAGTTCCTTTGCTGTAGTGTTCTATGCCATTGTTAATATTGTTTACATTTGGAAGTAATTGTTAAGATGTAATCTCAGTAAGATTCAAGTGAAGTTGTGCACCACAGAGAGAAACGGTTAGTCATGGTGTGCTGACCAATACCAATGAACATATTGTACATGGAACATTGGAAGATTAAAAAGTTGTTACATATTTACAAATATTATGGCATATCAGAGGGGTAATGATAAGAGCTTATTTATCAATTCAACTAATTGCCCCACTATTGCTAAAAGTTGTACATGTATTAAAATGTTGCATGCTATCATAAGATACATTTAACAACTGTTAATTATAAAATGAATAAAACAGAAACTCTTGATGGTCTGTTTTGCAGCTTTATGGTTCTTGCCAGATATATTTTTCTCATGGTTCTCGAGATGGAACAATTGCAACATTTCAATGGATATATTGTCTTTGCCAAAATATGTTTTCCGCGTAATGTTCAAAAAGCGCTTTTGATCTTTCCCAGATGTTACTAAATTATATTAGGCTCCTAATTTTGTCATTTTGAGCAAGACCTTGAACAATAAACTTGCGATGTCCTTTGATATTTTGTGTTGCATACCATGGATTATTTGCATACAAGTCTGGCTCTGAAATGTATAATGAGTATATTATGGTGCAGGACTTTGTACCAATCTGGGAGGTGCTTTGCTTGCTGGAGGCAGAATGTGCTGAGATTTTCATGGGAGTATGGGATGCAGCAGCAATTGTGGTGGTGCTGGTGGTTGTACTTAAGCTGTGAGGATTTAGTGCAGATAGTCTGACTACAGAAAGGCATCCCTTGCATATGAGGTAATTTCTCTCTCGTTCTCTGGGAAACGTTAGTTTAGAGATACAGCACAGAAACAGGCACTTCGGCACACAGTCCATGCTGACCAGCAATCCTCCCACACGTAACACTATCCTGCACGCGCTAGAGACATTTTAGAACTTTAACGGAGTGTGGGAGGAAACCACAGAATCTGAAGAAAACCTGCGCTGGTCACGGAGAACGTCCAAACTCCGTACAGTCAACATCCATAGAATCGAACTTGGGTCTCTGGTGTTGTAAGGCAGCAGCTCTACTGCTGTGCCGCCCTTCTAATCACTTGAAAAATAATAACAAAATACCATCCACTCAATTGTGGGATTTGTAAAATTGGAATGCGTATGCTTCAGCAGAACCTATTAATATGTTCTTGTCCTCTTCCCCTCAATTCACAATACCAAGAATCCTTTAAAGTTTTCCATCATGAGGAATATTCAGAAGAATACTATTTACTGAGATGATAGAATGTACCAATGGAGTGCTTCTTTCAACACTGACACTAAGAAATATTTTAGGATTTTGAAGTGTTTGAATGGCAACAAAATATAGATCCATACTCCTCCCCCACCCTACCAGTTCCACTGTTCGCATCCTTGTATCACTAGCACATCTTTCCCAGGCAACAATGGGCCATTATGGACTCCACCCTTCCTGAGGTTACCTGTTGCAGTCCCTGTTTCGTTCTGGCCTCTTTCTTTTAGTCTGAGGAAGGGTTCCGACCCAAAATGTCAGCTATTCCTTTTCTGCGGAGATGCTGCCGGACTCAACCCGCTGAGTTACTCCAGCACTTCGTGTCTATAACACACTTTACTGAAGGAACGCAGCAATTTGGGCAGCGTCTGTGGAGGCAAAGGATTGTGGACGTTTTGCCCTGCATTGTTTTTTAATCCAGAACCCAGCATGCAAAGTCTCGTGTAATTTAGAGATACAATGTGGAAACAGACTGTTGTGTATTTGGGTGCTTGGAACAGACTTAAAATAACACTCAGACGCAGGAGTAAACTAACAAGCTTCTTTAGTAGGCAGCATGAAGCAGCACAATGCTGCTGCGTACCTCCATGTAAGTTTTGGGATCACTTTCCATTTGAAGGTGTGCCCTATAATGGGTTTGTACTATTATAGCT
The DNA here is from genome assembly GCA_963514005.1 of Raja brachyura. The sequence goes on from OY740785.1 coordinate 16,714,524, forward strand.
GCCAATCTCATTGCCCTGTATGGACGGTATACTCTCAGCATTCTAAATGCTGCTTGTAGTACCGTTGCTGCCTTCTGTTTGTTCCGGATCTCTCTCCGTACCTTCATACCCTTGAATGCAGCTTGAATAGTCAGGGTTGCCCTCTGGATGGCAATGTCCCTCAGCATTTGACGTTTGTCCCTTTGCCCTTGACCTTTGGCATTTGGCACTTGACTTTTGTCACTTTGCGCTAGACTTTTGTCACTTTGCTCTTGACTTTTGTCTTTTGAGGAACTCCCTGCCCTCTTTAGTTAAGGCTCCTTGCCTCTGGATGCATTTGGAGGTTTTGGCGAGAAATGAGCCATTAATGCCTCCTTACATTCCTCGTACGTTTTATCTGTGGACTTTGCTGGCCCTCTCTTGCTAAGCCTAATATGAACCATGCTCTCTTCTTCTCCTCTGCAGTGATATCATTGGAAATGAACGAAGCCTCCAAGACTTCAGTCCATTTCTCAAAATTACACCCAGAATCTAACTGGGGCAACTTTCCTATCATTTGAATAGCCATGCTACCTGTTGCTATTCAGGTGCACTATATTCTGTTTTCTCACTGTGTTTTCTGCACTGGGCTTAATCCTTTTACATTCTAAGAGATTATCCAGCCCACTGACTATTACTTAATCTTATAATAATAGATTTATACTAATAACCAACATTTCAGATTAATAGCCAACTAGAACATTTTAAACCATATTCCTTCTATGCACACAGATTTACTATTAATAACAGTGACCAATGCATTACATTCAAACAGTACTTTTATTGTGAAGGATTTCATCGGTCCAGCTTGTCGGCCTATGGACTCTGGTGCATCCTCGACCTCTCAGATTCTCAGATTCTCCACCATTACTTTTGCTGCTGGCCTCACCGGACCTCCGCTGCTGCTTTCCCTGGCTCCCCTGGGCCTCACTGTTACTTTTAAATACTGCTGGCCACTCTGGACCTCCACTTCTGCCGCTGGCTCAGCCGTTGCTGTTTCCTCCGCTGGCTCGCTGCCAAGTCGACTCGTGCTGCTCCGCCGACTTGCCTGCCCGCTGGCACCACAGCCCTCCCGGCTGCTACTGGACCTGCTGCTCGGCTGGTCACTGGCTCCCGTGGACACCCTGCGGAAGGCGAGTTGCTGCTGGTCCCCGCTGCTCCAAGCGTCGGGACTGTGCCCCGCCGTCGGGGATGGCTAAGCACTGTGTCCCGCTTCCCTCGTGCGGATCCGCTTCTCTCTCGGCCGGCTTTCTCTCGTGATCGGGCTTTCTCCGCTCTCGGTCGTCTACCGCGACCGGGCTGAAGACTTGGCTTTCGTCGGTGGCTTCTCCAGACCTGTCCGTGGCTTACACGGTACTAGGCCCTCACCAGGCTGCTACTTGGCCTGGCTGTGGGCTGCACAGCCCTGGAAAATGTTCCAGGTAAGTTGACACTGTCGCTCCTAGCTTCCAGCTGCGCTCGGTGACCCTTACTGCCCCGCTTGGGCTCTTGCTTCCCTGCGCTCTTGCTTCCCGTTCCGACCTTTTTTTCCTTTGGCGCCAATTCAAAACCATTTGGCGGCAAATCTTTTTGCTTGGTGCTGTTCCACTTTGTTTCCAAATACAACCTCGATTTTAACTTGTTTTCCTTTTTCTCAGCCGTCCTTGTTCTTTTATTTTCTGTTCTTTTATCCTCGTTGCCAATTGTTGTGTATTTGGGTGCTTGGAACAGACTTAAAATAACACTCACACACAGGAGTAAACTAACAAGCTTCTTTATTCCAGGACGCCACCTTGAGTCTCCCCTGCGCATGCGTCCTTCCACAAGACATCACATATGCTAATTATATCACATACCTAACACAGACCTTTTAGTCCACCGAGTCCACATAGACTATCAATCAATTATTCACACTAGTTCTTTGTTATCCCACTTTTCTCATCCACTCCCTGCACATTGGGCAATTTACAGAGGCTAATTAACTACAAACCCGCATGTCATTGGGAAATGGGAGGAAACTGAAGCACCCAAAGGAAGCCCACACTGTCACAGGGAGAATGGGCAAACTGCACACAGACAAATCCCTCGGTCAAGATCAAACCTGGGCTTTCTGGCACTTTGAGTCATGCAATTCTGCCAGCTGTGTCTTTGGTAGAGTTGCACAGGCTCCATATTCCATGCACTAATTTATAGGGAGACACAGCCTGAAGAAAGGTCTCGACCAGAAAGGTCACCCATTCCTTCTCTCCAGAGATGCTGCCTGTTCCTGCTGAGTTACTCTAGCTTTTTGTGTCTCTTCAGTAAAATAACTCAGCAGCCTGTCCTTTGTATCTATGCCTTGAGCCTGGTGGCATTGAACTGAAAAGTTCAAGTTCACTGAGAAGTTATTGGCACCTATATTTAAAAATAATTGGGTGCTTCCTTCTCTCCAGTTTTCCCATTGATCTGCCCATTGTCCACTTGTCTCCCTCCTGTCTAACCCATTGACAGTTTTTCTCATTCGGTCTCGCACCTTGCATATTTTAATAACTCTTCATTTTCTTCTTCAGATTTACCTTGTGATTTTCCCAGAAGGAACACGTTACAATCCAGATTACCCTCAAGTGATTGCAGCAAGTCAAGCGTACGCTCGTAAAGAAGGTGAGATAGCGTCAATATTTAACCAATAGCTCAGCAGTGTGTTGGTTCGGACCAAAGTTTAAATCATGCTTCATCAAACTACCGCACTCTGTTGACTGCAAGAGGGAATACTTTGCTCCAAACTGGCATTTTTGCATAGAGAGGCTAGAAGGATCCAATGAGGTATAAGACTGAAATGTGGAGATTTGCGTGGAAAATAGGCAGAGAATCCTTTACGCATTACTTTTTGTGCTAATTGTTTGAAGGGTTATTTAGTTGTTAAAAATGAGTTTTGTTTTGTGCCTTTGACATGAAAAATAAGAAAGGGAGAATTGAGGACCAGAGGCCACAACCTCAGAATAAAAGAACATGCGTTTCGGCGAGAGAGGAGGAGGAATTTCTTCAGTCAGAGGGTGGTGAATCTGTGGAATTAATTGCCACACATGGCTGTGGAGGCCAAGTCATTGTGTATTTTTAAAGCAGAGATTGACAGGTTCTTGATTAGTAAAGCTGTCAAAGGTGGCAGGGAGTAGATACGAGAATGGGGTTGAGAAGAAAAATAGATCAGCCACGATCGAATAGCAGAGCAGACTTGATCTGCCAACTGGCCTAATTCTGCTCCTGTGTCTTACGATCTTGTGTGATAATAAATTGGTGCTATAATTTGACATTAGAGTTCCTGCAGTTGGAGGGCATAGCACTTTGCAGTAGTTTATGCATCTTGAATGTTGGGTTGGTAGTAACCGCCCCCCGCCCCCCGCCCCCCCGTGACAAATCTGTTCAGTTCTGTTGCTTGGCCATGGAAAACAAAAATTAGTGGTTTTTTTAATTTCATGAATATTTAGACTGTCGTGAACCCTCAAAAATAGAGTTATAATAGTAACAACAGCATCCTAATTTACTCTCCGTTTAGTTTAGAGTTACTGGATTACAGATTGGCACCTCAGAAAGGCTTTCCTGAAAACCGATGAGCACTAAATTTGACGGCACAGTGGTGCAACGGTAGAGTTGCTACCTTGCTGCACCAGAGACCCAGGATTTATCCTGACTGAGAGGTTGTATGTTCTCCCGGTAACATGCGTGGGTTTTCTCCGGAATCGCCAGGTTCCTCCCACACTCCTCCAAAGTCGTACCGGTTTGTAAGTTAATTGGCTTAGTGTAATTGTAAATTGTCCCTAGTGCGAGTAAGATGGTGTTTGTGCGCAGCGATCGCTGTATCTATGCTGTATCTCTAAACTAAAACTAAAGCCATCAAGCAGTGTCTTTCTCCCCACATCATTGAAGCTTGAATTTTTATATATTTTTTAGCTCGCTTCAAATCTATATCTTATACTCACAGCAGTGTAGCACCATTGCCCAATCAACACCTTTTCACCTACTCTTGTCATTGGCCTGCTGTCTGTTTGGAAAATATATTTTACCCATTGGTGGAGCCGAGGCCTTAGCTAAGTTTTCTATTGAGTTGAATGAGAAAGTTACATATTAGTAGAAATTATTTTTGTTTTTTCATGCTAAGCTTACGATCTAAACTTGGATCAGAGCTGCGCACGTTTTTTTTGGGTGTGTGAATCAAGGCTTGAAGTTAAACGCCTGCACACCTTCTGTACTTGCAAGTATGTTCATGATATTGTAGTTCTTATCGAGGTGTACAAAATCATGAGAGGAATAAATCGGGTAGATGCATAGACTCTCTTGCCCAGAGTTGGGGAATCGAGAACCAGAGGACAGATGTTTAAGGTGAAGGGAAAGATTTAATAGGAAACTGAGGGGGTCACTTTTTCACACAGTGGTGGGTGGTGGGTATATGATACGACACAATAACCTTTATTCATCCCTGGAGGGAAATTGGTCTACTGACAGTCACAACACACAAGATACACAAAAACTTGAAATTAAAAGTGAAAACAAAAAGAAAAAGACATGTGACTTGTCTGGCTGCCGTGAGCACAGTGCCTTCACTGGAACAAATGAACAAACACAGACTTATCCCCTGGGCAGAGGATCTAAACTAGATTCTAAACAGAGGATCTAAACAATGTGGACGCCCCTCCCCCCACGCTGTGTCCCCATTGTCTTTCCTTCTCCCCCCCCCCCCCCCCCCCCCCCCCCCCCGCGCTCATTGACTGCGAGGCCCCACCGTCGCCAAGGCCAATGTTGCCGCCGAGGCATCCCCCGCTGCTGTCCTGAGGCTCCCATCGCCGCCACCGCTGAGGCTCCTTCGGCCTAGACAGCCCTCACCGCCCAGCTTCATCACAGTGCCAAGGGAGGCCTTTGGGCAGGTTCCGGTCTTCGGTCGTCATTCTGGTAGTTTGCGGTGCGGTTGTTCGAGCTGGAACGCTGCGGAGGAAGTAGTTGAGGCAGGCACTAGCGCAACGTTTAGTTAGGATCCCACTTAGGCAATTTTTTTTCAGCAACTACAGGCAATTAGGCTGTCGCCATATGGTCGCGGGGTGACGCCTGTATGGTCGTGAGTGGTCTCAAGTCACATGAAGAGTCGTAATGTATTTCTGGTCGCCGCTGGATTTTGAAATGTTCAAAACTTTTTGGTGACTGTGGGCTTGTCGCAGCTTATCTTCTCCTGTCGTAGGTGCTGTCCTAGGTTGTTGCCAGGATGAGACAGGTTGTTGCCAGGTGTTGTTGGTTGTCGCTGGGTGCTGACTTTGGTGAATTCCATTGGCGACTACCTACGTCAACCAGCGACAGGTACCGGCGACTGAATTGACTTCAGTTGTCGCCGACAGGGTCGTAGCTTGTCGCGGTTGGACGTGGGTTAACTTTGGCTGTCGCCTGTGTGGTCGTAGCTTGTCATAGGTTTGGTCATAGGTGGGATGAGGCCGGTTGTCGGTAGCTTGACGACGATTAGGTGCTAGGTTGTCGTAACTTGTCATAGACATTGTCATGGGGGGGGGGGGGGGGGTGGAGTCCAGTCGCCGCTTTTTCGGCGATCTGCTACGTGTGACAGTCGCCAAAAAAAATCGCCGAAGTGGGACATGCCCTTTGACGGGTACATGGATAGGATAGGTTTAGAGGGATTTGGGCCAAATGCAGGCTTTGTGGGACTAGTGTAGGTGGGATATGTTGGCTGGTGTGGGCAAGTTGGGCTGAAGGACCTGTTTCTACGCTGTAAGACTTTGGCTCATCACTGTAAACAACTTTTTATATAACTTATTCATTTTGAACTGATGTAAGCAAATTAAAGCAACCTGCTTGTGAATCCGATCTAGTTTCTAGATGTACATTTTTATGTTGATACCACAAATAAGCTACAATAAGTAAATCCTGCTCTCAGTACTTGTGTGGCACATAACAACATAACTGTTAATTCCTGTTTACTATGTGAAATTGAATTGTGGTTGCTTTTTTTAATCCTTTAGTTTAGAGATACAGGGCGGAAACAGGCACTTCAGACCACCAGGTCCGCGCCGACCAGTGATCCCCGCATGTTAGCATTATCCTACACGCACCAGTGACAATTTACACTTATACCAAGCCAATTAACCTACATACCTGTAAGTCTTTGGAGTGTGGGAGGAAACCAAAGATCTCGTGGAAAACCCACGGGGAGAACGTCCAAACTCCGTACAGACAGCACCTGTTATGCTCTACTTTGACAAAAGGAAGCAACTGACAATTTTGTCAAAATTGCATTATTGCTTGTTTTAGGGTGTTTGAGATATGCGCTACATAATGGTGAACAAAATAAGTCCTTCTCCGAGTACAATTTGAAATTATTGATACCAGAGAAGCAAAAACACGTTTTCCTCATTTACAAGAAAACTCCTTTCTGTCAGTTGCTTCCTTTAGTCAACGTACGGCAGTGTAGTTGGGATGGAACCCGGGTCTCTGGCGCTGCAAGTCCTGTAAGGCAGCAACTCTACTGCTGCACCACCGTGCCGCCATTCTTGGCACTCTACTTCTCACGATGAGTAAATATGGCCACATTTCTGTTTGTTGGCTGAGTATTTAAGTGCCTTATTCACAAGACGATATTTTGATGTTTGTAAGCTCGGATGCAAATATTGTGCCATGGTTTGACAGCTAAGCGATATATCCACTTTATGTTTTGAATGTACAGCATGCTATTAACAGATTTTTTCAAGTCTTGCATTCACAATGACCATATAATGGTTTTCAAACAGTGACATTCATCAAAAACAGCTTATTTCTCACGCATTAAAACTGCGTGTTATATTATCGCACGTGGAGGAATTAATTCCATTGCTGTGCTGGAATAACACTATATTCCAACCATAAATTTGTTCTTCAGTATGGACCTCGTTAATTTGAAAACCAGTGGAAGTATTGCTAATATCATCCAGATTGAATGGTGCCAGAACAACAACCTTGCTCTCAACGTCAGTAAAACCAAGAAGCTGATTGTTGACTTTAGAAGAGGAAGACCGAGGATCCACAAACCTTTCTTCAGCGGTAGAGAGAGTCAACAACTTCACATTCCTGGGTGTACACATCGCTAAAGATCTGTCCTCCACCCAGCACATTGAAGCAATCATAAAGAAAGCACATCAATGCCCCTACTTACTATGGGGATTGAGGAGACACAAAATGTTGGAGTAACTTAGAGAGACAGGCAACATCTCTGGAGAGAAGGAATGGGTGACGTTTCAGGTCGAAACCTTTCATCAGACTCCGATTCATAATCGGTATGTTGACGAATAGTCTCTTGAACTTCTGCAGGTGTTCAGTAGAGATCATATTGACTGGTTGCAAAACTGTCTGGTTCACCAACTTGAACACCCAGGAATGAAGGAGATTGCAAAAAGTGGTGGACGTTTTCTGGTCCATCATATGTATTGACCTCGCCACCATTGAAGATGACTACAGGAGGCGCTGTCTCAAAGGCAGCCAGCATCATCAAGGACTCGCACCTCCCTCGCCACACCTGTACCACCTCTCCAATGGCCCTGATTGTACTCCTGCCATTGGGAATAAAGTATAAGAGTCTGAAAACTGTGACCAATTTCAGAAACATCTCCTTCCCAACAACTATCAGGTTATTCATACTAACACTATAAATACTAACTAAATTTAGAACTATGAACTGCCTTGGTTGCACTAAGAACTTCTAGCTTCTGATTTGATTTGCACTATATTGGTTTTTTTATTTAACTTTTTGTTCTTAATTATGCTATCTATTGAGCACTGCGTTTTGCTGCTGCAAGTAAAAATGTCATTGTTCCGTTTCAGTACATATGACAAATAAACACTCTCGATCAACGAACTGTGTTTCTGAAAGAATGAGGTACAAATAATAATAATTCTGTATACTTTGCCTGTTGGTAATGGGATTTAAACATGCAATGACATCCTGGAACTGCGAGGAAGTGTTAAGCCCCTGTCCCACTTAGGCAATTTTTTTTCGGCTACTACAGATGACAAGGCCACATGGTTGCGGGGTGACGCCTGTATCTCCAAGTCGCCTAAAGAGTCGTAACGTTTTTCTGGTCGCCGCTGGTTTTGAAATGTTCAAAACCTTTTGGTGACTGTGGGCTTGACGTAGCTAGTCTTATCCTGTCGTAGGTGCTGTCATAAGTTGTCGCCAGGATGACACGGGTTGTCTCTAGGTGACGTTGGTTGTCGCCGAGTGCTGACCGATTAATTCCATTGGCGACTACCTACGTCAACCGCCGGCGACTGAATTGTCTTCAGTGGTCGCCGACTGGGTCGTTGCTTGTCGTGGGTGGACGTAGGTTGACTTTGGTTGTCGTAGGTTGTCGCCTGTGTGGTCCTAGATTTTCGTAGGTGGATGTCCTAATGGGTCGCCGGTTGTCTGTAGCTTGACGCTGACTAGGTAGTATATTGTCATAGCTTGTAGTAGATATTGTCGTATGATGGGGGGGGGGGGGTCCCGTTGCCGCTTTTTTTGACGACCTGTTACGACTGACAGTCACCGAAAAAAATCGCCTAACTGGGACAGACCCTTTAGTCTTACTGGATTGACAGCCAAACTGGACGTGGTGCAAGACTGAATGTAAGCGATATTTTGACTAAGGTGATGGCAGGTCATCCAACAGAGTTTTGGGAAGGTTTATCTGGGGACATACAGATATGGGTGAAGAGTTGAGTTCAAATAGAAACTGAGGGAAGGGAAGAGACAGATGCGTTATGAAATTATCAGCAGACTATATTTTCGTAACAATTGTGCTCGGGTTGAACACAAATTGCATTGAGAAGACAAAATGTGTAGGAAGGAACTGCAGATGCTGGTTTACCCTGAAGATAGAGACAAAATGCTGGAGTAACTCAGCAGGACAGGCAATTTTGTTCAGCTTGCCATAAGCAGTGGATTTGGGGTAGAACATGAAATCACAGGTAAAGATATGTTGGGGGATGGTGATTGAGAGGAATTGATGGGGTTACCCAGAGTAGGGAAATCCGGAACCAGAGGACATGGTGAGGGGGGGAAAGATTTAATAGGAAACTTAATGAGGGGCAGCTTTTTTTCACGAAGGGTGGTAGATGTTTGGAACAAGCTGCCAGAGGAGGTAGTTGAGGCAGGTACTATCACAATGTTTAAGAACCATTTGGACAGGTACACGAATGGGATGGGTTTGGAGGGTTATGGGCTGGTGGGACTGAAAGCCCTGTTTCCACACTGCATGACTCTGATTCTCTATGATCGCAAAGGCATTGCCCAGAGAGCCCTTCATTTCAGCTTTGGAATCAACGAGCCTGTCTGGTGGGTGTAACCCATTAATTTTAGTTGCAAAGATTATAGTCCCAAACATTTTAATCCTCACACTGTCAGTAATAATGGCTTCTTGCTGTTAACAACATACCAGTGCCTCTCAAATGCTCAGAACAATTTGTTTCTGTGGCTGAGTTGTCAACAGATGAGCTGCAGTGGATTTTTGGCACCTTTGAAAACTGCCAGGAAACAATTAAACTATTAAACTGAATTTATTGCCTTTTGAAGAAAGGAATGGCAGGATCTGAACCCCATTAATAACAAGGCAGCCATTCTCAACCAACTTCTAATGAATTCAGAGGGTGGTGGGAATGAGGTGCCAGAGGAGGTAGTTGAGCCAGCTGCTATATTAACATTTGGACAGGTACATGGGTAGGAATGGTTTCGAGGGAGGTGGGACTAGTGTAGGTTGAGCATCTTGGTCGGCATGGACAAGTCTGGAACCAGGGGAATTCTATCCATATTCCTTCTGGGGTGAGGGGGGGAGGAAACAAGAGAACTATGGAGCATAGAGAAGTCGTGAGTGTGAGATCCATCTGTGGCACCAGGGAGGGGGAACCATATTTACTAATGCTTTTACGTTTACTATGTGTTTTAAGTCTATTTGGCAATTTTCCCATCTTTTGAAAATATACTTATGAAGGAAAGTATTTTAAAATGTCAAAAGAGTTTGAAATGCGTAACAATTTCTGCTACTTAATGGCGATAATGAAGTGCTCTCCTTTCTTGAGAAATGGGGCTGATTTTTGCTATTGGGTTTGACAAGAGCCAGTTGCTATGGACTGGGAAGGGTACTTACTGTGTAAAAGATTACAGCCCTTGAATTTGGAACATGTCTGCCTCCTCTTATTGGACAATTCCCCTTGGTGTTAGTATTTGCTTAAAGCTCTCATTTGTTTGGTTTGGACCTTTATTTGCGCACAGTATATATTTAAAGAGTGTGACTGTTAAGTCATTGATAACCAAAGGAAGGGCAAGTTTATAAAAGTTGTGCAACAATCATTAAAAAACATACTGGGTCATTGGGTAGTGGAATTACCAGTCTCTTTTAAAAACCGGAACCAAGTGGTAGAATTCAATTTCATTTCGGAGTCACGTGAGTGACTTCGTGAAGAGCCCGCCGGCGCGCATGCTCGACATATCGTCGTACCGCGTTGCTGCGACGGCTGACGGAGGAGCGTGCTCCTCGCCAGCCCTTCATAAGGGAACCACGCAGGTAAGTATGCTACCTTAAGTTGGTGGTTCTTGTTGTGTTTGCTTCACAGCAAGAACATGGATGGGAGTTTAAGAGGCCGGAGATCGGGGAGAAGTCACCGGACAGCAGTTCCGGAGCGAGAGTTGTCGGGGGTACCTGCAACGCAGACCGGAACGAGGGCGGAGATGTCGGTGAGCTCTGTTTTTTCAGGTCCGGACCCGCCCGCACACCACAGCTCGGAGGAGTTCGACGAGGAGGAGTGTGGTGTGCCGCCAGAGCAGGACGACCCTGCCATGGCAGTCAGGTCGTCAGCAGGCTTGCTGACGGCCTCGAGCAGAAGGGTCCGTGCGGCTGCACGGCCCGCTTCACGAAGCCCCCTGAGGAGGGGGAGGGCAGGAGCCCAAAAGCCTAACCCTGTCGGGGCTAAGGCTCTGCCTGTCGCCAAGGAGCGGTCAGGTTCCAGGACGGGACCCGGGGCAGCTGTGAGGTCCAGCCGTCGCCCCCCAACTTCCGACGCCGGGACGAGTCAGTTGGGGGTCCCGTAACGGTCGCCGAGCCCCCCATGGATGGGTGGGCGAGACCATGCGTCGGCAAGGTCCACGATGTGGGCAGCTGGCAAGCCTGCACGGGCCCAAGGTATCCAGGCTTCGGCTGGTGCCGACACCATGCCGCATCTGTCCTTAGAGGCAACGGCTTCCGCTCCCGCTACACGGAGGCGGTTGAACACGCCCGTGCAGGAATCGCGCAGTTTCGCCTCGGCGGCTGTCGACGACAACTACCGGCACCGGCAGGGCCTCGACGAGGTGCGGGCCGATGACAGGAGCCCCGGCCAATTTTCAGAGCTGGAGGACTCCGACCACCTGAGTGTTCAGGGTGAAGGGCGTATTGACCGTATAGAGCGGCTGCTGGAACGTCTCATTCAACAACAACAGGCATCCAGCAGCGACAGGCACAGGGCTTCATCACCAGCTTCATACACCAGCCTGGAGCAGCAGGACGAGGAGGCAGTGGTCGATCCCATCCCACCCCCGCCTGAATTACCGGCGGAGGACCTCCTCGATGTGGCCACCAAGTTTGCAGCCCCTCATTCCTTGGGGCTTCCTATCAATACAAAACTGGCAGCCACTGTGGACTTCCTAAATAATCACCAGCTTCAGGAGGAAGTTCTACTACAAGCCATGAGCCGTCACAAGGCTCCATCAAACTGCAACTCCCTCAACGTGCCTGTGGTCAATACGCCAATATGGGGCAACATCAGTGCGGCTATCCGTCAGCGGATCCTGAAACTCCTCACGGCCGGGATTACTGCCTTTGTGCGGTCGGTCGACGGAGAGGAGCTTAATTTGGACCAGGAGGATGCTCTGGCGCTTCTATGCGCTACTCAAAACGAAATCAACGGCTTTCGGAAAAATAGCATCCGCCCAGCGCTCAACCCCAAATTTGCAGGGTTGTGCAAACCACCGCCGCCGCCCCGTCAGCTCTTTGGCGAAGACCTTTCCAAAAGGGTCAGAGAGCTTGATGAACAAGCCAAGACCGTGGGGCTCATGCGCTCTCAGAGTGCCCCCACGCCATCGAGCTCCAAAGCTCCGCTTGGCCGCTCACGAGGGTCTGCCAGCACGTCTACCAGGAATTACCCTCCAGCTCCAAACCGATATCAACCACCTCAACCACAGGGGTCTTTTTTAGGACAGGCTCGGCAGAAGCCGAGATGGAAAATGAGGACGCCACGACCTCAAACCAACCCAGCACCTCTACGTCCACCCACTCGTGTCAGGGACCGCCGGTAACCACAGAGGTGAGGCGGTCTGGTTCTCTTTTTTCTCTTTGTTTAACTTCACATGTTGGTGGGCGTTTGCGGTTGTTTGCGGGTGCATGGGGTGATATTACCAGTGATGAGTATGTGTTACGGAATATTCAGGGCCATAGCATTGAGTTTATTAATGGGGACATCCCTCCGTCTCAGCATAGACCGGGTCGTATGTTTAAACTAACGGCTGCGGAACAGTCCGTAGGCTATAAGGAAATTTTAAGGTTGGAACAGAAAGGGGTCATAGAGAAAACGGTTCATGAGCCCGTTGAATTTGTTTCCAATATTTTTACCCGACCTAAGAAAGATGGAGGCTGTAGAGTCATTATTGATCTGACCACTCTGAATAACTTTGTAACATATACTCATTTTAAAATGGACACGTTTGAAACGGCCAAATTATTGATCTCACAAGGGTGCTTTATGGCATGTATTGATTTACAGGATGCGTACTATACCGTACCCATGCAAAAATATTACAGAAGGTTCTTAAAATTTATCTGGATGGACCAGCTGTGGCAATATAGGGCGTTGCCTAATGGGCTCACCACAGCCCCTCGATTATTTACTAAATTGGTGAAGCCAATTATGGCTTATTTAAGACAACGACATCATATCGTTATGGCCTATTTAGATGATATTTTAATTATCGGACACACCTTGGAATCAGCTCAACAAGGGGTTGCAGCTGCGGTCAATTTGTTCCAACAGCTTGGGTTCATTGTTCATCCAGAAAAATCTAAGTTCTGCCCCACCCAGGTAATTAATTATCTGGGGTTCCAGGTGAATTCCATTAGAATGAGAGTCACCATACCAATTAACAAAATTGAGGAGGTAACACAGGTGTGTACAGATTTAATCAATACTCGTATACCATCGATTCGTCACACAGCTACTGTCATTGGCAAGATTGTGGCTTTGTTTCCGGCAGCCCGGTATGGACCTCTGCATTATCAAAACTTGCAGAGAGCCAAGATCGCTGCGCTGCGACGGCATGCTGGTCATTATGATCGATCAATGCAGCTGCCGCCTGCAGCATTGGATGAGTTACGATGGTGGGTTTGCCACATTAGTAACTCGTTTAAAACTATTATTGAGGCGAAACCGATGATATACTTACAAACTGATGCGAGCTCTGATGGCTGGGGAGCTACGAATCAACATTCTAGTTGTGGGGGCCGATGGGATACCCTTGAGAATACAATGTTGGTATCACAAGGGATCAACTATTTGGAGCTGCTTGCAGCGTTTCACGGACTCCGTGCATATTGTTCCAAGATCTTTGGAGCACATGTCCGGCTCCAAATAGACAACACCACAGCGGTGGCGTATTTAAACCACATGGGCGGTACCAGGTCAGTTTCATGTGATAAATTGGCTAATTCAATTTGGCTCTGGTGTGTCAAGAGAGACATTTGGATTTCAGCCACCTATTTGCCAGGTGAGCTTAATTTTGTGGCGGACGCCAGGTCACGCAAGTTCAATGATAATATTGAATGGATGTTACATCCTGAATTTTTTGCAAAAATCACAGCCAAATTTGGGAAACCGGACATTGACCTTTTTGCGTCCCGGTTGAACCATCAGGTACCAACCTACGTCTCGTGGGAACCAGATCCTGGGGCTATAGCGTTAGATGCATTCTCGCTAGACTGGGGGAATTGCTTTTTCTATGCATTCCCTCCGTTTTGCCTCATCAGTCGGGTATTACGTAAAATTCAGATGGATGGTGCCAAGGGCATCCTTATCATACCCGACTGGCCTACACAGCCGTGGTATCCGATGGTCTTTGACACGCTCAGTGAACCTTGGGTCCGTTTGCAGGGTAGCCCAGAATTAGTTACTCACCCTGTTTCAGGGGAGCCACATCCCTGCCATGGCTATTTAAATTTGTTGGCTTGCAGATTCTGAATCGGCCTTTAGTTGGATACGGCCTTTCTACCCGGACCATGGATACCATTGCGGCGTCGTGCCGAGAGTCTACAAGGCGAAGATACCGCTCTCACATCAGGAAGTGGGAAGCCTTCTGCAGCCGCTCTCGCATCACGTACGATGCCGTGACTATAACCGACGTCCTGGAATTCCTCGCGGGGTTGCACCATGATGAACACTTAAGCTACAGTGCCATCAACAGCGCCAGGAGCGCTCTATCATTCTACCTCAATATTGAGGTGGGATCCAACAGGCTAGTGTCCAGGCTCATGCGGGGTATTTTCAATACGAATCCGCCTACACCACGCTACAATATCACCTGGGATGTCAGGGTCATTTTAACTCTGCTCAGGACGTGGTCCCCCATGGAAAGGCTCCAGCTGGACAAACTCACCATGAAGCTGGTGATGTTACTAGCGCTGACTTCAGCACAGAGGGTACAGACACTCCATAAACTACGTGTCGACAGAATGATGTCTACCCCCACAGAAGTAGTTTTCTTTGTTGACGAGCTACTAAAGCAGCATAGACCTGGGTGCACAGGGCTGCAGCTGAAGTTCCCGGCATACCCCGCAGATGCTAGGCTATGTTTAGCCTCCCACATCCGTTACTACGTCAAGGTGACGGCAAGCATCAGAGGAATGGAGAGATACCTGCTTGTCACTCATAAGAGACCTCACCATCGAGTGACAACACAGACGATATCCAGGTGGCTTCGAGTCGTCTTGGGTAAGTCAGGTATCGACACTAATGTGTTCAAATCTCATTCCACCAGGGCTGCATCGACGTCGGCGGCGAGGGTCATGGAGGTGCCCATGGACCATATTCTCGCCACAGCAGGATGGGCTAATGAAGCGGTGTTCCAGCGTTTCTACAACCGGCCCGTCGCTGCGCCTCTACAGTTCGCAGAAGCCGTGCTAGATGCGGGGCAAGAACGTGGAGATGTCCCCGAATAAGGGGTTTTTTGATTTGTTGTTAATAAATATGATTTGTTTTGCAGTATGGACTAGTCAGCACGTTATTCCTCCCATCCATCCCTGGTAGTGGTGTGACAGCATGGACGTGGTCCAGGGCGTGTCATCACAGAAGCGTTGAAGTCTTCACGAAGTCACTCACGTGACTCCGAAATGAAATAGTAAGATTGAGCGAGAACTTACCAGTTCGAAGGTTGATCTTTATTTCATGAGGAGTCGAAGTGAGGGATTTCGTGCCCTCCTCGCCCAACCCTCAATCACCTTCATCTGGTAATCTTAGTCGTTTTCATTCTTACTATGTGAAGTCATTTCTTTTCATTGGTTTCTGTGATTCCACGCCGCTACTTTGAAGTATGTCGAGCATGCGCGCCGGCAGGCTCTTCACGAAATCCCTCACTTCGACTCCTCATGAAATAAAGATCAACCTTCGAACTGGTAAGTTCTCGCTCAATCTTACTATTCTGACCAGCAACTCGTATTGTGCTTGGGTAGCTTACACCCCATTGACTTCTCTAACTTCAAATAGCCCTAGCTTTCCCTCTCACTCCATCCTCCCCCAGTTCTCCCACCAGTCTTAATGTCTCCTACATTCTATCTCTGTTCAGCCCACATCAGTCTGAAGAAGGGCCTCAACCAAAAACATCACCCATTCCTTCTCTCCAGAGATGCTGCCTGTCCCACTAAGTTACTCCAACATTTTGTGTCTGCCTTTGATTTAAACCAGCCTCTGCAGTTCTTTCCTACACATTTTGTCCGCTCCAATGCAAAATCTCCTCAAGGTATGTCTACTTTAAAGAAGTTCTCCTCCTTTCTCTGACAAGAGTTCAGCAACATCCTCTCTCACTGCTCCCCTGTGATTCCTCCCTCCCTCCGACAGTAAAACCCCTGCAACCGCAGGAGATGCAACACCTGTCCCTTTACCTCCCCCCCCTCCGCTCCATCCAAAGACCCTGACAGTCTTTTCGGGTGAGGCAGAGGTTCAGTTGCACCTCCTTCAACCTCATCTACTGTATCCGCTGTTCTCGGTGTCAACTTCTGTATATTGGCGAGACCAAGCGCAGGCTCGGCGATTGTTTCACTGACCACCTCCACGCAGTCCGCCTTAACCTACTTGATCTTCCGGTTGCTCAGTACTTTAACTCCCCCTCTCATTGCCATTCTGACCTTTCCATTGTCAGAGTGGGGCCCAGCACAAATAGGAGGTAGCTTAAACCCCAGCGATATGAACATTGACTTCTATAACTTCAAATAGCCCTTGCTTTCCCTCTCTCTCCATCCCCCACCCCCCCCAGTTCTCCCACCAGTCTTACTGTCTCCGACTACATTCTCTGTCTCGCCCACTCCCCTGACATCAGTCTGAAGAAGGGTCTTGACCCAAAATGTCACCCATTCCTTCTCTTCAGAGATGCTGCCTGTCCAGCATTTTCCGTCTACCTTGGAAGGTATACACATGGTTTTGAAGCTTGTATCAACTTTGAAACCCAGTTGGTAATGTGCATTAATGCAAAAGTGATAATGACCAGTCTGAATAAAGATCTCTTCTACATGTATGGTGCATTAGTTCCAGCTGGTACAGTTGTGCCTTTCATATGGAAACAAAATTTACATGATATAGTATTTTTTGTATATAGTATATTTTGTGGCAAGTTTTTGTAAGTTTATTTTCTATGATTGGTAGCATGGGAATTCACAACCGAAAACGTGAACACCATGTGGGGGATATTGCTGATTTTCCTAGTTTTTGCAAATAAAACTGGGCACCATTACAGATTTTGATTACAACAGCATTAATTGATGGAAATAACAAACCATGACACCCACACATCTCAATGTTGTTTAAACCCTATTTTCACATCTGTAAAAGGAAATTTCCAGTAATTCAGAGTAAAAGGATGGGGGAGGGGATTATTTGCAAAGTGTGTTTGTGTATTAATTTTGCCTTTGGAAATTTTCAGTAATGTTTGACGTGGGATTAATTGCGTTCTTTAATTGTTCAGTGGGAAAGTTATCTGCGCCTCTGAAATATCAATCAATTCTGCTGTTCTGGCTGTGAACTTGCATTCGAATTGGAAATAATTATGTATTGCATTATGTCATTCTGATTATTATGCATTATTAAAGTAGTTGAAAAAAGCTGTATTCCAGACACTAGTTAAGTTGATGTATGTCTTCACTTTAACTTTGGTAATCCTAAAAAATACGTAGCAATCTAGAGCTTTTTTTTTAAAAGTAAAACACTGATGAACACATGCTGCAATCAACTTGGAGACTTTACAGTGCAAAACTATATAATCATGTTTGGAAACAATGTTGAGATTTAGGACTCTAGCAATTTTAAGTGCATTAAAATAACCATCAAAATTAAAGGATATTTCTTTAAAGATATTTTTGTCATAATTCTGGCATTGCTGTTTCTGCATCTTAGTGTGAAAATGATTTTCATTGTTTGTTCCTAATGTTTAAATAATTTTCCCAAATGGGGGAAAAATTAATTGTATTGATCATAAATCACTACAGTTACTTCAACACAGGAAATATATCATTATTGTAGTGATATTCTGCTTAAATGTTGTTAATACAAATGATTAACAGACACATGCAGAACCAGTAATATGTAATACTGAGAAGTGCTTGGACAATGGGACATAGTGGGCCGAAAGGCCTGTTCTTGTTCTGCACTATTCTATAACGGGCAGATGTAAGAACTGTTGTCAGCTGGCCTGCCTCGTTTCACTGTTTTACACATCCAGAGTTAACTGTTTCGTGTTCAAGATTCAATTTAATTATCACATGTACTAATTAAGACAAAGTGAAATTTGTGTTATCATACAGCCATACTAAGTAAAAAGCAAAAATACATACAGCACATAAAATAAAGTTTAACATAAACACCCACCACAGCGGAATCCACATTCCTCACTGTGATGGGAAACAAAGTTCAGACATCTTCCTCCTTTGTTCACCCGTGTTCGCGGCTTTTGAATGGGGCCGTTGCCGACGGTCCGCTGTTCAAGCCCTCTCGTCGGGATGATCGAAACTCTGGCGTTGGGACTGATCGGAACACTCCGCGGCATGGAGCTCCCGAGTCGGCCACTTCTTACCGGAGACCGCTGCTTCATGGTGTTGAGGACCACAGGCCCCGCAGTCGGAGCTCCAACACTGGCGTTCCTCGGCGAAAGATCTCAGGCTCCGCGATGGCAAGTCCGCGCCACGCCCGCAGCTTGAAGCTCCGGGCCGGTCTCCAGGAAAGGCCGCAGCACTCCACACTGTAGGCCACAGGGGGGGACGGAAGGAGATGCAACATGAAAAAAAATCACATCTCCGTCGAGGTAAGTGATTGGAAAAGGTTTCTCCCAAACCCCCCTGCACCCCCCACATAAAACATACCAAGAAACATTAAAACAAACATTTGAGACATACTAAAAAATAATAAAAACAGAAGGGGCAAGAGAGACTGCTGGTGAGGTGGCCATTACGGGAGCCATCCGGTGTTGAACTTGCTTATTAGAATTGTATATCCAATTCTTACTACTTTGTTTTTCATGTGACATAAACATGTACAAATCATGTATGCATTTAGACCCGTGGTTGGATTATATCAAATTCAGTGTGTTGTGGCGCAGAGGTAGAGTTGCTGCCTTGCAGTGCCAGAGACCCGGGTGTGAACCTGACCATGCGTGCTGTCTGTACGTTCTCCTTGTCACTCGTTTCCTCCCACATTCCAAAGATGTGTAGGTTAATTGGCTTCTGTAATTTGCCCCTAGTGTATGGGATAAAACTAGTGCATGGGTGATCATTGATCGCATTTGGGCCAAAGTGCCTGTTTCCCGACTGTATCTCTAAACTAAACTAAACTGTTGTCCATTGCATGCCAGTATTACAGACATAATGTGTAACCTAACCTTGACATCTTCCAGTTGTAAAGATATCTTTGTTCACTTTCAGGACTACCAGAGTTAAGACATGTAATGTCTCCGCGTGTGAAGGCAATGCGAATAGCCATTAACACCTTGAGATGCCACCTAGATGCAGTGTATGATATCACTGTAGTATATGAAGGAGCCATCAAAAATAATGGGCAACGGGAAACAGCACCATCCATGCCTGGTAAGTACCTTTACATGTTCTTCTCTTGGTAAGAAGCATTCTTGGCAAGCCAGTTGTGGCTGATAAATCAGTATATTGCAGTCATACGCAAGCCATAATGTTCCACATGCAAAAGGGAGTTTTCTTATTGCATATGGATTTTTCAGAGGTACATTTGTAATAAATGCTGTCAAGTTTACTACACCAAAATCCACAACCCACTGTCAACAAAAGATAGCCTTCAATGCCTGAAGTTAATAATTTGCTAATCTGAAATAAAAACTATCTCAACATTAAAATACTTCATTGTTCACCATGTATCCTGTGTGATTTTTGTGAGTTGACTGATATGTAAGTCAGCGGGTCAGGCAGCATTTCTAGAGAACATGGATAAGTGAGGTTTCGGATTGAGTTCTTTCTTCAGACTGTCACCAATCCACATTCCCCAGAGATGCTGCCTGACCTGCTGAGTTACTCCAGCACTGTCTTTTTTGTAAACCAGCATCTGCAGTTCCTTGTTTCTTCATTTCTGAGAGGATGTCGGTGGCATTTGCCCACAGTTCTCTGGCCCAAGACTCGCCCTAAACTCTAAAAGCAAAGGGCAGTTCATCTTTCCTACAACTTTAAGCAATGTTTCCTGCAACATATATTCGGTAAGGGGTGAGACTTGTGAGCTACAGTTGTCTGCGGCCTACCTCCTGGATCGGAGCGGCCTTTCCTGCCGGGGACCGGGAACCGGACCAGAGCTGCGGCGGCGGCGCTGGAGTCACCACGGAGCGGGCGATACCTACCTGGGTCGCCGTTGGATCTCCATAGCGTTGGGCTGCTGCTCCAACATCGTGGAGCTCTGGTTGGGAGAGCTTCCAATGCGGGCGGCGCTGAACATCTCCCTGGTGTCCTGGGGCCCTTTGCCGAGGGCCTCCAGCGTTGAATCTCCACCCGGCGCGCCCTGCGGACTTTGGGAGCCGCGGACTCCAGTAGAAGGGGGCCGACTCGGGGTCCAGGCCGCTGAGGAAGTCCCCCAGGCCCGACGTTGGACTTGCATCACCCCGGGGAGCGGTCCTGAACATCCGGCCGCCTGGAGAGGCGACAGCGGAGGGCTCGGGGAGACCCCGACCATGGGTGATCATTGGGGAACATCGGGAAAAGACTGACTTTGGTGCCTTCCCTCATGGTGGGAAATTTTGATCCTGCTGTGAGGGGATGTTTTATGTTGAATTTCTATCTACTCTGTGTTGTGTTCTTTTTTTTCCCTGTATGCCTGTATGGTGACTTCATTTCACTGTGCCAATTGGCACGTGACAAATAAAATGTATCCGTATCTATCTGTAAGCACAAAACCGATGCTTATAGGTGTCCAGCTGCAGTAGTTCTACACTGTTTTTACCAATCATGATCCTGTAAGGGATTCAGTCCAGCCCAATTAGGTCACGGAAACAATAGACTGTTGTATGGACTGTGTTACCTTGTTTAACTCGATAATCTCACGAGAGCAGAGACGACAGGTTTTTATAGTGCCTGCACATGGCTAAAATACTGGTTAAGCCAGCCTTTATACAGCAGCAACATTTGCCATGACTGTAATGAAAACGAAGACTATTTCAATTCCTATTCTCCTGTAATTTGCTCTGTGTATGTTCATCTTCCATAGCCAAGATCGAGTATCAATATTAATATTTAAAATTGGAAGCGAGAAACTGAATTTGTTTTTATTAATTAGTATTGGAATTAGTATTTAATTTGTTTTTAGAATTAGCAGGTATCATAATGGGCAATCAAATTTGTAGTTAAGTTTCTCCAATTTCTTGGTTAATACATGTTGTTCCATGCTGTGCATATTCACATTTCTCAGCTAGTCAATTATCAATGGATAACATGAGCATATAAGGAAAGCATCACTTTTGAAAACAAATTATTTGGACCCAACCATGCACCATCGGTTCTAGGGATCCTAATCCATGAATTTTGGGATCCAACTTTAAACTCATCCAGTGAATTAACAGCATAATAAAAGATGTCACCGACAGTGCTTTAGAACACCTCTCAGTGATCACTAATCAACTTAGTTTAGGTTTATTATTGTCGCACGTGCTGAGCTACAGGGAAAAGCTTTGTTTTGTACGCTATCCAAAAAGATCGGATAAGCCATGCATAGATGCAATCACTTCAAACTCAAGTACAATAGATCAAAATGGAAGCTACAAAGTGCAGAATATATTTCTCAGTATTGGTAGTGCATCAGTTCCTTAGACAAGTCCAACGTTCTTAATGGGTTAGGGGTGAATCGAACCGTACCCCAACTCACTGATGGGCCCATTTCAAAATGGCAAGCAGTGACTAGTGGGGTGCCGCAAGGCTTGGTGCTGGGACCCCAGTTATTTACAATATATATTAACGATGTAGATGAGGGGATTAAATGTGACATCTCCAAGTTTGCAGATGACACAAAGCTGGGTGGCAGTGTGAGCTGCGATGTGGATGTTATGAGGCTGCAGGGTGACTTGGATATGTTGGATGAGTGGGCAGATGCATTGCAGATGCAATATAATGTGGATAAATGATAGGTTATCCACTTTAGTGGCAAGAGCAGGAAGGCAGATTATTATCTGAATGGTGTCCGATTAGAAAAAGGGGAGGTACAACAAGACCAGGGTGTGCTTGTGCATCAGTCACTGAAAGTAAGCATGTAGGTACAACAGGCAGTGGAGAAAGCTAATGGCGTGTTGGCCTTCATTGCGAGAGGATTTGAGTTTAGGAGCAAGGAGATCTTACTGCAGTTGTACAGGGCCCTGGTGAGACCGCACCTGGAGTATTGTGTGCAATTTTGGTCTCCTAATTTGAGGAAGGACATTATTGCTATTGAGGGAGTACAGATTAGGTTCACCAGGTTAATTCCCGGGATGGTGGGTATGACATGATGAAAGAATGGTTCGACTGGGCTTGTATTCACTGGAATCTATTTACTCATCCTTGTATTTAGGAAAAACGTTCCCGATGTTGGAGGAGTCCAGAAGCAGTGGAGGCCAACTCACCTGATGTTTTCAAGAGAGTTAGATTTAGACCTTAGGGCTAAAGGAATCGAGGGATATGGGGGGAAAAGCAGCCATGGGGTACTGATTTTAGATGATCAGCCATGATCATATTGAATGGTGGTGCTGGGCTCGAAGGGCCGAATAACCAACTCGTGCACCTATTTTTCTATGTTTCTATGCTCAGTTTGGGTATCGCCCAGGAGCACTCTGCTCCAGATCACATCACATCACATGCTTTGTTCAAACATGACTGAAGATTTGAATTCAAATGGGAAGGGAGAGTGACTGTCTATGATCAAGGTGGCATTTGGTAGAGTTGTTTGTAAATCAGAAGTCATTGGACATCAAGGGAAAATCATTCTAGTGGTTAGAATTGGACTGCTCACAACAGTCTTTAAGAAGGGTCCTGATCTGAAATGTCATCTATCCTTGCTCTCCAGGGATGCAGCCCAACCCACTGAGTTACTCCAGCATGTTGTGTCCTTTTTCTCACAACAGAAGATGGTTATGGTTGAGAAAGATCAGTTCTCCCGGCCCTGAACATCATTGTGGGTCTTCATGGCAGTGATTTAAGCCCAACTATCTTCATTGATGCTTCCATCAGTGTCAGAAATGAGGGTGTTCTTTGATTGCCTCATGTTCAATTCCATTTGTAACACCTCTAGAAATGAACATGCCTACATGCAGCAAGACAATATTCAAGCATAGACTGATATGTGACAGGTAACACTTGACACCACAGAAGTGCCAGACAATGGCAACACCCTGTGCCACCTTCCCTCGAATGGCATTACTATTACCAAATATCTCGTGATCAATATCCATGGTCAGCGTTGATCAAATGCTCAATTTCATCAGCCATACAATTACTATGCCTACAGTCGGGTTGGAATAACAGTATTTTGCAATGAGTGAAACCCCTGATATTCCAAAGGTTTCCCACAATGCACAAGGAATGCCAAATGTGACATGGAATGTTCTTGATTTACTTGGAAGAGTGCACCTTCGACAATCCTCAAAAAATCAACATTATCCAGTACAAAGCAGCCATTTGATTAACACCCCAACAACCCTAATGGGCAACACGGTGGCGCAGTGATAGAGTTGCTGCTTTACAACACCAGAGATCCTGTTTCGATTCTGACTACGGTTGCTGTCTGTATAAAGTTTTACGTTCTCCCCGTGACCACACGGACCCCTGGGTGTTCTGGCTTCCTTCCACACTCCAAAGACGTACACATTTGAAGGTTAATTGGCTTCAATTTTAAAAAATTGTAAATTCCCCCAGTGTGTAGGATAGTACTAACTTCTGGGGATTGTTGGTCGGAGTGGACTCACTGGGCCAAAGGGGCTGTTTCCACGCTGTATCTCTAAACTAAGTTAAACTGCCCTGCATATTTCTCCTTTCTGCCAGTGACTTACATTAGCCGCACTAGGTGAGGTCTGCTATATCATTTTACCGGGTTGTACGCAAATCACAGCATTTCACTGTACCTCGGTGGATGTGACAATAAAATATCATTGAATCACAGATGATGGCAAGAACTGCAGTGACTTGCCCGAGATACTCCTGGAGCACCTCTCCAAATCCACTACCTATACCACGAAGGAAAATGGCAGCGGACACATGGGAACAACGCAACCCGATGATCCATTTTCATGGAATCTGGAGGCCAATGTGAGATATCTTCTGTCCTTCACCACTGGGTCTATATGATTAAGCTCTCTACTCCACAGTGCTATGGGAGCTGCTTCCCCAGAGGCATTGTTGCAGTTCATCACCATCTTCTCCAGTGTGATTAGAAATGAGAGCCAAATGCTGGCCGGGCCACCAATGGTAACCAAGGATAATTGTTCCCGAAAATGAGTAATTAAACCCTGTGGCTATTGTTGAGCCAATGAGCTACTTTTTCCTGGAAAGTATTATGAAAATAATATTAGTTTCTTTGGAGATTATTGGCTAGAAACATAGCAATTTGAAAGCACTATGTACGCAGAACAGTACAAGTTTTGCAATCACTTGTCTTCAGTGTAATCTTTCATGTTATGTGTTTCATTATAGTTGCAAATTGTATTGAATTAACAGCATGTTCATTGAAAAGGATGCACAAGCTAAATCAGCTGCATTTGAAAGGCCACAAGGAAAGATCAGAAAGGTATTGGCATACACGTGAGGGGCTCGAACTCATTATTGCAAAAATACTCAGACTGGTATTGGGGGAGGAGATTTAATAGGAACGTGGGGGGCCACTTTTCTTTTGCCCAAAGGGTGGTATGTGGTGGAACAAGCAGCCGGAGGAGGTGGTTGTGGCAGGTGCTTTCACAACAATTAAAAAAACATTTAGACAGGTACATTGGTTGGGATAGGTTTGGAAGGATATGGGCCAAATGCAGGCAGGTGTGACTAGTGTAGATGGAGCTCTATGTATGACTGGCTCTCTTGTTATTTCATACCTTCCAAGTGTGTTCTCAATTTGACATGCGTTTTGCTCCGAATGCTGCTTTTGAAATACTGATATTGTATATCACACTAATGTTATTCATAATCTGATACATATTGAATATGCTTGTCACTGGGATCCTTTGGGTGACACTGGGGGATGGATGAGAAATCTGGAATAATTAGAGTAAATGGCATGGCCCTGGAGTGTATTGTAGAACAGAGCGACAAATGCAGGTAGATAGTTCCATGAAAATAACAACACCAATGAACAGGGTGAAGGATGTGTTTGCCACTCTTGCTTTCATTGCAAAAGGCATTGGGTACAGTTGGGACGGCATAATCCAACTGTGCAAGTCAATGGTGAGAAATCACTTGAATTGCTGTGAATAGTTTTCATGGCCCAGCTGTCTGAAGGATGGCATTGAGCTGGAAAAAGTGCAGAACAGATTCATGACAATGTTACTGGGATTGGAGGGTGTGAGATAAGAGGAGAGGCCGAGACAACTCTCCTTGGAGCTTAAAGTTGAGGGGTGACCTTGCATCGAAATGGGAAAATTATGCCTTTTTAAAATTTGGATGAATAATAAATTAAACTATTTTCAGTAATTCGTTGGCATATTGTTCAAACAGATCAGGAAATACACTGACAAATTTTTCATGCAAGAACATTGAAGAATGATTTCCCTTTTTCCCCCCCTTATTGCCTTGTGGGATAAATTTCAGTGTCCAGTGCACATGTAACATCATGAAGATAAGAGCAATACAAAGCCATTAGTTTATGGGACAAAAATTACTGAGCAGGAAATATCTTTTGACTAAGTGTCTGCCTGTTACACTGTTAGAGTGGGAATGGAATGTTCTACACATTTTGTTTCCAACAGCACTACTTTTGGACCTGGCTTCTATTTTTGACTGTTTTCTCCTGTTCCCTCTCGAATATAGTCTCACATATCAAACACATTGTTAAAATGTGAGGATTTGCCATGAAAATTGGCTGAGTGTTCAGCTGATACTAGCCTGATTCTATCTTTCATTTTCCACATAGGCACCTCCATTGCGATTTGAAGCAATTAGTTAGGAGTGGCATCCCTGGTTAATTTCTTTATCCTACCATAGTTTGAGGCACGGAAACATATAATGTTGGCTTGTCATTGTCACATGTGCCAAGATGCAGTGTAATCCAACCAAACAATACAGTCTGAAGAAGGCTCAACCTGAAACGTCACCAATTCTTTCTCTCTAGAGATGCTGCCTGTCCCGCTGAGTTACTCCAGCAGTTTGTGTCTATAGTATTGCAGCGCTTTAGCATTGCAGTTAGAGTGCAATTTTTTTTTTAAAGTCAAGGTCTGCAATGAGGTAGATCTGCCTGTCCCGCTACAGGTTTAAACAGTGCGAGAGTATTTAAACGAGCAGCCTTTACACATAGTGCTATGGTCACAGACTGTTCGGGGAAAGAGAGAGAGGGAGAGGGAGGGAGGGAGGGAATAAGAGGGAGGGAGAAAAAAGGGAGGGAGGCTTCCAAAATGACTTCTACATCATCATCTGGTGCTAAAAGCAGGACGAAGCCGTTCGAACAGAATTATACAAAGAGATGGCAATGAATGCACTGTCAAGTAAGGTGCGTAGAAGATGTGTCAATAGGGAGGTTTCACGGCAGTTAGGTCACGACCAATGACCCGTGCTGTTGCTACGCTACCCCAAGTGAATTACATGCGATGAACTGCAGGTAAGCACTTACAGCATAGCGGGCCCGTTAAAACCTGCCGAAATGGTCAATTTTTGCACTGTAAATAATTATGGAAATCGGGATAGTGTGAGAGACATTTGGCCTACTTCAGAATTCCAAAAGTGAGGAGAAATAACGGTATATAGTACCTTAATTTCACTTCACTTTTGGAATTCTGAAGGTGGATACATGTCTCTCACGCTTACCCCGACTTCCACAATTTTTTACAGCGCAAAAATCCAACATTTTGGCGTTTTTTACCAGGTAGGAAAGTACGCGTTTCTTGCATTAATAACATGTGCCGGAAGTGCCATATGTCCTCCAGATGGATTGAGCGGGTCCGTGCATCAAGCCCTATGACCCGGTGACTTTTTGTGCAAACCCCCTATTGGTAGCAAAGTTATGCATTCTTCTACTCTTACATGGGTATGACCGCACGTAAAATGGGACATGTTGGTCGGTGTGGGCAAGTTGGCCTGAAGGGACTGTTTCCACACTGTATGACTCTTAGTTAAATAAGTTGGGGGAAGATGAATAGAATTATCTGGGGTAAAAATTCTTCAAAGTAGAGTGGGGAATTGTAAACACTTCAATAAGTTTACTCGAGGGAATACAAGTCTTGTGAGGGGGGAAAAGACACAAAATGCTGGAGTAACCAGCGGTTCAGGCAGCATCCCTGGAGAATATGCATCGGTAACGTTTTGGTTGGAACTGATGTTTTGTACAATTCTTACTCAGTCTTGCACTCTCGTATTCTGTAACATTCTGGTGAGTTTATACTTCACTCCCTCCATGCTCATTTAAGCCTTTCTCAAATGTTCTGCATAACCATGACATGCTACAATGGTGCACTATCAGAAACTGGACATTTTTGCAATTCACAACAGCAAACCATAACTAACAGCGCAAAGCCTTTTTGGAAGGACAGCTTCATATGGACAGAAAACATGTTCAGTTGTCAAATCCACTCTAGTACTTTCATTTAGAACTTAGAAAGAACTGATGGGATCCTCCATTTGTTGAAAATCATATCAATATTTTACAATGAGCAGGAAATGGATGACAGGATAAAAGTTCAAATTTGATTTGGCTGTCTTGACAGAGTTGCTTTTATCACCACTGTGGATGTTGCTGTACAAGATGTTAAAGTTGTACAATTGACTTCTAATTCGTTTATTTGTTTTTGTCTGATATCCTTGTACTTGTTTATTATGATAAACCTTGCGTTACATTCCTAACATTTTGTATGTAATGTCCCTTTATATCTGTCTCCTAGGGTATTAATTCCAACAATGACATGCCTATGAAGGGGTTATATTAATGGTCATGACCCATACTTGCAACTGCAAGTGAAAGAATTTAATGGAACAAAGTAACATCTGCATTGATTACTTTAGAAATCATTGCAAGCATTGGTTCTTCTGAATTCATTAATCATTAAATACAGATTGTCGATTTATTGTCATTGTCAGTGTCTGGCTGAAGTCAGTACATACACAGAAACTTTTTAACGTCCAAGCTGTCTTTGGCTTTCCGTGTATTTGTTTAATGCTGCCGCATTTTTCATAGGTTTTCATTAGCTTTCATAAATCTCCACGTGTTTTATTTTTCAGCTTGCTCGTAGTTTGTGTCACATTATGTTTTTGTTGAGTGAGTGAGGAAGGGTAAAAATGATGGTGTATTTTAACTGCAAAAGAAACACGAAGATGTAAATTATAAATATGTGGTAAACCTGCCAGTGAAATGGGTTTGGATATTATAAACAAGACACAGAGAACCTAAATGCAAATTGAGATTGATTTATTACTACAGCTTGAACCAAAGTAAAAATATTGCATTTACTAAATGTTTTAAACAGAAACAAGAAGTTGGAAATGGTGAAATTCCTCTCTTTGTTCCTGCACCAATCTTTGGGTGTTGAAGTTCTACAATGTAGAAGGGAAGCCATTTGACTCTACTTGTCCAATGCAGTTGCCTAACCTGAGCTGCTTCCATTTGCCTATCTTTGGTCCATATCCCTCTAAGTAATTTATCGCAAGAAATTGTAGAGAATTGCGGACGCAACCCAGTAACACCTCCCTTCCATTGACTCCATCTACATTTCACGCTGCCTTGGGGAGGCTGTCAGCATAATCAAGAACTAGTCTAGGTCCGAGCACTTCTCGCTCTTCACCACCTCCCATCACACATGAAGTGCAGAAGTGTCAAATCTTGCACCTCCAGACTCGGGGACAGTTCCCAGTTGTTAACAAGCAGTTGAACTATCCTATCACCAACTAGGGAGTGGTTCTGAGCTATTATCTATTTCATTGGAGATCATCTTTGATCTGATTTTACTTTATTTTGCACTGAACGTTATCCCCTTTATCATGGATCTGTACACGGATGGCTCTATTGTAATCATGTGTAGCCTTTCCTCTGACTGGTTAACATGCAACAAACGCTTTTTACTGTACCTCAATACATGTGACAGTAAACTAATCTATGCCACTTGCCCTGTCTTATTTCCCAAGAGTCAGGGGAGAGGGAAATTTCTTATTGCTTAAGTTCCACCTGTACAACCCTTATAATCTCATGTGTCACAAAACTTCTCATCGAGCTGAACCATTAACTCCTCTCCTGGCAGAGGTTGCCTGACCCGAGGACTCTATGCGTTTTACTGCTTTATGTCGTTCTGACAGAACTGAGTTGGTTGTTATTTCTCTCAAGTGGTTGAAGTGGTGTTTGAAACGTCTTGCCTTGTAAAAGCAATCCATCTAATGGTCTCAAATCAACGTGATTTGCATATGAATAATTAAAGCGGCCTAGTTAAAACACTCTGACCATCCAGTTATTATAATTAAGCATTGTTTAAAGTCTATTCATTGCAACTCTATGAACAAGGTTTTGGACCTCAACTGTCCACAATTATTTTCCATAGTAATTGCTCTTCGTTCATAGCAACAACTTGAATGAATGGACTGGGTTTTGTGCAACCAAGCAAATCTTCTCTTCATGTACTAAAGTGTGAGACTGTCTGCAGGTGTATTTGTTACCTGGGAATTTTATTGGAATTGACATGATCTCTATTTTGAAAGAATATCAGGATATTCGAACTTGAGTTTGGTCACAACAGAATAGAAATCTTCAGTTCACTGCTTAAAAAAAATATACTCTGCAGTAAAGCTTGGGTGTTTTGGTGACTAGCTGCTGTCTTAAAACCAATCTTATTCAGAAGTCCTGCTCTTTTACTGCTTTATTTTAGCACGGGCAACTGTTCGCCACAAGATCTTTTATAAAGTACGGTGGAATTCGCTTTCCACTCTATTGTTGATGCTATGTTCTTGGGTGTTTTGGGCTGTGAATATCACCGCACTTTTGAGAATTAGGTGGATGTGAGGAATATTGGTACCGACAAATAAAAACTTAATTTTACATTTTGCCGCATCTGCTATTAGTATCAAATGCTTCCAGGTTAGATGCGGTGCAGCTGGGAGCTGAATATCATTTTTCAATAAACTTTTTTCGTTAGCATCCGTCCATCTGCGAGAGATGGTGCAGCTTTGACGTCGTCCTGCTTGGAGAGGGGGATGTTTCATCTGGGGTCGCTTTTCCTGCTGTGGCTGACTAGGCCTATCCTTGGAAGGCAGACCCTCCCCCAGGTGAAGTCTCTGGCCATTGGATTGGGCAGTGTGTTGCTGCTTTGTTGACCATTTTGTGGCATTGGCACCTGGCCCGTGACTGCCCAATCCTGAAAGGATCATCAAAGGAACATTTTGATAATATGCTAGAATGAGTTGCCAGTACGGAGTTCTGACAATTCCAGTTAGTGCCGCATTAGGAACTGGAGGAGAGCAGAGTTTGGGTTGATTTCATTCACCAACTTTACAGATTGGAAATTTCATTTTAATCTGCTTGGTTTTAGGTAGGTACTGAAGATAGATACAAAGTGTGGGTAACTCAACGGGTCAGGCAGCATCTCTGGAGAAAAAGGATGAGTGACGTTTCGAGTCAGAATCCCCTCTTCAAACTGAAAGTAACGGGGAAGGAACTGGAGGTAAGAAAAGGCCAGAACAAAGCAGGGCTGGTAACAGATGACCAAAGAAGGGTGGAGCCCACAATGGCCAATTGTTGGCTGGGGAAGAAACAAAGGGATACAGGGATGTGAACAGTGGAACTAATAGGATGACTAGGGTGGGGGAGGGGGAGAAACATAGAGAATGGGTGCTGGAACAGGCCGTTCGGCCCTTCGAGCCAGCATCAAAATTCAATATGATCATGGCTGATCGTCCAAAATCAGTACTCCATTCCCGCTTTCCCCCCACAGCCCTTGATTCTGTTGGCCCTAAGAGCTAGATCTAACTCTCTCTTCAATACATCACTGCAGAGTTCAGGGGTACAGAATGCAGGGGTTACTTGAAATTGAAGAAATCAAGCTTCATACCACTGGGTTGTAAGCTGTCCAAGGGAAACACGAGGTGCTATTCCTCCAATTTGCAAGTGGCCGTACTCTATGACAGTGGAGGAGGCCCAGGATAGAAAGGTCAGTTTGGGAATGGGCAATGGTAATGTAGGTACTGTTCTTTTACTGACCGAGGATTGGGTTCGGGAAGTGAAAGAACTATTTTATTCAATGCAACATGAACCAAGTTGTTTCGCGGAGGATTTCAGCGTCTCTGAAATCAAGTAAACATCAAGCTCTAAAGGAGAGAGTGGATGTGGAGAGGGTGTTTCCATTAATGGGAGAGTCTAGGACCAGTGGCCATAGCCTCAGAATAAAAGGACGTTCTTTTAGAAGGAAGATGAGGAGGAATATATTGTCAGAGGGTGGTGAATCTGGAATTCATTTCCACAGAAGGCTGTGGAGGTCACGTCAATGGATATTTTTAAGCTGGAAATTGATCGATTCTTGATTAGTAAGGGTGTCAGAGGTTATTGGGAGAAGGCAGGAGAATGGGGTTGAGAGGGAAATATAGATCGGGGATGATTGAATGGCGGAGTAGACTTGATGGTTCGAATGGCCTAATTCTGCTCCTGCAACATATGAACATATAAAGCAAATTGAATGGAAAGCTTACCTAGGGACTTATAAGGATAGGGGATCTTAAATATTCCTCCTTGTTGGAATTCTTGAATCAAAAAAAAAAACAATACTGCAGGAACTCAGCGGTTAAATGCCCACTTGGGAGAATTTCTCCTCCTGCACCTTCATTCAGGATTCTGGCTTCTGCAATCTGATCTCGTTGGGATTCTTTACTGTTCCACGACTTTATCATACAGGTGCTGTACCTGGAGCTTTTCCGTTGACTGGCACATTGATAGCAAGTGAAGGAAGTTCACATTGTGCAGTCTGTCCCCTATGCCAGCAATGCACTATTTGAATTGTGCGCTGTCGTCAGGTTTTGAACATTGATCGGCTATTTTATGACACTGCGATGACCTCGAGCAATAGAAATGGGTCACATATCGACAGCCGCAGCATTGAAAGAGCTGCGTTATTTTCTGCAGGAGCAAAGTTTGATAAAATTGACATTGAGAGGAGAGCTAGTACAGGCCCACCACCGATTTTCCAGCACCCTTGGTTCTAGAGCCCGACGGACTTTCTGTTTCTCAGGACCAACAGAGGTCACGTAATAATGAATCAACAGCAAACCTCTGACCTGCTAATTATACCCCTCCCGTGTCTCCAAAGCATCTTGGACTGTTAAAAACTTAAATATACAGGAAGGAACTGCAGATGCTGGTTTAAACTGAAGATAAACACAAAATGTAGGAGTAACTCAGCAGGGCAAGCAGCATCTCTGGACAGAAGGAATGGGTGGCGTTTTGGATCGAGACCCGTCTTCAGACTCAATAACTGTTGTGAGGCAAATGAAACTTTTCACTACTAGTAATTTACTTAACTTTATTTAAGCTTTAAGCAACTTATTTCTTTAATACATAAACTCAGAAACGTATGGCAAACATGGCTGATTCCGCAGGCCTTTCCCGCCCGAAATACTTCGCATCTACTTTTTAGGACAGAGCCGCATGCAATGCTATCTGTGGCCACCAAGTGAACTACTCTGGTGGTGGTGGGAATTTCAAGTGCTCTCTCGTCATTTTGTCTGGACGGAAGGAGATGCCAGACCATCAGTTGCTAGGAAATCGGTGGTGTATTGAAATCGGTGCATAACAGCCACTCAATCAGTTCACAGCCTTTAACCCTTCTGAAATGATACAGATAAATATTCAAAAGGACACAAAGTGCTAGAGTAACTCTGCAGGTCAGGCAGCATCTCAGCATAGCATGGATGGATGTCCCAACCCAAAACGTCACTTGTCCATGCTCTCCAGGGGTGCTGCCTGACCCGCTGAGTTGCTCCAGCAACTGTGTACGTGTGTGTGTGTGCGCACACATATACATACATAAATACACAGATAAGGTGCAATGGGCTATTAATGTTCAGAGTTTTGCTTGAGTTGAGTTTAATAGCCTGATGGCTGTGGGGAAGAGCTATTCCAGAACCTGGATGTTGCAGATTTCAAGCTTCTGTACCTTCTACCTGAAGGCAGTGGGGAGATGAGTGTGTGGCCAGGATGGTGTGGATCCTTGAGGTTGTCAGCTTTTTTGAGGCAGCAACTGCGATAGATCCCTTCGATGGTAGGGAGGTCAGAGCCTATGATGGACTGGGCAGTGTTTACAACTTTTTGCAGTCTTGCACGTATCTTGCACATATCTCCTCTAAATATCTTGCCTCTTTCCCTAAATTAATATCCTCTTGTTTTGTTTGCCTCGGATAAGAAGAAAATATATCTGTAGGCGTGCCCTGTCTATAACCCTCATCATTTCCCTCGTATCCTCCTGATTAGAGAAAATAGACTGTCTTTTCAGTATCTCCTTCCCCTTGCGAATCTCCTCTGCATCCTCTCCAGCGTATCACATCCTTGCAATCAGCAGACAAGAGCTGCACACAGTCCTCAAATTGAAATCTGACAGGCTTTTATAAAGTTGGAGTATAATCTCTCTATTCTATCTTCAGTGCCTTAACTAATGAAGTTGAGAATGCCTTAGTTGCATTATCTACCTGCGCTGTCATCGTCAAGGATATTTATACTTGCACACCAAAAGCTCCATGTTTTCTCAGTACTCCCCAGGACCTTGCCATTCACAGAGAATGTACTTGCCTCATTATAGTACTCTCAAAATGTATTGCCTCGCATTTATTTGAATGAAACTTAATCTGCCACTTTCTTAGCCCATTTCACCGAGATATTGATATCACCCAGTTGCCTGAGACAGCGTTCCTCGCCGTCAACAACCCCACCAATATTAGTGTCACCCCCCCCCCCCCAATTAACGTAAAACTATGAATGTCTTTGGGGTGTGGGAGGAAACCGGAGCACACAGAGAAAACCCACAAGGTCACAGAAAACGTACAAACTTCGTACGGACAGCACCCGCAGTCGGGACTGAACCTGGGTCTCTGGCGCTGTAAGGCAGCAGCTTTATCACTGCGCCTCCGTGCCGCCCATAGCTGCCAGGGATAAACCTCATCTGGTCCAAGCGATTGATTCACCTTCGAGCCTGCAAATGCGCGGGAACTTCCGCTTCACTGGA
Organism: Raja brachyura; assembly: GCA_963514005.1. The sequence goes on from OY740785.1 coordinate 16,748,620, forward strand.
TTCTCCAACTACAAAGTCAGTTTCCTTTGTAAATACATGAAAAGTACACATTTCAGCCCACACCTACACCTTCTGGTTCCAAGAATAGTATCCCTCATGGTCATTCCTCTTCCGTGATCATTCTTTGTTCCTTCATTTACTTATGAAACGTTTTTTACAATAATCTTGTCGATGTAATATTTTATGATTACTCTGGCGTCCTAAGTCATTTTTAGCATCACCTTAAACTTTTTATTCTCTTGACTGGTCTGCCACATGCTTATTTCTACATCTGCAACAAGCTTCCTTTTTTTCCTCTTTACCCAATTTTCTATCCCTCGACATCCTTGTACTTGTTACCCCTGCCTTTCGCCTTTTAGAGGATCAACTTTACCCAATCACTCTGTATGAATTATAAGTTCAGGTTGCAAAATCTGACTGCAGAAACAAGGAAATACACAAAGTGCTGGAGTAACTCAGCAGGAGAACAAGGATAGGTGACGCTACAGGTTGGGACAGAGAGGAGTGTCCCGAACCAAAGCGTCACCTATCCATCTTCTTCAGGGATGCTGACTGACCCACTGAGTTACTCCAGGACTTTGACCAAAATCTGACTGCCAACAGTCTGGTGTGAAAGGCAACTCATTGTGTTCGCAAAGTGAGATGTTCATCGATGTTGAATGAGATTTGTGTATGAATCATCCCCCTCCAATTTATATAGGACTGTGGGATCCGTTGGGCCCCTGTCACACAGGAGGCTTGGTCCCACAGGGCAACATTCCACTACTCACCCATAGCCCCCAACTGCACAGGCGCAGCTCATTTCCCCACATCCCTAGCACTCTCTCCCCCTCTTCACCCTCCTTCTTCCCCTCTCCTCCTCCCCCCGCCCAAATCCCTCCCCCACCTCCCTCCTTCATCTTTCCCCGCCTCCCCCACTCCCCGCCTCCCCCACTCCCCGCCTCCCCCACTCCCCGCCTCCCCCACTCCCCGCCTCCCCCACTCCCCGCCTCCCCCACTCCCCGCCTCCCCCACTCCCCGCCTCCCCCACTCCCCGCCTCCCCCCCCCCTCTACCCCTCCTCTCCCTCTATTCCCACTCCCTCCTCACCTCTCTCTTTTCCCTCTCCTCTTCCCAATCCTCTTCCAATGGAGGGGGGGGATGGGGAGGGGGGGGGATGGGGAGGGGGGGGGAAGGGGAGGGGGATCAGATTGTCCGATTTCCGTGCGGCGACATCTCCAGCCGGGCTGCTTCCGGTCCCTCCGAAGATTGTATCCGGTTGGAGACTTCCGCCGGCCACCAACAGCGTCCCTCAGCTCCAGTAAAGACGCGATGGCACTGGAAGGAGCGGACCATCCCAGGGAGTGACAAGAGAAGAGACTAATCCGCGCGGCGCTGACTGGCACGAGAGGAGATCGATCCGCACTCGTTTTTTAAGATTTTTAAGGTTTTTAAAGTTTACAATTTTCTGCCGATAGGAACGACACTTAGTGCACTCGCAGCGCAGGAGAACGGGGGGGGGGGGGGGATCAATATTTATTCTAATGTTACAAAACAAAATTGTTCAGACACTAACTGGATAGATAGACCTACAATTGAGTTGTAATTTACACTCGAGTTGACTTAATCCTACATTTCTCGTTACAGATGGGTGAAGGCGCCTGTCTTTAGTATCCTAAATAGAATAGGTAGACCATCTGAAAATATGTTGAAATTCTGTTAAAAGCATTTGGGTTGTGATGTGTTTAGTTTTGCTTAAAAAAACATTGCTGATAAACGGTCGAGTTAGGTTACAGCAAGTTACCTGTGTGTAATTGATTCAGTTGATTAAATTACAATACAAAGCATCTCCATGTTCGCACAATGTGAAATTTTGTGTCAAGACTGAGGTCGTGCACTGAAAGAAACATTGGGAATGTTGATGAGAGTGTTTAGATACATGCTGATGGTGCAGTCCCAGGGATCTTGTTACTAAAACCTGCTGGGAGGAGGTGCAAGTAGGGGAAGATGAATGAAGATGGGGGAGAAGACTGCTGGAGGCGAGATGGAGCACCAGTCCTGGAAATCTGCATAAGATGGTAAAGAAGAGTTGACAGGTCATGTGTCTGTGGGGAGTTTAGTTTAGAGATACAGAATGAAAACAGTACACACAGACCAGCAATCACCCGCACACTCATTCTATCCTACACACTAGGGACAATTTAAAGAAGCCAATTAGCCTCCAAACCTGCGCGTCTTTGGAATGTGGGAGGAAGCCAGAGCACCCGGAGAAAACCCAGGCAGTCACAGGGAGAACGTACAGACAGCCCCCGTAATCAGGATTGAACCCGGGCCTCTGCATTGTAAGGCAGCAACTCTACCGCTGCACCACTGTGCTGCCCTGATATTAAAGGTTGATGATATTGGCACAAAATAGCCAACTCTGAAACAAACTGGTTATCTGAAATTGTTGAACTCAATGTTCAATCCCTGTGATTGCAGAATCCTTGCGATTACACTGGGCTTAGAAGTGTGAGGAGCCAGGTCAGAGCAAGATGGAAAACGTAAATGATCGACAGCCGGAAGCTCATAGTCACTATTCTAGACTGAAAGCAGATGTTTAGTAACACTGATGAGACCACCTTGTACTAGGTTCTTTTTTAAAGATATAGCATGGAAACATTCCGTCCAGGCCAACCATCAATCACCCTTTAACACCAGTTCAATGTTGCCCACTTTCTCATCCGCTACCTACACAGCAGGCACAAGTTTACAGAGGCCAATTAACCTGCAAACCTGTGCATTTTTGGGATGAGGGTGAAAACCAGAGTACCGGAAGAAACCCACATAGTCACAGGGAGAACGTGCAAACTCCACACAGGCAGCACCCAAGGTCAGGATCAAAGCCAGGTCTTTGGTGCTTTGAGACAGTAGCTCTGCCAGCTGCGCCAGTGCGCCACCCTGGCACCGTGTACTTTGTTCTTGTGCACTGCGTACTTTATTGGAAGTACAAATGAATCATTCCTCTCCGTGCTTGCTTCATGCACCAAGCTTTCATGCTGCTTGCTGCATGAAATGTCACGGGTGTTTTCAGATGTAAATACTCATTTTACTTTTTAATTCACAGTTGAATGAATTGAGAATTCTAACTGAATTCTTTCAATACAGTAAGAAATGAAAATGCTGAAAATACTCATCAGGTTGATATTTAATCCAAAAAAAAATTATCATTTTGATAATAGACCAGTGATCACCCCTTACACTAGTACTAGCCTACCCGCTATGGACAATTTATAATTTTACTGAAGTCAAATTACCTGTAAACCTGCACATCTTTGGAGTGTTGGAGGAAACCAGAGCACCCGGAGAAAACACACGGGATCACAGGGAGAATGTGCAAACTCCGTAGCAACAGCACCCCTAGTCAGGATCGAATCCGGATCTCTGGCGTTGTGAGATCCGGCACCACTGTGGCACCCCCTCATTGTTATTTTTGTTAGTTGGTTTGACAGTTAACTAATTTAAACCAAATTTGGCATTGCATGGAGTTTGCTTTCCTCATGATGTGGAACGAAGTATGAGAGACTGCCCATGGGACTTTCCAGTTTGTAGTGTAACCCTGAGTAGATGCAGCTAAATTTACTGTCTGTGTATGCCCTTAGACCCAGAGATGTCTCTGAAAAGAAAATTGTGTATTTCTCCTCTGAAGACGGCAGTTTTCTTACTATCAAATGTAGCGGTGCTACATAACCACTTGGCAGTCAGATGGCAAAGTGTTTAAGATATTGATCTACATCTGCTTTAATTAATAAGCTTTCGTTATGCTTCGTGCATGAAATGTCAAGGGTGTTTTTTTCAGATTATAAAGACCCTTTTTACTTCTCACCATCTCAGAGTCAAAATTATTTTTGAAGAACTTTGCTCACAACTTTTTCCTTCACTATGCTGCAACATAAGAGTAGGAGATGAACTAAGAAATGCTGCTGCAACTGTTTGTTCATGTGTTGTGAGATGGTCTATATTTCTTACTACTGTACACTTAAAATTATGCATCATCTGCAACCGTGATGTGTTTTAAGCATAGAAGCAGAAAGCTTGTTGAAAAGTAAATAATACTGTTCCAAGTTATTTGAAATGAACATAACAGCTTTCATATGAAGCAATTAGCCCAGTCCTATTCTGGGAGTGTATTGAACATTATAAACATTTGGCTTCTTTGATCTTCCACCAAAATTCCTCTTATTGTTTATTTTGTACAATATTTTGACCTGTGCTTCTGGTGATCATTTTTTGACAGAAGTTTCTTCTTGGTTAAGAGATATGAATGCATGCCTCGTGATTTGTGCAAGTTTAGATTTTACTTTAGACTTTAGAGATACAGTGCAGAAACAGGCCCTTTGGCCCACCGAGTCCATGCTGACCAGTGATCACCCGTACACAAGCACTATCCTACACGCTAGGAACAATTTACAATTTTTGCCGAAGCCAATTAACCTACAAACCTGTACGTCTTTGGAATGTGGGAGGAAGCCAGAGCAGCCAGACAAAACCCACGCAGTCACAGGGAAAACGTACAAACAATGTAGTCAGGGTCCTCTCGTAGTCAGGATCGAAACCCGGGTCTCTGACGCTGTAAAGCTGCAACACGACTGTTGGACCACTGTGCCGCCTCAAGTTGCTGAAGACACTTGAATTATGAACATGCCAGTTTGTTTAATTTGAGATGCCCTTTATTAGCCTTTTGCTATGCAGAAAGGCACAGGGGGTCATGTGTGTGGTTATATTTTCTTGCATCTGATTCTTCCGATCTAAAGAGTTAAGAAGGCATACAGTTAAGTGAAAGCGATTGGTATTGATTCTGTAGTTAGAATTGACAATTGATCTATTGTAATCACTGCAATGATGTGGCAGATGAATTAAAATTGGAGAATTCTATGTAACAAAAGCTGAGTTTAAAAGGCCAACCTCATGCAGGTTTAGGGTTTAGAGTTATTGTCACGTATGCCAAGGTACTGTGAAAAGCTTTGTTTTGCATTGTTACCTATTCAAATTTAGTAACACTATATGTAGATACAGTCAAGCCAAACTCAAGTACAATAGTTAAAGCGAAGGGAAAGAATATGGAACATAGAATATGTAGGTTGGGCAGTGGAGAATACATCAACCTTGCTTGTTTTCGAACTACTTGATTGCATTGAAGAATTTCTCTGGAGCATTTGTGTTCCAGAGCCAGCAAGAAAGCAGACTGCTGGATTTCAGACTGAGCCAGACTTGGTTTAAGTCGGCATCACCATCGTGAATAATATCGTAAATGAAAATAAGCAAATGTCAGCTTGTGCATAACTGAAGAAAGGAAAATGTGACATGGCAGGGAAACTAATAATTAATGAAAGATCATACTTCACTCAACAAGCAAATGGTTTCAGAGAAAACAATGACACTGAAGACTGACAAATCCTAAGCACCAGATGGTTTCCATTCCACAATTTCAAAGGCAGTAGATGAAGAAATTGATGGAATGGTTTTTCCAAAGCTTTCAATTCCAAATTTGACTGTTGCCCGTTAGAAAATTGAAAATAAAAGATCTGGGAGCAATGCATGGAATACAGGAAGCTAGTTTAGTTTTTATTGTACCATGTGTATCAAGTGAGCACTTTAATTAAAGTTTTAGTGCTAAAGAATAAGGTTGGATGGTATGAGAGTCTAGGAGAGTAATACTGTATATTTCACACAATCAAGAAGGTTCCAATTAAGATAATCGAACTGGAAATTCATCCGTTTTTTTTTTCTCCGTACAAGCTGCCGGATTTGATTATTTCCAGCGTTCTGTTCTTATATCAGATTTCCAACATCTGCAGACTCTTTCATTTGTGGGACCATTAGCTAAACGTTTGAGGAAGGGTCTTGACCTGAAATGTCACCTATTTCTTTTCTCAAGAGACGCTGTCTGACCCACTGAGTTACTCCAGCTTTTTGTGTCTATCTTCGGTTCAAACCAGCATCTACAGTTCCTTCCTAGACAGCTAAAATTAAACCTTGCAGTTGAAGGCAAATTTACTAAGATGATATTTTGAATTCAATAGTTTCAGACAATCTGCCTTTCCTGTTTGTGTCATAGCTGGCCAGTTCTAATCTGAAGCCATTAATTAAGTTTAGGTCAGAAATACAGCGCGGAAATGGGCCTTTCGGCCCACAGAGTCCGCACCAACCAGCGATCACCACACGTTAGCACTACCCTACACGCAATAGTGATAATTTTACATTTATACCCGGCTAATTAACCAACAAACCTTTACATCTTTGGAGTGTGGGAGGAAACCTAAATTCTCTGAGAAAATCCACGCAAGTCACGGGGAGAGCGTACAAATTCCATATGGGACAAGCACCCGTAGTCAGGATCGAACCCGGGTCACTGGCATTTTCAGACAGTAGCTCTACCGCTGCGCCACCGTGCCACCTCAACATTTTTCTTTTTTCACTAATGCCAGATGTGCTAAATATTTCGAACATTCTATTGTTTCAGATTTTCAGCATTTTCTGCATCACTCGTATAAACATTTTGTTTCCCTAACTCCTGGCACCAAATATAATGTTACTTGGACAGTTTTTGTCACCAATGTGTAATTACCCATTCCCTTTATTGTTTTGACCACCCTGCTTCCTTTCCCACAAACTAAAATGCATTTATTTTGTAATTTTTCTTGCCCAGTTTAAGGGTCCTTGACCTGAAATGGTTTCTTTGTCCATAGATGCTACATGACCTATCGTGTGTTTCCGACATTATCTGTATTTAAATTATTTTCATAGTACAGCTATTGAAGATATCATGCTCCTTTGCTTTCTATAAGATGTATACTGGTTAACATCAGTTTTAATTGTAGTTGACGTGTAGCTTGCATGTTTTGTTTGAGTTGCACGGCATGGAAAAAGGCCCTCTGGCTCAACTTGCCCATATCAGCAAGTTGTCTGGCTGAGCTGGTCCCATTTGCCTACATTTGGTCCATCTCCCTCTAAACTTTTCCTATTTGTGTCATTCAAATGTATTTTAAGCGTTGTAATTGTATCAACCTCTACCACCTCCTCTGGCAACTCAGTCTATATACTCACACATCCTCCGTGAGGAAAAACTTGCCCGTCAGGTCTCCTTTAAATCGACCCCCCCCCCCCCCCCCAGGCCCTGTCTGAAGAATCTTAACCTGAAACATCGCCTATTCCTTTTCTGCAGAGATGCTGCCTGACCCGCTGAGTGACTCCAGCGTTTTGTGTCTATCCCATGTTGAACTCCCCTACCATGATTTTACGTACATCTACAAAGTTAACACTCAGCCGCCTCTGCTGCAGGGCAAAAAGCTTTTGCCTATCCAGTTCACAATCATAGGGACAGTTAGTTTATTTGGTCCATTGAGTCTACTCCACCATTCAATCATAGATGATCTATCTTTCCCTCTCAACCCCATTCTCCTGCCTTCTCTCCGTAACACTTGACATCCATACTTATCAAAATCTGACAATCTCAGCCTTAAAAATACCCAATGACAGCCTTAACGGCCATCTGTGGCAGTGAATTCCAGAGATTTACCACCCTCTCAGTAAATAAATTATTTCTCATCCCTTTTCTAAAGGTATGCCATTTTTATTGTGAGGCTATGACCTCCGGTCCTAGACTCTCCCACTAGTGGAAACATCCTCTCCATATCCACTCTATCCTGGCCTTTCAATATTCGGTAAGTCTCAATGAAATAGTTCTAAACTCCAGTGAGTACAGGCAGAGTGCTGTCAAATGGTCATCATGCGTTAACCCAATCATCCATAGGATAATTCTCACAAACCTCCTCAGGACCCTCTCCAAAGTCAGCACCCCCTTTCAGGGAGCAATAATGTACTTTTATCCCTCGGGGTCTCTATTCCACGGCACTCTCCAGGGCCCTGCCATTTATTGTGTTTTATCCAGTGTTTTTACAGTTATGTATTGAATGGGACATGTTCCTGTCATTTAATTTAGTTTTGTGACATGACATGAAAAATTAATGCATTGCTTAGTTCATCGAGTAAAGTCAATGCCCATGTTTGGGCAGCTGGATTGCTCTTGGGTCAGAATTTCGTGGGAAAGTATTTAACAGCGAGGAAAGAAAGAAAAATCTGTTCTAGCGTGGTTTGGTTATTTAACGAGTGTTTTTTGTGTGCCAGTGATAATACAGCGTTAAAATGTGACCAGTAACAGTTGTTGGCACTCAAAGCTTTTCATCGTAATTAGTGAAAAGAAATCGAATATTGATCTCCTAACTCTTGATGAAACCTCCCACAACTAATTTCTTCAATCCTCATGTTTGCAAACATTCCATAGTCGTGCAGTCACTTAGTTTAGAAGCGAGGTCTGCAGTGGAGTTTGAGTAGGTATTTTTGAATGTATCTTGTTTTGTGATCAAATATTCTTCTAAATTTTATAAATCATCTTTAGACTTTAGAGAGAGCTCGCAAACGGGTCCACCGAGACCGCATCAACCAACCGCACTAGTGTGAAATTAAGCCAACTAACCTACAAACTTGTATGTCTTTGGAGTGTGAGAGGAAACTGGAGCACCCGGATAAAACCCACACAATCACAGGGAGAACGTGCAAACTCCATACAGACAGCACCCATGGTCGGGATTGAACCCGGGTCTCTAGCGCTGTAAGGCTGCAAAGCCACTCTCTTTAATCTCTTCACCCTCTTGTTAACCACTTGATTATTTGTCTGGTTGGAGACTCTTCAGCGCAACTGTACATATGTGATTCTTGACATTAAAAAAAAATCTAAACAACTCCATACGTGAGAATTTAACGTTTTTCTTCTAAATACTCTCTCCCGGCACAATTGGTAATGCTCATTTTAGGAGTTTCACTTTTTATGATTTATCCTCTAAATTAAACTTTCAGGCATAGTACAGCCAGAAATTGAGTTATTCTTCTAACAGTCTAGGATCAGTCATGGCACACTGGGTGTAATCTGTCAATTTAATGCAGCTGTCGTTTTGCTACGTTATGTCACACATCAGGCACTGGATTTGAAATTCCCTGAAGTAATCTGAAGCTCAGGCCCAGAGCAGAGTTTGCATCTGATTTCCACAGGAGTGGATTTGCCTTATTTTCTTGCAACAGAAAAGTTCGCCCCTTGAGCCCATACCGGCACACAAAGCAATTCCATTCAACACTAATTTACCCTCTAACCTATTTTCCCCACACTCCCATCAACTTCTCCTTCTCCCAATGCTCAAAATCATCAGAGCAATTGATTGTGGCCAACTAATCTATCAACCTGCACATCTTTGGGAATTTGGATTGCCCTTGTCTGCTTTTCATGGCAAAGAATTTAAAAGCAAAGCAAGACATTTCTGCCACGACTAATCTGCAAACTCCACTAGGCACCACCATAAATCTGGATTGAACCAGATCTGTAAATCAACACTTGACCAAGCTGCACTGCTGTGCTACCCAAGGTCAGGGAGTTGAAAAACGTTTTAGTACCTAATGGCTCTCTTTAATTCTGAAGGTGGTATGTTTGTGTTGTATTCATTCAGATAACCTCTGCTCATGAAAGAGAGCCTCGACTGAGTTCATCAGCCCATTCAGAATGCTGGAGTGGGATGTTACAACTGCCCTTCTACTTATTTTGCCTTATTACACTGAGATTAATTGTACAACTTAAATCCAGCAACATAGAAACATAGAAAATAGGTGCAGGAGTAGGCCATTCGGCCCCTCGAGCCTGCACCGCCATTCAATGTGATCATGGCTGATCATCCAACTCAGTATCCCGTACCTGCCTTCTCTCCATACCCCCTGATCCCTTTAGCCACAAGTGCCACATCTAACGCCCTCTTAAATATAGCCAATGAACTGGCCTCAACTACCTTCTGTGGCAGAGAATTCCAGAGACTCACCACTCTCTGTGTAAAGAATGTTTTCCTCATTTCGGTCCTAAAGGAATTCCCCCTTATCCTTAGACTGTGACCCCTTGTTCTGGACTCCCCCAACATCGGGAACAATCTTCCAGCATCTAGCTTGTCCAACCCCTTAAGAATTTTGTAGGTTTCTATAAGATCCCCCCTCAATCTTCTAAATTCCATCGAGTACAAACCGAGTCTATCCAATCTTTCCTCATATGAAAGTCCTGACATCCCAGGAATCAGTCTGGTGAATCTTCTCTGTACCCCCTCTATGGCAAGGATGTCTTTCCTCAGATTTGGAGACCAAAACTGTACGCAGTACTCCAGGTGTGGCCTCACCAAAACCCTGTACAACTGCAGTAGAACCTCCCTGCTCCTATACTCAAATCCTTTTGCTATGAATGCTAACATACCATTTGCTTTCTTCACTGCCTGCTGCACCTGCATGCCTACTTTCAATGACTGGTGTACCATGACACCCAGGTCTCGTTGCATCTCCCCCTTACCTAATCTGCCACCATTCAGATAATAGTCTACCCTCATGTTTTTGCCACCAAAGTGGATAACCTCACATTTATCCACATTGTACTGCATCTGCCATGCATCTGCCCATTCACTCAGCCTATCCAAATCACCCTGCAGCCTCCAAGCATCCTCCTCACACCTAACTATACCCCCCAGCTTGGTATCATCTGCAAATTTGGAGATGTTGCATTGAATTCCCTCGTCCAAATCATTAATATATATTGTAAATAGCTGGGGTCCCAGCACTGAGCCTTGCGGCACCCCACTAGTCACTGCCTGCCATTCTGAAAAGGACCCGTTTACTCCTACCCTTTGCCTCCTGTCTGCTAGCCAGTTCTCTATCCACATCAATACTGAACCCCCAATACCGTGTGCTTTAAGTTTGTATGCTAATCTCTTATGCGGGACCTTGTCGAAAGCCTTCTGAAAGTCTAGATATAACACATCCACTGGTTCTCCCTTATCCACTCTACTAGTTACATCCTCGAAAAATTCTATCAGATTTGTCAGACATGATTTACCTTTCGTAAATCCATGCTGACTTTGTCCAATGATTTCACCACTTTCCAAATGCGCTGCTATCCCATCTTTAATAACTGACTCTAGCAGTTTCCCCACTACCGATGTTAGACTAACTGGTCTGTAATTCCCCGCTTTCTCTCTCCCTCCTTTTTTAAAAAGTGGGGTTACATTAGCTACCCTCCAATCCTCAGGAACTACTCCAGAATCTAAGGAATTTTGAAAAATTATCACTAATGCATCCACTATTTCTGTGGCTACCTCCTTGAGTACTCTGGGATGCAGACTATCTGGCCCTGGGGATTTATCGGCCTTCAATCCGTTCAATTTACCCAACACCACCTCCCGGCTAACCTGGATTTCACTCAGTTCCTCCATCTTATTTGACCCCCGTTCCACTGCTATTTCCGGCAGATTATTTATGTCTTCCTTAGTGAAGACAGAACCAAAGTAGTTATTCAATTGGTCTGCCATGTCCTTGTTCCCCATGATCAATTCACCTGTTTCTGACTGCAAGGGACCAACATTTGTTTTAACTAGTCTCTTTCTCTTTACATATCTATAAAAACTTTTGCAGTCAGTTTTTATGTTCCCTGCCAGTTTCCTTTCATAATCTATTTTCCCTTTCCTAATTAAGCCCTTTGTCCTCCTCTGCTGGATTCTGAATTTCTCCCAGTCCTCCGGTAGGCTGCTTTTTCTGGCAAATTTGTATGCCTCATCTTTTGTTTTTATACTATCCCTGATTTCCCTTGTTATCCATGGATGCACCACCTTTCCCGATTTATTCTTTTGCCAAACTGGTATGAACAACTTTTGTACTTCATCCATGCAGTCTTTAAATACCTTCCATTGCACATCCAAACCTTCCATTGCACATCCAACCTTGATGTTTTTATTGAATGTCATTGCATTTTTGTACAGATGCATTTTGAGGGGCAACACCGTGGCGCAGCGGTAGGGTTTCTGCCTTCCAGTGCCAGAGACCCAGGTTCGATCCTGACCACGGGTGCTATCGGCACAGACTTTGTACATTCTCTCGGTGACCGCGTGGGTTTTCTCCACGTGCTCCGGTTTCCTCCCACACTCCAAAGATGTACAGGTTTGTAGGTTAATTGGCTTCAGTAAATTGTCTCTAGTGCATAGGGTTGTTGTCCGTGTGATTGCTGAGGGTCTCTGAATCGGTGGGCCGAAGGGGCTGTTTCCGCGCTGTATCTCTACATGAAACTAAACAATTTAAATATTTGAACTTGAGTGTTTAAGAACCATCGTGGACCAGAGAGTACTGGCTAGAAGTATGTTTATGATGGCAAGAGAAAGAAGGATGCAGTATAATGATTCGTATAATTACTAATTACATCTATCAAGGTTTCCTTGGTTACACATCACTATGATTTGAGCAATTTATCCTCAAAGGTGTATGTGTTTTATTTAATTAATGGCCTATGTAAAAAAACTTTAAATGCATTTATTTATTCTTCCTGAATCAGAGACACAACTTTGTTGTGGACAGTTGCTAAACATCCTGTTGTTTCTTATGCAGAGGAGAATTTTAGCGTGCTACGACTTCAAAGTTGGAGAATAATTGATTGCAAAGAATGAGAGGAATTCTTGTCTAACAGGAAATAACTCGAACATTTGTTTTGACAATATTTTTAAAAATCTCACACTAGGAGAATATTGTGTATTCTTTGCGTGTGATTTTGTATAATTTGAATTTTCAAGATTTTTACTGTATTGGACACTTGAAATGCAATAAACAAAACTGTCCAAATCAAGTTATAGAGTCACAAAGTGATACAGTATGAAAACGGGCCATTCGGCTCAACTTACCCACACCAGCCAACATGTCCGAACTACATTAGTCCCACCTGCCTGGGTTTGGTCCATGTCCCTCCCAACCTGTCCTATTTATGTATGTTGGTGATGAAACTTACTGAAATCTTTTTTTTTTAAGGGGGGGGTGGATTAAACAAAAATATGCTTGGATGACAGAAAGTGCGACCCAAGGTGGAACAGAACAGAGATAAGGAAGACCTTTTTAATAAAACATAATAGAATTAAATCACCAACCTCAAACTTTCAATATGGATTTATTTTAATTTAATATGTCAAAGAACAGTCCAACAGGGGTAGTGATATTATCCATTGCTTTAGCATGAGATGTATGACTATATTCATCCAGTGATACATTCTGAATATTCATTTACTGTCAAAATGTAGATCAGAAATCTATGCCTCGATTCCTATGAAAGTCATTGCTTAAGTTGTATGTTGCTATTCAAGTTTGCATTTTGTAATCCACTTAACTCCAATGCAATTTATTCTTGTTATTGACCGCAGTATTTAAACTCTGCAGCTTGTAATTCTGTTTTGCTGTCAATCTAGATGCTGAATTTACACTTAACAACGTTGAAGCTCAGAATAACGAAGAATGTACTGCACTTACACTCATCTCTACAGAAACATTTTCTCTTGGGTTCACTGATTTTAATCAGTTGTCATGAGTTGTTCAAAATCTAGTTTCGACTTGGTGGGAATTAATTATGTCCAAATGTGTTACTGAAGTGGGGGGGGGGGGGGTTACACAAAACGCTGGAGGATGAACAATGGATGAAAGATATGCAAAAAAGTATTGATGATAAAGGAAACAGGCCATTGTAAGCTGTTTGTAGTGTGAAAATGAGAAGCTAGTGCGACTTGGGTGGGGGGGGAGATAGAGAGAGAAGGAATGCCAGGGCACGAGGGCTGAGGGAGAGGTGGGAAGGGGATGAGGCAGCCTGGGTTAACAGAATTGAGAAAATTCAATGTTTAAGCCCAGAGGATGCAGACTCCCCAAGTGGAATATGAGGTGCTGTTCCTCCAACTTGCGGTGTTGCTCACTCTGGCCGTGGATGAGGCCCAGGACCGAGAGGTCGGATATGGAATGGGAGGGGTAGTTGAAGTGCTGGGCCACCGGGAGGTCGGGTTGGTTATTGCGGACCGAGCGGAGGTGTTCGGCGAAACGATCGCCCAGCCTCTGCTTGGTCTCACCAATGTAGATCAGCTGGCATCTGGAGCAACGGATGCAGTAGATGAGGTTGGAGAAGGTGCAGGTGAACCTCTGTCGGACTTGGAAGGACTGCTTGTAGCAATGTTACAAAATTTTGAGATTTTTTTAAAATCAAGTCTGCAATTTATCCCATCAAATAAAGCATAAGAAGAAGTTTAATTTGACACCTAATTCACTTTCATATCTTCAGTATTAAGAAAGTTATGACCATTTTCATACTCGGAAATTAGCATCTTGTTCCCCATTGCCTTTCAATTGACTTAACTCAAAAGCTGTGATCTAGAACCGTTAAAAGCCCATAACTTTCTTAAAAATTAAGATAACTCAATGAAATTTCCAGTTATTATAGATTGAAGCATTCTGAAACAAATATGAAACCATCTTACTTGGATGACCTGAAATTAAAGCATATAATTAGTTAGTTATCTAATTGTAGCTAATTACAAAATTCAATGAGTAGATCTAAACACCTATCCATTTCTTAAGAAAAGGTAAACTTTTTTTAAATTGCCTAAGTATCCAAAAAACATTCACACAATAATCCACAATATAACATAATTTTTAAATCTCATTTTCATGAATTTCTGGGCCAAATTGAATGAATTTAGTGTTTAATGCCTGTAAATTAATGGCCATTTAAATCAACTAGCGAGTGGGTTTTAGTGGAATGCGGTGGATTGGAACGTTGTGGTTTGCTGTGAAGTCGGTATAAAAAATACAGCCGGTTCATACATTTTTTGGGGACCCCATTTCGCAACATGAAAATATTATTAAAGCCTCCATAAAAACCAACTTTTAATATAAAAATAAACTGTGTACCTTTTCTTCCCTACGCAAAATCCTTCCCGTTGTCGGCTCTCACGGCTTTTGAAGGTGATTTTTAAATTACTCTAGATAATAAATCTAGCGTAATTTAAAAATACCTTCATTAATGAAATGTCGGAGCGATTTTTCTTCCGCAACGAAATCGCCCGACATTGATCGATTTGCCCAGTCTGAAGAAAAACGGCACTTTAAGCCCGCCCCCCTCTGAAAGGCGCCAAAGTCACGCACACGGGGAGCGGCAGAACTGCAGCGCCGCTAAAGGTAAGTTTTGTAACATACCTACTGCTTGGGTCCCTGAAAGGAGTGGATGGGGGAGGTGAAGGGACAAGTGTAGCATCTCTTGTGGTTGCAAGGGAAAGTGCCCGGGGAAGGGGTGGTGCGGGTGGGAAGGGAAGAATTGACAAGGGAGTTGTGGAGGGAGCAGTCTTTGCGGAAGGCAGACGGGGGGGGGAGATGGGAAGATGTGGCGAGTGGAGGGGTCACGTTGGAGGTGGCGAAACTGGTGGAGGACTATCTGTTGTATGCGCCGGCTGGTGGGGTGAAAGGTGAGGACCAGGGGGACACTGCCCTTGTTGTGAGTGGGGGAATGGGGAGAGAGGGCAGTGTTGCGGGGCAGTGTTACTGAAGTGTGTTGTGCCTGAGCGTACTCTGCCATTGCTACTGATGGTGGCCTCACAAGTACCGCGACTTTTATGAATTGTCGATTAAAATTACTTTTATAGCTTTGACATTTATATTTGGTGGAGTCTTGTACAAAAGGGCTTTGTTGTATTCTCAACCTACTGCTCATCCATTTATTGAAGTGTGCAAAATTACCATAGAGACCATTGACTAATAAAGTACAAATTAGGTGAGAGTCATGGAATGTAAGCTCAATTGATGGTCGAGCAGCGACGTCCATGGTAAAGATGAAGCAATGGACTACCAGGAATTGGAAGTAGTTGATGGTGTGTGAGGTGTCTTGGATGTAATCTGAAAAAGAGTCCGAACCCGAAACATCAGCTGTCCATATTTTCCAGAGATGCCGCGTCGCCTGCTCAGATACTCCAGCTCATTGTGTCTAAGTCTATTGATAACATTTTTTATGTTTGTTCACATAATCAGTTGGAGCCAAAATTAAAATTTGATTTCTTGTGTTCCTCTGGAAATATTTCATTACCTGAAATTTGCTGGTTTTCACTTTGCCACAGGCAAGTGCAGTCATCGAGTCACACAGCGTGGAAACAGGCCCTTAGTCCCAACTTGCGTGTACGGTATAATTATCCACTGTTATAAATATCTTCTCAAATGCAAACCAATTTCAAATAATTATTTGGAATCTTTTCTGTATTAAGGCCCCAGCCTCATCATTTAAGATGCGTATACCCATGGCCCTTGAATGAATAAGTGTGTCAGGGATAGCATTAATCTTGTGTGGAGCTGGATCCTTTGAAGTATTCAGACCTCAAGTGACAAATGACATTTGTTAATAGGCGAATGTTGTGGTTGAGAAAGACTACATTTGTTTGAGGTAAAACACTAGTGTGTGTGCATTAACTTGCCTAGGAGCACAGTGCTTCCTTTTGTGCAATGGTTTGACCGTGGAGGAATGTAATAGGGGCCATGCAAGTTGAATGGAATTGGTTAAATACTACCCTCATCTATCATTCATTACATAATGATGCCTAAGTGAGATTTCATGCACTTGCATTGCAAAGTTGTCCCTAGACCACTTAACAATTACGTTGTCTTCTATTACTTGATTGGGATAGAGCGTAGGCAGCAGAATTAATTTGCGTAGGTGAGAACAAGGATTGAACTTCAGCCAGCTGGCTGAGTTCTTTGGGGAATTAAGATATTTTAGGAAGAGGAGCAATTATGTAAAGCTTTTGTGTGTTTGGAGCAATTTGCAATGAAAGAAAAACAACTTTAAAGCCAAGGAACTGCAGATGCAGGTTTACCAACGAAAGATACAAAATGCTGGTGTAACTCGGTGGGTCAGGCAGCATCCCTGGAGAACATGGTTAGGTGATGTTTCGGGTCAGGACCCTTCTATCCATGTTCCCCAGGGATGCTCTATGACCTGTTGAGTTACTCCAGCATTTTGCATCTTTCCTTTATTTTTCATTTTTTTATTATTCAGGATCGAGGTATCATCAGCAAGCCAGAATTTGTTGCCCATTACCTCTGCCCTCAAACCGGGAGCAAGCCATCAGGTTGTGCCACTGTAGTCCTGTGGTGAAGGTGGTCCAACTGTGCTATTGGGTTGGGAATCTCAGGATTCAGACCCAGCAAGAATAAATTGCCAGCGATCTTTCTAGCACAGGGTGGATTGCAAATTGGAAAGGGATGTGCAGGTAATGGTATTCCCGTCCCCCTGCTGTCCTTGTCCTTGGTGGTAGAGCCAGAGTAACCTGTGTGAGTGTTTACAATGTAGATGGTGCACTGCTATGATGCTGTACTGAATGAATGTTTAAGGTCGGTGATTGAGTACCATTCAACTGGGATGCTTTCTCTTGGATTGGTGTTGGGTCCCATACACACTAATATCATGCCATCCTGTTGGCTTTGTAATGATTAGGTGGTAAAGAATCGGTAGTAAAGAACGCAAACTCAATGCTGACATTTATTTCAAGAGGGCTGGTATACAAAAACAGGGATGTAATGATGAGGCTCTATAAGGCGCTGCTATGACCGCATTTGGAATATTGTTAGCAATTTTGGGCAACATATCTGAGGAAGGATGTGCTGGCCCTGGAGAGAGCCAAGAGGAGGTTTACAAGAATGATCCCAAGAATGCGTAGGTTAACCTATGATGAGCCTTTGTCGGCACTAGGCCTGTACTTGCTGGAATTTAGAAGAATGAGGGGGGACCTCATTGAAACATACAGAATAATGAAAGGCTTAGATAGAGTGAATGTGGAGAGGATATTTCCACTGGTGGGGGAGTCGAGGACTAGAGGTTATAGCCACAGAATTAAGGGACATTCTTTTAGGAAGGAGATGAGGAGAAATTTCTTTAGTCAGAGGGTGGCGAATCTCTTGAGTTCTTTGCCACAGAAGGCTATGGAGACCAAGTCAGCGGATATTTTTAAGGCAGAGATAGATTCTAGATTGGTACAGGTGTCGGAGGTTATGGGGAGAAGACAGGAAAATGGGGTTGGGAGGGAAAGATAGATCACCCATGATTGTAGACTTGATGGGCCGTATGGCCTAATTCTACTCCTATCCCTTATAATCTTATTAGATGAAAGGAACTGCAGATGCTGGAATCTTGAAGGAAAAAACACAAAATGCTGAAGTAACTCAGCGGGGCATACAGCATCTCTTGAGGACTTTAATCGACAACGTTTCAGGTTGGGACCTTTCTTCAGTCCCAACCCAAATCGTGACCAATGCATGTTCTACAGAGATACTGTTTGACCTCCAGCACTTTGTGTATTTTGCCCAGCATTGTATTAATGTTGAATGCAAGATAAATATTTGGAAGATCAATGGGGAATACATTTCTTGCCTTTTTCAAACTGCAATCTACTTGGAAGAACAACAAGATCTTTTTAACAATCATTTGGAAGATAGTATCTCTGACCATAGTACTCCCTCTAGACTAGTGGCATTTCATATGTAACTTTCTAAACTACTGGAGTATGAGCCTAAACAGGATGCAAAGTTATTTTGAGTCCCAACCCAAATCATCACCTCTCATGTTCTCCAGAGATTCTCCCCGACATGCTGAGTTACTCCTGCACTTTGTGTCTTCTTTGGTAAACCAGCATCAGCAGTTACTTGTGGCTCCATAGTATGAACCTATAGGATTGTGCAACGTCACCCATTCCTTCTCTCCAGAGATGCTGCCTGTCGCGCTGAGTTACTCCAGCATTTTGTGTCTACCTTGGATTGTGATCAAATATCTAATGTGAGAGCTGAACTTCCCTTGTGCTACCAATTTAGCCATATTAATCACAAATTCAGTAGTTATGAATAAGTTGTGTATGAATAAAGGCAAATGATAGTTTAGATTAGAGATACAGTGCGGAAACAGGCCCTTCGGCCCACCAAGTCCGCGCCGATCAGCGATTCCCGTACACTACCATTATCCTACGTGTAGCTCTGAATTACAATAGACTTATTATCATTGCACTAGTATTGTTCATTTTTTGAGTGTGTGTGTATATATCTATATACTATTAAAAGCCTCATCTTGTATGTATGTATACGTGTATGTGTGTGTGTGTATGTATGGCCATTGTGGCTAAGGGGATCAGAGGGTATGGAGCAGGCACGTGCCGTCAGGGTAGGCAAGGTAGGCACTGCCTACCCTGACTAAAATTATAACATAGTAATAACTAAATATAAATAATAAAGGCATGGGAGAATTATGCCTATGTAAGAGATCGATCTCTTCAGTAGGCATAATTCTCTGTGCCTATCATCCGCAGCGCTTGTAACACGGGAAGCTCTGTGCAGCCCACTTGCCGTCAGCGCTGCCTGAAGCCGTCACTTTCAAACGGGGCTGAAGGCAGCTGAAATTCTGCCTTTGCAACACTGGGCATGCACAGCGCAAGTTTCTTGCCGGGGTTTTCAAATATGGTTTGTCAATATTTTAAGTGTATGTTAGGTAACAAAGAGAGAAAATGGAGTTTGTGTACCAATACGGTGGTAAGTATATTTTGTGTTTATGTTTTTAAATACTGTATTTCCCGGGGTGTGGGGGTGGGGGGAGAGCTCCTTTCACAGCGTTTGGGGAGTCTGGCCCGGGGTAAAGTTGCGGGGAGGGCACGAATGTTATGAATGAGGGGATTGGGATAATGACACTTGCGTTGCTCCTTGCACGGAGGCGTGCAATGCCACCGCTTTGAGACCGGGGGGGTGGGGGGTGGAGAGAAGTAGCTCGGGTGGCTGAGCGGCCGCCGGGCCGGACAGCAGAACCAGCCGCCACCTTAGCTCCTTCTGCCAGTCCCCGCTCACCTCTGGCAGCTATCGGTCTAAAAACCTCTCTCCTGCCGCTCGCTGGCCTCACTCATGTCCTTAAATTCCGACAGCGCGATTGAGGTTACTCGGCAGTGGGAATTTAAGGATTTGCCGCTGACATGAGCGAAGTCGGCGAACGGCAGGTGACAGGTGTTCCGACGGAGAGCACTGACAAAGGTGAGCGGGCCGGCAGAAGGCTCTGAAGTGGCGGCCAGTTCTGCTGTCGGGTTCCGGTGGCCGCTCGCAGCTCCCCGAGCTGCTTCTATCCCCAGCTACAGCGCGTGGCTTCGTGCCCGGAGAGCTGCAGCAGCGGTGAGTGAGTGAGCTACTTGCAGTATCCCCGGCACCCTCCTTCTCAACACACGTGCCCACCCCACAACTTTACCCCTGGCACAGACTCTCCACATGCTGTGAAAGGAACTGTTCCACAAATTGGTCTAGGACTAGGAAGCCTTGGGCAAATTGAAATGTCACTGTTTTTATTTATTTAACCGAGAGAACAACCTGCGCATGCACGATTTAATTCTTTTTTAATGCGGACTGAGTGCCTACCCTGAGTAATTACTCACAGTACGTGCCTGGTATGGAGAGAAGGCAGGTACGGGATACTGAGTTGGATGATCAGCCATGATCATATTGAATGGCGGTGCAGGCTCGACGGGCTGAATGGCCTACTCCTGCACCTAATTTCTATGTTTTTCTACGTTTGTCAAAACGCTACGCTCTAGCGCTCAAATTTTCACACACTAATTACTTTTTTCTGTTCGATAAAATAAACAGTTTCACTTCACATTTCATGCTATATTTCACAAGTTATACAGTTTAAAAAATAATAGTTATAGTTATACAGTTTTGAAAAATACCCGAAACCACCTTTTAAACGAATTTCAACCCGCTTCCAAACGACTTTCCATCCGCTTCCCGTGACGTCACAGTGCCCCTCAAGGGAGGGAGTGGAAGGTAAGGCTGTACAATATGCTTTGAAATTAATACGGCCAACTCTCAATACCGTGGTAAAGGAATTCAATCCCACTTACAGACCAGCTCGGCTGGCTCGGCCCGCCTTGCTTTTATTCACTTTCTCCGCTCCGCTCGCTGGGCTCCCGTGTGAACGGGGTACTGATTGTGGATGATCAGCCATGATCACAGTGAATGGCAGTGCTGGCTCGAAGGACCGAATGGCCTTCTCCTGCATCTATTGTCTATTGACAAATTACAATTTTACTGAAGCCAGTTAACCTACAAACTTTGGAGAGTGGGAGGAAACCGGAACATCCCAAAGAAAACCCATGTGGTCAAAGGGAGAACATACAAGTTGCATACAGACCAAACCCAGGTCTCTGGCACTGTGTGGCAGCAACTCTATTGATGCACCACCGTGCCGCCCTTATTAAGGCGGAAATAGCAGTGTGTTGAAAAGTCTTTCAAATGTCTATATTGTGCAGCAACAGGTCTTTTCTTGCTTGAATGCGAAACCATGTTTCATGTTTTGAGATGGAGCGACTCCGAATGTTTAATTTCATTGTTTAATTTGTTTTCACACAACAGTCCCTTAGTGATGCCAATAAAACACAGCTTCAATCAGCGGCTGTTGCCACTTTACAACAGAAGGTACAAGACGTTTAAGCAGTTTCTGGCTGGGGTTCAACCATTCATTTTCTCAGCTTTCAGTTGACCAAGTCTTATTTGTCGTAGGTAAAGTTAAGTGCTACTTAGTCTCTATAGTGCATTGAAAGAAGGACTGGCACTACTTTGTGGCATGAGTGCACGCACTCACATAATTTGGCACTGTATTTGGCCTTCAAAAGAAAATTGGTGTAATTGATTTGCATCATTGCATACTGTGTGGATAAAAAGGGCCACAAATTCTTTAAAATAGCAAGATGAAGCTTGTTGAAAAGTACAAATAAATAACACATTTTCTAACTGGATGCTATTGACTTATGGTTGTCGCATCCATTTTGATAACAGACCAATTACAAATAAAACTTCTAACTAGTGTTCAGATGTAGACCTAATCATCCGTCTTCATTGCCAAGATTTAAGTTGAATACGATTTCACGATTTCTCAGTAGTTTGAGGTTTATGAAGTGGCTAAAATTTGGTTGTGTTAACAAGGAAGCGGCTCCTTGTGTCCTTCTTGATCAAGCTTTCTTATTCTTGGGTAAATTGGGTCAAATTCCCAGAATCCATAATAACAAGGAACTGCAGAATCAGTCTAGTCCCAACACTAAACATCACTTGTCCATTTTCTCCAGTGATGCTGCCTGACCCGCTGAGTTTCTCCAGCATTTTGTGCCTATCTTAGGAGCGGCAGATGCTGGTTTATACCAAAGAAAGACGCGAAATGCTGGAGTTACTCAGTGGGTCTGGCAGCATCTCTGGAGAACATGGATAGTTGATATTTCAGTGTCGGGACCCTTCTTCAGACTGATTGCGGGGTTGGGTGGGGGGTAAATAAAGCTGGAAAAGAGGGGCAGGACAGAACAAAACCTAGAGATGAAAAGTACAAAACCCAGAGATGAAAAGACAGCTGTGAGCCTGAAAGGATAAAGAGTTGTAATGGTATGAACGTTGATTCTCCATTTTTAGATAACTAACGCACAAACTCTCTCCTTCCCATTCTCCCTCAAGACCCCCTTCTTTCTTCGTCTCATTGACCGCACCAAGCTTCAGTGCATCCCTCAGCATGTGCTCCTGCAGTCTGAATTGGGCCAGTTGGCAACATTCCCTGACGGACATTTCGCTCTGCTGGGAGATCAAGTTGTCTCTCTCTTGTTCAGTTCCTTTTGAAGAGTACACTTTTGGAACATTGGCAGCAGTGGGTTCCAGATGACCTTTGATGCTCAGATGTTGTTCCGTGTTGAGTTCGACACTCAAGTGGTGATCAAGTCAACAGCACTTTCCTGTCGTGTGAACAGAATATTTGATGTAAATCATTGTGTCAATTATTCCAAAAGACACATTGGAGTAACTGCAGAATCAGTCTAGTCCCGACCCAAAATATCACGTCCATTTTCTCCAGAGACGCTGCCTGACCCTCTGAGTTTCTCCAGCATTTTGCGCCTATCTTAAGGAGCGGCAGATGCTGGTTTATACCAAAGAAAGACATGGAATGCTGGAGTTACTCAGCAGGTCTGGCAGCATCTCTGGAGAACATGGATAGTTGATGTTTCTCAATTGTTACCTCAAGAGCAGGCAACTAAATAGGATTCATTATGGAATCGATCAAATACAAAAGGTTAGCGACTTGTCAGAAATGTTGTTAACAATTTTGGGTAATTAAGATATTTTGCTTTTTTTTATGTCTGAAGTCCAATGTAAAAGATATGTTAAAGCAAATGGTGGGAATATTCAGCATCAGTGATTCAGCATCAGGGAAGCATTTTGGGTCAGGGACTTTTTCATTAAAATTGGGGAAAGATTACTTTGGGAAGGAGACAAAAAAGCTGATTTGTGTAATATGTGGGCGGTTGCTGAGCAGAGATAAATTATCAGTGTGATAGATAATGTAGTTTTGTCAAATATGCACAAAGCATGCTCCTCCCCTTAGAAACAAGGGGCGGCACGGTGGCGCCGTGGTTCAATCCTGACCACGGGTGCTGTTGGCACGGTGTTTGTATGTTCTCCCCGTCATCTGCGTGGGTTTTCCCCGGGATCCCCGGTTTCCTCCCACACTTCAAAGACGGACAGGTTGATAGGTTAATTGGTTTGGTATAATTGTAAATTGTCCCCAGTGTATGTATGCAGGGATCGCTGGTCAGTGCAGACTCAGTGGGTCGAAGGGCCTGTTTCCATGCCGTATCTCTAAACTAAACTAAGTGATTTTCGGCATGCCTGATAGTCATACAGTGTGGAAATGGGCCCTTTGGCCCAACTTGGCCCACACTGACAAACATACCAAATTTACAGTTGGTGTTAAAGAAGGAACTGCAGATGCTGGAGAATCGAGGGTTACACAAAAAGCTGGAGAAACTCAGCGGGTGCAGCAGCATCTAAGGAGCGAAGGAGATAGGCGACGTTTCGGGTCGAGACCCTTCTTCAGACTGGTCAGGGATCAGGGAAACGAGAGATATAGACAGTGATGTGGAGAGATAAAGAACAGTGAATGGAAGATATGCAAAAAAGTATTGATGATAAAGGAAACAGGCCATTGTAAGCTGTTTGTGGTGTGAAAATGAGAAGCTAGTGCGACTGGGGTGGGGGGGGGGGGAGATGGAGAAGGAATGTCAGGGCCCGAGGGCTGAGGGAGAGGTGGGGAGGGGGAGGGGGCAGTCTGGGTTAACAGAATTGAGAAAATTCAATGTTTAAGCCCAGAGGATGCAGACTCCCCAAGCGGAATATGAGGTGCTGTTCCTCCAACTTGCGGTGTTGCTCACTCTGGCCGTGGAGGAGGCCCAGGACCGAGAGGTCGGATACGGAATGGGAGGGGGAGTTGAAGTGCTGAGCCACCGGGAGGTCGGGTTGGTTATTGCGGACCGAGCGGAGGTGTTCGGCGAAACGATCGCCCAGCCTCCGCTTGGTCTCACTGATGTAGATCAGCTGGCATCTGGAGCAACGGATGCAGTAGATGAAGTTGGAGGAGGTGCAGGTGAACCTCTGTCGGACTTGGAATGACTGCTTGGGTCCCTGAAAGGAGTGGATGGGGGAGGTGAAGGGACAAGTGTAGCATCTCTTGCGGTTGCAAGGGAAAGTGCCCAGGGAAGGAGTGGGAGGGAGGGAAGGGAAGAATTGACAAGGGAGTTGCTGAGGGAGCGGTCTTTGCGGAAGGCAGGCAGGGGGGGAGATCTGAAGATTTGGCGAGTGGAGGGGTCACGTTGGAGGTGGCGAAACTGGCGGAGGACTATCTGTTGTATGCGCTGGCTGGTGGGGTGAAAGGTGAGGACCAGGGGGACTCGGCCCTTGTTATGAGTGGGGGAATGGGGAGAGAGGGCAGTGTTGCGGGGTATGGAGGAGACCCTGGTGCGAGCCTCATCTATAGTGGGGGAGGGGAAACCCCGTTCTCTGAAGAACGAGGACATTTGTGATGACTA
Source organism: Raja brachyura (assembly GCA_963514005.1). The sequence continues at coordinate 16,773,404 of OY740785.1, forward strand.
ATTTGTGATACCAAATCTACACTAGTCCTGCTTGCCTGTTTTTGGCCCATATCCCTCTAAACCAGTCCTATCCATGTACCTCTCCAAATGATTCTTAAACATTGTGATTGTACCTGCCTCAACAGCCTCCTCCGGCAGCTTATTCCATATGCTCACCACCCTCTGTGTGAAAAAAGTTACCCCTCAGTTTCCTATTAAATCCTCCCCCCTCCCCCATCTTAAACCTCTGTCCTCTGGATCTCGTTTCCCCAACTCTGGGCAAAAGACTCTGTGCCTCCACTCAATCTATTCCTCTCATGATGTTTGCAAAATGGTTTTGCTGACCCAGTTGAAAGTTTCCTGGCAAATGTCATATGACAATTTTTTTCTCGTGTTGGCTTCATTCCAACAACTGATCATTTTGAGTCTTGCCAGTTTTATTTCCCTAATTTTCAACATAGCCTGGGAAAAATGAAGTGGCATATCGGGGGAAACATATCTTAGTCCAGAATAAAGAAACCAAACACTGAGCGATTGAATAATATTCTGCCTTTGCCAACTTTGGCCTGAGAACATATGGAGGATGATAGTTTCAATGTTTTTGATTCTTTTTTAATTCAATGTCAAGTTTCAAGAATGCTTAAATTACAGAATAATGGCAAGAGCTGCCTCGGTTATCACAATGACTTTGGAAAGTACATGGAAAATTGACATATTTCACATAAATGAGTTTCCCAGTGCACAGTAGTTCCTCATAAATCCTCAACTTCAGAATTAATGGCAAATAATTTAATTATAGCAAGATAATATGTCTGGTTAGATAAATATAATGACATGCTCTGAATTTAATTACCCTCGATGGGTGAATGTGCAAGGGCATTGCTTGGCATAATACAAAGTCAATACTCCTGTGGTTTACTTGTCGTGCAGCACTTATCATTGATCTTAAAAAAATGCTGTGGGTAAATTGCTACACCTGATCTGGCCCCAAAAATTACTAAATATCTTGCTTCCGTTTTCTGTTGGTATTTGATCTTTTCGAGAATATAACGTGAATATCAACAGAATATATTTTACCCAGTGTGGGGGATTTCAGAACCAGAGGACAGAGGTTTAAGGTGAGTAGAAAAGGTTTAAGTGGAACCTTTTTAACAGAGTGGTGGGTATAGGGAACAAGCTGCGAGAAGAGGTAGTTAAAGCAGGTACTATAACATCATTTGGATATTTTGATAGGTATATAGATAGGAACAGTTTAAAGGGATATGGGCCAAACGAGGTGGTGGGCTAGCATATAGGGCATCTGGGTCTCCATGGACAAGTTGGTCTGAAGGGCCTGTTTCCGTGCTGTAAGATATCATGATTCTATGAGATAAAAGCAGGGTGGGATTAATTTGGTCTTTTTCCTGGTGTAATAAACTTTAATGGACTTTAAAGTTCATGTTCATAACTGAGTGAGATGTATCTGTTTCAGCAGACGAGGAAACCTGGTTGAATGAATGAATGATACTTTGGTTTGAACAATTACCACGTATCTTTGATAATTATTGCAATGGGGAACAATGATTCCTTTCAACAAGGAATGCCATAGGATGGATTTTGCAATGTATGGAAGAAAAGGTTGTTGGAATGAACTGCAGATGCTGGTTTACGCTGAAGATAGATACAAAATGCTGGAGTAACTCAGTGAGACTGGCAGCCTCTTTGGATAGAGGGAATGGGTGAAGTTTCGGGTCGAGACCTTTCTTCAGACTGAGTGTCGGGAGAGGGAGTTACAGACGTAAGGAAGTGTAAGAGATCAAAGGGAGATGCAGATCAAGGAAAATATGGAATAGACCATTGTTAGCTAGGAGAAGGTGACAATACGGCGCTGACTCAGATGCTTGTGACTTCTCAGAAACCAGGCCTGCTACATCAGAGACTTGTCCACAAGAAGACAGAAATCCCATTGACTTAAATTGCAAAGAGAAAAGCACAGCCAGTAAGGAAGATAAACATGGTGAAATGTAGACCTTTCTCAAGTTGATTCAATCAATGTAATCAGAGGGACAGTCAGACTGGTCTGACAGCCGGGAAAGGGAAGGGATAGAGAAAGAGTGGGAAAGCAAGGGTTACTTGAAGTTTGTTTGTTTCGCTGAACACCTCCGCTCAGTTTGCCTAAACCTACATGATCTCTCGGTTGCTAAACGCTTTAACTCCCCTTCCCATTCCCACACTAGCCTTTCTATCCTGGGCCTCCTCCATTGTCAGAGTGAGACCCAACACAAATTGAAGGAACAGCACCTCATGTTTTACCTGGGCAGCTTGAATATTGACTTCTATAACTTCGATCTGCATCCTTTGATCTCTTGCTCTTCCTTATCTCTGTAACTCCCTCTCCCCTGATGCTCAGTCTGAAGAATTGGTCTCGACCCGAAACATCACCCATCCCTTCTATCCAGAGATGCTGCCAGTCTCGCTGAGTTACTCCAGCATTTTGTGTCTATCTTCGGTGTAGTACAACAGCAGTTGGTTAAAGGTTTTTACATATTCTAATAGCAATATCTAAAGTTCTGCTGATATTCCAGTTGTATTATTTTTTAATTTGTTCAGCCCTGTTATCATTTAATGCATAAAAATAGGCTATCGCTATTTTCCTTTTCAATATTCCTTTGTCATCTTGATCAAGTTGGTCGATAAAACATTGATTCAGTCATATACAAATCTCCTCAATTCTCCTTGGGCCTGTACTGTGCCACCCAGCTAGATTTTAGCTGTGATTCAATGTATAACATCTATGTTTAGCAGCATTTAAAAATAGATCCATGCATTTACATGTACGTGTCTCATTTGATTATCCACTCTGAAAAATGCATTAGTTCTGGAATTTAGAAGATTATAGGAAATGGGGATTCTTTTAAAACATAAGGTTGGCATTAATTGTAAACCATCCAAGTCTCTGTGGGTTCAGTTGAATTGCAATAGGCTTAGAAAGCCCCTTGGGTAATTTTAAATGATGTGAAATGAGAGGTTCTTGGGACTTCCAGCATTCCCTTGTGACTTCTATCATAAAATCCAGCTGCCTCAACTCCATGACGTAAAACAAGGGGGGCTGCCATTGATTTGGGCTGTACTTCAAGTAATCGTGTTCATTCATGTGCTTGTATTCTTTACAGCTTGAGTATTCAATGTTTTCTACCAAAACACTAGATTTGGTCTAATTCAGATGTAGAACCATAACTTCAATGTTCATGAAGCGTTGGAGTGAAATCGGACAAAAGTTAACAAGTCAAAAGAAGAGATGTTTTAATAGATGAGGAAAAGCTTTATCAAGGAATTGCGTTTTAAGAAATGGGAGAGGGTGTATGAGATGTGAAAGTTATGCCTGGCCATCCTTGACTTAAAGCTTTCACAGCTCGGACACCACCACCATTGGGGCAAAGAAAATGTTGAATGAACATGCGGCATTATTGAAGGAATACTAACTACACAAGGATTGTTAGTTATAATCATACAGTATGGAAATAGGCCCTTTGGCCCAACATGCCCACACCGACTAACATGTCCCATCTTCACTAGTCCCACCTGCCTGCATTTGACCCATATTCCTCTTAACCTGATCTATCTCGACCCGAAACGTCCCCCCTTCAGAGATGCTGCCTGTCCCACTGAGTTACTCCAGCTTTTTGTGTCTATCTTTTATCCATATACCTGTCTAATTGTTAAACGTTGCGATAGTCCCTGCCTCAACTACCTCCTCCGGCAGCTCGTTCCACATACCCATGATCTGTTGTATGAAAAAGTTACCCCTCAGATACCTATAAAATATTTCCCCTCACACCTTAAACTAATGTCCTCTGGTTCCCAATTTCTCCCACTCTGGGTAAGAGACTGTGCGCCCACCGGATCTATTCCTCTCATGATTTTATACACCTCTGTAAGATCACCCCTCACCCTCCTACGCTCCAGGGAATAGAGTTGGTAGAATGCCGGAGTTAAGAGAAACAGAGTTCTGAAAATAAGGATAAGAATTTGAGCCTTTAAGTCATTGGTGTAGGTCAGCGTGTGTGAAGTTAAGGATAAGTGCAGCAGAGTTTTGTTTGGCCTCTTGGTCAGGGGAAAGGGTAGAATTGCAGGAGGTGGGGAGAAGGTTGAAGTGAATGATCTGGAGGAATTGACACCAATTATTTTTTTCATTGTACCTATCCCTCACCATAAGTGCAAAGACAATAAACTTAACTTGAACTTCATTAGGAGTTTGACTATGAGGCAACTCGGTGGAAACACGATATTCAAAGTGGAATTAGCAAGGACTTGTGGTGGAGATAATATGATGCCAAAGGCTCAGATTGATCTCCAAGATATTAAAAGCTCGGGTCCACCCAATACAATCATCAGAGGAGGCGATGAATTGGCAGCTAGGGAATCAAAAAGGCACCAGAACATAAACTATGGCCAGAATGCCTGGTTTAGGTTTAGGTACCAAAGCACAATGGAAAACTTGTTTATTATGCTATCCAAACAGATGAGATACAGTGCCCACCATAATGTTTGGGACAAAGACCCATCATTTATTTATTTGCCTCTGTACTCCACAATTTGAGATTTCTAATAGAAAAATGCACATGTGGTTAAAGTGCACATTGGCAGATTTTATTAAAGACCATTTTTTATACATTTAGGCATCACCATGTAGAAATCACGGCTGTGTTTATACATAGTCCCCCCCATTTCAGGTAACTATAATGTTCGGGACACATGGCTTCACAGGTCTTTATAATTGCTCAGGTGTGTTTATTTGCTTCCTTAATGCAAGTGCAAGAGAGCTCTCAGCACCTAGCCTTTCCTCCAGTCTTTCCATCACCTTTGGAAACTTGTATTGCTGTTTATTAACATGAGGACCAAAGTTGTGCCAATGAAAATCAAATAAGCCATTATGAGACTGAGAAATAAGAATAAAACTGTTGGAGACATCAGCCAAACCTTAGGCTTACCAAAATCAACTGTTTGGAACACCATTAAGAAGAAAGAAGAAAGAGAGCACTGGTGAGCTTACTAATCGCAAATGGACTGGCAGGCCAAGGAAGACCTCCACAGATGATAACAGAAGAATTCTCTCTATGATAAAGAAAAGTCCCCAAACACCTATCTGACAGATCAGACACACTCTCAGGAGTCAGGTGTGGATTTGTCAATGACCACTGTTCGCAGAAGACTTCATGAACAGAAATACAGAGGCTACACTGCAAGATGCACACCACTGGTTTGCTGCAAAAATAGGATGGCCAGGATACAGTTTGCCAAGAAGTACTTAAAAGAGCAACCACAATTCTGGAAAAAGGTATTGTGGACGGATGAGACGAAGATTAACTTATATCAGAGTGAGGGCAAGAGCAACGTATGGAGGAGAGAAGGAACTGCCCAAGATCCAAAGCGTACCACCTCATCTGTGAAACACGGTGGTGGTGGGAGGGGGGGGTGTTATGGCCTGGGCACGTATGGCTGCTGAAAGTACTGGCTCACCTATCTTCATTGATGATACAACTGCTGATGGTAGAAGCATAATAAATTCTGAAGTGTATAGACACATCCCATCTGCTCAAGTTCAAACAAATGCCTCAAAACTCATTGGCCGGCGGTTCATTCTACAGCAAGACAATGATCCCAAACATACTGCTAAAGCAACAAAGGAGTTTTTCAAAGCTAAAAATGGTCAATTCTTGAGTGGCCAAGTCAATCACCCGATCTGAATCCATTTGAGCATGTCTTTTATATGCTGAAGAGAAAACTGAAGGGGACTAGCCCCCAAGTATGGCTTTGATGCCCCCAGGGAAAAGCCTCAGTGAGCAGTCATTCATGATGTGTGGGATGGTCTGGTCTGGAATGTCTGCAGTCGCAAGCAGGGCTGTCAGTCATCCCCCACTTATGCAGGTGATGGGCTGTTCTTGCATGGAAGGTGCGGATTCTGTTCAGGGTTAGCCATTGCTTGTGATGGAGGTCAAAACCCGGTGGTTTCACTGTGGGGTCTGTGATGACCTCTCCGTAGTTGGTGTTGACATCTTTCCGGGCTCTGCGCCACTCAGTCTTGGAGTCAAAGTCTTCCATGGATTTAATAGAAGGGTTTGCGGGACTTCAGACGCATGTTGGGCAGATTGTTCAAGTCAGCATGGATGGGAAGGTCAGGGTTAGCCTCGATGGTGCACCAATCTCCAGTGCAGAGTGGAGAGCCAGTGAGATTGCATCGCCTGTTGATCTATTGTGGTGGTAAGAAAATTGTAGTGGGTCCAGGTTCTTGCTGAGGTAGGAGTTGTTATGCACCATAACCAACTGCTCAAAACGCTTAATTGCCATGGTTGTTAGTTAGTCTGTATTCATTGAGGCATGTCACCTTACTCTTTACTTTAGTACTTTTACTTTGGAGGTGCAGCGTGGAAACATGCCCTTCGGCCCACCAAGTCCGCGCCAGCCAGTGATTGCGCTGTACACTAGCAGTATCCTACAAACTCGGGACAATTTAAAAGTTTACCGAAGCCAATTAACCTACAAACCTGCACGACTTTGGAGTGTGGGAGGAAACCGTGCTCCCACAGAAAACCCACGCGGTCGCAGGACGAACGTACAAATTCCGTTTTGACAGCACCTGTGGACAGTATAAAACCCAGGTCTTGGGCATTGTCCGACAGCAACTCTATCACTGTGTCGCCTCCTTCTTAGGCACCAGTATTGTTGATGTCCTTTTAAACCAGGCAGGACCCGCAGACCTCAGTAATGGAGGTTGAAGGTATCCGTAAAAATTCCAGCTAGTTGGTCCGCGCAGGAAACAAACAGCTAGACCATCAGGGAGTAAGACAGTTTCCGAGGTTCACCCTACTGCAGAATGTAAAGCCTCAGGAAAACACACTGTTGACATGAAGAATTAGTTCTACATTCAGTTTCACATAACAAATGGTAGTTACCATAGATTTTGTTGGTATTATGTCTGTTGTGCTAAGTAAACCTCGTGTACCATACGGTTTACTTGGGAATAGTTTGTATATTGGTATTAGTCATTTTCAGACCATGATGATTTTAAATCAATTGGTTTGTGCTTTCTTAGACTAGACAGTAGTTCAGATCTAAGATGGACACAAAGTGCTGGAGTAACTCAGCGGATCAGGCAGCATCTCTGGACTGAAAAGAAGGGTGATATTTTGGGCGGGACCTAGAAGTGCCCCGAATTAAAACATCACCCATCCTTTTTCTCCAGAGATACTGCCTGACCCCTGCTGGGTTACTCTGGCACTTTGTGTCTATCTTTTGTATATACCAGCATCTGGTTCTTTGTTTTTACATAAAAAGACCTCTTCAGTTATTATTGTAATTCTGCTCTTTTTGAGGTGATTTGCTTTAAACTGCGGGAGAGAGGGGTATCTGTCTCGCCTGTTTCTGGATCTCATTTTCATAGGCATTTTTAAACGATTAGATCATGAGGCACAATGAAATGTTCTTGTTCTTGCTGTAATTTACAATAAATCCGCCAATAGGAAAATAGTGCACATGCATTTTAAACTCTTGCATATCTTATTTATTGGAAATGTACATCGAATCAAATCTGTTTTTGAGTTAGAAATAGTCATTAATATTGCATTGACAATAGTTCACAACTTTTCATTGTTTTTAATCTAAAGTTTTTGTTTGTTTGATTCGCAGAATTTTTGTGCAGAGAGTGCCCAAAGATACACATTTATTTCGACCGTGTAAATGTGAAAGAAATTCCAGAGGAAACTATTTTCCTGAAGAGATGGTTACATGAACGTTTCGAAATTAAAGACAAGTCAGTAATGGTATTTTTTGAAATATGGTACTCTTACAATAAATAATGTCTGCAGGTGCAGCTGGAGACTTAAGGGGTGGCACAACTGTAGAGTTGCTGCCTCACAACATCACAGACCCGGGTTCTATCCTGACTACGACTGCAGTCTGCACAGAGTTTGTCCGTTCTCCCTGTGACTGAGTGGGTTTTCTCCAGGTGCTCTAGTTTCCTCCCACGTTCCAAACACATGCAGGTTTGTAGGTTAATTGGCTTCTCTAAATTGTCCCTAGTGTTTGGGATGGGGTAGCATAGGACGAGTGTATGGACGATTGATGGCCGGTATGGACTCAGTGGGCCAAAGGGCCTGTATTCACATTGTATGTCTAAACTAAACTAAATGAGCAGGTCATGCAATTTCAAAGATTTTTCACAACATATAATCCCAGTTACTTTTTAAGAACTCAAGTTCAAGTTCACATTTACTTGTCACATGCACCATTTACAGTACAGTGAAATGAGTTACCATACAGCCATACAATCAAAAAGAGCACAATACACAATAGAATTTAACATAAACATCCACCACAGTGGAATCAACATTCTTCACTGTGATGGAAGGCAATAACTTTCAGTCAGACTTCCTCCTTTGTTCACTGTGGTGGGGGCCATGAACCCTCTGTAGTCGTCGCTACAGACGGCCCGACGTACAAACCCTGTCGTCGGGATGATCGAAACTCCGATGTCAGGACTGGTCGGAACACGCATTCTGCTGCTTAGAGTTCCCGAATTGGCCACTTTCTTACTGGAGACCGTGGCTTCACGATGTTATAGGCTGCAGGCCGGCGGTCGGAGCACTTCTTCTGGCGATCCCTGGCAAGGGATCGCCCCGCTCTGCGATGGAAAGTCCATGCCGCACCCGCGGCTAGAAGCTCCGCAGACCGCGGCTTCACGATGTTATAGTCTGCAGGCCAACTATCGGAGCACTTCTTCTGGCGATCCCCGGCAAGGGATGGCCCCGTTCCGCGATGGTAAGTCCGCCGTGCCTGCTACTGAAGCTCTAGGCCGGTCTCTGAGAAAGGCCGCACCAAACCAGTTGTTAGGCCGTGAGGGGGGCGAAGATGCGACAAAGAGAAAAGTCACATCTCCGTCGAGGTAAGTGACTGAAAAACTGTTTCCCCCTATTCCCCACCCTCCACCCCCCACACTAAAACATACATTTAGACATACTAAAAAATGTACATTTAGACATACTAAAAACGTGAACTTGAACACCTCAGCTGCCTTAATTGTGTGCTGCTAGTATCTTAGAGGGAAACTGGTCCTTCGGCCCACCTGGTCCATGACGACTATCAAGCATTTACAGTAATCCCACCCTAACCAATTTTATTTCCAATCATTCCCATCCGCTCTCACCAAACCCCTATCTATCATCAACTTACCCAGGTTAATAATCTGCTAAACTATGCATTTTAGAGATATGGAAAGAAACTGAAGCACTGGGAGGGAACCCATGGAGGGGTTCATTGGAGAAGAAGGGTCTCGACCCGAAATGTCACCCATTTCGTCTCTACAGAGATGCTGCCTGTCTGCTGACTTACTCCAGCATTGTGTGTCTATCTTCAAATTGAAATGGAACCCTGAACAACCTATTGTGTGAGTGCCTAAACATAGTCATGGAGCATACAGCACACCCACATGAACTTATGATGAGTATTTGAACGCACTGGGCCTGTACTCGCTGGAGTTTAGAATGATGAGCGGGGGGGCTCATTGTAACTTACTGAATAGTGAAAGGCCTGGATAGAGTGGATGTGGAGAGGATGTTTCCACTAGTGGGAGAATCTAGGACCAGAGGCCATACCCTCAGAATAAAAGGACGTACCTTTAGAAAGGAGATGAGAAAGAATCTTTGTAGTCAGAGGGTGGTGAATCTGGTATTCTTTGCCACAGACAGCTGTGGAGGCTAAGTCAATGGATATTTTTAAGGCAGAGGTTGATAGATTCTTGATTAGTAACGGTGTCAGAGATTATGGGGAGGAGAATGGGGTTGAGAGAGAAAGGTAGATCAGCCATGATTGAATAGCAGAGTAGACTTGATGGGCCGATTGGCTTAATTTTGTTCCTTGAACTTGTGAACTTGCCCACACTGACCGTTGGCATATTGGACTAATTCCATTTGGCCCATAGCCCTCTAAACCTTTCCTATCCATGTATCTGTCCCAATATCCATTCTTAGTCAGGTGCCAACAAATGGGAACATCACCTCTGTGTTAAGATTCATTGTAGCATCAGCATTTCATTTTTTAGTTACCAAAACATTTATTCTGTGCCCTCTGTATTAGATGATCCAGAGTTAAACGACCAACAGTGGCTGAGCCCATTGTTGTACTATTTATTCTCTAATGTGCTCAAAACTACGATTCTTATTAAAATGCATGTATTTGAGCTGTTCTATTTACATACACCTTAGGTTCCATAAAGTGTAACCTGGAGTAACTTATTAAATGCTCTTGGGCATTGTATGGCTAAGTTGGCTAAGGACTTGGGGGTAGCATAGACTGACAAGCCTGTTTCTGTGAACCCAAAATGATTGTCTGTGATACTACTGGGAATGTTTTTCATGCTCAGGACAGGTTTCTTGTGGACGCTGTGAATTTGTCTCAGTTTGCAAATTCTCCAAAAAGTGCCACTTTTTACTACTTCATCCCCCTTCCTCCTCGCCCCCACCCCAAATGTTCTATCACAGCCTAATGTCATGAAACGTCAGAACAAGCTTCAATAGTTTAGTTTGTTATCACGTGTACCAAGGTAAAGGTTTTGTTGCATGCCAACCAGTCAGCGAAAAGATAATACACAATTTCAGTCGAACCATCCACAGTGTACAAATACATGATAAAGGGAAATTTAGTGCAAGGTAAAGCCCGATCAAAGATTGTCCGAGGGTCACCAGTGAGGTAGATAGTAGCTCAGGACTGCTCTCTAGTTGGTGGTATGATAGGCCAGTTGACTGATAACAAATGAGAAGAATCTGGAGGTGTTGGTTTTCACATTTCTATGCCTCTTGCCTGATGGGAGAGGAGGGAAGCATTGTATTAAAATATTCTACATTGCTGGGCATTTAGATCATCAGCACAAGCGCCTTCAGGAACCATATTATTGTTGATGTAAGGTCACCATATCAACTGTAGTATAGTTTATTATCACGTGCACCGAGGTACAGTGAAAAACATTTTTAGTTGCTTGCATCAGTCAGCGGAAAGACTTCATGATTACTCTCAAGCTGTCCACAGTATGCAGATACAGGATAAAGGGAATAACGTTCAGTGCAAGATTTAGACCAGTAAACTTCGATTAAAGATAGTCCATGGGTCTAGATAGCAAGGTACTCTGTACAGAGATGTTTGGTGTGTTATTTTGCACTTAATATCTCGGCACCTGGTCCGATTCTGCAGTCTCCATTTAGTTTATGCTTTAATGTGAGTGCAGAAAATTATACTGACCCAAGGAAGCATTAAAGAACAAAGGATGAAGATCATGGTCAGAATTGTGTACACTATCAATACTCTTAATCATGTGACATAATTACTTATTTCTTTTGAAATTATTAAGAATATGCATGTATATTTTTACTGTTTTTCTGTTGAATAAAAAACATCAAGCGCTGGCTGCAGTTCACTGTCATTAAAGCGATCCTGATATCAGGTCACAACACATCCCACTGCCTCTATGGATGCTGAGTTCTTCTGGCGGTTTGCTGTTTGCTCCAGATTCCAGCATCTGCAGTCTCTGGTGCCACCATTGTTATCCACCATTGCTGCCTTTCTTAGTATAGTTTAGAGATATGGTATGGAAAAAACAGGCCCTTCAGCACACCAGCGATCACCCGTACACTAGTTCTATCCTACACACACGAGGAACAATTAACCTACAATCCTGCATGTCTTTGGAATGTGAGAGGAAACTGGAGCACCCTGAGAAAACCCACAGGGTCACGGGAAGAATGTACAAACTCCACAGGCAGCACCCGTAATCGGGATCGAACCCGGGTCTCTGGCGCCGTAAGGCAGCAACTCTTCAACTGTGCAGCTGTGTCACTGTGCTGCTCTGTCATGCGATAGGCAAATATTTCTCAGGGCATTAGGATAACTCTGACCATCTACAAAGTTGCACCGTGTGACCTTTAATGTTGACGTGAAAGGTCAGTGGTTTCATATCTTGTCCAATGATGGGTTTTCTGACGGTGCAGAACATTGTCAGGTTCTCTGGACTGGGACAGAAAGCGTAATTACCTAACGCATAGAACTGCAGAACCATGGAGAACAAGAGCAGAACCATGGAGCAAGCAGGATCTACTCCAATGCACCAGAATAAGAAAGTGATCCTTGTATTACATGGGTTTGCAATGCGATCTAACCTTGAAGAAAATGTTAAACTGGAAGTTGAGCAACGCCAAAGTAGACTATGCCAGTGGAAGTTTTTGTATCAGTTTAATTCACTCTTCAGGAAAAACATGATAACCATCTAAACCGGAATGGTATCCTTGATGCAAAGTCTTTAATAAGTACATGTTGCCCTCAGGATTAATGGCGATCCCAGGACAGTCCTTGCTCCAGACTGTCAATCTCAAGAATTTGTAATGCTGATTAGGCATGTTGCCACGTGAAATTTTCTGAGCCTGTTAGCGAGCAGGGTTCCTCTTATTTATCAGAGCCAACTTTGAATTCATAAGTTCGAGTAGCAGAATTAGGCCATTCATCCCATCAAATCTATTACACCATCCAATCATGGCTGATCTATCTTTTCCTCTCAACCTCATTCTCCTGATTTTGTCCCATTACCCCTGACACTCTTACTATTCAAGAATCTGTCAATCTCCGCCTTAAAAATATCCATTGACTTGGCCTTCACTTCCATCTGTGGCAAAGAATTCCACATATTCACCACCCTCTGACTGAAGAATTTCCTCCTCATCTCCATTCTAAAGGTATTTCCTTTTATTCTGAAGCTATGTCCTCTTTTCCTACTCTCTCCCACTTGTGGAAACATCCTCTTCACATTCACTCAACCCAGGCCTTTCATTGTTTGGTAAGTTTCAATGAGGTTTCCCCCTCATTCTTTTAAATTCCAGCGAGTACAGACCTGGTGCCGTCAAACGCTCATCATATGTTAACCATGAATTTGTGCTTACAGCTGCAAGTTTCAAGATACGGTATGTGCAAGAGGGAAGCAGTTTAGCTTTTGGGACATGTTGCTGTTCTCTCTGACTTGCCTTGGAGCTTCCATTGTTGTCCTATTTGACCACCCCTCTCTGACAGATTGCTTACAGATTTCTACGAGGCAGATGATGAACAGAAGCGACACAAATTTCCCGGAGAAGGACGCCACTCACAGTTGAGCCTTATGAGGACTCTACCATCCCTGCTCTTTCTTTGTGGTCTGACAGTTCCCATGCTCGCGACAGAAACTGGAAGGAAGATTTATATGAAGACTTGGCTTTACGGGACTTTAATCGGCTGGTTATGGGTGAACATTAGTCCTTAAAACTCCAACCCTCGAAGTTTGAATTATATAGAATAATCTGAACATAATTGCTTATATAGCATTTTTTGGAAGTTACCTTTAAACTGGGATTTCTAAATTGCTCTTGACGAAATTTTATATTCTAATGAAAAACATTTGCCTTAATGACCATATTACAGTAATTCACCTGTTTAGTATGGCTGTAATATAGTGGTAATAATTTACCTGCTCAATGTAATTGTAGAGCCCTGATGTGTTTCTGTGTATTTTGAAGAAGAAAATGTCTTTTGTTTCGAGGATTTGTATGGTGTACGATTGGAACATGATGGGGAAGGTGCTTGATTTGATGTTACAAGTAGCTGCAGGTGTATTGTGTGTGTCGAGGGACAAAACTTGCTGACATTGTAATTGTTTGCATCGAGTCTTCTATTTAACGCTGTACATTAAGGAAAGGGTCTTTAATTGTTTGTGTTTCATTGCATTTTGTTCTAAATTAAGGGTGTCATTACAACCATTTTATTGCATCGGTGCTTTGAAATGATAAAGGAGCTCGATCTGATTCATGGTCCTTTACTCTCCCTAAATATTTTACCTTTAAATTGTTCTGTCAAGAGCATTTCCATGACGATATAATCACTTTGGAGCATGGGTTATTTGTGGAGGGGAAAAAATCAAATCATTTTTTGGTGTGATGGTGAAAGATGGATGAAACGCTTAATTTCAGTTACTACTTAGTTCTGTAAACCAATGAATTTTAAAGATACATGATTACTGTGGCATTTCAGGTTGTATGTGTATGTACTAAATGTACATAAACGGTCACGTTGTTGGACTGAAACCATTTGTTGTCCTTGGTGTATTCATCTCCTTGAATACCATCATCTGAGGCCATCTCCATAGCACTGGGAAATCAAGTGGGTAACACGACATTGACCCGAAGTAGATAAATGCTGAAGAGTCTTCCGCTCATCTGTTTCCTCATTGTATTGCCTAGTGATTGTCAACTCTTAACTGTGATGCCTTGATGTGCCGATTACTGTATTTACAGAAAGCATGTGCCTTTTAGCCTATAACTGACAGATCCATTCTCAATACTGCTATCAATGACTGGCAGTCTTAAGAGGAGCATATCTGAAATGCATCACAATTACAACCAGCGGCCGCATTGATGTATGGAAAAGCCGTACTCTGACTCGTGGGCGCAGGAAGCAAGGTTAAATCTTTCTGAAGATAGACGCGAAATGCTGGAGTAACGCAGCGGGGCAGGCTGCAATTCTGGAGAGCAGGAAAGGGTGACGTTTTGAGTCAAGACCTTTCTTCAGACATGATCTGAAAAAGTCTCCCATTCCTCTTCTCCAGAGATGCTGCCTGTCCTGCTGAGTTACTCCAGCATTTTGTGTCTATCTTCGATGAACAACCAGCATCTGCAGTTCCTTTCCACACATTAAATCTTTGTGTGATTTCTCCCTCCGAAATGTACAGGAAAAACCCATTCTGTCCAAGTGTACAAATCCTGACTTTTTAATCTTGCTGAAAGTTTTATAATTCCTCCGAGTGCTCTTTGAGTGCCCCTGCTATTGGAATACTGTTTCAGGATGCTTATGAGTTCAACCCATTCTTAATTTTGCTTACCTCAAATAACAATACAAGCAAAGTAAGTCTGTATAAATTGTGGATGTTATCACTGGCATGAATACATACCCTGGATCACTTTTCCCAAGAGCACAATTGTGGGCTGAAGGAAAGTGTTATCAATGTTATTACATATTTTCAGGAGAATTCAAATGGTGCAGTGCCAATGTGATTAATCCTAGTTCCTAAAACGTAATAGAAATCACCTTTAATGCAGGTGGGTTCAATTTTTTAAAGCACATTTGTTTTAATACACAGTATGTTTACAACATCTCCGTACCATAGATTTGCATGCAGATTTTTTATTTTTTTCAGCTTTTTTTAAGCACTATAATTTTGTGTATCATGTTGCATAAATAAATTCTGATTAAAATTTAACATCTCCATATCTGATTTTTAACTTTGATTTTTCCAGAACAGTATTCGACCGTGATCTGCTTGTTTCTATTCCCTTCCTAGATAAAGTATTTGCAATCATGGCAATGGAATGTTGTTGGAAATGTTTTGGAACTACTGTTTAACATAGAAACGTAGACAATAGGTGCAACAGTAGGCCATTTGGCCCTTCAAGCCAGCACCATCATTCAATATGATCATGACTGATCATCTAAAATCAGTACCCCGTTCCTGCTTTTTCCCCATATCCCTTGATTCCTTTAGCCCAAAGAGCTAAATCTAACTCTCTCTTGAAAACATCCAGTGAATTGGCCTCCATTGCCTTCTGTGGCCGAGAATTCCACAGATTCACAACTCTCTGTGTGAAAAATAAATCCATCATCACAGTCGTAAATGGCCTACCCCTTTTTCTTAAACTGTTTCCTCTGGTTCTAGACTCCACCAACGTCAGGAACATCTAGCCTGTCCAATCCTTTAAAAATTGTATATGTTTCGATAAGATCCTATCTCATCCTTCTAAAGTCCAGTGAATACAACCCATTCTTTCATCATATGACAGTCCTGCCATCCTGGGAATTAACCTGGTGAACCTACTCTGCACTCCCTCAATAGCAATAATGTCCTTCCTCAAATTAGGAGTCCAAAATTGCACACAATACTCCAGGTGAGGTCTCACCAGGGCCCTGGACAACTGTATAGGACCTCCTTGCTCCTAAACTCAAATCCTCTCGCGATGAAGGCCAACATGCCATTAGCTTTCCTCACTGCCTGCTATACCTGCATGCTTACTCACAGTGACTGATGTACAAACACACCCAGGTCTCATTACACCTCCCCTTTTCCTAATCTGACACCATTCAGATAATAATCTGCCTTCCTGTTCTTGCCACCAAAGTGGGTAACCTATAGTTTATCCACATTATACTGCATCTGCCATGCATCTACCCACTCACCCAATCTACCCAAGTCGCCCTGCAGCCTCATAGCATCCTCATCGCAGCACACACTGCCACCCAGCTATGCGTCATCTGCAAACTTGGAGATGTCACATTTAATTCCCTCATCTAAATCATTAATATATTTTGTGAATAACTGGGGTCCCAGCAGCGAGCCTTGCGGTACCCCACTAGTCGAGGTTTCAAGGTCAGTTTGTCACATGCACCAATTAAGGTACAGTGAGTTTGAGTTATGACACATTCATACTAAGTGAAAATCAACAAGACACACAACCACATAAAAGTTAACATAAAAATCCATCACAGTGGATTCCACATTCCTCACTGTGAAGGAAGGCAATAAAGTTCAATCTTCTTCCTCTTGTTCTCCCGTGGTCAGGGCAATCAAACCATCCACAGTCGAGGCCATCAAAGCCCCCGTAGCCAACGAACAAAGCCGTCATCAAAGGGTGATCGAAACTGCCGCGTCGGGGTGGTTGAAACTCTATCCGTGGCATGAAGCTCATGAATCGAACACTTCTTACCAGAGACCACGTGCTTCACGGTTAAAGTCCACAGGCCCCGCCGTTAGAGCTTCGATCCCCTTAAAGGGATCGCAAGCTCCGGGATGTTAAAGTCCCGCAGACCCCCACGGCTTGGAGCGCCCGTCGGTCTCCAGGAAAGGCCGCCAACTCCACGATGTTAGGTCGCAGTGCGGACGGAGATACGATGCGGAAAATAATTGTATCTCCGTTGAGGTAAGAGATTGAAAAAAAAGTTTCCCCCAACCCCTCCCCCCCCCCCCACCCTCCACATAAAACAAACCAAGGAACACTAAAACATACTTTTTAACACATACTAAAAATAACAAAAAGAAAGGACAGGTAGACTATTGTTAACGAGGCAGCCAATGTTAGCAAGTCACTGCCTGCCTTTCTGAAAAGGACCCGTTAATTCCTACTCTTTGCTTGCTTCCTGCCTGCCAACCAGTTCTCTTTCCATGTCAATACCCCACCCCCAATACCCTGTGCTCTTATTTTGCACACTAATCTCTTGTGTGGGACCTTGTCAAAGGCTTTTTGGGTCCAGATACACCACATCCACTGGCTCTCCCTTATCCATTCTACTTGTTACACCCCCAAAAAATTCCAGAAGATTAGTCAAGCATGATTTCCCCTTCACAAATCCATGCTGACTTTGACCGATCCTGTCACTGCTTTCGAAATGCGTTGCTTAACATATTTAATAATCAACTTCAGCATCCTCCCCACTACCGATGTAAGGCTAACTAGTCTATAATTCCCCGGTTTCTCTCTTCCTCCTGTCTTTAAAAAGTATAATGCTATTTTGGCTATCCTCTAGCCCACAGGATCTGATCTGGAGTCGAAAGAACATTGGAAAATGATCGCCAATGCATCCACGATTTCTGGGGCCACCTCCTTGAGTACTCTGCAGAACATCAGGCCCTGGGGATTTATCTGCCTTCAGTCCCAACAGTTTGCCTAACACCATTTCCTGACTAGTGGATTCCCTTCAGTTCCTCCCTCCCATTAGATCCTCGGTCCTCTAGTATTTCTGGGAGATTGTGTCTTCCTGAGTGAAGACAGAACCAAGGTACATGTTTAACTGTTTTGCCATTTCCTTGTTTACCGTTATAAATTCTGATTTAAGTTAGATGAAGCCCTTTAGAACAATTTATACATGGACGGCATTTATCTTAGTATTGATTAATATTAAGTATGCAGTCAGGCTGTTGATCTAAAAATCCCCAGATGTTTCTCTGTGTTTCCTTTGCAAATAGATGGAAAATATTGCCATCTTGCTGCAGAGTACGAAACTTGTTTATTTTCACTACTGGAGTCGTACAGCGTGGAAACAGGCCCTTAGGCCCAACTTGCCCATGCCAACCAAGATTCTCTATCTACACTAGTCCCACCTGACCATGTTGGGTCTATATTCCTCTAAACCTTTCCTGTCCAAATGTCTTTTAAATGTTATTATAGTACCTGACTCGACTATATACCCACGACCCTCTGTGGAAAAAGTTGTCCCTCAGATTCCTATTAAATTTTTCCCCTCTCACTATAAACCTATGTCGTTAGGTTCTTGATTCCCCTATGCTGTGCAAAGGGCTCTGTGCATTGACCCTATCTATTCCCCTCGTGATTTGATACACCTCTATAAGATTGCCCCTAGCCTCCTACGCTCCAATGAATAAACACTTGCCTGCCCAGGCTCTCCCTATAGTTCAGGTCCTCAAGTCCTGGCAAAATCCTTGTTAATCTTCTCTACACTCTCTTCATCATAACAGCATCCTCAAATTGCATTGGCACGTCGAACAAAGCAAAGTGTGAAGCAATAGACAATAGGTGCAGGAATAGGCCATTTGGCCCTTCGAGCCAGCACCGCCATTCAATGTGATCATGGTTGATCACATTGGCCATAATATGAGATTTTCATCATCTGGCTCCTCTCAAACAAAACAGTAATTGCCCTTTCCCCTGTGATCTGCCCCAAACTTGTGATTCTGTTTTGTTTTCAATTCCTGCCTCCACCATAAATCAGTAAAAAATCTTTCCGGAGTCGAGTTATAAATGGTACATTCTCATGGATTTTATATTCACAGCAGATCGTAAGCCAACAATTTCTAAATGGGGCTTGAGAAGAGGCTCTTGTGGTTTGAAAAAACACATATAGAATGAATATTGGCTTATGGTGAGGTCACTCAACTTCCTGTTCCCATTCAAGAAGAATTGGCAACAAGTATTACGAGAGAGGCTGAAGATATTTTTTGATGCAACATTGCATTCATAGATGGCCTGAAGCTCTTGTTTGACATGACCAAACACTTTGGTGTTGAGTTCCATGAATGTACTGTACTGGTAAATACGCCTCTTGGGATTTATTGATGACTTGTTGCCAATTTAGGCACTTCCTCCCACGTAGAAGAAATACACTTTAACTGGGACTAAATTGATGTTGGAAACTGTTCACAGCCTCAAACGTTCAGTAACTATTCAAGTTTGTTACTGTGGGAGTTCTTCAAATTGTGTATTGTTTTGTCACCTTCACACTTGCAAGTGTTGAACGGAGTTGTGTGGATTCTGCTTTATTTTTTATTATTATTCAATTATTTAAAATAATATTTACAATACAATAAAACAAAACAGAACCCACCACCATGATACAAGACAAACAAATATACCAAATAAGCTACTATATAATTATATTACAATCCTTGTCCAGGATATATTCAACCCCCTGCGGTGCCCAGCGGTCCCGGAAATCCCCCAGGGCGCTCGTGGACAGAGCGTAGTCCCTCTCCAACACCACCCAGGCACGGACGTAACCCCGGAAAGGGGCAAGCAGCTGGTTAGGGCAGAGCCCTCTTCCGCCTGGCACTGTGACTCGCAGATGGCCAGCTTGGCCAGGCCCAGGAGCAACCCAACCAGGACATCTTTTGGAAGATAATGGAACTGGGGCTGCAACCTCACACACACCGTATACACGTGGCACACAGACTCTTCTAGCCCGCAAAAATGGCAGGCGGCTGGTGAGTCTGTGAACCACAAGAGAAACAGGTTGCAGGGGACTCCTTGGTGCAACACCTTCCACCCCAGGGTGGATTCTGCTTTTGCAGGTGAGCAGAGTGACCACGTTGAAGGGTGGACCTATACCTATACTATGGAGCAAAGAAAGGGCAGGTTCATTGCGTCCAGCAAGGTGGCGCAGTGGTAGAGTTGCTGTCTCACAGCATTAGAGACCCAGATTCAATTCTGACTACGGGTGCTGCATGTACAGCATTTGTATGTTCTCCCCGTGACCTCCGTGGGTTTTCTCCGGGTCCTCCGGTTTCCTCCCACATTCCAAAGACGTACAGGTTTGTAGGTTAATTAGCTTTAGTAAAAAAAATAGGTAATTTGTCCTTAGTGTGTCGGATAGTGTCAAGTGTTAGCGGGTTTTGCTGGTGGGCGGTGACCCAGAGGGCCTGTCTCCGCACTGTATCTCTAAACTAAACTGCATTTTTTCATCAATTGGGCCATGTTGCCATCAGTATTACACTTTATCCCAGCAGTAGATGCTATAAGCATGTTCTCCAGATATGCTGCTTGACCCGCTGGGTTACTCCAGAGCATGGTATCTTTTATTTTGTAAACCAGCATTCGCAGTTCCTTGTATCTACATTTTGCCAGCAGGTTTACTTCTTTGAGATGTATATAGGCAAATTAAAATAGAACCAAAAATCAACATCCTTGGCCAATTTCAAAACTGGGTGAAATAAATAGTGGAAGATGATCACCATGGCAACTGTTTGTGTAAATATAGGGACCATAAATTATCTGGGAATGAAATTTTAATAGGTTTTTAATTCTCAGGAGAGTTTTTTTGCCCTCATTGCATCCAGTGCACTCGTCAATTATTGTGTCTCTCCCAGGTCATTTGCCTGAAGAAATTAATTACTTAAATTATTCTATGCATTGGTTTAACCATTTACTGGAAGATGGAAGTACACAAGGGAGAAGATAATGGCAAGTTAGAGGCAGGAATTGAAGGAGGATGCTTTGCCCAATGACATGTCACACAGACGATGGAGACAAAATGCTGGAGTAACTCAGCGGGTCAGGCAGCATCTCTGGAGAAAAGGCACAGAAGTCTCAAGAAGGGCCGTGACCTAAAATGTCACCTGATCCTTTTCTCCGGCGATGCTGCCTGACCAAGCATTTTGTGTCTATCTTCAGTGTAAACCAGCATCTGCAGTTCTTTCCTAAGACATAGTCACAGGCCCTTCGGCCCAACCTGCCCACGCTGACCAAGATGATGGCACAGTGGCGCAATGGTAGAGTTACTGACTTAAAATGCCAAAGACACGGGATCGATCCTGACTACGGGTACTGTCTGTACGTGGGTTTTCTTCAGCTGCTTCGGTTTCCTCCCACACTCCACAGATATACAGGTTGGTAGGTTAATTGGCTTCAGTAAAGATTCTAAATTGCCCCTAGTGTGTAGGATAGTGCTAGTGTACAAGGTTTGTCGCTGGTTGGCAGAGACCTGGTGGGCCAAAGGGCATGTTTCTGCGCTGTATCTCTAATGTCCAAATCTACAGTAGTCCCTCCTGCCCGCTTGTGTTCCAAATCCCAAAGGGTCTGTTTCCACGCTGTATCACAAAAGTAAAGTATTTCTACTTTAGTTGAATTTAGTTTATTGTCACATGTGAAAAGCTTTTATGGCGTGCCAACCAGTCAGCGGAAAGACAATACATGATTACAATCGAGCCATTCACAGTGTACAAATACATGATAAAGGGAATAACTTGAATAACATTTAGTGCAAGATAAAGTCCAGTAAAGTCCTTCTACTATTTGTGCTGATATGCTGCACATTTCTGACCGATTGTTATTTTCACTACTCCCTTCTGTTTGTTTGTTCTCTTGTTATGGCATTTCTTCAACCTCCCACTCACCCCCCCGCTCCATGCCACCCCTGATGCCATATTATTATTCTCTATTTATTTTTTCCTTATGGAATTTGGTCCCTCTACTGTTCAAATGGAGCTTGTCCCAAAGTAACAGTTCTTTCCTGGTCTAATGCTCATGCCAGGATCCCTAGTTAGATCCCTAGATAGTTATCTAGACTACACCTTCACACCCTGCCTCCTGCAAAGACTATTCCTTACTCCCAATTCCTCTATATACGCTGCATCTGCGCCCAAGATGAGCTGTTCCACACCAGGACATCTAGATATCCTCATCCATTAGGGAACGGGGGTTCATCTCTTCCATCATAGATGAAGCCCCCACTAGGGTCTTCACGATATCCCGCAGCTCTGCTCTTGCTCAACCTCCCCCCAGTCGCCACAGGGACAAAGTCCTCCTAGTCCTCACCTTTCACCCCATCAGCCGTCGCATACAGCACATAATCATCCGACATTTTCACCACCTCCAATGGGATCCCACCACTGGCCACATCTTCCCATCTCCACCCCTTTCCGCTTTCTACAGAGACCGTTCCCTTCAGAACTCCCTGGTTAACTTATCCCTTCCCACCCAAACCACCCCCTCTCCAGGTACTTTCCTCTCAAACCGCAGGAGATACAACACCTGTCCCTATACCCTCTCCCTCAAATCCGTCCAAGGACCCCGACAAGCTTTTCAGGTGAGGTCGAGGTTCACTTGCACCTCCTCCAAGCTCATCTACTGTATCTGCTGTTCCAGGTGTGGACTCCTATACATCGGCGAGACCAAGCACAGGCTGAACACGACCGATCAGTCTGCCTAAACCAAGCCGAACTCCCGGTTGCTAAACATTTTAACTCCCCCTCCCATTTCCACACTGACCCTTCTATCCTGGGCCTCCTGCATTGTCAGAATGAGGCTTAGCGCAAATTGGAGGAACAGCACCTCATATTTTGCTTGGGCAGCTTACACCCCACTGGTATGAATATTGGCTTCTCTAACCAAGTAACCCCTGCCTTCCTCCTCTCTCCATCCCTCCACCTTCCTAACAGCCCCCCTGATTTTATTTTTATCTCTGTCTGCTTTGTTGTCACCTTCTCCTAGCTAACAATGATCTATTCTTCATTTTTCTTGATTTCATCTTTTTTGATGTCCAGTTTTCACATCTTACACTTCCTTATCCCTGTCTCTCTCTTCCCTGACTCTCAGTCTGAAGAAGGATCTCAACCCAAAATGTCACCCATTCCTTCTAACCAGACATGCTGCCTGTCCCGCTGAATTATTCCAGCATTTTGTGTCTATCTTTGGTGTAAACCAGCATCTGCAGTTCCTTCCTACATTTTCCAAAGCAGACTGTGATTCATCCTGATAAAAAGCTTTCTCCGGCGCTCGGAATAAACTCCATCTGCCTTTTTCTTTGCCAACACCTATTCCTGATCTGTATCCTACTGCATTCTTTGACGAGCTTCATTATCCACAACTCCACCACTTTGTGTTTAGTTTAGTTTATTATTGTCACGTGTACAGTGGTACAGGTACAGTGAAAGTATTTTTTGTTGCTTTTTTTTGAGTGAGCTGCATTGTGGAGCTGGAAATGGCCAAATGGTGGCAAGGGGGAGGTGTGATTCAGTGCAGGGGCATCTAAATGAATTTTAAATAAATGCTTTACAGGTAATAATTAGTATATTGATTAGTAAGGGTGTCAGAGGGTGTGGCGAGAAGGCAGGTGAATGGGGTTGCGAAGAAAAGATAGATCGGCCATGATGAATGGTGGAGCAGACTTGCAGGTCCAAATGGCCTAATTCTGTTCCTATAAACATGAATAATTATCTCAGTGGTGTGTACGTGAATGAGCAGGCTGCCAAGCTGAATGCAAGACACAAGGAACTGCAGATGCTAGAAACACAAACTGGTGGAGTAACTGAGTGGGTCAGGCCGCATCTGTGGGAGACATAGCCAGTTGACGTTCCGGGTCAGGACCTTTCGGAGTGAAGAAAGGTCCCGCCGCCTGTCCATTTCTTCCACGGATATTGCCTGAGCCGCTGAGTTACTCCAGCAATTGTGTTTTGTTCATGCTGAATGCAAGCTCCTTTCCAAACAGGATATAGGTTTTTGGCGTCATCCCGAAATCAAATGAGTTGGACGCTGACAACTCATGGACTGAGATATGGTAACCATGAGAGCCCTGGGATCTGTATTGGGTAATTGAAAGTTATCAGTATTCCCTGCATGTTCCCTAGAGCACTACATTTTTTTTCCTACAAAGTATGTGTCTGGTTTCCTTTTTTTTGAAGCCTCTTTTCTCCATCTTTTCCAGCTGTGTAAGAACATTCCTCATCTCACCTTTGAGTTCTTTTCCCATTTGGCTTAAAGCCGTCTCCCCTGTTTTACTGACACGTCTGAGAACAGTTCTTCAGCCAAAAGGGTCCGTGTTTACCTCCCCTTCACCTTTTCTAGATGAGGTGAACAGTCTCTTGCCTCTCTCTAAATGCAAGCAAATAGACGAGAGATGCAGCACGGAAATAGGCCATTTGGCCCACCGTGTCCTCATCGACCAGCCATGATCACCCCATACACTATAATGCTATTCTACACCCTGGGGACAATTTTTCTGAAGCGAATTAACCGACAAACCTGTACATCTTTGGAGTGGGAGATGACCGGAGCACCCGGAGACAACCCATACCGTCACAGGGTACGTGCAAACTCCATACAGACAGCACCTGTAATCCGGATCGAACCCAGGTCTCTGGCGCTGTGAGGCAGCAACTCTACCACTGTGCCTCTCTGCCACCCAGTTCAGTTTACTTTATTAGTGCCACTGTGGTACAGTGAAAAGGTTTTCTGTTGCATGCTACCCCAGCAGCAAAAAGACAATACATGATTACCATCAAGCCCACCATAGAGCACGTATACAGTACAGCATCATGTGAATAATGTTTAGTGCAAGATAAAATCCAATTTTAGATAGTCCGAGGGTTTCCAATGAGGTAGATGGCAGCTCTCTAGTTGTTATTAGGATGGTTCAGTTGCCTGATAACAGCTGGGAAGAAACTGTCCCTGAAACTGGAGGTGCGCATTTTCACACTTCTGTAACTCTTGCCTGATGGGAGAGGGGAGGAGGGAGTGATCAGGGTAAGACATCCTTGATTATGCTGGTGACCTTTTTTTGTATTTGTAGCTATGATAAAGGCATATTATTAAAGTTAGCTATGTCGTATTGCGATAGTTCTCCAGAACATCAACTTCATGGTTTCATGAGCTTCTCACCAACGTAAGTGAATTGTAGAACATCAGATGCAAGAGATGAGGTAATGAAACCAGTTAAATAATTGCAAGGTGCAAAACCACTGTGGGGAGACATACCCCATTAGCATGTATATTAACTCATGCACCCATATCCATGGAGTACTCCGGTAAATCTCCTCTGCACCCTCTCCAATGCCAAAGTTATATCTAAACTACCTATACACCCAAAGCCTCCACATCCTTTCCATGATGGAGCAAGTTGCAGGCTGGAAAATCCATTGAGATGCACTTAAATTTAATCAGTCCTACAAACACAGACACCTTCCTCGCATCTTGACCCTCCCCATCGGGTCATGAGTTATAGGAGCAGAATTAGGCCACTCAGCACATCAGGTCTATTTTGCCATTCAGTCACAACTGATCTATCAACCCCATTCTCCTGCCTTCTCCCCATAACCCCTGACATTCTTACTAAGCAAGAAGCTGTCATTCTCTGCCATAAAAATACCCAATGTCTTGGCCTCCATTGCCTTCTGTGGCAATTAATTCCACTTTCGCCACCCTTCATCTTCATCTTTCCAAAGGTACGTTCCTTTATTCTGAGGCTGTGCCCTCTGGTCCTAGTGGAAACATCCTCTCCACATCCACGCTATCCAGGCCTTTCACTAGTCGGTACGTTTCAATGAGGTCCATCCCCTTCTCCCCCATCCTTCTGAACTCCAGCGAATATAGGCTTAATGCTATCAAACGCTCATCATATGTTAACCCAATCATTCCTAAGTCCTTCTCCTGAACCTCCTCTGGACCCTCTCCAACATCAGCACATCCTTCCTCAGATATGGGGCTCACCACCCTTCACCTCCTCCTGCCAGTTGAATTTGTCAACTTCAGAGACTCCTTGATGGAAACATGAAGAAACTTCAGACGCTGGAATCTGAGCATCAAACAAACTCAGCAGACGGAGAGACATCTGTAGGAGTGGAAAAGAACTGTCGACTTCTCTTGAATCAGAACTTGACACGAGGTTTAGTTTTAGTTAATGTTAAAACATGAAGCTCTTGTGCTGTAACACCAGATTCAGCGCTCAACCAAGAAGCCCAATGACAAAGTAGTAGCTAAACTGCCTGTAAATGACTTCCAGACTCAGCATACGATACAAACACATCTTTAATCAGCATTAAAACTTAACAGCATGAAGGATGGTTAGTTATCAACGCCTCCTGGCTGCCCCAACTGTTGGTGCAGAGCAATAGTATTAGTATCAGTATTACAGTGGGGTGGAGTTAGAGATGCTGGCTGGTGTGGGATTGGTTAACGTGCAACATCAATCTACATCCTTCCCCCCAAAGGTTAAGTATGAAAGGGCACTCATGCCATGGGGTTAAACATACTCGCCACATCTGTCTGGTGGTCTACTAACACGGCCCGAGCGCGTGCGGACCAAACCCTCCCCTCCCTCACTTGAAAGATGAGACGGAGAACCTGGAGGCGAGAATGGCGTGATGGAGGCCTGTGGTGACTGAAAGGGGAAACATGCGGTGGGAGAGGCCCCGTGGTTAGTGGAGACCGCAGGACATGCAGGGGTGCAAAGCATGTGGGGACGGGTGGTAGACATTGCAAAAGGCGGCTGGAACTGGAGCGGTGGAGCATAGGGACCAGCAGGCGGTGGTTGAGGCTCCCTCACAGCAAGCAGGTGTTGTCGACTTCTCCGGTATACCGCTCCCTCACAGTCTACCAGGTAAGACCGTGGCTCGTCAGTCGGGTTGACCACAGTGCCCAGACGGGAATGTCCAGTTAAAGTTCGTAGGCGGACGACCTGACACGGAAGTAGAGGCTTGAGTGGTCTGCTGGAACTGTCGTATGACCGTTTCTCGATGTTGTGCTTCTCTTGTAGACGTTTCTGGATAGTGGCGGGCTTCAGCACCTGAGGGACCAGTTGCTGTTGTGCGATGGGTACCGGAGGCCTCGTTAATCTCGACATCAGTTGCTGTGCTGGCGATCCCAGGGTTCCGTCCCTGGCAACATTTCTGAGATTCAGGAGATCGAGATAAACGTCTAACTTTGAAATCTGTGCTCGCTCCAGCAAGTGTTTGGCACTTCTGACAGCGCGTTCAGCGAGTCCATTACTCTGTGGATACTCGGGACTGCTCGTGACATGCTGGAAGTTCCATCGGTCTGCGAAAAGCTTGAACATGTGGCTGGTGAACTGCCGACCGTTGTCGGTTCTCAGGCTGACGGGAGCGGCAAAGGTAGAGAAGTATCTTTTCAACTTCTGGATGACCATCTCCGATGTGAGGGAGATTGGTCTAGTTCAAACCAGTTAGAAAAGGAGTCAACTAGAACGAGGTAGTGCTTCCCGCACCATTCGAAAATGTCCACCGCCAGCGATGTCCAGGGCAGAGCTGGTAGAGGTTGTTGCAGAAGGGGCTGCCGCTGCTGATGAGGCGCAAGGCTGTTGCAAGCGGGGCAGGAGGCTACGCGGTCCCGGATGTAACTGGCCATTCCCGGCCAGTAGAACTGGCTACGGGCGCGTGCCAGTGTGGGGTCGGCTCCTGGGTGAGCGTTGTGTGCCTCTTTGAAGTATACGTCTTGTAGCGATGAGGGTGTTGGATTGTCTGGCCAGTCTGTTTTGATGATGGGGGAGAGGATTTGAAGCATATTGTCTGTGGCGGTGTGCGCGGCCAAGGTGCGCAGTTGCTTGCTGTAGACGAAGTCGACACCGAGAACCGTACTGGTCTCCAATTGGAGGCGTCGGTTCGTATCCCACTTCTGACACCATGTAAATGACTTCCAGACTCAGTATACGATTCAAACACATCTTTAATCAGCACTAAAACTTAACAGCATGAAGGATGGTTAATTATCAACACCTCCTGGCTGCCCCAACTGTTGGTGCAGTACAATAGTATTAGTATCATTATTACAGTGGGGTGGAGTTAGAGATGCTGGCTGGTGTGTGATTGGTTAACATGCAATATCAATCTACACTAACGATACACTAGGACAATAACTAACTTCATATTCAGTAATAAGCAATCTACATGTTAACAAACACACAAGCTAATTGTTTAACAAAGAAACTCAATCCCAATGCACACATGAGAATGTAAAAGACCTTTACACAGTTAAACTATGGGACAGTAAGTGTGTGGATGCCAGTGTATAATTGGGGTTATCAAGTGGGCACCTCCCATCACTGGTGTTTCGTTGAGTTAGGCCCATGTCACCTCACGAAGGCTTAACAGTTAGCTCTGGCGTCGCAGAACCACTGCCCTCAATACCAACCCATCACCTATACTACAAGTATGCACTACTAAGCAGCTAACAATATAAATATCTACTAAGTCAAGGAAACTACAGACAATTAATTCAACACACAGACAAACTCTAAACACTCGTGCTACACTTATTTATCCTAACTCTCCATCAACGAATCGTTTATTGTATGTGTACCGAGGTACCATGAGAAAAAGCTCTTTTGTTTTGTGCTATCCAGTCAGCGAAAAGATTATACATGATTACAATCAAGCCGTGTACAGGTATAGGAGAAAGGGAATAACGCTTAGTGCAAGATAAAGTCCAATCAAAGATAGATCAAGGGTCTGAAGGAGGTAGATGGTAGCTCAGGACCCGGTTCAGGTTGTGACTCGAAACATTGACAATTTCCCCCCTACTCCCACCCACTGATATGGGTCAACCCGCCAAGTCCACCCAACATGAAACATCACTTATCCGTGTCCCCCAGGGATGCTGTCCGAACATGCTGAGTTTCGCCAGAACTTTGTGTCCTGCAGTTCCTCGTTTCTACAACACTCCAGTGGATCGTTTGTTGCTTCATGATGTGACTGTGTTTCCCCCTGCTGGGCACTGGGATAGCTACGTGACCAGTTTGGACACAGCCTTCAAATGATGGCAGAAGAAGTTTATTTCCAAAGCTCTTGCACAGAGGGAAGGGTTTCTGTGCAACTTTTTCACCCAGAGAGTTGAGAATTTGTGGAATTCCCTGTCACAGAGGGCAGTGGAGGCAAATCACTGGAGCAATAAGAGCGAGTTAGATAGTTTTAGGGGCTAGTGGAATCAAGGGATATGGGGAGAAGGCAGGCATGGGTTATTGATTGGGGACGATCAGCCATGATCACAATGAATGGCGGTGCTGGCTTGAAGGGCCGAATTGCCGCCTCCTGCACCTATTTTCTATGTTTCTATAGAACAGTGCAGCACTGGAATCTTTGCCAAACTTGATGCCAAGTTAAACAGATTTCATCGGCCTGCACATGATCCATATCACTTGCACTTTCGTGTCTGTGCCTAAAAGCCTCTTCAACGCCACTATCGTATCTGCCCACCACCACCACCCTCTGGCAATGCGTTCCAGGCCCCCACCACTCTCTGTGTAGAAATAAAACTTGTCCCGTACATCTCCATTAAACATTCCCCCTACATCTCTATTAAACCCACCCCTTTTCATCTTATAGCTATGCCCTCTAGTGTTGGACATTTATTTTTTTGTTGGACCTTTGAATAAACGACCAGAATGAATGAAGAAATCTACCACGCCCTTAAAGGAATACATCCCATGCCAATGTTTATCACATGTAACGGTTGGCAAGGCTCCAGCATCCTATTCAAATACAATCATGGGCCAGCTGTAGTGTGCATCTTGCAGGAACAGTGCACAGATAGCGTAAATCAGCCCACAATTTTTTGAATGGGTTGCTCACATTCCCAAGCGATATTACTAGAGAGAGGAAGTTGCAAACATGCACAATTTACATTTCTTACAACGGGCTGAAGACTATTTAGTTATTTGCGTCCACACCAGTTCCCAGGGCATCACTCCCACTCGCTCTCCTGATTTCCCTGCACCCCTCGGCGCTAGCTCTCTCTCTATTAATATACAGCGGTCAATTAACTTGCCAGCATATCTCTGGGATGTGGGAGCAAACAGAGTAAACCAATGCAGTGGTAGAGAGAGAATGTGCAAATTCTACACGTAGAGCATATCAGATCTCAGTGGCGCAGCGGTAGAGTTGCTGCCTCACAGCACCAGAGACCCGGGTTTGATCCTGACTACAGGTGCTGTCTATACGGGGTTTGTACGTTCTCCCTGTGACCACGTGGGTTTTCCCCAGGTGCACCGGTTTCTTCCCACACTTCAAAGATGTACAGCTTTGTCGGCTTATTGACTTTGGTTGTAAATTGTAAATTGTCCCTGGTGTGTGTAGGATAGTGCTAGTGTCCGGGGATCGCTGGTCGCGTCGACTTGGTGGTCCAAAGGGCCTGTTTAAGGCGCTGTACCTCTAAACTAAACTAAAATAAACATCAGGATCGAACCGGTAAGGCGATGGCACTCACCGCTGTGCCACTACACCAGTGTAACAAAGAGGCGGTTCATACTTTCACTTTCGTCAACACTGAACTTGAATAGGCACAAATAGAGTCAAAGAGTCATACAGTGTGGAATCAGATCTTTCGGCCCAACTTACTCACACCGGCCAACATGTCCCATCTCCACTAGTCCCACTTATCTGCGTCTGGCCCATATCCCTCTAAACCGGTCCTATCCATTGGTTGGATTGCACGTATCCCAGGGCTTTCATGAAGAAGCCACTGTGTGGAGTTTGTATGTTCTGCCTGTGACCACGTCGGTTTCCTACCACACTCTAAAGCCATGCAGGTTTGTAAGTTAATTGGCTTCTGTAAATTATCCCTAGTGTGTAGAGTCGAACGAGTGTACGAGGAGATCGCTGGTCGGAGCGGACTCGGTGGGTCGAGGGGGCCTGTTTCCACGCTTTATCTCTAAACTAAACTAACAATCCCGACCCGAAACATGACCTATCCTTTTTCTCCAGCGATGCTGCCTGACCCGCTGAGTTACTCCAGCACTTTGTATCCTCTCATAAAGTGCTTTCATAAAGATGTAGAATACAGAGCGTTTCCAATTCATTCCTAATCATTTTTGAGAATCATCGGGAAAATGCTTGCTGTAAATTTGGCGGGGATGTAAGGGTATTGGCTGCACGAGTGCCTTTGTGAAACAGCTTTGCAAAGAGTCCATTGCCCAAACAAGAGATGTCCCTTTCTGCAAGATGTATTTTTTATTTTAGTGAGTTTCTGTAAGTTGCAACAGTTCTGCTGTAGCTGATAGCATCTTCTTAAATTTGTGTGTGATAGAAACATAGAAAATAGGTGCAGGAGTAGGCCATTCGGCCCTTCGAGCCTGCACCGCCATTCAATATGATCATGACTGATCATCCAACTCAGTATCCCGTACATGCCTTTTCTCCATACCCCCTGATCTCTCTAGCCACAAGTGCCACATCTAACTCCCTCTTAAATATAGCCAATGAACTGGCCTCAACTACCTTCTGTGGCAGAGAATTCCAGAGACTCACCACTCTCTGTGTGAAAAATGGTTTTCTCATCTCGGTCCTAAAAGATTTCCCCCTTATCCTTAAACTGTGACCCCTTGTTCAGAACTTCCCCAACATTGGAAACAATCTTCCTGCATCTAGCCTATCCAACTCCTTAAGAATTTTGTAAGTTTTTATAAGATCCCCCCTCAATCTTCTACATTCTAGAGAGTATAAACCCAGTCTATCCAGTCTTTCTTAATGTGAAAGTCCTGACATCCCAGGAATCAGTCTGGTGAACCTTCTCTGTACTCCCTCTATGGCAAGAATGTCTTTCCTCAGATTTGGAGATGAAAACTGTATGCAATACTCCAGTTGTAGTCTCATCAAGACCCTGTACAACTGCAGTAGAACCTCCCTGCTTCTATACTCAAATCCTTTTGCTATGAATGCTAACATAACATTCGCCTTCTTCACTGCCTGCTGCACCTGCATGCCTACTTTCAATGACTGGTGTACCATGACACCCAGGTCTCGTTGCATCTCCCCTTTTCCTAATCGGCCACCATTCAGATAATTGTCTACTTTCCTGTTTTTGCCACCAAAGTGAATAACTTCACATTTATCCACATTATACTGCATCTGCCATGCATTTGCCCATTCACCCAGCCTATCCAAGTCATCTTCCATCCTCCTAGCATCCACCTCACAGCTAACACTGCCCCCCAGCTTTGTGTCATCGCAAACTTGGAGATGTTGGATTCAATTCCCTCATCCAAATCATTAATATATATTGTAAATAGCTGGGGTCCCAGCACTGAGCCTTGTGGTACCCCACTAGTCACTGCCTGCCATTCTGAAAAGGACCCGTTTACTCCTACTCTTTGCTTCCTGTCTGCCAGCCAGTTCTCTATCCACATCAATACTGAACCCCCAATACCATGTGCTTCAAGTTTGTATACTAATCTCTTATGTGGGACCTTGTCGAAAGCCTTCTGAAAGTCCAGATATAACACATCCACTGGTTCTCCCTTATCCACTCTACTAGTTACATCCTCAAAAAATTCTATAAGTTTCGTCAGACATGATTTTGTAAATCCATGTTGACTTTGTCCAAATATTTCACCACTTTCCAAATGTGCTGCTATCCCATCTTTAATAACTGACTCTAGCAGTTTCCCCACTACCGATGTTAGACTAACTGGTCTGTAATTCCCCATTTTCTCTCTCCCTCCCTTTTAAAAAAAGTGGGGTTATGTTAGCTACCCTCTAATCCTCAGGAACTATTCTAGAATCTAAAGAGTTTAAAAAAATTATCACTAATGCATCCACTATTTCTGGGGCTACTACCTTAAGTACTCTAGGATGCAGCCTATCTGGCCCTGGGGATTTATCGGCCTTTAATCCATTCAATTTACCTAACACCACTTCCCGGCTAACCTGGATTTCACTCAGTTCCTCCATCTCATTCGACCCTCGGTCGCCTGATATTTCCGGCAGATTATTTATGTCTTCCTTAGTGAAGACAGAACCAAAGTAGTTATTCAATTGGTCTGCCATGTCCTTGTTCCCCATGATCAATTCACCTGTTTCTGACTGCAAGGGACCTACATTTGTTTTAACTAATCTTTTTCTCTTCACATATTTATAAAAACTTTTTATATGTCAGTTTTTATGTTCCGTGCCAGTTTTCTTTCATAATCTATTTTCCCTTTCCTAATTAAGCCCTTTGTCCTCCTCTGCTGGACTCTGAATTTCTTGCAGTCCTCTGGTAGGCTGCTTTTTCTGGCTTGTTCCAAAATCCAATGCATGGTTTAGTCAGTAACCACAGAAGTAATCCGCACTGTTTGATTGAATGAAAGATGCAGTGTGGAGATGTGCCCCCCGAGTCCATGCTGACGATCAGTCACCCGTTTACACTAGTTCTATGTTATCCCACTTTTTCATCCACTTCCTGCACACTAGAGGCATTTTTACAGAGGCCAATTAACCTACCAACTTACACATCTTTGGGATGTGAGAGGAAGACCCGGTGGAAACCCCCTCGGTCACAGGGAGAGCGTACACACTCTGTACACACAGCATCTTAGTTCGGGATTGAAGCCAGGTTTCTGACTCTGTAGGGCAGTGGCTCTTCCAGCTGCACCCACTGTGCCTCCCTATAGAACTGTGCTGTCATCTTAATTGCCGATTGAGACTTTCCCTCAGTTGTAGCATCATGAAAATGTTCCCTCCTTCCAGTAATTTTGTCATCATTGGTTGTCCACTTTTTTCGGGGTTGTTCACTGCTGGTCAGGCCACTAACTAGCCCCTTCCTCATCGTCGATGAGGTTCGATCACTGCCCTATGAATTTTAAGGGACACAAATTTCATGGTGCAAAGTAAATTGTGCAAGGTTTCGATTTATAGCAGATACAGAGCTTTAATGGTGGAACAGGTACGAACAAGGGTGACATGGTGGTGCAGCAGTGGAGATTTTGTTGCTGCCCATCTTTCCTGTTCAAATGGAAATATGTGGGGCTGCAGATGCTGGTTTACAAAAAAATACACAAAAATGCTGGAGTAAAAGGCCTGTCCCACTTTCACGACCTCTGCCGAGTTTGCCCTTGACTCATACTCGCAGCATGGTCGTCACGAGGGCATAGGAGGTCGTAGGTACTCGTGCCATCAAGTAGGTCAGGGCGTTTTTCTAGCCTGATGAAAAATGTCCACGAGTAAAAAAGATCGTGAATTAGGTCGTGAAAGTGGGACAGGCCCTTAACTTAATGGGTCAGGCAGCATCTCTAGAGAACATGGATAGGTGATATTTCTGGTCGGGACACTTCTTCAGACTGAAGCGTCGCGAAACATCACCTATCCATGTTTGAAAACTTCAGAAATGCTTTCCATACCAAGATTACTTTGAGTAACGAATGGGGAAGCAAGGAAGCATCTGAGTGTAGAAATGGCCATGAGCAGAGATTGAGTTAAGTTTAGCGATACAGCATGGAAACAGGCCCTACTGCCCACCGAGTCCACACTGACCATCGATCACCCATCCAATCTAGTTCTATGTTATCCCACTCGCATCCGCTCTCCACACACCTGCAGAGGCCAATTTTCCTACCAACGTCTTTGGGATTTGGGAGGAAATCCACATAGTCACAGAGAACACGCCAACTCCACATGGACAGCACCCGAGGTTGGGATTGAACCCGAGTCTCTGACGCTGTGAGGCAGCAGTTCTACCAGATGTGCCACTGTGCCCCTAGTTAGTAAAACTAGTACCCTACTAAAACTGCTACTGTTTGAGACTATCCCTGATTACACGATGGCAGGAGCATATATACTGTGTGGTCGGGAAGGCTATTGGCACATTTGCCTTCATCAGTGTTGTCAAGAAGGCTTTTGGCACATTTGCCAAACATTTGTCAGAACATTGAGTATTGGTGAGGCCACATATAGAGTATTGTGTTCAGTTTCTGTCATCCTGTTATAGGAAAGATGTTGTTAAGCCAGAAAGGGTGCAGAGATTTACGAGGATGCAGCCAGGACTCGAAGGCAGGAGCTGTCGGGAGAGGTTGAACAGGCTAGGAGTTTATTTCTTGGAGCGCAGGTGGATGAGGGATGATCTAATAGGGATTTATTAGATCATCAGGGGAATAGGTTGGGTAAATGCAGAGTATTTTACCTAGCGTAGGGGAATCAAGAACCAAAGGACATAGGTTTCGGTTGAGGGGGGAAAGATTTAATAGGAACCTGAGGGGCAACTTTTTTTTATACAAAGGATGGTAGGAATTTGGAACGAGCTGCCAGAAGCGATAGTTGAGGCAGGTACTATCACAACGTTTAAGAGGCATTTGGACAGGTATATGGATAGGATAGGTTTAGACGGATATGGGCCAAATGCAGGCAGCTGGGACTAGTGTAGATGGGGCATATAGGATGGTGTGGGCAAATTGGGCCGAAGGGCATGTTTCAATACTGTACGACTCTGCCTCTTAGTCTCTGATACTGTGAGGTTGCTGCTCTACCAGCTTGCCTCAAGTTAGTAAAACTAGTACTGTACTAAAACTGTTACTGTTTTAGCCTATCTATGATTACTCAAGCGCAGGAGTTTATGTATGCACATAATATGGCACACATAAGTATCCTTCCTGATGTCATTGGGATATTTATGGCACTGAATGCTCCAATCAAAACAACCCCATCAGCCTTTTTTCCCCTCTTCTTTGTCCTCTCTGGTGCACACTCAACAATTCCCTTCCATTTTTCAATATGGGCAGGTACTCATCGTGCTGTTAAGGGGTTTGAATTACGACTTGTAGCGGCTCGAAGGCTACTGGTAGAGGGTGGTAAGAACACCTGGGATGAGATGAGCATTTTAACTTTGGTGTGGGCTTCAGTCACTGTAGAGGACTAGTCTACTTGTCCATTTGTGTAAAATAGGGTATTTGCAGCAAATTCTTAAGAATGTCTGAAGAAGGGTCTCGACCCAAAATGTCACCCATTCCTTCTCTCCAGAGATGCTGCCTGTCCCGCTGAGTTACTCCAGCATTTTGTGTCTATCTGGGGGAAATTTGTGACGTGCTCAACTGGTACCTATTGGAGACACAAGGAACTGTAGATGCTGCTTTACAAAAAAAATGACACAAAGTACTGGAGCAACTCAGTGGGTCAGGCAGCATCTGTGGAGCACGTGCATAGGTGACTTTTCAAGTTGGGACCCAAACGAAGAAGGGTGGTGGGTGCAAGGAACGCACTGCCGGGGTGATAGTGGAGGGAGATACAATATTGGCATTCAAGAAGTTTTAGGATAGGCACATGGAGATACAGGGATTGGAGGGATATGGCCCACACACTGACAGATGAGATTTAGTGCAATTTAGCATCATGCTCGCTACAAACATTTGGCCTGAAGGGCCCATTACTATGCTATACTATTCAATGTTAATACACAAATTTGAGTTTAGTTTATTGTCACATGTACCGAAGTACAATGCAAAGCTTTTGTTGCGTGCTCACCAGTCAGCGGAAAGACAATACATGATTACAACCGAGCCATCCACAGTGTACAGATACATGATAAAGGGAATAAAGCGAAAAATATTTAGTGGAAGATAAAGTTCGATCAAATTAGTCTGAGGGTCTCTACTGAGGTAGATAGTAGCTCAGGACTGCTCTCTAGGTAGACAAAAGTGCTGGAGAAACTCAGCGGGTGCGGCAGCATCTATGGAGCGAAGGAAATAGGCCGAAACCCTTCTTCGGACTGATGTAGGGTGTGGGGGGCGGGGGGGGGGGGGGCGGGGAGAAGAAAGGAGAAAGGAAGAGGAGGAGCCTGAGGGCTGAGGGAGAGCTGAGAAGGGGAGGTTGTTGGTAGGACAGTGGTAGGTGTAATGTCTGTAAAACGATGATTTGTCAAAAGTCACAGAATTCAAGTATTTGATTGCACACTTGAAGCAGACTTGAGTTGAGTGTAATTGTCCTATGTTTGTTGTTTTAAAGCCTCCTTTACATGACAAACAGGCCATTAATGGAACATAGTGTTGGCACAATATACCCTGAAAAACTCAAATCACTTGCAGCGTACACTGAAAGCAAGTTTTTTTGCTACCAGAGTGGTTTATTGGCAACTGTCCAATAGTGCACTTCTGTTTGTAGTCATTCATTTCATCTTGTTGAAGAACATTTAAAACATTTAAAAAATATTTAGAAATATTTGCTCTCAACCGCAGCAGGACATTGGTTTGTGGGACACAGCCCATTTGACATAATATCATTTTGAGTACAGCATTGGCATACGACCTGTTGTTGTTCTACTTGAATCATTTGCAAAATAATATTTCCATTGTTCTTTCTCTGGAAGCAATTACTTGAATTTACCCATTTGAATTCGTATTAGTTCCGTTCGGTATCTTTAAACCGTTATGCTGTCGAAAATTAGTGAAACATTTGCAAGGTTGAACAAAACTTAATTCGTCTTTGCATATAAATAGTTTCCATCAATGTCGGCTTTAAGACTGGTGAAGGTCAGCCGTCAGTTTGTTTCATTTTTAGTTTGGGAACAGCATGGGAACAGGCCAACCGAGTCCATGCCGAACATCGATCACCCGTTCGCACTATAACCATATAACATATAACAATTACAGCACGGAAACAGGCTATCTCGGCCCTTCAGGTCCGTGCCGAACAACTTTTTTTCCTTAGTCCCACCTGCCTGCACTCATACCATAACCCTCCATACCCTTCTCATCCATATGCCTATCCAATTTATTTTTAAATGATACCAACGAACCTGCCGCCACCACTTCCACTGGAAGCTCATTCCACACCGCTACCACTCTCTGAGTAAAGAAGTTCCCCCTCGTGTTACCCCTAAACTTCTGTCCCTTAATTCTAAAGTCATGTCCTCTTGTTTGAATCTTCCCTATTCTCAAAGGGAAAAGCTTGTCCACATCAACTCTGTCTATCCCTCTCATCATTTTAAAGACCTCTATCAAGTCCCCCCCTTAACCTTCTGCGCTCCAGAGAATAAAGACCTAACTTATTCAACCTATCTCTGTAACTTAGCTGTTGAAACCCAGGCAACATTCTAGTAAATCTCCTCTGTACCCTCTCTATTTTGTTGAAATCCTTCCTATAATTGGGCGACCAAAATTGTACACCATACTCCAGATTTGGTCAATTTTAACATTACATCCCAGCTTCTATACTCAATGCTCTGATTTATAAAGGCTAGCATACCAAAAGCTTTCTTTACCACCCTATCTATATGAGATTCCACCTTCAAGGAACTATGCACGGTTATTCCCAGATCCCTCTGTTCAACTGTATTCTTCAATTCCCTACCATTTACCATGTACGTCCTATTTTGATTTGTCCTGCCAAGGTGTAGCACCTCACATTTATCAGCATTAAACTCCATCTGCCATCTTTCAGCCCATTTTTCCAACTGGCCTAAATCACTCTGTAGACTTTGGAAATCCTCTTCATTATCCACAACACCCCCTATCTTGGTATCATCTGCATACTTACTAATCCAATTTACCACCCCTTCATCCAGATCATTGATGTACATGACAAACAACAAAGGACCCAACACAGATCCCTGAGGCACCCCACTAGTCACCTGCCTCCAACCCGACAAACAGCCATCCACCATTACCCTCTGGCTTCTCCCATTCAGCCACTGTTGAATCCATCTTGCTATTCCTGCATTTATACCCAACAGTTGAACCTTCTTAACCAACCTTCCATGAGGAACCTTGTCAAAGGCCTTACTAAAGTCCATATAGACAACATCCACTGCTTTACCCTCGTCAATTTCCCTAGTAACCTCTTCAAAAAATTCAAGAAGATTAGTCAAACATGACCTTCCAGGCAGAAATCCATGTTGACTGTTCCTAATTAGACCCTGTTTATCCAGATGCTTATATATTATCTCTAAGTATCTTTTCCATTAATTTGCCCACCACTGAAGTCAAACTAACCGGTCTATAATTGCTAGGTTTACTCTTAGAACCCTTTTTAAACAATGGAACAACATGCGCAGTACGCCAATCCTCGGGGACTATTCACATTTCTAATGACGTTTGAAATATTTCTGTCATAGCCCCGGCTATTTCTACACTAAATTCCCTCAATGTCCTAGGGAATATCTTGTCAGGACCTGGAGACTTATCCACTTTTATATTTTTCAAAAGTGTCGTCTTTTACTTTGAAACTCATAGTATCCATAGATACTCTACTAGTTTCCCTTACCTCACATAATTCAATATCCTTCTCCTTGGTGAATACCGAAGAAAAGAAATTGTTCAATATCTCCCCCATCTCTTTTGGCTCTGCAGATAGCTGTCCACTCGGTCTCTCCAATGGACCAATTTTATCCCTTGTTATCCTTTTGCTATTAATATAGCTGTAGAAACCCTTTGGATTTACTTTCACCTTACTTGCCAAAGCAACCTCATATCTTCTTTTAGCTTTTCTAATTTCTTTCTTAAGATTCTTTTTACATTCCTTATACTCCTCAAGCACCTCATTTACTTCATGCTGCCTATAAATATTGTAGATCTCCCTCTTTTTCCGAACAAGATGTCCAATTTCCCTTGAAAACCAGGGCTCTTTCCAATTTTTACTGGTTACTTTCAACCAAACAGGAACATAAAGATTCTGTACTCTTAAAATTTCCCCTTTAAATGTCCTCCATTTCTCTTCTACATCTTTTCCATAAAACAAAATGTCCCAGTTCACTCCTTTTAAATCATCTCGCATCTCGTTAAAGTTAGCCTTTCTCCAATCAAAAATCTCAACCCTAGGCCCAGTTCTGTCCTTCTCCATAATTATATTGAAACTAATGGTATTGTGATCACTGGACCCGAAGTGCTCCCCAACGCATACCTCCGCCACCTGTCCCATCTCATTTCCTAACAGAAGGTCCAGCACTGCCCCTCCTCTAGTAGGCACTTCTATATATTGCTGCAAAAAACTATCCTGCACACATTTTACAAATTCCAAACCATCCAGCCCATTTACAGAATGTGTTTCCCAGTCTATGTGTGGAAAGTTGAAATCTCCCACAATCACTACCTTGTGCTTACTACTAATATCTGCTATCTCTTTACATATTTGCTCTTCCAATTCTCGTTCCCCATTTGGCGGTCTACAATATACCCCTATGTGTTGCTACACCTTTCCCACTTCTAAGTTCCACCCAAATAGCCTCCCTAGATGAGCCCTCCAATCTATCCTGCCAAAGCACTGCTGTAATATCTTCCCTGACTAGCAATGCAACACCTCCACCTCTTGCCCCTCCAATTCTATCACACCTGAAGCAACAAAATCCTGGAATATTTAGTTTCCAATCACAGCCCTCCTGCAACCATGTTTCACTGATCGCCACAACATCATACTTCCAGGTGTCTATCCAGACTCTAAGCTCATCCACCTTTCTTACAATGCTCCTAGCATTAAAATATGCACATTTAAGAAACCCCCCATCTCTTATTCTCTGTTTATTTCCTTTTTTTTCTTTCTCCTCTTGTGTCCGAGTGCTTCCCTTTTCTGCTTCCTGCCTACCATTCTGTCTACTAGCTTTTGCTATTTGCATCCCTCGTCCCAGCCATTCTAGTTTAAACTAGTTCTACGTAATCCCACTATCACATACACTCCCTACATACTCAATTTTACAGAGGTCACTTAACCTACAAATCTGCGTTGTTTTAGGGAGTGGGGGGAAACAACAGCACCCGGAGGAAACCTACGCTGTCACGGGGGGATTGTGCCACCTCCACACGCAGACAGCACCTGTAGTCAGGGTCTAAGCTGGGTCTCTGGTGCTGAGAGGCAGTGGCTCTGCCAGCTGCACCACCCTGACACCCATGGGCAGAAATCCAGGGGGGGGTAGGGACGGGGGGGGGGGGCATCCCCTCCAAGTTTTGCGGGGTGGGGGACAATCCCCTCCCATGTTTTGTAATCCATATTTTGAAATTCGGTGAAAAGAAATCTATTAAAAATCTCCGCTCTCCGCGAGACAGTGGGGGTGGAAATGACGATCGAGGGCACTGATTGGACGAGAGAGACGTCGGTCAGCAGGCAATGGGGGAGTGGGACATGATGATTCAGCACGATGATTGGAGGAGGGAGGTGTCGGCCAAAGGCGGAAGTAGCAGGGTGGGACTGAGGATAGAGCACGGTGATTGGAGGAGGGAGACGTCCTGGTGGAGCAAAGATCATAGAGTGGAGCTTGAATCAGCCCGTTCATCGCCCGACACGGCATAAAATCGGCCGCGGGATCTTCCATCACCCCCCGGCCAAATTGCCGCGTCGAGGTGATCGAGGCTCCCGATGTTGAAGCCCCCACCGGGGGATGGAAGATCCTGTGGCCGGTTTTAAGCCGCACCGAGCGATGAAAGGCCCCGTGAACAGGCCGATTGAAACCCATGATTCGGGGCGGACGAAGCTGCTGTTGCTGGAGGTCAGGTCAGGTCAGCTCCCGATGTTATTGTCCACAGGGCCCATGGCCAACGCCTCGTGCGTGTGTGTGTGTGTGTGTGCGCGGCCACCAATAAATTGTTCCCCCCCCCCTTGTTTTGATAGTGATTTCCGCCCCTGCTGACACCCTCAAGCTTAGTCTAGAACTTCCAAAGGACAAAATGCAGGTGTAACACAGCGGGTCAGGCAGCATCCCTGGAGAATGTGGATAGGAGACATTTTAGGTCGGGATCCTTCTTCAGATCTTGGTGTAGATCGTTGTGTGTGGGCAGGTGGGTGTTGGCATCCTGAATGTTGGCCTCGGTTGCTTTGGGGCAATCCGTTTAGTTTAGTTTCGAGATACAGCGTGGAAACAGGCCCTTCGGCCCATTATGTCCGGGCTGACCAGCGATCACTCCCCTACACTAGCTCCATTCTACACACTAGGGACAATTTACGGAAGTTAATTAACCTACAAAAACGCACGGCGTCGGAATGTGGGACGGAAGTGGAGCACCCGGAGGAAACTCACATGGTCACAGGGAGCATGTGCAAACTCCGTACAGACAGCACCTGTAGTGAGGATGGAACCCGCGACTCTGGTGCTGTAAGACAGCAACTGTACCGCTGTTCCACTGTGCCGCCCTAACATCGCATGGTTTCTCCAAGCTTCTCTGTGGGTTAATTCCTCCTGGGGGTCTCCCAACCTCTATGCGGCCAGACCAGACCAGGAAGCCCGAGAAGCACCCGGGGGAGATTAAAAATTCAGGTGGAAATGGCTGATCGCCCCTTGAGGGTTTTATCGATTTGATTTGGGGATAGAAAGAGCTGGAGAGCTGTGCCGGTTTCTGCTCTCGCTGGCCTTAGTGATTACACTCATCTGCCGCACCGGCCGATATCATCTTCCTTTCTCCACACAGCGAGTCCATCACCCAAAGGTTAAGTGCAGGAGATAGACACAAAGTGCTGGAGTAACTCAGCGGATCAGGCAGTTTCTCTGGAGAGAAGATGGTGTCAAGCTGGAAAGGGTGCAAAGAAGATTTACAAGGATGTTGACAGGACTCGAGGGCCTGAGCTACAAGGAGAGGTTGAGCAGGCTAGGATTTTATTCCCTAGAACGCAGGAGGATGAGGGGTGATCTTATAGACGTGTACAAAATCATGAGAGGAATGTATCGGATAAAAGCACAGTGTCTCTTAACCAGAGTAGGGGAATCGTGAACCAGAGAACATAGGTTTGAGGTGAAGGGGGAAAGATTTAATAGGAACCTGAGAGGTAACTTTTTCACAAAGGGTGGTGGGTGTATGGAATGAGGTGCCAGAGAAGGCTGTTGAGGCAGGGACTATTGCAATGTTTAAGAAACAATTAGACAAGTACATGGATAGGACAGGTTTAGAGGGCTATGGGGCAAACGCAGCCATGTAGGACTAGTGTATATGGGACATGTTGGTCGGTGTGGGCAAGTTGGGCCAAAGGGCCTGTTTCCTCGCTGTATGACTCTAGGAATCTAAAGGAATCGGTGATGTTTCGGGTCGAGACCCTTATTCAGATTCATACTGTAAAAAAGTAATAGGTAACGTTTCAAGTCGGAACCCTTCTTCAGACTCTCTGGAGAAAAGGAATAGGTGACCTTTGGGATCGGAACCCTTCCTCAGTGCAGGAGCCCACCAGGGTAGCGATGAGAATTACGATGAGAATCTTGGAAACATGCAGCACTAACACCCGGTCCTCTGTTCCTGAGACCGTTGTCTGAAAGAGAGAATGAGGGAACCACACGGAAGAATGGTGGCTTCCAACAATTGGAGCTATTTCCTCGCAGTTACTGGCCACAGCTTGGAAACAGGTACTTTGGCTCAACTTGTGCACGCCGACCTACGCGGGTTAAATCATTTGTTGCTCCAGTTCTTAGAGGCTTCAACATCGTGCTGGGACAGACAGCACCCAAGGTCAGGATCGAACCTATGACTGAGGTGTAAGGCAAACTCCACACACTCAGCAGAGGTCAGCATTGAATCCGGGTATCTGGCACTGTATGGCAGCAGCTCCACCTGCTGCACCACTGTGCTGCCTCATGTGAAGATCAGCAGCTGAGGATATCTGGATGAAAATGACGTGGAGTAATGTGGCACAGAATAACCCTGGCCATCGCAGGGTGCCTTCCCCAGTGTTTCATAGGTTCATAAGTTCTAGGAGCAGAATTAAGCCATTCGGCCCATCGAGTCCACTCCATCATTCAATCATGGCTGATCTGTCTTTTCCTCTCAACCCCATTCTCCTGCCTTCACCCCATAACCCCTGACACCCGAACTAATCAAGGATCTGTCAATATCCAACTTAAAAATACCCAATGACTTGGCCTCCACAGCTGCTTATGGCAATGGATTCTACAGATTTACCACCCTCTGACTAAATAAATTCCTCCTCATCTCCTTTCTATTTCCAATTTCTCATTACTAATTTCCAAATATTTCCCCTTCAACTCATCCAATCCTGCATTTCCCTTCAAATTCCCTTCACGGTGGTGCAGCAGTAGAGTTGCCGCCTTACAGCACCAGAGACCCACCCTGACCACAGGTGCTTTCTGTGCGGAGTTTGTACGTTCTCCCCATGACCTGCGTGGGTTTTCTCCCGGTGCTCCAGTTTCCTCCCATGTTCCAAAGGCGTGCAGGTTTGTAGGCTAAATAGCTTGGTATAATTGTAAATCACCCACCAGTGTGTGTAGGATCGTGCTAGTGTGTGGGGATCGCTGGTCGGTGTGGGCAGAAGGGCCTGTTTCCCCTCTGCATCTCTAAACTCAAAGAAATCCAATCTTGCCTTTCCTTCCCCTTCAAATAATCCAATCCGTTACTACTGAGTATATTTTTATCGTCTTCTCAGTGTATTTCTTTAACCTAAATAAATACAAAATAACTGTTTTATATTTGTACTTGTCTGTCACGCCACATTTCTCTGTCAGAAATAATAATGTACAGATTGGCCAATTTCATGCTGCAATGTTCTTTTGGCTTTAATGCTTCAAAGCTAGGATAAGGGCAGTGTATAATTCTGAAATGTTCCTGCCAGCAGTGTGGTTCAGGAATAGGAAGGAGAGGGGGCTCTGTACAAAAGGGGAATGGTTCCCTGGGGCACAACGGTGGATGGGAGAGGATAGAAACATCGGTTCGCAGGTCGACATGCATGGCCAAG
Source organism: Raja brachyura (assembly GCA_963514005.1). The sequence goes on from OY740785.1 coordinate 16,817,823, forward strand.
GGAAGGTGATCGCTGCATTCCCACAGCAGCCTGAAAACTAACGTCCAGGTACAGGGCCAGCTTCTTCCCCACAGCCATCAAGCTATTAAACACCACATCCTCCAAATAAGCTCAGAATCACATAGACTTGGAAGGATCCCGACCTGAAACATCATCTATTCCTATTCTCCAGAGATGCTATCTGACCCGCTGAGTTACTCCAGCTTTATTTGTCTATCCTAGACACGGGGGCATTTGTTTTATCTTTTTGCACTGTTGTTTGTTTGTTTGTGTGTGTGAGACCACTGTTACACCACTGCATGCACTTGCCTACCATTCTCTTTTAGTTGAAGATAGACACAAAAAGCTGGAGTAACTCAACGGGTTAGACAGCATCTCTGGAGAAGAGAAATAGCTGTCGTTTCGTCCGATTCTGAAGAAGGGTTCCGACCCAAAATGTCACCTATTTCTTCTCTCCAGAGATGCTGCCTGACCCGCTGAGTTACCCCAGCTTTTTGTGTCTATCTTTGGTGTAAACCAGAATCTGCAGTTGCTTCCTACACATTCTCTTTTAGTTTCTGCTCTGTGGTATCTTGCTGTTGGATCTTGCAGCTGAGGTAGATGGGGGAGCAGGACTTTGGCTGCTGGCATTTTTCATAAAGGTGGTGATAAATTCAGAGGGACAGCTAGTTTCATCTCTCTGAACTTCTCGTCTCTGCCCCTTTTCAGACAACTGGTGCCAGTTTTGGTTTTCTGGATTATGTCCCATTCATAAGTCATAAATGATAGGAGCAGAATTAGGACATTCGGCCATCAAGTCCCATTCAATCATGGCTGTTCTTTCTTTCCCTCCTAACCCCATTCTCCTGCCTTCTCCCCATAACCCCTGACACCTGTACTAATCAAGAATCTGTCTATCTCTGCCTTCAAAATATCCACTGACTTGGCCTCCACAGACTTCTGTGGCAAATAATTCCACAGATTCACCACCCTGTGACAATAGAAATTCCCCCTCACCTTCATAAAAGAACTCTGAGACATGACCTCTAGTCCTGGACTCTCCCACTAGTAGACTCTCCCACATCTACTCAATCCAGGCCTTTCACTATCCGGTAAATTCCAGAGGTCCCCCCTCATCCTTCTCAACTCCAGTGAGTACAGACCCAGGGATCATTCTTGTAAACTTCCTCTGGACCCTCTCCAGAGCCAGCACATCCATCCACAGATATTCTGCTCAAAATTGCTCACAATACCCCCAATGCAGCCTGACCAGGGCCTTATAGAGCCATCAGACATTGAGCATAAATAACCCTTGCCAACCAACGTCTCAGTAAGAAGGATGAGCGGGTGGGTGTCCGTCCACGTTTGGCTCTAGCTGCTGTAAAAGAGCCCATCGCCATCATCGCAAAGAGCAGCGAGGTTCTGGCTGAATTGAAAGATTCTCCTATTGGACAAATATAATTCCTTCGAACAAATATGGTCTCCATATATACAGTATTTAGAGAAGTAGCTGTTCTTGACATCACAACTCGGCGGGTACCCTACGGGATTTGGTGAGAATAATTTATTTTTATACTAGGATTAATATGCATGTCTCTATTGATATTATCATTTGTAATAGTTTTATTTACAGTGTATTTTGTTGTTTTTCATTTATATATATATATATCTTTTCACTTTTTGTTAACCTTCTTTCCTTTCTCTTTTTTCTTTTTTTCTTATATATAATCAAATTATTATTTAATCACATCTTTATTGATTTAAAACTGCTCTATTCTTTCTCTATCTTTATTTCCAAAAAATAGAAGATAATAATTATCAACATGTTATTTGTATAAATATTGAATTAAGTTGATGTTTGTAAATCTGTTTACAATATTGTAAATTGATTACTTCTAATAAAAGAAATTATACATGAAGTGAAAGATTCATCGAAGAAGGGTTTCGGCCCGAAACGTTGCCTATTTCCTTCGCTCCATAGATGCTGCCTCACCCGCTGAGTTTCTCCAGCATTTTTGTCTACCTTTGATACAGCATGGAAACAGTTCCTTCCACATGCCCACCGAGTGCACGCTGACCCGCGATCACCTGGTCACAAGATTGCTGTTTTCCCACTTTCCCTCCCTCCAGCCCTCTCTCCTTCCCTCTCTCTCATCCCATCGCCTGCTTCCCTCTCTCCCATCCCTTCCCCTCCTTCATAGAAACATAGAAACATAGAAAATAGGTGCAGGAGTAGGCCATTCGGCCCTTCGAGCCTGCACCGCCATTCAATGTGATCATGGCTGATCATCCAACTCAGTATCCCGTACCTGCCTTCTCTCCATACCCCCTGATCCCTTTAGCCACAAGTGCCACATCTAACGCCCTCTTAAATATAGCCAATGAACTGGCCTCAACTACCTTCTGTGGCAGAGAATTCCAGAGACTCACCACTCTCTGTGTAAAGAATGTTTTCCTCATTTCGGTCCTAAAGGAATTCCCCCTTATCCTTAGACTGTGACCCCTTGTTCTGGACTCCCCCAACATCGGGAACAATCTTCCAGCATCTAGCTTGTCCAACCCCTTAAGAATTTTGTAGGTTTCTATAAGATCCCCCCTCAATCTTCTAAATTCCATCGAGTACAAACCGAGTCTATCCAATCTTTCCTCATATGAAAGTCCTGACATCCCAGGAATCAGTCTGGTGAATCTTCTCTGTACCCCCTCTATGGCAAGGATGTCTTTCCTCAGATTTGGAGACCAAAACTGTACGCAGTACTCCAGGTGTGGCCTCACCAAAACCCTGTACAACTGCAGTAGAACCTCCCTGCTCCTATACTCAAATCCTTTTGCTATGAAGGATTTCCTCTCTCCCATCCCTCCCTCTCCTTCCCTCTCCCATCCCTCCCCCTCCTTCCCTCTCTCCCATCCCATCGCCTGCTTCCCTCTCCGGCTTCAGCGTCCCTCTTAATCCCTCCCTCCGTCTTTCCTTCCTTTCCCTCTCTCCTTTTCCTCCCTCCTCCCCTCCTCCTCCTTTCAATCACGACTGAGAGGAGAGCGAAAGCAAGCTCTGTGTGAGGAGTGGTGGATCTAGTGAACCAAGGGCGGGCCGGTCCGGCCGGGCGGGCGGGCGTAGAGAGCGGCGACAGGGACAGGGAGCAGCGCAGACCGGGCCCGCCAGCAGCCCTGCCTGACACGGTTAGACCAGACGCACCTTGTGTGGGGAGACTGACGGGGAGGGGGGAAGAGTCTGGTGACCTGACCCCCACCCCCGGGTCCAAACACGCAGCGGATTGTACCAGTGTTTGTATTTACAGCAGGCCATTGTGTGCGTGGGGAAATAGGAAGCTTCATCTGTTTCTAAGTGGGTTGAACTTTGGTCTCCCTCTCTCCCCTTCCCCTCCCTCACTATCTCCCTCTCCATCCCTTTCTCTCCTCCCCTCCCTCTCCCCCACTTTCTCCACTCCCTTTCCACCCCCGCTCTCCGTCCCCTCCCCTCTTTCTCCTCCCCTTCTCTCCTCCCCTCCCTCTCTCTCCTCAACCCCTTCCCCTCCCTCTCCCCTTCCCCTCCCCCTCCCACACTATCCTCTCTCTCCTATCCATCCCGTTTCTCTCTCCTCTCTCCTCCCTCTCTCTCTCCTCCCTCTCCCCTCTCTGTCTCTCTCTCTCTTTCTCCCCCCCTCTCTCCACAAAGATCCTATAGCAGAGCATAGGATCTTTGCTCCCCTCTCTCTCTCCTCCCCTCTCTTTCTCTGCTTCCTCTCTCTATCCTCCCCTCTCACTCTCTTCCCCTCTCTCTCTCCTCTCTCTCTCCTCCCCTCTCTCTCTCCCCTCTCTCTCTCCCCTCCTCTCTCTCCTTCCCCTCTCTCTCTCCTTCCCCTCTCTCTCTCCTTCCCCTCTCTCTCTCCTTCCCCTCTCTTTCTCCTTCCCCTCTCTTTCTCTGCTTTCCCTCTCTATCGTCCCCTCTCTCTTCCTCTCTCTCTCTCTCTCTCGCTCTCTCTCCTTCCCCTCTCTCCTCCTCTCTCTTTCTCTCTTCCCTCTCTCTCTCCCCCTCTCTCTCTCTCTCTCCTTTCTCCCTCCCCTCCTCACTGTCCTCGCTTGAACCATCAGCCCGCCCATGTCAAATGGGTATCATCAAAGGACATCGACTGTGAGGGCATGAACTGCAAACTTTTTTTTGCTGCATCAGCATTTGCTGCTTGTTCCACATCTGCCCATTGCCTTTGGTGGTGTACAATTGATTGACATTTTCAGCACGAAAACAGACCACCAGACACCCATTCACACTAGCTCTATGTCATCCCACTTTCTCATCCATTCCTGATACACTTGAGGCAATTTACAGAAGCCAATTAACCTACAAACCCGCATGTCTAGGATGCTGGATGCTAGGATGCTTTATTGCAATTAATCCAGAAGAATGGGGTGGCACGGCAGTACAGCAGTAGAGTTGCTGCCTCACAGCACAAGAGCCAAGGGTTCGCTCCTGACTATGGGTGTTGTCTGTACAGAGTTTGTACGTTCTCCCTGTGGGTTTTCTCCAGGTGCTCCTCTTCCCTCCCACATACCAAAGACGTGCAGGTTGTAGGTTAATTTGTTTCTGTAAATTGTCCCTAGCGTGTAGGCTCTATTGTCTAAAGAAAAATTGGCATTGCATTGTTTTAAAAATAGTCTGATATTTCCCCCCCCCCCTAGTTTTAATTGAAGCATATTAAAAAGGGGGAAGGAGGTGCCTTTTGATTGTGCAGAAACAGAGAGTCACGTGGTTAAGTCTCCAATATTATGTTAAAAAATACTTTTCAGCCTTATGCCATTGTCCGCCGCATTGTTCACTAGGTATAACCCGGGTCTCGGGCACTAAGGCTGCAAGTCTACCGCTGCGCCACCGTGCCACTCTGTATTTATAGAGAAGAAACAAGGAACTGCAGATGCTGCTTTACTAAATGTGCTGGGGTTACTCAGCGGGTCGGGCGGCATCTCTGAAGCACATGGATGGGTGACGTTCGGGTTGGGACCCTTCTTCAGACCGATTGTAGTAGCAAGGAGAATGCTGGAAAAGAGGTGGGAGCGGGACAAAGTCTGGCAAGTGATAGGTGGAGACACAGGGAACTGCAGGTGGTTTTATTAATGAGAAAAGACACGAACTGCTGGAGTAACTCAGCGGGTCGGGAAGCATCTCTGGAGAACATAGATAAGTGCCTTTTTCGAGCCTGGACCCTTCAGATGAAAAGCCACCTATCCATGTTCTCCAGAGACACAACCTGACCCGCTGAATTACTCCAGCACTCTGTACACATGTACCTAACTAAATCTTTTGTTTCTATTTCAGTTCTCAAAACCAGGAACTGAAGCTTAGATCTTCCTTATCTTCCCCATCCCAAGGCTTTCAGAATGCCAGTTGATTGGATAAGCTGCTCTTATGCTGCCGTGGTGACGGTGAGTGGTATCCTTGGATACACTCGAAGAGGTACAGTACTTTATGAACATTATTTGCAGTGCAATGTCGGCTGCTTAAAAATGCTCAAAAGACAGGCAAGGCCAACTTTTATTTGGACAGAAAAAAAATGCTGGAGTAGCACAGCGGGTCAGGCAGCATCTCTGGAGAACATGGAGAGGTGACGTTTTGAGGGTCGTGACCCATCTTCAAACCTATTGTTACAGAGGAGAGAAAGCTGAAAAAGAGGTTGGAGTCTGAAGTCCCGACCTGAGATATCACCTGTCCATTCTCTCCAGAGGTGCTGCCTGAGCCGCTGAGTTACTCCAGCATTTTGTGTCGGCCTTTGGTATAAACCAGCACCTACAGTTTGTATTTTATTAGATTGTTGTAAATTTAGTTTAGTTTGGAGATACAGCATGGATACAGGCCCTTCGGCCCACCGAGCCCATGCCGACCAGCGATCGCCCCGTTCACACTAGGGCCAATTTACAACTTTACAGAAGGCAATTGACCAACAAACCTGCACATCTTTTGAGTGTGGAAACTGGAGCACCCAGAGAAAACCCACACGGACAGAGAGAGGACATACAAACTCTGTACTGACAGACCTGTAGTCAGGAATGAACTCGATTCTCTGCCGCTGTCGGACAGCAACTCTACCACTGCACCTCCCTAAACATATTCATCTTGGTCATTATGGTCCTGACCTTTAATGTCCTGCTTAGTTTTAGTTTTTTTGTTTTAAATTTGGAGATACAGCACGGAAACAGGCCCCTCGACCCACCATCAATCACCCGTTCACACTAGTTCTAAGTTATCCCACTTTCTCATCCACTCCCTACACACTTGGGACAATTTACAGCGTCCAATTAACCTACAAACCTGCACGTCCCCAGAGAAAACCCGCACAGTCACTGGGGGAACATCCCAACTCCGTACAGACAGCACCCAAGGTCAGGATCGAACCCAGGTCTCTGGTCCTGCGAGGCAGCAACTCTACCAACTATGTGCCGCAGTGCCGCATTTGTTTTGATACCATAGCACATGATGTCATGGAGTCCACACCCACCATTGATCACCCGTTCACACTAGTTCTAAGTTATCCCACTTTCTCAACCACACCCTGCGCACAAGGGACAATTTACAAAGGCCAATCAACCTACAAATATGTAACATTGTGGCATTTTTCTGTCTGATGCACTGGTAAAAGAAATCATAGAGAGCTAATGATCTTTGAGAAGAAAAAGTGAAAGGCAATAAGCTGGAAAAGGTGCAGAGAAGATTTACGAGGATGTTGCCAGGGTCTGGGGGAGCTATTGGGAGAGTTTGAGCAGGCCAGAACTATTCCTTGGATGAAGGGTGATCTTATATAGGTGTACCAAATTATGCGAGGAATAGACCAGGTAAACACAGTCTTTTGCCTGGGTGGGAGAATCGAGAACCAGAGGATATAGGTTTAAGGTGAGGGGGGGAAAAGATTTAATAGGAACCTAAGAGGTAAACTTTTTCACACAAAGGATGTATGGATCGAGCTGCCTGAGGCGGTAGCTGAGGCAGGGACTATTGCAACGTTTAAGAAACAATTAGACAGGTACATGAATTGGATAATTTAGTGGGATATGGGCCAAATGCGGGCAGGTGGGACTAGTCTAGATGGGACATGTTGGTCAGCGTGGGCAAGTTGGGCCCTGGGGAACGTTTCCATGCTGTACGACTCTATAATAAGATGTAATATTTTTGTTCCCAGGGAGTGTGATGTCTTTGATCACTGGAGTGATTTTCGGATCCTTGGCAGGGTACGGTGCTTATCAAATCTCCAATGATCGGCATAATGTGAAGATCTCTCTGAGTAAGTTCTCTCTTCAGTGTCATTGTGAATGAAAGAAAACGTAATTGAAAACCTAAAGTTAAATAAGCGCGGGTTATATTGTTGGGGTAGAGGGTCCTTTTGACGTGAGCTATCTTCTGATGTCTTGCTTGAGCAATCATTCTGTATGAGTGTGAGTGAGTGAGTGTGTGTGCATGTATGTATCTGCGTCCGTGGGTTTGTGTGCAGCGGTGCATGCATGCATGTGTACGTGTGTGTGTGTGTGTGTGTTTACATGCATGTGTATGTGTGTGCACGTGTGTGTGCACATGTATGCGTGACTAAAGCAGGTTGGGGTGTTCTGTTAGCGCTGCACCAAACTCGGGCTATATTCAAGGTCCCCCGTGTGTGCCATACATTCCTCCAGCGGGTCATTGGACCATCAGGGTTCCTGACCCAACTACTTCCCCTCAGAGGAAAGACTCTGGGACTGGGTGTAGAATCATCTAAAGCATTTGTGCTCAGATCAACTTGGCCATCAAGAGCCAGGTTTCGAGCCTGAGTCACCAAGGCCAAACTAGGCCATTTGGCCCATCGAGTCTACTCTGCCATTCAATCATGGCTGATCTATCTTACCCGCTCAACACCATTCTCCTGCCTTCTTGTAACCTTTGACACCCTTACAAATCACCAACCTGTCAATCTCCGCCTTAAAAATACCAAATGACTTGGCCTCAAGTGCTGGAGTAACTCAACGGGTCAGGCAGCATTCCAGGACAACATGGATAGGTCCCTAGTTACTCCAGCACTCTTGTCTTTTTTGGTAAACCAACACCTACAGTTCCTTGTTTCTACCTTAATTTATTAGTTGGGTTTTTTTTGTTTTTTACTGTCATATTTTAATTTCTGGCACATATTCTGATGAGCACAGATCAGCTCTGCACCTTTTCTGTTTCATCAGTCTTCGTCTTTCCTTTCCCATAGCTTTCCAAGCACAATTCCAGAAAACAGCACTAGTCCCAAAATGCTATTCAAACAGAATGAGGATATCTGATCGAATCTGAAGCGTCACTCCTTCCTTCCATCCAGAGATGCTGCCTGTCCCGCGGAATAACTCCAGCATTTTGTGTCTGCGTTCGGTGTAAACCAGCGTCGGCAGTTCCTTGCCACGCAGGATATCTGATGGGCCAGGGGTGCTCCAACAGCCCCCACACTGGGTGTGTGGAGGGTACAGCAGGGGGCAGTGTCTGCTCACTGCAGTTCACAGTTCTAGTGCACCATCGTGCAGAGGCCCAGAGCTCGCTGGAGGTCAGCTGTCACTAGCCTCTGCTGCTGCAATGGACACACGAGGAACTGCAGATGCTGGAACCTGGAGTAGAAACCCAAAGTCCTGGAGTAACCACAGCTGGTCAGGCAGCAACAGTCGGAAAACGGAGTTCTCCAATTTTAGTCAAAGTATTGCGAAGGAAGGAACTGCAGATGCTGGTTTGCACCGAAGGTAGACACAAAATGCTGGAGTAACTCAGTGGGTCAGACAGCATCTCTGGATCACGTTTCAGGTCGAGACCCACATTCAGATTGAACAGTCGCCTATTTCTTTTCTCCAGAGATGCTGCTTGGCCCGCTGAGTTACTCCAGCACACTCTAAAGACATACAGGTTTGTAGGTTAATTGGCTTTGGTTTTTTTTTTTTTGGTTTTTTTTTTCTCGTTTAATTTCTTTTATTAGAAGTAATCAATTTACAATAGTGTAAACAGATTTACAAACATCAACTTAATTCCATATTTTTTCAAATAACCCGTTAAAAGTTATTATCTTCTATTTTTTTGGAGATAAAGATAAGGATAGAGTAGAGCAGTTTTAAATCAATAAGGGAGTGATTAAATAATAATTTGATTATATATAAGAGAAAAAGAAAAAAGAGAAAGAAAAGAAGGTTAACAAAAAGTAAAAAGATATTATAAAAATATAAATGAAAAACCACAAAATATATTGTAACTAAAACTATTACAAATGATAATATCAATAAAGACATGCATATTAATCCTAGTATGAAAATGTTATTCTCATCAAATCCCGTAGGGTACCCGCCGAGTTGTGATGTCAAGAACAGCTACTTCTCTAAATACTGTATATATGGAGACCATATTTGTTCGAAGGAATTATATTTGTCCAATAGGACAAATCTAATTCTTTCTAAATGTAACGTCTCCAACATTTCTGCTGCCCACATTTTAATTGTGGGGGATAATGTTCCCTTCCAAAATTTCAATATGATTTTTTTCCCTATTATCAAACAGTAATCAAAGAAATTTCTTTGATTTACTGTAAGTACCGAGTTTGAATCCAAGATTCCAAGTATTATTAACTTTGGGTCAGGGTCCAATCTAATTTTAAGAACTTCAGAAATAACTTTAGAAATTTCTGTCCAGTAGTAATTCAATTTGGGACATGTAGCAAAACTGTGTATTAAATTTGTTTCTAAATTCTTACATTTATCACAAATTGAAGAGAGATTGGGAAAGATACTATTTAATTTAGTTTTTGAATAATGTAATCTATATAGTACTTTAAATTGTATCAATGTATGTCTGGCATTTAACGAACACCGGTGTATTGGCTGTAAATTTTCTTCCCAATTTTCTTTTGTTATAGATAAACCAATTTCATTTTCCCATGCTTGATGATATGTTTCAGTTGTTGGGTTCTCCTTATCCAAAATTATGTTATATATATAGGCTATTAGTTTTTCTGTATTTGGGTGCAAATTAAACAATTCATCTAATAATCCTGGTTCTTTATTTTTATAATCTTGTGTATTGGATTTAATATAATCTCTAATTTGTAAGTACCTAAACAAGTGTTGCGGAGACAATCCGTAGATATCTTGTAACTCTTGGACTAAAAGAAATTTTCCTTTTCTATAAAGGTGCTCTATCCTTTTAATTCCTAAATCATCCCAATGTCTAAACCCCCCATCCAATATAGAGGGTTTAAATAATGGGTTATTCGTAATTGGTAGTCTAAGTGAAAGATTATCTAGATGTAAAGTCTTAACTATTTGTTTCCAAATACGTCTATTATTATAAATTATAGGGTTGTCCCTATAAATTTTTTTTTGTACTTCCTTTGGGGCAAAGAGAATCGAGCCTACATTATAAGGTAAACAGTCTTTCTTTTCCATCTTTAACCACGTTGGTTCATGATCCATATTTACCCACCAGAAATTCATATTCTTAATCTGGACTGCCCAAAAATAATATAAAAAATTTGGAAGTGCTAATCCTCCATTTATCTTAGATTTACATAAATGTTTTTTACTTATTCTATGATTTTTATAATCCCAAATAAAACTATTAATAATATTATCTTTTTTTTTTAAAGTCTTTGGGAGAAAAAAAGGAATAGCCTGAAACAAATATAATAATTGTGGTAAAAACACCATCTTTATAGCATTTATTCTACCAATCATAGATATAGGAAGTGTTTTCCAATACAAAATATTTTTTTTAAGTTTATCTAGTAATAGAGGGTAATTAGATTTAATTAGTGAATTATAAGATTTAGTTACATTAATTCCTAAATATTTAAATTTGTCTGTAACTATTTTTAGTGGGTATTGTTGTAATATATTTAAATTTATTCCAGTTATAGGCATAATATCATTTTTGTTCCAATTAATCCTAAATCCTGAAAATGTGCCAAATTTAGTTATAACATTAAACAGCTTAGGTATACTAATTTCCGGTTTTGTAATATAAATCAAAACATCATCTGCATATAAAGATATTTTGTTAGTTGTTGTGTCAGTATTATAGCCGTATATTTCAGGTTCAGATCTAATTCTTTCCGCCAAAGGCTCTATCATCAAAGCAAATAGTAAAGGCGATAACGGACATCCCTGTCTACATCCCCTAGAGAGCTTAAATTTAGCTGATAATATTTGATTAGTTAAGATTCTTGCCGTAGGATTCAAATATAAAATTCTTATCCATTTACAGAATCTATCCCCCAATTGAAACTTTTCCATTATATTAAATAAATATAACCATTCCACCTGATCGAATGCCTTTTCTGCATCTAGCGATACAACCGCTAATTCCCTGTCCCGTACTCTTTTTGAATATATAATATTAAACAAGCGTCTGAGATTATGGGATGAATAGCGTTTTGGAATAAAACCTGTTTGATCATAATGTATTAATTTAGAAATCACCAGACTTAATCTCCGAGATAAAACTTTAGTTAATATTTTTTGGCCTGTATTTAGAAGGGCAATCGCTCTATATGATCCTGGATCTTCCAAATCCTTATCTGCCTTAGGAATGAGTGTAATTGTGGATTCATTTAAAGATTCTGGTAATTTGCCTTGTTCATATGCATATCTATACACTGTATGTAATCTTGGGGAAATCAGATCTTGACATTTTTTATAAAATTCTGCACTCAGGCCATCAGGGCCCGCTGCTTTTCCATTCTTTAACAAACTAATTGATTCTTCAATATCTTTTACTGTTATTTCAGCATTTAACAAATGTCTACCTTCCTGATCTAGACTATTAATTTGACACTCTTGTAGGAATGTTTCCATACCATCTGTTTGTCCTGTTAATTTAGATGAATAAAGATTTTGATAATATTGTAGAAATCTGTCATTAATATCTTTTGGTATCGTCAATATATTTCCATGCGCAGATCTAATTCTATGATCATTTTTTCATCTTCTAATTTTCTAAGTTGTCGTGCTAGCAATTTTTGTGGTTTGTCTCCAAATTCAAAGTGCACTTGTTTGGTTTGTTGAAATAGTTTAATGACTTGGTTAGAATATATTTTATTTAATCTATATTTTACTATTGCAATTTTATTACTTAACTCTTTAGAAGGGTGTTTTATGTTTTCACTATCTAGTTGTTTTATCTCATTTTCTAACTTTTGTTCCATCTTTCTATTTTCTTTATTAAAATAAGCTTGTGCTGATATTATTGCACCACGCATAAATGCTTTAAATGTGTCCCAAAGTAACGATGGTGAAATTTCAGGTTTGTCATTAGTTTCAAAAAATAGTTTAATCTGTTCCACTACATGTTTACAACAGTCCTTATCCTTTAATATCTGGGGATTAAATCTCCAAGTAGTCGTTTTATTAAGTATATCTTTTAATTTTATCTTGAATGTTAGTGGCGCATGATCTGAAATAATAATATTGTGATATTTTGCATCATACGTAAAAGGTAGTAATTTTGAATCTATTAGAAAATAATCTATCCTAGAGTAAGTTCCATATACGGGCGAGAAAAAGGAGTATTCTCGTCCGGATGGATTATCTAGTCTCCAAATATCCTTAACATTAGATGTATTAATAAAAGAATTTATAAGTTTACTTGAATTAGAGGTAGCTTTCCTTTTTGTAGAAGACCTGTCTAGGTAGCTATCTAAGGTGCAATTAAAATCACCCCCAATAACTAAATTATATTGAGTGGAAATAGGGATATTATTAAATATTTTCTTAAAAAATAATGGATTATCAAAATTAGGGGCATATATATTCACCAAAATTACTTTCTGTGAATATAATTCCCCTGTAATTATTACATATCTACCCTCTTTGTCCTCTATTATAGTACTTTGTTTAAAAGGTATACCTTTACGGATAATTATTGCAACTCCTCTAGATTTGTGTATAAATGAAGAGTGATATACCTTAGAAATCCATTTTGCTGTTAATCTATGTTGAGCATCTCTTTTAAGATGAGTCTCTTGAAGGAAGATCACGTCTGATTTCAATCTGTTCAACTGTGCTAGCACCTTTCCCCTTTTAATTGGTTCATTAATTCCCTTAACATTCCAACTACAGAAGGTAATTCCATCCCCCCCAGTCTTCACATTCATGTCTTGCATTTTACTGTTAGGGTGGTTTTTTTTGGAGTAGCCTTCTCGACCCCTCCAGCCCAGCGGTATACCCAAACGCCAACCTGATGAAAATTACTATCCTCAATAATCCATATACATGTCTTCTTAAAGTAATTATACAATATCGCTCATAACTACATTCATATAATATATAACATAAAATCAAATACTTGATATATTAAAAAAAAATAAAAAGTGTAATTAAAAAAAGAGAAAAGGGTGTTAACAGGGTGCCCAGAAAAAAAAGAAACTACACTAATATGTAGTGTAGTGTGCATTAGTGGGAGCCACACTAGCGTGGCTATTAATCTACTGACTTCCGTTTTTTTTTTTAAAAGGATGTTAAATGTTCCAGCTCCTATCTATAATGCTGTGTATATTGGGGTGGTGTACTAACTTTAAATACTTAGTAATTATTTCTATTATTCATATTACTAATTACTAGTTATTAATTTCTATTATAATTAATATTATAATAAGTAATACTATATTAGGGGAACAATTGAAATTTTACTAATTAAGACCAAACTATAACAACATATCCATTATTCCCCCTCTTTCTCAATGAATAATTCATAACCGCAGGTCGGTGATAAAAGTTCATTCATCTTCTCCTTCCTCGCTTGCTTCTTCTTCTGCTTCCTCTTCTGCCTTCTTCTGTATGTCTCGAACGAATTCCAGTGCGTCGGTATGCTTAACAAAACGATATTCCTTGTTGTCGTAGGTCACTCTCAATGTTGCTGGGTACATCAGACCATATCTGAGATCCTTTACATCCTTTATATTCCGAAGAATACCTCTTGTTTCTGTGAATAAAGATCTTCTCTTAGCCACTTCAGCCGGGTAATCTCTGAAGATACTGATGTTATCTCCTTCGTATTTCAAATTCTTCTTTCTTATTATTATCTTCATCATTTCTTCAAAGACGTGATCGTGGGCCACCTTTACAATCATTTGTCTTGGCGGTGCACCTCTCCCAGGGGCCCGTCTTAAAGCCCTGTGAGCACGGCCCAACAGGGGCTCTTGATCCAGATTCAGAATGTCCTTTAGGAATTTTGCAGCGAATTTTCGCGGGTCTTGATTTCCTTCCCGACCCTCGGTCAATCCTACGATACGCAAATTCTTACGTCTTTGTCTTCCCTCCAGATCAATACATTTCTCGTTTATTTTACGTAGTAGCTCTGAGAGACGTTTATTCTCGGCGCGTAGCTTCTCACTTTCCTTAGCACTTGATACAGCAAAATCAGTCAGTTCTTTAATTGCATCATTTTGTTGGTCAAGTGAGATTGAAATAGGATCTATCTTCGCATCCAACATTTGTTCCATCCCAGCAATCTTGTCGTTTACCTCAGCCATCCGGTTTTGAAACTCAGCATCTGCCTTTATTTTCCATTCATTCATCATAATCTTTACCGTTTCTGTAGCTTCTTTTTTTAGTTCTTCTTTAATTCTCTCGTGAGACGCCTGGATATCCGTTCTTAACAGATTTATTTCATCTTTATATTCCTTCTTCATATCTTTCATTTCTTTCATCAGTTTCTTCATCTCACCAAGCAAAGAGTTTTTAAGTTCTTCCATTTCACTTTTTCTCTGTGAAATCTCTTCCTGGGAGGCAGCCAAACTCGAGCCCGAGGCTTTGAGGCCTACCTCCCTTCTTTGTCCTTTTTTTGTCGCCGGGGGGGAGGAGGGATGCATTTTGAATTTCTTACTGAAGTCGCGTGCCTGATGACGTCACGCAGCTTGCAATCGCACCCGGAGCCGTTTAAAATCGCTCTCCTGCGGTAAGTACCGTTAGTAGCCTCCTTTAACCCCCGATTTTTTTCAGATTTTCGCGGAGCTGATCTGGCGCGGTTCTCTCTTAGAACATGGCGCCACCGGAAGTGTTGGTTTTTTAAAAATTGTAAGTTGTCCCCATGTGTTGGATAGTGCCGGTGAACTAACGTCTGGTTCTCGATTCCCCTAAACTGGGTACAAGACTCTGCATTCTCCCTATCTGGTCCCCTCATGATCTTATACACCTCGATAAGATCACACCTCAGCCTCATGAACCCCCCGGAATAAAGCTCTAGCCTGCCCAAACTCTCCCTGTACCTCAGGCCCTGAAGTATTGGCACCATCCATGTAAATCGTACCTGCACTCTTTCCCAGGGTGGCCAAATTTTCTCACAGTACTCCAAACACCCCCAAATAGGTATCAACAGGCCAATGCACCGGAAGCCTGCATGCCCACCCCATCTACCTGTGACGCCACTTTCAAGGAACGATGAACGTGCACTCCTCAGTCCCTCTGTTCTACAACACTCTTTGCCATGTACTGTGTTGTCTTGCAATGGAGTCGCTGAAGAACGTCTTCAGGCTGATCATCTGAATGTTAAGTGCCTCAGAACAAAGACACCATTCCTGCCTTGGATAGGATGGTGGGGAAAATGTGGCGTGGTGGCGCAGCGGTAGAATGGGAACAAAACGCTATCAGCCGCAGACTGGCGTGTAAAGCAATGCACACAGCGCTACAAACTTGGCGCGCAAATCAATACACACAGCGCTACAGACTTGGTGCGTAAAAGACATGCAGAAAGGTTTAATAGGAACGCTCTCGGCTTAACGCGTGGAAATTTAAACAAAGAGCTGTCGGCTGCAGCACCATGGGGTTCTAAATATAGCGCTACCGGCTGCAGCGCTATGGGGTTTAAACATAGCGCTATGGCCACAGTGCTACGGGTCACAGACTGTTCGGGAAAATTCTCGTATAACAGGTTTCGACGCGCAACATCACCCATTTCTTTTCTCCAGAAATGCTGCCTGTCCCGCTGAGTTACTCCAGCTGTGTGTAGGATAGTGTTAGTGTGTGGTCGGTGCAGATTAGGTGGGCCAAAGGGCCTGTTTCCGCGCTGTATCTCTAAACTAAACTAAACAAACTATTGGCATTTGGACATGGCAGAATTTATCAAAATATCAACTCTCAAAACAACAATCTTTCACCTCTCCATACAACTGCTATCCACACAAAAGTAAGGCTGTCATTAATACAGAATACAACAACAAAGAACTGCAGAAGCTCATTAATACACAAAAGGACACAATGTGCTGGAGTAACTCAGTGGGTCAGGCAGCATCTGGGGACGTAGAGTCGGAGCATGGCAGGAATCCCAGAGGGGGAGTGTTGGTCACACAGAACACCCACCAGAGAGAGGAGGAGAATGTCTTCCAAGTCAGCTTGCCTTGAGTAGGTGTCGCAGTGGCGCAGTCAAAATGTAGACACAAAGAACTGCAGATGCTGCTTAATACACTAATAGACACAAAGTGCTGGAGTGTGTGAAGGGACCCGAAACGTCACCTCTCCATGTACGCCAGGGATGCTGCCTGACTGAAGTGACCCCAGTAGTTTACTTTACTTTACACATACAGTGTGGAAACAGGTCCTTCAGCCCACCGAGTCCACGCCGACCAACGATCCCCATACACTAGCACTATCCTACACGCACAAGGGACAATTTACAATCTTTTATCAAAGCCAATTAACCTACAAACCAGCACGTTTTTGGAGTGTGGCAGGAAGCCGGAGCACCCGAGGAAAACTCATGTGGTCACAGGGAGAAGGTACAAACTCCGTACAGACGGCACCCATAGTCAGGATTGAACCCGGGTCTCTGGGGCTGTAAGGCAGCAACTCTACCGCTGTGCCACCGTGCCATCGACAGTAGTGCAAGAGTGGATGAATAGAGGGCGCAGCCTCAGAATAAAAGGACGTATCTTTAAAATGGAGATGAGGAACTTCTTTAGTCAGAGGGTGGTGAATCTGTGGAATTATTTGCCACAGACGGCTGTGGAGACCAAGTTAATGGATATTTTAAAAGCAGAGATGGACAGGTTCTTAATTAGTACCGGTGTCGGGGGTTATGGGGAGAAGGCAGGGGAATGGGGTTGAGAGGGAAAGATAGATCAGCCATGATTGAATTGTCGGGCCGCAGGCAGAATTCTGCTTCTATGTCTCATGGCCTTGTGATTTGACAGGATAGCATGCACACAGCATTTTTCACTGCACGCCAGTACACGTGACGGTGAAACCCAGTATGTTTTGTGTGGAATTTGTACATGTATCCCCTGCAGCTACGTAGATGTCTGAGTCTTCCTTTTCCTTACTGACAGTCACCGCTGGGATTTTGACAGTGGCGATGGGAATGCGATACCGGAAGTCTGGACGGTTAATACCTGCGGGTCTTGTTGCTGGGATCAGGTAACACTTCAAACTCTGCTCCATACCTTAGTATATTCAAGGCAAACTAAACACAAGTGTAGAAACAAGTACAGGTGTCAGAGGTTAAGGGGAGAATGCAGGAGAATGGGGTTTTGGAGGGAAAGATAGATTAGCCATGATTGAATGGCGGAGTAGACTTGGTGGGCCGAATGGCCTAATTCTACTCCTATCACTTATGGCCTGCAGGAACTGCACATGCAAACTGGAGGAACAGCACCTCATATTCCGCTTGGGTAGATTACACCCAACAGTATGAGCATGGATGCAGGAAGGAACCAGCTGCTGGTTTACACCAGAGTTAGATAGACGCATCATGCTGGAGTAACTCAGTGGGCCAGGCAGCATCTCTGGGGAAAAGGGATAATCAAAGTTTTATAATGACATTTACATTTCACATCTTTCTCGTATTTTCTTACAATACTGCAGGAGCATGTTTGGTCTTTTGAGCTTGTGCTGACACTCAGAGTGATCTATCAATATTATTCCCTGCTTATTCCTGCACTGATTGTCTCACGGATGCCCTTCAACTCCCCGAGTCCACCTGCGATTGTTAGCAGCAATTTACAGTGGCCATTTCGTGTTCATAAGTGATAGGAGCAGAATGAGGCCATATCACAACGTTCAAGAAACATTTGGACAGGTACATGGATAGGACAGGTTGAGAGGGATACAGGCCAAACGCTGGCAGGTGGGACTAGTGTAGATAGGACATATTGGTCAGTGTGGACAAGTTGGGCCGAAGGGCCTGTTTCCATGCTGTATGACTATAACTATGACTCGATGTCATTCTTCTCCGACTAGTCTGTGGGGAGATATTGCAGGTCACATATATTTCCCTTGTCACTATGAATCTGTACAGTCAATCACTAATGTTTTCCTTTTCCTTCTAGCCTTATTATGGTTTTGCGACTGATAATCATGATGTATTAAATCTACAAGCAACTCGCTACAATATTGCTCAGAGTTCTGCTTCAACGTAATTAATCTTTGACCATCTTTTAAATGGTAATTATTCTGCACAAAAATTCTTGAATGTATAAACTTGATAGAAAGTAAATAGTCATTGTGATGTCTGTTATAATAATTCTTGGTCTGTGTGTTTCTGTTACTTGGTGCGCTTTGGACTGTAGTTAAGTTAAAATTATGTTGACAGGAATTTGTTGAGTTCTTTATCATTGACAAAATTAATTTGCTTAAACTCTTTTTTTTGAACAAACAGCATAATATTATCAGATGCATATACCCAGTTATCAAGATTTCTTACTTTTTAAAGTAATATTGATCAATGCAATACAAAAATGCTTGCTTTTAGACTTTGGACTTCTCCCCTCTCCCATCAGACAAGAGGTACAGAAGGGAAAAACGCACACCTCCACATCCAGGGACAGCTTATTCTCAACTTTCGACTAGAGAGACAGCACAGAAACAGGCCCTTCGACCAGCGATCACCCCATACACTAACACACACACGACACATTAGGGATAATTTCCAGAAACCAATTAACCGACAAACCCGCACGTCTTTAGGGTGGTGGAGGAAACCGGAGCACCCGGAGAAAATCCACGCAGGTCACGGGGACAACGTGCAAACTCCGTACTTACAGCATCCAAAGTCAAGATCCCTGTTGCTGTAAAGCAGCAACTCTACCGCTGCGACACTGTACCACACAAACTTTATGTTTATATGAGATATTGATTTTAAACTTCCCACTTAGTCAGTGATTTATATGGGGTGAAAGTTTCAAATGAATCTTGAAAGGTTACATAATCACGTACAGTTTTGTAAGGAATTAACCAGGGAATTGCAAGCTTGCCTTAAATCCTTGACCTCGAGGACTAGTGCGTGTTGAAACTTAATCAAATGATCAAAACCTTGAACAGGCAAAATGAAATGTATGGTGGTGGAAGGAAGACTTGTGTCTTTATCAAACCATCAACTTTTGACGAGAATGATAACTGCAATGTTTAGTTTAGAGATACATATACAGGCCCTTTGGTCCACTGAGTCTGTGCCGACCAACGATCACCCCAGACACTAACATTACCCTACAAACCAGGGATAATTTACAGAAGGCAATTAACCTACAAGCAACATCTTTGGAGTGTGGGAGGAAATCGGAGCACCCAGAGAATACCAACGTGGTCACGGGGAGAACGTACAAACTTCGCACAGACAGCAGCCACCATCAAGATCGAACCTTGGTCTCTGGCACTGTGAGGCGAAATGTAAATTATACTTGTTTTTTTTTATAGTTTAGTTTAGAGCCGGGGCCTCCAAACTTTTCAGCTTGAGGGCCACATTATATATTTAGCACATTTTTGCGGGGGATAGGAAAAAATAAAGAAATGTCAGTTTTACAGATTTAATGAACTCAAAAAAGAACTTAAGTAAAACAAATGGAAGAAATAAAAAAAAACAACTTGTAGCCACCAACAAAATCATAAAGTTTTATGCAACCACATTAATGGGAAGGATGGAACTGTGTTTTTGTTTTCAAAGTTTCATTGAATTGAGGATCCAATTATGAGGATGGACTTCAAATGCTCAAGTGAATAATTCATTAAGAATTCCATGTTACTGCACAAATACATTGATGAGCTAAAATAAGAGGCAAGAATCAAGAGTGTTTTATTGTCATATGTCCCAGACAGAACAATGAAATTCTTAGTTGCGACAGCACCACAGAATATGTAAAACCCCGATTCTATAACGTCTATCCATGTACTCCAGAGGTGCTGCCTGATCTGCTGGGCTACTCCAGCACTTTGTGTCCTTTTTTTGTAAACCTGCATTGCAGTTTCTTGTTTAGACTTTGGGCTTTAGAAATACAGCGTGGAAACAGGCCCTTCAGCCCACCGAGTTCGCACTGACCAGCGATCACCCTGAACACTAGGGACAATTTATAAATTTTACCAAAGCCAATTATCCTACAAATTGGGAGGAGTGTGTGGGAGGAAACCGGAGCACCCGGAGGAAACTCATGAGGTCACGGGGAGAACATACAAACTGTACAGACAGCACCTGGTCTCGGTCGCTGTAAGGCAGCAACTCCACCGGCACGCCACAAGTGTGTTTAACAACTTTTGTGCTGGATCTTAATCCAAGATAAAAGTGTCTAAGATAGAAAAAGAGTTGTGGATAGAAGAAGAAAAGACGTTGTGGCTATGACTGTCGGAGAAGGAATGGAATGAGGTGAGCATTTTCCTTCCAAAGTGGACAACATAGAGACATTGAAGGGAGATCTCATTTCATAAGCTGTGGGCAGCCTGTGAACACTTGATAAGGCTGAATTAAGTTAAATATACAAGAAGAGATTGAATTGGTTCCCGGGCTAGCTTACAGCTTATATTTAGCCTCAAATTAGGCTTTTCTCCAGTACATTAATACAGAAAGGCAAGTCTAGGTTTGCCTCAGGTTGCTGTGTGTTGAGATAATGAATGACTAACATTTGTCTACCATAATGACGAGAGAAGAAACTAGATTGATCCCAGTAAGGGGCAATGACAAATGGCTGAAGCCTTTGATATGAAAAGTCCTTGTGCCGTATGACAAGATGCCTTTAATGTGACGAAACCACAGGCGCATCCTGTAGTAATCTGAAGAAGGGTCTCGGCCTGAAACGTCGCCTATCTCCTTCGCACCTTAGATGCTGTTGTACCCGCTGAGTTTCTCCAGCCTTTTGTGTACCCTCGACTCTCCAACATCTGCAGTTCCTTCTTTAACACCTGTAGTAATCTTTATTTCATGTACATCTGACCATGACTAATGTATGTGGAATGTACTACGGTGACAAAAAAACACTATATTAAGATGTAATTCTGTTGTTCGGAGAAGTGGATGAGGACAGTGAAGTGTCTGTATTGCTCACTTGACTAAAGTTCTCCCTCCCTCCCTTCCACCGGCCGATAATAAATAAAGTTTTGAACTGGTCTACCAAACGTATGTGAGCTGTCTGTTTATTAAGAAGCGAACCTGTTGTTTAGTTGTTATAAAAGTAACTTTTTCACACTGAGGTGGGAACGATCACCTTATCATAGTATTAAAGATGTCACTAGTGATTTGATTCAACGGTAGGGCAGAAACCTAATCGGAAAGATCCAAACCTAAAAATTAAGGTCAAAGCACCAAATGTAGGAAGAACTCAGTGGGTGAGGCAGAATCTGTGGAGGGAAGGACAGGTGATGGGAGTTGGATATAGGTGAAACGGGTTGGAGGGGAGGGGAATGAGGGGGATAAAAGGGAAATGAGGACTCAGGATCATCTCACCTTTATTCCCACCTTTTGCCTGTCACCTGTCCTCTTCCATTTATATACCTCTCTGGCTTTACATTTCATTCCTCCTGTTCCCTTATCTGACACCACTCCCACGGAGTTTATCAGGGACTATGCTGGTCCGCACCGACCAGCGATCCCCCAGAGATCCAAGCTGGAGCCAGTGTCCGCCGCGTGCCGGCTGCAGGCCCGGGCCGATAACTCCGGGAATGGGGTTGAGAGGGAAAGATAGATCGGCCATGGTTGAATGGGGGAGTGGACTTGATGGTTCCAATGGCCTAATTCCTTCCAGCAACTTATGACATGAAATGATTGCTAAAGGCAATTGGGGAAGTGGAGAGCTTGTGTCATTCAAGTTTAGAAGGGTGCACAGTCCCACAGTGCTCGGTGCACTGAATACCGACACGTTGGGGACCCTCTGGATCAGATAACATTCGTGGCGGCTGTACCTCGCTCTTCGTCAGTCCGCAGATCACACTTCACTCTTCAGGTGAGATGCATTATTGAGGGCGTCGTGGTGCATGAGTGTGTGGGCATGTGTATG
This sequence comes from Raja brachyura, assembly GCA_963514005.1. Next base: position 16,840,007 of record OY740785.1, read on the forward strand.
TGTGAGCGTGTGTCTGCGTGCATTTTTCTGTGTCTGGGACACAACAGCATGTGTGTGTGCCTAGAATCATAGAAACATAGATAATAGGTGCAGGAGTAGGCCATTTGACCCTTCGATCCTCCACCGCCATTCAATATGATCATGGCTGATCATCCAACTCAGTATCCTGTACCTGCCTTCTCTCCATATCCCCTGATCCCTTTAGCCACAAGGGCCACATCTAGCTCCCTCTTAAATGTAGCCAATGAACTGGCCTCAACTACCTTCTGTGGCCGAGAATTCCACAGACTCACCACTCTGTGTGTGTAAAAAGATCTTCTCATCTCGGTCCTAAAAGACTTCCCCCTTATCCTTAAACTGTGACCCCTTGTTCTGGACCTCCCCAACATCGGGAACAATCTTCCTGCATCTCACCTGTCCAACCCCTTAAGAATTTTGTAAGCCTCTATAAAATCCCCCCTCAATCTCCTAAATTCCAGCGAGTACAAGCCGAGTCTATCCAGTCTTCATATGGAAGTCCTGCCATCCCAGGAATCAGTCTGGTGAACCTTCTCTGTACTCCCTCTATAGCAAGAATGTCTTTCCTCAGATTAGGAGACCAAAACTGTATGCAATACTCCGGGTGTGGCCTCACCAAGACCCTGTACAACTGTAGTAGAACCTCCCTGCTCTTGCACTCAAATTCGTTTGCTATGAATGGCAACATACCATTCGCTTTCTTCAAAGCCTGCTGCACCTGCATGCCTACTTTCAATGACTGGTGTACCATGACACCCAGGTCTCGTTGCATCTCCCCTTTTCCTAATCGGCCACCATTCAGATAATCTACCCTCCCGTTTTTGCCGCCAAAGTGGATAACCTCACATTTATCCACATTATACTGCATCTGCCATACATTTGCTCACTGACCCAACCTATCCAAGTCACCTTGCAGCCTCCTAGCATCCTCCTCACAGCTAACACTGCCCCCCAGCTTCGTGTCATCCGCAAACTTGGAGATGTTGCATTCAATTCCCTCATCCAGATCATTAATATATATTGTAAACAGCTGGGGTCCCAGCACTGAGCCTTGCGGTACCCCACTAGTCACTGCCTGCCATTCTGAAAATGACCCGTTTACTCCTACTCTTTGCTTCCTGTCTGCCAGCCAGTTCTCTATCCACATCAACACTGAACCCCCAATGCCGTGTGCTTTAAGTTTGTATGCTAATCTCTTATGTGGGACCTTGTCGAAAACCTTCTGAAAGTCCAGATATAACACATCCACTCTATCCACTCTACTAGTTACATCCTCGAAAAATTCTATAAGATTCGTCGGACATGATTTACCTTTCATAAATCCATGCTGACTTTATGACATATGAATTTTTCAAAACTAAAGAGTTTTGAAAAATTATCACTAATGCATCCACTATTTCTGGGGCTACTTCCTTAAGTACTCTGGGATGCAGCCTATCTGGCCCTGGGAATTTATCGGCCTTTAATCCATTCAATTTACCTAACACCACTTCCCGGCTAACCTGGATTTCACTCAGTTCCTCCATCTCATTTAACCCCGGTCCCCTGCTATTTCCGGCAGACTATTTATGTCTTCCTTTGTGAAGACAGAACCAAAGTAGTTATTCAATTGGTCTGCTATGTCCTTGTTCCCCATGATCAATTCACCTGTTTCTGACTGCAAGGTTTGCATTTGTTTAACTAACCTTTTTCTCTTCACATATCTATAAAAACTTTTGCAGTCTGTTTTTATGTTCCGTACCACCGTCAACCCTTTAAGAATCACTTGCCAGTCTATCTTGGCCAATTCACGTCTCATACCCTCAAAGTTACCTTTGTTAATTCAGAAACAAGGGTTCTGAACTTAAAGAATGTCACTCTCCATCCTAATGAAGAACTCAACCATATTATGGTCACTCTTGCCCAAGGGTCCACGCACAACAAGACTGCTAACTAACCCTTCCTCATTACTCAATACCCAGTCTAGAATAGCCTGCTCTCTCGTTGATTCCTCTACATGTTGGTTTAGAAAACAATCCCGCATACATTCCAAGAAATCCTCTTCCTCAGCACCCCTGCCAATTTGATTCACCCAATCTATATGTAGATTGAAGTCACCCATTATAACTGTTTTACCCTTGTTGCACGCATTTCTAACTTCATGTTTGATGCCATCCCCAACTCAACTACTACTGTTAGGTGGCCTGTACACAACTCCCACTAGCGTTTTCTGCCCCTTAGTGTTTCGCAGCTCTAGCCATATCGATTCCACATCCCCCAAGCTAAGGTCCTTCCTTTCTATTGCGTTAATCTCCTCTCTAACCAGTAATTTTACTCCACCTCCTTTTCCTTTCTGTCTATCCCTCCTGAATATTGAATATCCCTGGATGTTCAGCTCCCAGCCTTGGTCACCCTTGAGCCATGTCTCCGTGATCCCAACTATATCATATTCATTAATAACTATCTGCACATTCAATTCATCCACCTTATTACGAATGCTCCTTGCATTGAGACACAAAGCCTTCAGGCCTTTTTTTACAACACTCTTACCCCTTATACAATTATGTTGAAAAGTGGACCTTTTTGATTTTTGCCCTGGATTTTTCTGCCTGCCACTTTTACTTTTCACCTTGCTACCTATTGCTTCTACCCTCATCTTACATCCCTCTGTCTCTCTGCTCATGCTCCCATCCCCCTGCCACATTAGTTTAAATCCACCCTCCCCCAAGAACATTGGTTCCCTTCAAGCGCAGGTGCAGACCGTCCTGTTTGTACTGGTCCCACCTCCCCCAGAACTGGTTCCAATGCCTGAGAAATTTGAATCCCTCCCCTTTGCACCATTTTTCAAGCCACTGCAATATCCTCCTATTTCTACTCTGACTAGCACGTGGCACCGGTAGTAGTCCAGATGATTATTACCTTTGAGGTCCTACTTTTAAGTTTATCTCCTAGCTCCCTAAATTCGCCTTGTAAGACCTCATCCCGTTTTTTACCTATATCGTTGGTGCCAATGTGCACCACGACAGCTGGCTGTTCACCCTCCCCCTCCAGAATGTTCTGCAGCCATTCAGTGACATCCCTGACCCTTGCACCAGGGAGGCAACATACCATCCTGGAGTCTCGTTTGCGGCTGCAGAAACGCCTATCCATTCCCCTTACTATTGAATCCCCTATTACAATAGCCCTTCCACTCTTCTTTCTCCCCCCCCTGTGCCGCAGAGCCACCAATGGTGCCATGAACTTGGCTGCTGCTGATGATGAGCCATCTCCCCCAACAGCATCCAAAATGTTATATCTGTTTAGGAGGGAGATGACCGCAGGGGACTCCTGCACCACCTGCCTACTGCTACACTGGCTAATGGCCACCCATTCCCTTTCTGGCCGCTTAACCTGCGGTGTGACCAACTTACTGTACGTGCTATTCACAAGCTTCTCAGCATCGTGGATGCTCCAGTATGAATCCAACCGCAGCTCCAATCGTTCAATGCGGTCTGCCAGGAGCTGCAGCTGGACACACTTCCTGCAAAAGTAGTCACCAGGGACACCGACAATATCCATGATCTCCCACATGTTGCAGGATGAGCAAACCATGGGGCTGATCTCAAATGACATGCATGCCCCCAAATTAAATCAACTCACTCACACTATAAAAATCTTAATCCTTAATCTTAATCAAAAAATAGTTTAATCTGTTCCACTACATGTTTACAACAGTCCTTATCCTTTAATATCTGGGGATTAAATCTCCAAGTAGTCGTTTTATTAAGTATATCTTTTAATTTTATCTTGAATGTTAGTGGCGCATGATCTGAAATAATAATATTGTGATATTTTGCATCATACGTAAAAGGTAGTAATTTTGAATCTATTAGAAAATAATCTATCCTAGAGTAAGTTCCATATACGGGCGAGAAAAAGGAGTATTCTCGTCCGGATGGATTATCTAGTCTCCAAATATCCTTAACATTAGATGTATTAATAAAAGAATTTATAAGTTTACTTGAATTAGAGGTAGCTTTCCTTTTTGTAGAAGACCTGTCTAGGTAGCTATCTAAGGTGCAATTAAAATCACCCCCAATAACTAAATTATATTGAGTGGAAATAGGGATATTATTAAATATTTTCTTAAAAAATAATGGATTATCAAAATTAGGGGCATATATATTCACCAAAATTACTTTCTGTGAATATAATTCCCCTGTAATTATTACATATCTACCCTCTTTGTCCTCTATTATAGTACTTTGTTTAAAAGGTATACCTTTACGGATAATTATTGCAACTCCTCTAGATTTGTGTATAAATGAAGAGTGATATACCTTAGAAATCCATTTTGCTGTTAATCTATGTTGAGCATCTCTTTTAAGATGAGTCTCTTGAAGGAAGATCACGTCTGATTTCAATCTGTTCAACTGTGCTAGCACCTTTCCCCTTTTAATTGGTTCATTAATTCCCTTAACATTCCAACTACAGAAGGTAATTCCATCCCCCCCAGTCTTCACATTCATGTCTTGCATTTTACTGTTAGGGTGGTTTTTTTTGGAGTAGCCTTCTCGACCCCTCCAGCCCAGCGGTATACCCAAACGCCAACCTGATGAAAATTACTATCCTCAATAATCCATATACATGTCTTCTTAAAGTAATTATACAATATCGCTCATAACTACATTCATATAATATATAACATAAAATCAAATACTTGATATATTAAAAAAAAATAAAAAGTGTAATTAAAAAAAGAGAAAAGGGTGTTAACAGGGTGCCCAGAAAAAAAAGAAACTACACTAATATGTAGTGTAGTGTGCATTAGTGGGAGCCACACTAGCGTGGCTATTAATCTACTGACTTCCGTTTTTTTTTTAAAAGGATGTTAAATGTTCCAGCTCCTATCTATAATGCTGTGTATATTGGGGTGGTGTACTAACTTTAAATACTTAGTAATTATTTCTATTATTCATATTACTAATTACTAGTTATTAATTTCTATTATAATTAATATTATAATAAGTAATACTATATTAGGGGAACAATTGAAATTTTACTAATTAAGACCAAACTATAACAACATATCCATTATTCCCCCTCTTTCTCAATGAATAATTCATAACCGCAGGTCGGTGATAAAAGTTCATTCATCTTCTCCTTCCTCGCTTGCTTCTTCTTCTGCTTCCTCTTCTGCCTTCTTCTGTATGTCTCGAGCGAATTCCAGTGCGTCGGTATGCTTAACAAAACGATATTCCTTGTTGTCGTAGGTCACTCTCAATGTTGCTGGGTACATCAGACCATATCTGAGATCCTTTACATCCTTTATATTCCGAAGAATACCTCTTGTTTCTGTGAATAAAGATCTTCTCTTAGCCACTTCAGCCGGGTAATCTCTGAAGATACTGATGTTATCTCCTTCGTATTTCAAATTCTTCTTTCTTATTATTATCTTCATCATTTCTTCAAAGACGTGATCGTGGGCCACCTTTACAATCATTTGTCTTGGCGGTGCACCTCTCCCAGGGGCCCGTCTTAAAGCCCTGTGAGCACGGCCCAACAGGGGCTCTTGATCCAGATTCAGAATGTCCTTTAGGAATTTTGCAGCGAATTTTCGCGGGTCTTGATTTCCTTCCCGACCCTCGGTCAATCCTACGATACGCAAATTCTTACGTCTTTGTCTTTCCTCCAGATCAATACATTTCTCGTTTATTTTACGTAGTAGCTCTGAGAGACGTTTATTCTCGGCGCGTAGCTTCTCACTTTCCTTAGCACTTGATACAGCAAAATCAGTCAGTTCTTTAATTGCATCATTTTGTTGGTCAAGTGAGATTGAAATAGGATCTATCTTCGCATCCAACATTTGTTCCATCCCAGCAATCTTGTCGTTTACCTCAGCCATCCGGTTTTGAAACTCAGCATCTGCCTTTATTTTCCATTCATTCATCATAATCTTTACCGTTTCTGTAGCTTCTTTTTTTAGTTCTTCTTTAATTCTCTCGTGAGACGCCTGGATATCCGTTCTTAACAGATTTATTTCATCTTTATATTCCTTCTTCATATCTTTCATTTCTTTCATCAGTTTCTTCATCTCACCAAGCAAAGAGTTTTTAAGTTCTTCCATTTCACTTTTTCTCTGTGAAATCTCTTCCTGGGAGGCAGCCAAACTCGAGCCCGAGGCTTTGAGGCCTACCTCCCTTCTTTGTCCTTTTTTTGTCGCCGGGGGGGAGGAGGGATGCATTTTGAATTTCTTACTGAAGTCGCGTGCCTGATGACGTCACGCAGCTTGCAATCGCACCCGGAGCCGTTTAAAATCGCTCTCCTGCGGTAAGTACCGTTAGTAGCCTCCTTTAACCCCCGATTTTTTTCAGATTTTCGCGGAGCTGATCTGGCGCGGTTCTCTCTTAGAACATGGCGCCACCGGAAGTGTTGGTTTTTTAAAAATTGTAAGTTGTCCCCATGTGTTGGATAGTGCCGGTGAACTAACGTCTGGTTCTCGATTCCCCTAAACTGGGTACAAGACTCTGCATTCTCCCTATCTGGTCCCCTCATGATCTTATACACCTTGATAAGATCACACCTCAGCCTCATGAACCCCCCGGAATAAAGCTCTAGCCTGCCCAAACTCTCCCTGTACCTCAGGCCCTGAAGTATTGGCACCATCCATGTAAATCGTACCTGCACTCTTTCCCAGGGTGGCCAAATTTTCTCACAGTACTCCAAACACCCCCAAATAGGTATCAACAGGCCAATGCACCGGAAGCCTGCATGCCCACCCCATCTACCTGTGACGCCACTTTCAAGGAACGATGAACGTGCACTCCTCAGTCCCTCTGTTCTACAACACTCTTTGCCATGTACTGTGTTGTCTTGCAATGGAGTCGCTGAAGAACGTCTTCAGGCTGATCATCTGAATGTTAAGTGCCTCAGAACAAAGACACCATTCCTGCCTTGGATAGGATGGTGGGGAAAATGTGGCGTGGTGGCGCAGCGGTAGAATGGGAACAAAACGCTATCAGCCGCAGACTGGCGTGTAAAGCAATGCACACAGCGCTACAAACTTGGCGCGCAAATCAATACACACAGCGCTACAGACTTGGTGCGTAAAAGACATGCAGAAAGGTTTAATAGGAACGCTCTCGGCTTAACGCGTGGAAATTTAAACAAAGAGCTGTCGGCTGCAGCACCATGGGGTTCTAAATATAGCGCTACCGGCTGCAGCGCTATGGGGTTTAAACATAGCGCTATGGCCACAGTGCTACGGGTCACAGACTGTTCGGGAAAATTCTCGTATAACAGGTTTCGACGCGCAACATCACCCATTTCTTTTCTCCAGAAATGCTGCCTGTCCCGCTGAGTTACTCCAGCTGTGTGTAGGATAGTGTTAGTGTGTGGTCGGTGCAGATTAGGTGGGCCAAAGGGCCTGTTTCCGCGCTGTATCTCTAAACTAAACTAAACAAACTATTGGCATTTGGACATGGCAGAATTTATCAAAATATCAACTCTCAAAACAACAATCTTTCACCTCTCCATACAACTGCTATCCACACAAAAGTAAGGCTGTCATTAATACAGAATACAACAACAAAGAACTGCAGAAGCTCATTAATACACAAAAGGACACAATGTGCTGGAGTAACTCAGTGGGTCAGGCAGCATCTGGGGACGTAGAGTCGGAGCATGGCAGGAATCCCAGAGGGGGAGTGTTGGTCACACAGAACACCCACCAGAGAGAGGAGGAGAATGTCTTCCAAGTCAGCTTGCCTTGAGTAGGTGTCGCAGTGGCGCAGTCAAAATGTAGACACAAAGAACTGCAGATGCTGCTTAATACACTAATAGACACAAAGTGCTGGAGTGTGTGAAGGGACCCGAAACGTCACCTCTCCATGTACGCCAGGGATGCTGCCTGACTGAAGTGACCCCAGTAGTTTACTTCACTTTACACATACAGTGTGGAAACAGGTCCTTCAGCCCACCGAGTCCACGCCGACCAACGATCCCCATACACTAGCACTATCCTACACGCACAAGGGACAATTTACAATCTTTTATCAAAGCCAATTAACCTACAAACCAGCACGTTTTTGGAGTGTGGCAGGAAGCCGGAGCACCCGAGGAAAACTCATGTGGTCACAGGGAGAAGGTACAAACTCCGTACAGACGGCACCCATAGTCAGGATTGAACCCGGGTCTCTGGGGCTGTAAGGCAGCAACTCTACCGCTGTGCCACCGTGCCATCGACAGTAGTGCAAGAGTGGATGAATAGAGGGCGCAGCCTCAGAATAAAAGGACGTATCTTTAAAATGGAGATGAGGAACTTCTTTAGTCAGAGGGTGGTGAATCTGTGGAATTATTTGCCACAGACGGCTGTGGAGACCAAGTTAATGGATATTTTAAAAGCAGAGATGGACAGGTTCTTAATTAGTACCGGTGTCGGGGGTTATGGGGAGAAGGCAGGGGAATGGGGTTGAGAGGGAAAGATAGATCAGCCATGATTGAATTGTCGGGCCGCAGGCAGAATTCTGCTTCTATGTCTCATGGCCTTGTGATTTGACAGGATAGCATGCACACAGCATTTTTCACTGCACGCCAGTACACGTGACGGTGAAACCCAGTATGTTTTGTGTGGAATTTGTACATGTATCCCCTGCAGCTACGTAGATGTCTGAGTCTTCCTTTTCCTTACTGACAGTCACCGCTGGGATTTTGACAGTGGCGATGGGAATGCGATACCGGAAGTCTGGACGGTTAATACCTGCGGGTCTTGTTGCTGGGATCAGGTAACACTTCAAACTCTGCTCCATACCTTAGTATATTCAAGGCAAACTAAACACAAGTGTAGAAACAAGTACAGGTGTCAGAGGTTAAGGGGAGAATGCAGGAGAATGGGGTTTTGGAGGGAAAGATAGATTAGCCATGATTGAATGGCGGAGTAGACTTGGTGGGCCGAATGGCCTAATTCTACTCCTATCACTTATGGCCTGCAGGAACTGCACATGCAAACTGGAGGAACAGCACCTCATATTCCGCTTGGGTAGATTACACCCAACAGTATGAGCATGGATGCAGGAAGGAACCAGCTGCTGGTTTACACCAGAGTTAGATAGACGCATCATGCTGGAGTAACTCAGTGGGCCAGGCAGCATCTCTGGGGAAAAGGGATAATCAAAGTTTTATAATGACATTTACATTTCACATCTTTCTCGTATTTTCTTACAATACTGCAGGAGCATGTTTGGTCTTTTGAGCTTGTGCTGACACTCAGAGTGATCTATCAATATTATTCCCTGCTTATTCCTGCACTGATTGTCTCACGGATGCCCTTCAACTCCCCGAGTCCACCTGCGATTGTTAGCAGCAATTTACAGTGGCCATTTCGTGTTCATAAGTGATAGGAGCAGAATGAGGCCATATCACAACGTTCAAGAAACATTTGGACAGGTACATGGATAGGACAGGTTGAGAGGGATACAGGCCAAACGCTGGCAGGTGGGACTAGTGTAGATAGGACATATTGGTCAGTGTGGACAAGTTGGGCCGAAGGGCCTGTTTCCATGCTGTATGACTATAACTATGACTCGATGTCATTCTTCTCCGACTGGTCTGTGGGGAGATATTGCAGGTCACATATATTTCCCTTGTCACTATGAATCTGTACAGTCAATCACTAATGTTTTCCTTTTCCTTCTAGCCTTATTATGGTTTTGCGACTGATAATCATGATGTTTTAAATCTACAAGCAACTCGCTACAATATTGCTCAGAGTTCTGCTTCAACGTAATTAATCTTTGACCATCTTTTAAATGGTAATTATTCTGCACAAAAATTCTTGAATGTATAAACTTGATAGAAAGTAAATAGTCATTGTGATGTCTGTTATAATAATTCTTGGTCTGTGTGTTTCTGTTACTTGGTGCGCTTTGGACTGTAGTTAAGTTAAAATTATGTTGACAGGAATTTGTTGAGTTCTTTATCATTGACAAAATTAATTTGCTTAAACTCTTTTTTTTGAACAAACAGCATAATATTATCAGATGCATATACCCAGTTATCAAGATTTCTTACTTTTTAAAGTAATATTGATCAATGCAATACAAAAATGCTTGCTTTTAGACTTTGGACTTCTCCCCTCTCCCATCAGACAAGAGGTACAGAAGGGAAAAACGCACACCTCCACATCCAGGGACAGCTTATTCTCAACTTTCGACTAGAGAGACAGCACAGAAACAGGCCCTTCGACCAGCGATCACCCCATACACTAACACACACACGACACATTAGGGATAATTTACAGAAACCAATTAACCGACAAACCCGCACGTCTTTAGGGTGGTGGAGGAAACCGGAGCACCCGGAGAAAATCCACGCAGGTCACGGGGACAACGTGCAAACTCCGTACTTACAGCATCCAAAGTCAAGATCCCTGTTGCTGTAAAGCAGCAACTCTACCGCTGCGACACTGTACCACACAAACTTTATGTTTATATGAGATATTGATTTTAAACTTCCCACTTAGTCAGTGATTTATATGGGGTGAAAGTTTCAAATGAATCTTGAAAGGTTACATAATCACGTACAGTTTTGTAAGGAATTAACCAGGGAATTGCAAGCTTGCCTTAAATCCTTGACCTCGAGGACTAGTGCGTGTTGAAACTTAATCAAATGATCAAAACCTTGAACAGGCAAAATGAAATGTATGGTGGTGGAAGGAAGACTTGTGTCTTTATCAAACCATCAACTTTTGACGAGAATGATAACTGCAATGTTTAGTTTAGAGATACATATACAGGCCCTTTGGTCCACTGAGTCTGTGCCGACCAACGATCACCCCAGACACTAACATTACCCTACAAACCAGGGATAATTTACAGAAGGCAATTAACCTACAAGCAACATCTTTGGAGTGTGGGAGGAAATCGGAGCACCCAGAGAATACCAACGTGGTCACGGGGAGAACGTACAAACTTCGCACAGACAGCAGCCACCATCAAGATCGAACCTTGGTCTCTGGCACTGTGAGGCGAAATGTAAATTATACTTGTTTTTTTTTATAGTTTAGTTTAGAGCCGGGGCCTCCAAACTTTTCAGCTTGAGGGCCACATTATATATTTAGCACATTTTTGCGGGGGATAGGAAAAAATAAAGAAATGTCAGATTTAATGAACTCAAAAAAGAACTTAAGTAAAACAAATGGAAGAAATAAAAAAAAACAACTTGTAGCCACCAACAAAATCATAAAGTTTTATGCAACCACATTAATGGGAAGGATGGAACTGTGTTTTTGTTTTCAAAGTTTCATTGAATTGAGGATCCAATTATGAGGATGGACTTCAAATGCTCAAGTGAATAATTCATTAAGAATTCCATGTTACTGCACAAATACATTGATGAGCTAAAATAAGAGGCAAGAATCAAGAGTGTTTTATTGTCATATGTCCCAGACAGAACAATGAAATTCTTAGTTGCGACAGCACCACAGAATATGTAAAACCCCGATTCTATAACGTCTATCCATGTACTCCAGAGGTGCTGCCTGATCTGCTGGGCTACTCCAGCACTTTGTGTCCTTTTTTTGTAAACCTGCATTGCAGTTTCTTGTTTAGACTTTGGGCTTTAGAAATACAGCGTGGAAACAGGCCCTTCAGCCCACCGAGTTCACACTGACCAGCGATCACCCTGAACACTAGGGACAATTTATAAATTTTACCAAAGCCAATTATCCTACAAATTGGGAGGAGTGTGTGGGAGGAAACCGGAGCACCCGGAGGAAACTCATGAGGTCACGGGGAGAACATACAAACTGTACAGACAGCACCTGGTCTCGGTCGCTGTAAGGCAGCAACTCCACCGGCACGCCACAAGTGTGTTTAACAACTTTTGTGCTGGATCTTAATCCAAGATAAAAGTGTCTAAGATAGAAAAAGAGTTGTGGATAGAAGAAGAAAAGACGTTGTGGCTATGACTGTCGGAGAAGGAATGGAATGAGGTGAGCATTTTCCTTCCAAAGTGGACAACATAGAGACATTGAAGGGAGATCTCATTTCATAAGCTGTGGGCAGCCTGTGAACACTTGATAAGGCTGAATTAAGTTAAATATACAAGAAGAGATTGAATTGGTTCCCGGGCTAGCTTACAGCTTATATTTAGCCTCAAATTAGGCTTTTCTCCAGTACATTAATACAGAAAGGCAAGTCTAGGTTTGCCTCAGGTTGCTGTGTGTTGAGATAATGAATGACTAACATTTGTCTACCATAATGACGAGAGAAGAAACTAGATTGATCCCAGTAAGGGGCAATGACAAATGGCTGAAGCCTTTGATATGAAAAGTCCTTGTGCCGTATGACAAGATGCCTTTAATGTGACGAAACCACAGGCGCATCCTGTAGTAATCTGAAGAAGGGTCTCGGCCTGAAACGTCGCCTATCTCCTTCGCACCTTAGATGCTGTTGCACCCGCTGAGTTTCTCCAGCCTTTTGTGTACCCTCGACTCTCCAACATCTGCAGTTCCTTCTTTAACACCTGTAGTAATCTTTATTTCATGTACATCTGACCATGACTAATGTATGTGGAATGTACTACGGTGACAAAAAAACACTATATTAAGATGTAATTCTGTTGTTCGGAGAAGTGGATGAGGACAGTGAAGTGTCTGTATTGCTCACTTGACTAAAGTTCTCCCTCCCTCCCTTCCACCGGCCGATAATAAATAAAGTTTTGAACTGGTCTACCAAACGTATGTGAGCTGTCTGTTTATTAAGAAGCGAACCTGTTGTTTAGTTGTTATAAAAGTAACTTTTTCACACTGAGGTGGGAACGATCACCTTATCATAGTATTAAAGATGTCACTAGTGATTTGATTCAACGGTAGGGCAGAAACCTAATCGGAAAGATCCAAACCTAAAAATTAAGGTCAAAGCACCAAATGTAGGAAGAACTCAGTGGGTGAGGCAGAATCTGTGGAGGGAAGGACAGGTGATGGGAGTTGGATATAGGTGAAACGGGTTGGAGGGGAGGGGAATGAGGGGGATAAAAGGGAAATGAGGACTCAGGATCATCTCACCTTTATTCCCACCTTTTGCCTGTCACCTGTCCTCTTCCATTTATATACCTCTCTGGCTTTACATTTCATTCCTCCTGTTCCCTTATCTGACACCACTCCCACGGAGTTTATCAGGGACTATGCTGGTCCGCACCGACCAGCGATCCCCCAGAGATCCAAGCTGGAGCCAGTGTCCGCCGCGTGCCGGCTGCAGGCCCGGGCCGATAACTCCGGGAATGGGGTTGAGAGGGAAAGATAGATCGGCCATGGTTGAATGGGGGAGTGGACTTGATGGTTCCAATGGCCTAATTCCTTCCAGCAACTTATGACATGAAATGATTGCTAAAGGCAATTGGGGAAGTGGAGAGCTTGTGTCATTCAAGTTTAGAAGGGTGCACAGTCCCACAGTGCTCGGTGCACTGAATACCGACACGTTGGGGACCCTCTGGATCAGATAACATTCGTGGCGGCTGTACCTCGCTCTTCGTCAGTCCGCAGATCACACTTCACTCTTCAGGTGAGATGCATTATTGAGGGCGTCGTGGTGCATGAGTGTGTGGGCATGTGTATGTGTGAGCGTGTGTCTGCGTGCATTTTTCTGTGTCTGGGACACAACAGCATGTGTGTGTGCCTAGAATCATAGAAACATAGATAATAGGTGCAGGAGTAGGCCATTTGACCCTTCGATCCTCCACCGCCATTCAATATGATCATGGCTGATCATCCAACTCAGTATCCTGTACCTGCCTTCTCTCCATATCCCCTGATCCCTTTAGCCACAAGGGCCACATCTAGCTCCCTCTTAAATGTAGCCAATGAACTGGCCTCAACTACCTTCTGTGGCCGAGAATTCCACAGACTCACCACTCTGTGTGTGTAAAAAGATCTTCTCATCTCGGTCCTAAAAGACTTCCCCCTTATCCTTAAACTGTGACCCCTTGTTCTGGACCTCCCCAACATCGGGAACAATCTTCCTGCATCTCACCTGTCCAACCCCTTAAGAATTTTGTAAGCCTCTATAAAATCCCCCCTCAATCTCCTAAATTCCAGCGAGTACAAGCCGAGTCTATCCAGTCTTCATATGGAAGTCCTGCCATCCCAGGAATCAGTCTGGTGAACCTTCTCTGTACTCCCTCTATAGCAAGAATGTCTTTCCTCAGATTAGGAGACCAAAACTGTATGCAATACTCCGGGTGTGGCCTCACCAAGACCCTGTACAACTGTAGTAGAACCTCCCTGCTCTTGCACTCAAATTCGTTTGCTATGAATGGCAACATACCATTCGCTTTCTTCAAAGCCTGCTGCACCTGCATGCCTACTTTCAATGACTGGTGTACCATGACACCCAGGTCTCGTTGCATCTCCCCTTTTCCTAATCGGCCACCATTCAGATAATCTACCCTCCCGTTTTTGCCGCCAAAGTGGATAACCTCACATTTATCCACATTATACTGCATCTGCCATACATTTGCTCACTGACCCAACCTATCCAAGTCACCTTGCAGCCTCCTAGCATCCTCCTCACAGCTAACACTGCCCCCCAGCTTCGTGTCATCCGCAAACTTGGAGATGTTGCATTCAATTCCCTCATCCAGATCATTAATATATATTGTAAACAGCTGGGGTCCCAGCACTGAGCCTTGCGGTACCCCACTAGTCACTGCCTGCCATTCTGAAAATGACCCGTTTACTCCTACTCTTTGCTTCCTGTCTGCCAGCCAGTTCTCTATCCACATCAACACTGAACCCCCAATGCCGTGTGCTTTAAGTTTGTATGCTAATCTCTTATGTGGGACCTTGTCGAAAACCTTCTGAAAGTCCAGATATAACACATCCACTCTATCCACTCTACTAGTTACATCCTCGAAAAATTCTATAAGATTCGTCGGACATGATTTACCTTTCATAAATCCATGCTGACTTTATGACATATGAATTTTTCAAAACTAAAGAGTTTTGAAAAATTATCACTAATGCATCCACTATTTCTGGGGCTACTTCCTTAAGTACTCTGGGATGCAGCCTATCTGGCCCTGGGAATTTATCGGCCTTTAATCCATTCAATTTACCTAACACCACTTCCCGGCTAACCTGGATTTCACTCAGTTCCTCCATCTCATTTAACCCCGGTCCCCTGCTATTTCCGGCAGACTATTTATGTCTTCCTTTGTGAAGACAGAACCAAAGTAGTTATTCAATTGGTCTGCTATGTCCTTGTTCCCCATGATCAATTCACCTGTTTCTGACTGCAAGGTTTGCATTTGTTTAACTAACCTTTTTCTCTTCACATATCTATAAAAACTTTTGCAGTCTGTTTTTATGTTCCGTACCACCGTCAACCCTTTAAGAATCACTTGCCAGTCTATCTTGGCCAATTCACGTCTCATACCCTCAAAGTTACCTTTGTTAATTCAGAAACAAGGGTTCTGAACTTAAAGAATGTCACTCTCCATCCTAATGAAGAACTCAACCATATTATGGTCACTCTTGCCCAAGGGTCCACGCACAACAAGACTGCTAACTAACCCTTCCTCATTACTCAATACCCAGTCTAGAATAGCCTGCTCTCTCGTTGATTCCTCTACATGTTGGTTTAGAAAACAATCCCGCATACATTCCAAGAAATCCTCTTCCTCAGCACCCCTGCCAATTTGATTCACCCAATCTATATGTAGATTGAAGTCACCCATTATAACTGTTTTACCCTTGTTGCACGCATTTCTAACTTCATGTTTGATGCCATCCCCAACTCAACTACTACTGTTAGGTGGCCTGTACACAACTCCCACTAGCGTTTTCTGCCCCTTAGTGTTTCGCAGCTCTAGCCATATCGATTCCACATCCCCCAAGCTAAGGTCCTTCCTTTCTATTGCGTTAATCTCCTCTCTAACCAGTAATTCTACTCCACCTCCTTTTCCTTTCTGTCTATCCCTCCTGAATATTGAATATCCCTGGATGTTCAGCTCCCAGCCTTGGTCACCCTTGAGCCATGTCTCCGTGATCCCAACTATATCATATTCATTAATAACTATCTGCACATTCAATTCATCCACCTTATTACGAATGCTCCTTGCATTGAGACACAAAGCCTTCAGGCCTTTTTTTACAACACTCTTACCCCTTATACAATTATGTTGAAAAGTGGACCTTTTTGATTTTTGCCCTGGATTTTTCTGCCTGCCACTTTTACTTTTCACCTTGCTACCTATTGCTTCTACCCTCATCTTACATCCCTCTGTCTCTCTGCTCATGCTCCCATCCCCCTGCCACATTAGTTTAAATCCACCCTCCCCCAAGAACATTGGTTCCCTTCAAGCGCAGGTGCAGACCGTCCTGTTTGTACTGGTCCCACCTCCCCCAGAACTGGTTCCAATGCCTGAGAAATTTGAATCCCTCCCCTTTGCACCATTTTTCAAGCCACTGCAATATCCTCCTATTTCTACTCTGACTAGCACGTGGCACCGGTAGTAGTCCAGATGATTATTACCTTTGAGGTCCTACTTTTAAGTTTATCTCCTAGCTCCCTAAATTCGCCTTGTAAGACCTCATCCCGTTTTTTACCTATATCGTTGGTGCCAATGTGCACCACGACAGCTGGCTGTTCACCCTCCCCCTCCAGAATGTTCTGCAGCCATTCAGTGACATCCCTGACCCTTGCACCAGGGAGGCAACATACCATCCTGGAGTCTCGTTTGCGGCTGCAGAAACGCCTATCCATTCCCCTTACTATTGAATCCCCTATTACAATAGCCCTTCCACTCTTCTTTCTCCCCCCCCTGTGCCGCAGAGCCACCAATGGTGCCATGAACTTGGCTGCTGCTGATGATGAGCCATCTCCCCCAACAGCATCCAAAATGTTATATCTGTTTAGGAGGGAGATGACCGCAGGGGACTCCTGCACCACCTGCCTACTGCTACACTGGCTAATGGCCACCCATTCCCTTTCTGGCCGCTTAACCTGCGGTGTGACCAACTTACTGTACGTGCTATTCACAAGCTTCTCAGCATCGTGGATGCTCCAGTATGAATCCAACCGCAGCTCCAATCGTTCAATGCGGTCTGCCAGGAGCTGCAGCTGGACACACTTCCTGCAAAAGTAGTCACCAGGGACACCGACAATATCCATGATCTCCCACATGTTGCAGGATGAGCAAACCATGGGGCTGATCTCAAATGACATGCATGCCCCCAAATTAAATCAACTCACTCACACTATAAAAATCTTAATCCTTTAAAATAACCTTTACTAAAAAGCACTGCACCCTTTAGCTCACTGTACCCTTTAGCTCACTGTACCCTTTAGTTCACTGTACCTTTAACTCACTGTACCTTTAATGCAAACCAGAGGTTGCACCCAATCAGTTGCTTCCACCAGAACACTTGTGTGTGGAATGTTACAGGTTTGGGTTCCTCCTCTTGCTCCAACGGCTCCTGGGCCTCTCTGTGGACCTGTGTCTGTCTGTGTAGGAGGGAACTGCAGATGCTGGTTTAAACCGAAGATAGATACAAAAAGCTGGAGTAACTCAGTGGGTCAGACAGAATCTCTGGCGAAAAAGAATAGGTGACGTTTCGGGACGAGACCCTTGGACCGAACCGAACCGAAACTTGACCTATTCCTTTTCGCCAGAGATTCTGTCTGACCCGCTGAGTTACTCCAGCTTTTGGTGTCTATCTGTGTGTGCGTGTGTCTGTGTCTGCACCAGTGTGCCTCACAAACTTACTGTTTACTTGAGATAGTGATTTTAAACTTTGTACTTAGTTATTGATTAATCTGGGGTGAAAGTTTCAAGTGAATCTTGAAAGGTTCAATAAGCACGAATGGTTCTGTTAGCAATTAACCAGAGGACAGACAGTAAGCTTGCCTTAACCCTCTTGACCTGCAGGACAGCTTGTGTCTGACTCTGTAAGGCAGCAACTCTACCGCTGCACCACTGTGCCCACACAAATTAAATATTTTAAAAAAACATATTTTGTCATGTAGCTCCTCAATCAATCAAATTGATGTGTTTTCTTTATTTAGTCTGCACATCCTGTGCTGTGAAAAACCGTCTCCATTTTTCCTCCAATTGTCAAGTTAAAATGACAACCTGGGAAATCTGAAGAAGGAGAGAGTCTAGGACTAGAGGTCATCGTCTCAGAATTAAAGGACAATCCTTTAGGAATGAGATGAGGAAGAATCTCTTTAGTCAGATGGGGCGGTGAATCTGTGTAATTCCTTGCCACAGAAAGCTGTGGAGGCCAAGTCAGTGGATAATTTTACAGCAAAGATAGATAGATTCTTGATTTTGACCACCGCTTGGATGGCAACGCCGCCTGCAATCTGTCTGTCCTTTTCGCCTTTTTATTGTTATTTTTTGTGTGTTTAAAAAGTTTGTGTTAATGTTCTCTGGTTTGTTTTATGTGGGGGGTGGGGGGAAACTTCAATCTCTTACCTTGTTTTCCGGATCGTATCTCCGGTCGCTCTGCAGCCTAACATCGATGGAGCTGGCGGCCTTGCCCGGGACTGACTTTGAGACCCACCGCGGGGACCTGGACTTACCATCGGAGCCTGCGATCCCTTGCCTGGGATCGACGCTCCAACCGCGGCCTGTGGACTTTAACATCAAGGAGCTCACAGTCTCGGGCTGAGACCGACGTTGGGAAGCTCCAGAAGCCAAACGACGTTCAACTAGCCCCGACCCGTGGTAGATCGCACGGCACGGGGGAGCTGAGATCCCCCCCGATGCATGAGCTTGATCGCCCTGACAAGGAGGCCCGCCGCCGGCTACGGGAGAAAGATCGTCTTGTCAACGGAAGGTTAGAGGCCCCCGACCGCTGGAGGACAAAGAAGGGGGAGATTGAACTTTTTTTTGCCTTCCATCACGGTGAGGAATGTGGAGGAGTCACTGTGGTGGATGTTCATGTTAAAATGTATTTTGTGTGTTTTGTTGCTTTTTATTGGTATGACTGTACGGCAAATCAAGTTCCTCGTACGTTGCAAAACATACTAGGCTAATAAAGTATGATTATGATAATTAGTACAGGTGTTAGAGGTTACGGGGAGAAGGCAGGAGAATGGAGTTAGGAGGGAGGGATCAGCCATGATTTAATGGCGGAGTAGACTTGATGGGCTGAATGGTCTAATTCTGCTCCTATCACTTATGAGCCGACCCGAAATGTCACCTATCCATGTTCTCCAGAGATGTTTGCTGACCCACGAGGTTACTCCAGCACTTAGAGCCCCCTTGTATATTAACCAACATCTGCAGTTCCTTGACTCTACAGCCTGAGAAATAAATGTTCTTGATTCTTGTTTACTTCCCCTGAGGCATGGACACCCAAAGGCAGATATTGTTGAGAGGTTTTGCCAGGCCCATCAATCTCCAGGTGATGGGTAGGAAGGAACTACAAATGCTGGTTTACACTGAAGATAGACACAAAGTGCTGAAGTAACTCAGCGGGTCAGGCAGCATCTCTGGAGAAAAGGAGTAGGTGACGTTTCGGGTAGGAACCCTTCTTCAGACCCAATTGTAGGAAAGAACTGCAGATGTTTACACCGAAGATAGACACAAAATGCTCTCCAGAGCAATTTCCACAGAGTTACGCTGTTACTCCAGCATTTTGTGTCTATCAACCTCCAGGAGATGTTGGTAGCAGCAAGGGGCAACACATTTTGCACCTGCTAAATTCTCCACAATTTACATACATAACAACGTCTCGCATTTATAGAGTAGAAACAAGGAACCTTAGATGCTGCTTTGCAAAAAATGAGACAAAGTGCTGGAGTAACTCAGCGGGCCTGGAAGCATCTCTGGAGAACATGGAGAGGAGATCTTTCGGGTCGGGACCCTTCTTCAGACTTCATCCTCTAATGTTATATCTTGCATTGAAAGTTGTACCCTTTACCCGTTATCTGTGCACTGGGGACACCTTTGTCGTACTCATATATCGTCTTTTTGGCTGAATAGCAATAAACAAAAGCTTTTCACTGTACCTCAGTACACGATCCCGACCAGAAACGTCACCTCTCCATGTTCTCCAGAGATGCTGCCAGACCCGCTGTGTGACAATAATAAACTAATCTAAATTATCCTGCCCCCCACCTCTCTTTTCCATCTTTCCCCCACACTACAATCAGCTGTCCATGCTGCCTGACCCGCTGAGTTACTCCAGTGCTTTGTGTCATTTATTTAACTCACTGCATTGTGGCCAGGTTAGTAAACTCGCTTTTGTTATCCGAAATCCAGTCAAACTTTACTGCCTTCTCTTTGGTAGCAGGCCGAAGGTTACGATTTGCTGCCTGATCTAACACAGCAACAACTCTTAACTAATGTTTTGCAAAACCACAAATCATATCACAGCGATTATTAATTTTGCTGGGTGCAAACATCAGTGAACAAAGGCACAATGTTCATCTGCACGAACATTATCAGATGCCGAATTAAGGCATGGATTTCTGTCCTGGGCCATTGGGTGGCACAGTGGCGCAGCGATAGAGTTGCTGCCTTACAACATCAGAGACCCGGGTTCAATCCTGACTATGAGTGCTGTCTGTACGGAGTTTGTACGTTCTCCTCGTGACTGCGTGGGTTTTCTACGTAGTGTTATGGTTTCCTCCCACGCTCAAGTCTTGCTAGTTTGTAGGTTAATTGGCTTCTGTTAATTGTAAATTGTCCCCCGTGCGTGTAGGATAGTGCTAGTGTACGGGGATGATTTCTGGTCAGTGGGCCAAAGGGCTTGTTTCCGCACCATATCTCTAAAGACTAAAGTCTAAACGTAAACTGGAGGAACTTCACCTTGGATTGGGCAGCTTACAAACAACCTAGACGTATAAACAGTGAATTCCCCAATTTTAGGTAACAACCAAACCCCTAATTTCCTTTTCTGCGTTCCCCCCTCCCTACCCAGGCGTGTAGCCATTTCACCCACTATCTCACTGCCCTTTCTCTTTCTCCATCACTTCCATTTATATTCCTCCCTCTGGCTTTACATTTCACTTCTCTCCCCATCTGACACCCTTTTGTCTCCTTTCCCCCGTCACCTGTATCCACCTATCACTTGCCAGACTATGTCCCTCCACTCCCCCCCCAGCTTTCCCCCCCCAGCTTTCCCCCCCCCCCCTCTCTTCCACAATCAGACTGGAGAAGGGTCCCAATCCGAAACGTCGCCTGTCCATTCCCTCCATCAACACCGCCTGACCTGCTTTTAATTTTAGAGATACAGCACGGAAACAGTCCCTTTGGCCCACCAGGTCCGCTCCGACCAGCGATCCCCGCACATTAACATTATCTTACGCCCACTAGGGACAATTTTGACATTTACCAAGCCAATTAACCTACAAACCTGTACGTCTTCGCAGTGTGGGAGGAAAGCAAAGATCTCAGAGAAAGCCCACGCAGATCACGGGGAGAACGTACAAACTCCGTACAGACAGCACCTGTAGTCAGGATCGAACCTGGGTCTCCGATGCTGCAAGCGCTGTAAGGCAGCGAATCCCTCCACCGATGCCGCCTGACCTGCTGAGTTACTCCAGCACTTTGTGTTGTTCTCAAGATTCCAGCATCTGCAGTTCCATGTGTCCTCACAACAAGGGGTTTGTGATATCAGGCGACCACTACCCAATCGGATTTAGAAATTGTTAAAAAAAAAGGCAAATATAAATAACACAACAAAAGTAAGTGAAAGTCACTAGAAAATGAAGCACCGTGAAAACCACTCAGGAATGAGTACAGTCGAGATAGTTGTTAAATTTTACATAAGCAATTTGCTTTTATAACATGGAGCACACTGAGAAATCCCACCTGGCCACAGAGAGAACATGCAAACCCTGTACAAACAGCAATGGCAGTCAGGATCAAACCCGGGTCTCTGGTGCTGTAAGGCAGCAACTGTACTGCGTGCCACCCTTTAACATGAATGGTCTTGACCTGAAGCATCGACTGTCCATTTCTCTCCACTATTGCTGCCTGACCCACCCAGTTGCTTCTGTAACTCTCCTTTTTTTTTCCATAGTCAGCTAAAATTTCTGCCCCATCTCTCTTTCTCCTTACCACCTCTCCGTCTTGCCCTGCATGACAACATGGAATTCCAATTTTAGAATCAAGCCTCTCAAAGCACTTTATACACAGACTATTACTTTGACACACGTTATTTTTTTCTCCGTATTCTCTCTCTATGTAGATATGTTACAATACCTACCTTTAGCAGCGCTGCAGTTCTGCCGCTCCCCGTGTGCGCGACTTTGGCGCCTTTCAGAGGGGGGCGGGTTTAAAATGCCGATTCTAGGCAGTCCAAGTCGATCCATGTCGGGCGATTTGGTCGCTAAAGAGAAATCGCTCCGACATTTCATTCATAAAGGTATTTTTAAACTACGCTAGATTATTTATTAACTAGAGTAGTTTAAAAATCATCTTTTAAAGCTCTGAATGGTGACAGCGGAACGGACCTAAGGTAGGCAATAAAAGAAGCTACACAGTTTATTTTTACATAAAAACCTGTTTTTTAGGAAGGCTTTAATCAGATTTTCATGTTGCGAAAAGGGGACAAAAAAAAAGTATAAACCGGCTGTATTTTTCATACTGACTTCACCGCAAACCGCAACGTTCTAATCCACCGCATTCCACTAAAACCCGCTCGCTAGTTGATTTAAATGGCCATTAATTTACAGGCATTAAACACTAAATTCCTTCCATTTGGCCTAGAAATTCATGAAAATGAGATTTTAAAATTGTTATATTGTGGATTATTGTGTGAATGTTATTTGGACACTTAGGCAATTTAAAAAAAGTTTATCTTTTCTTATGAAATGGATAGATGTTTAGATCTACTCATTGAATTTTGTAATTAGCTACAATTAGATAACTAACTAATTATATGCTTTAATTTCAGGTCATCCAAGTAAGATTATTTCATATTTGTTTCAGAATGCTTCAATCTATAATAACTGAAAATTTCATTGAGTTCTCTTAATTTTTAAGAAAGTTATGGGCTTTTAACTGTTCCAGATCACAGCTTTTGAGTTAAGTCAATTGAAAGGCAATGGGGAACAAGATGCTAATTTCCGAGTATGAAAATGGTCATAACTTTCTTAATACTGAAGATATGAAAGTGAATTAGGTGTCAAATTAAACTTCTTTTTATGCTTTATCTGATGGGATAAATTGCAGACTTGATTTTTAAAATCTCAAAATGTTGTAACATTGCTACTCTCTGTATATCTCTCTGCAGAATCCTAGAAAAAGGATCTAAATGAACAATCAGCTAATCTATTTTCATTGGCATTTGGATGAATTCTGTGCATTATTCGTCATGGTGAACTAAATGGTAAGAATATCAATGTGTTTCAAGAATATCATTGTCTTTGTAACTTCTGCATCTTCGGAAGAAAGGCTCGAAAGCTTGATTTAATTCTTAGAAAATACCTCCCTTTTCTACTTCATCTCGCCAAAGGCACTGTTGATAACAGAAGTTGATGAGAGATGGGCTTTTCATAGCTCTGCAAGATCTCTTGAGTGCGTCAACCAGAGAATTGTTCAGCACCCAGCCAGGGTTTGTTAAACATCAGGTTGTTCATAAGTTCTAGGGGCAGAATTAGGCCATTCGGTCCCTTAAGTCTACTCCGTCATTTAATCTTCGCTGATCTATTTTTCCTCTCAACCTCATACTCCTGCCTTCTCCCCATAACCCCTGACACCCACAATCATGAAGAATTTGTCAATCTCCACCTTTAACATATCCGTTCACTCGACCTCCACAGCCACCTGTTGCAATGAATTACACAGATTTACCGCCCTCTGACTAAAGAAATTCCTCCTCACCTACTTTCTAAAGCTGCGTCCTTTTATTTGAGGGCTGTGCCCTCAGGTCCTAGAATCTCCCATCAGACTCTCCCATCCACTCTATCCAGGCCTTCTATTATTCAGTACGTTTCAATGACTCCTCCTGCACCTATTTTCTATGTTTCTATGAACCAGGAGGCAAGACGGATGGTATATTTTGCTCAACTAGAAGGTAGAAGACCCATCAGTGCAAGGTTAATTGGTTAGTGGGTTACACAAAATGCTGGAGAAACTTAGCGGGTGCAGCAGCATCTAAGGAGCGAAGGAGATAGGCGACGTTTCGGGTCGAGACCCTTAGTGTTGGCGGATGATAGGAGTTGATGGGCTGGCATGTGAGGCAGAGTAGAGAGATAATTAGCGAAGTGGGATTGACGGGGTTGATGTCAGAAGAAGAGTCCCGACCGGAAACGTCACTATTCCTGTTCTCGGGGGGTTCCTCCTGACCCGCTGAATTACTGCACATCTTTGTATCTATCTTTGAGATTAACGCAGTTGTTCTGAAAATTGGCATAAACCTGAGAGGCCGAATAGCCTCCTTGCACAAAAAAAATGCAAGCGTGCCAGGAGAAACCATCTTCTCCATTCATTAGCCCATTGAATCAGCTTCGCCATTCGATGGTAGCTGATCAAGGCATTGGGTATTTTTAAAGCGGAGATCGATAAGTTCTTGATTAGTCAGGGGTGTCAAAGGTTACGGGGGGGAGGCAAGAGAATGGAAATCTCAACCCAGGCAGCATGGGTGGCATTGTGATGCAATGGTAGAGTTGCTGCCTCACAGCGCCGGAGACCCGGGTTCGATCCTGACTATGGGTGCTGACTGCATGGAGTTTGTACATTCACTCCGTGACATGCGTGGGTTTTCACCAGGAGCTCCGGTTCGCTCCCACACTTCAAAAACATGCAGGTTTGTAGGTTAATTGGTTTGGTAAAATTGTAAATTGTTCCTTGTACATGTAGGATAGTATTAGTGTGTGTGGATCACTGGTTGGCATGGATGTGTTTCCGTGCTGCATCTCTGAACGAAACTAAGCGTTCTGGTAATGACTTGCAGTCAACAATCAACCAGCATCCTGCAGAAGGGTTGCACCTGAAATACAATCCTTAAGTAAATGAAAAATCAACAACATTGAACGGTGCATGTGAGCTCAGTAACTTACTCCAAATGTTCATGTAATTGGAGCAAAATTAGGCCATTCGGCCCATCGCATCTCTCTACCCATTCAATTCAAGTGGTTGGAGGGAAAGGTGGGGTGGAAAATTGCAACCTTCACGTGATCCGCCATGTTTCGACTCATGCAATCAACTCGATGTGCACAAACGGAAGATCAAATAGAACAAGTTGTCCAACAACTTTAGGCTGTGCACGCCACATGAAAGAAGAAGAAGAAGAGGGAAAGATAGATCGACCATGATTGAATGGTGGAGTAGACTTGATGGGCTGAATGGCCTAATTCTGCTCATATGAACTTATGAACTATCATGGCAGATCTAGCTTTCCCTCTCAACCCCATTCACCTGCCTTCTCCCTGTAAACATTGACACCCTTACTAATCAAGAACCTGTCAATCTTCACTTTAAAAGCACCCAAAGAAACATATGAAATTCTTAAGGGATTGACAGGCTAGAGGCAGGAAAAATGTTCCAGATGATGGGAGAGTCCAGAACCAGGGGGCACAGTTTAAGAATAAGGGGTAGGCCATTTAGGACGGAGATGTTTTGAAGAGAGAGTTAGATAGATC
This sequence comes from Raja brachyura, assembly GCA_963514005.1. The sequence goes on from OY740785.1 coordinate 16,865,581, forward strand.
TCTTCGGGCTAAAGAAATCAAAGGATATGGGGAAAAAGCAGGAACGGGGTACTGATTTTAGATGATCAGCCATTATCACATTGAGAGGCCGAACGGCCTACTGATCCTATTTTCTATGTTTAAAGATTTGGCCTCCGCAGCGGTCTGTGACAATGAATTCTACAGATTCACCACCCCGTGCAGCCAACATGGGGGAAATTCCAGGCTGACTTGTGATGTCCTGTGCCTTTGGCTCAGCCGGTGAAGTTGTCTTTGTCAGTAATGGAAGAATTGAATTATCAAGCATGTTAGTGCCTCTGGCTATATGAATCCGTACCAAGGGGGAGAACGGAATCAGCAACGTAAAACTGCCAAAGGTGCATGAGGAAGGAGAGCAATATTGCAACAATCTTTATTTCAGTTTGTTTAATGATTACTGACAAGTACAACCTTGTTGGTTCAACAACCTCCAGAGTAATATAGTTGGCTTGCTTTTCACTACTGGATGCCAAGTATCAATGCAAGTCGCCGTATACAAAGATGGAATATTACAAAAAGCTTATTCAGAAATTAGTAGTAGCAACAAGTATTTATTGTGTTATTTTGTGATTCGATCCAAAATGTTGGCACAGATTTGCTGAACCCAGGCTTCGGTTGATGGCAAATCCTTGCCAGGGATGCACTTTGACAAATGTACACAAATCTGTATCAGTTTTGATCACTGAAGGAGGCACTTGACCCAAAATGTGGATACAAGGAACTGCAGATGCTGGATTACAAATAAAAGACACAAAGTGCTGGAGCAATCCGCAGGTCAGGCAGCATCTCTAGAGAAAGTGGATAGGTAATGTTTCGGGTCTGGACGAAGTAATACAGCAGGAAAACAGGCCCTTCGGCCCAACTCGTCCATGCCAACCAAGATGCTCCATCTAATATTATCCCCTTTGCCCGCTTTTGGCCCATATCCCTCCAAGTCTCCCCTATCCCTGTACCTGTCCAAGTGTCTTTTCAAAAGCTATTATAGTACCTGCCTCATCTACTTCCTCTGGCAACTCGTTCCATAAAACCACCACCCTCTGAGTGGAAAAGGTTGAACCCTCAAGGTTCCTATTAAATCTTGCCCCTCGCGCCTTAAACATATATACTCTTGTTTTTAATTCCCCTACCCTGGGTAACAAAACCTCAATGGTCAATGGTTTCTTTAGTATCACGTGGGCCAAGGTACAGTGAAATACTTCTTTTGCATACAGATCAGCAAGACTATCGCCACACATAAACACAATCCCCCGGTTAGTACAGAACAGCTCACTGAGTCTATGTGCAAGAGTTGCCATTTTGCCACTGTTTTGAAGTCCAAGCCGCAGGTGGCCACAAAGGCCTGTTGCAGCCGTCGCCTCCATCCCGGTCTTCCCGCTATCCTTCGTCCCTGCGCTCGCACAATGTATTCCAATCCTCGCTGCCTCTTCACTGAGACTACTGAGCTGGCTACAAGTTTCATCCACACTGCTGTCGGCTTGGTCAGGTTCTCGCTGGTGAACGTTCCTCCAATGTCAAAGTTGATTCGTCACATACACATACCAGGTGTGCAGTGAAATGAAAAGTGGCAATGTTTGCGGATTGTGCAAAAAAACTACAAAACAGAATGGATCAGGAACACATATTGCATATTTGTGGAAGGAATAAAAAAAAAACAGCAATTTTAAAAAGACACAACAGTAAAAATGTAGAGTAAAGTTAGTCCCTGGTGAGATAGGAGTTTACAGTCCGAATGGCCTCTGGGAAGAAACTCCTTCTCATCCTCTCCATTTTCACAGCACGGCAACGGAGGCGTTTGCCTGACCGTAGCAGCGGGAACAGTCTGTTGCTGGGGTGGAAGGGGTCTCCCATGATCTTGTTGGCTCTGGAGTTGCACCTTCTGATGTATAGTTCCTGCAGGGGGAGTGTAGTTCCCATAGTGCGTTTGGCCAAACGCTCTACTCTCTGCAGAGCCTTCTTGTCCTGGGCAGAGCAGTTCCCAAACCAAATCGTGATGTTTCCGGACAAGATGCTTTCCACAGCCGCTGAGTAGAAGCACTGGAGGATCCTCAGAGACACTCTGAATTTCCTCAGCTGCCTGAGGTGGTAAAGGCGCTGTCTTGCCTTACTCACCAGTGCTGCAGCGTGTGATGTCCATGTCAGATCCTCTGTGATGTGGACTCCCAGGTATTTAAAGCAGCTCACCCTATCCACAGCATCCCCATTTATCTTCAGTGGTGTGTACGTCCTCGGATGTTGTGCCCTCCTAAAGTCCACGATCAGCTCCTTAGTTTTTTTTGATATTCAAGAGGAAGCTGTTGTCCTGATACCAGAGTGCCAGATCAGCCTCCTCCTCCCTCCTCCTCCCATCATCGTTGTCCGAGATCAGGCCCACCACCACAGTGTCATCAACAAACTTGATTATAGAGTTGGAACTGAACCTATCCACACAGTCATGTGTGTACAGGGAGTACAGTAGGGAGCTGAGGACACAACCCTGGGGGGAACCTGTGCTCAGGGTGAGGGACTTTGATGTATTTCCTCCCATCTTGACTACCTGGGGCCTGTCGGTGGAATTACACTGCAAATGTTGATTCCACTGATGCAATGATAGAAAAAACTGTGACACAGTGTATAGCCAATTGCAACAACTGCGGAGATAGTCATGCAGCTAAAAGAGACAAATGTCCAGCTTTTGGTCAACAGTGCCATGCCTGTAAAAAATGGAAGCATTTAAAAAAGTGCTGCAAGTCCACACAACAAACCTACAACGGTGCTGTAGAGAGCTATAGAACAAATTAATGAAAGATATGTAAGAAAGTAACGATAAAGGGAACAGACCATTGTTAGCTGTTTAAGAAGGAACTGCAGATGCTGGACAAATCAAAGGTAAATAAAAATTCTGGAGAACCTCAGCGGGCGAGGCAGCATCTATGGAGCAAAGAAATAGTTGACTTTTCGTGTCGTGACCCTTCTTCAGACTGTTTGGTAGCTGTTTGCTAGGTGAGAACGAGAAGCTGGTGTGACTTGGTGAGGGAGGGATGGAGAGAGAAGGAATGCAGAGGCGACTTGAAGTACCCCTAGCATAGCTGTTCCAGGAGGGTGACAACATTGGAATATGTCCAACAATGGGCGGCACAGTGGGGCAGCAGTAGAGATGCTGCCTCACAGCGCCTCACAGCGCCAGAGACCCGGGTTCGATCCTGACAACGAGTACTGTCTCTACGGAGTTTCTCCGTTCTCCCATTGACCGAGTGGGTTTCCTCCGGGTGCTCCAGATTCCTCCCACACTCCAAATAAGTGTGGGTTTACAGGTTAATAGTAAGATTAAACGAGAACTTACCTGTTCAAAGTTTGATCTTTATTTTATGAGGAGTTACGATGAGGGATTATATGAAGAAACCCCGCCAGGCGCATGCTCGGCATACTTCAAAGCAGCGGCATGAAAAACACAGAACCGATAGCCAGAGTAAGATACTGAGGCTCAACATAGACTAGAACTACGAGATGATAATTTATATTATGAGGGCTGGGAGCGGAGGGCACGTAATCCCTCATCGTAACTCCTCATAAAATAAAGATCAAACTTCGAACAGGTAAGTTCTCGTTTAATCTTACTATTTTACTTCGGAGTCACGTGAGTGACTATGTGAAGATTTTAAAGCTCTGTGTTTTTTATGTTGTAGATTCATTCCACATGACACTCTGTGTAGTCAATACAGTAGTGAGTAAATAATATTTTTTAAAACATTGTTTCAATTTATGTAATAAGTCTTTTAATCATAAAAAGAACAATTTTTTAATAATAACCCCTCTATTCCAGGGGAAAAAATTTACAACAAAAGTGATAATGATATCAAATGATAACATAAATCGATAATATAAAACAAAGCAAGCATTTAAAGCGAACCCAACACTGTATGTCCAAATCCTGGCACCATGACACCAGGTTTATCGTAGAACTTTGAAAAAGTTTCTTCTTTACACCACCCTGCGGCCTCTAAAATTTGATCGAGTGGTACGTCCTGTACCTTCGCAGCAGACGCAGCTGCAGCCCTAGTGGAGTGAAACTTAAACACATCAGTGTCCACTCCTGCTAAATCCAAAACCTGTTCTAACCATCTAGAAATGGTTTGAACTGCAACTTTTGTATGTGGTTTTTTGTGCGTTATCAGTAACGCTGTCTCAGCACCTTGGAGATTTTTGGTTACTTCAATATATTTAGTTAAATGCTTAACTACACACAATGTTTCATCGACAGGATATGCTTTAAACATTACCTTGGTTCCAGTTTTTCCTGGTCTGCTTTGTTTGAGCAGATCATAAACATAAAACACAATGTTATCTGAAGCCACATGCATGCAATCTAACCGTAACAATTGCAAAGTTTGTACTCTTTGAGCCGACACTAATGCCATTACATTACTACCTTGAATGTTAACCTTTGCAAAGACATTGAAGTAATTGGAGTCCATTGCCTAAGCAAAGTGAGAATAATGCTAACATCCCAAATTTCTGATTCTCTGGGCCTGGGGATGATTTTTATTAAAAATTCCTTTCATGAACTGGGTTATTAATGGGTGAGACCCAATTGAATCTCGATCAGAAATTTGTCCTAAATAGGACGACAAAGCACTACGAGCACTATTAATGGCACTATAACTTAAGTGCTCATCAAAATGCAACCCAGCAAGGAACTCCAATACATTTGATATGTTCACAGTATGATAAGGTATCTTTGACTGTCATCCCATTTCTTTATATGCGTCATATATTGTTTTTTAGTGCTATTTCTCCAAGCTGCAGCTATAACATCCATGGTCCTATCTGACAGTCCAAACTCTTGCAATGGTCTGGTCAGAACCTGCAGATTAACAAATTCATATGATCATGCAATGGATGAATTTCTTTTGTGACTAGTTGTATCAACAATTGTTGCAACTAGGAACCGTCATACAGGGTTCAATAATCATTTTAAGCATCAACGGGAACCATGACTGTGTAGGCCAATTTGGCCCCACCAAAATGCCCTTGGCAGCGTCTTGCGCTATTTTCTTGAGACATTGCCCAATCAGACAGAATGGGGGGGTAAGGCATAAAAGAATGTATTCCCCCAGTATAGCGAGAAAACATCCACCGCTACTGCGCCTGGATCGTGTTCCCAAGACACGTATTTGGGCAATTGGTGATTTAATCTAGATGCAAACCGATCAATGTCCGTTACTCCAACCGACTGACAATATTTTTGAAAATTTGTGGATTTAACATCCATTCTGTACTGTCTTTAAATTTTCGTGATCTTTTGTCTGCCGCAATATTGTCTCTCCCTGGGAGATAAATAGCTGAAAACCGAATATTCTTACCAATACACCAATGCCGCATCTGGTTAACCAGATGATCACATGATAATGATCTTACTCCAACCATGTGATTGATATATGCCACAACTGTGGTATTGTCTACTTGTAATTGGACATGCAAACCCTTCATAGTAGAACAATAAACTTTTAATCCATAAAATGCTCCCAGTAACTCCAAATAATTTATACCATATGTTTGGAGAAATAAATCCTCTTGGACAGTCCATCTGCCCCCACAGCTGGTATCATTATCTGTAGCACCCCATCCGAGAGAACTCGCATCAGTTTGTAAAATCACTGCTGGCTGCTGAACCAAAATGTTTTTAACAGCTTGTGGAACATTCTCAATCCACCAATGCAATTCTAATAAAGCTTCCTTTGGCAATTGCATGGGCCTATCAAAATGGCCTGCTCACTGTATAAGCGCTTGTGTTTTTGCCCTTTTGAGATTTTGGTAATGCAGTGCACCAAATTCTACTGCAGGATATGCTACTATTAACTTATCAATAACCTTAGCAACTTCTCGGATGGAGGGATAAGGTTTGTCAATAAGGCACCAACATACATTTGTAATATCAACAAACTTGTCTATTGGTAAAGTTACTAACATGGTAACTGAATTAATCACAAACCCCAAATATTCAATAGTTTGGGATGGCTGTAACTTTAGATTTTGTTGGATGAATCAGGAAACCTAGCCTTTCAAACAGGCTTGTAGTCACCAAGACTGATTTTTCAGCTGACTCCTGATTAGCATTGACAATTAAAATGTCATCTAGATAAGCCATAACGATGCGTTTTTGTGCCCTTAGCAGTGCAAGTGCTGGTTTCAACAAATAGTGAACAGCCTAGAAACTGAGCTTAATCCATTAGGTAATGCTTTGTATTACCACAGCTGTCCCATCCAATTAAATTTCAATACCTGCGAAAGTGAAGATGAATTGGTACTGAATAATATGCATCCTTCAAATCTTATTGTAGCCATGTAACAATCTGTTGATATCAGCTGCATTGCAGTGTTGAAGGTATCCATTTTAAAATGTTTATACTGGACAAATGTATTAAAATGTGTGAGGTCTAAAATGATTCTACAACCCCCATCTTTCTTTGGTCTGGGGAAAATATTTGATACAAATTGTTGTGGATCCTCACTTGATTTCTCGATAACTCCTTTTTTACACCAATTCTTAACTTCTTTATCAATTTGAATTTTTTCAAATACAGAAAACACCAAATACGATTAGGCTTATTCTGTCCTGGTGGATCAATACCTTCTACAAAATCAATGGTTGATCCTAAGACAGTGCCTAATATAACACGGTCAGATGTTATACAGTCCTATTTATCATAAAACATTTGTAGACTACCACCAATCTGAGGTTCATCCAAAGATTCTTGTGTAATAGGATAAAGTTTTTGTACCTCTCCAACCGGACGTGGTGGTCTCTTTCTTCCAACATATGGGTGAACATTCAGCTGTGCTGGTTGGTAATATTTCCTTACCATACTCCTGCCTCGGCTTTTTTCAGCTCCAAATCAAAATCCCCTTCTTGTTTGACCAGCCCTTCTTTGGCCAAAATGAAGGGTTTCATGAGGTCAATAGTCTTTGCCTCTTTATCAATCTCTTTATTTATTTAAACAGATTTTCTCCGAACAAATAACCAGGAGCTTGAACATTGCTTGATCTGCACAAACCTGCAAATCTTGGATCTAAAATAGGCCGAATGGCAATCTTCCTCATACAATTAATCTCAAATATTGAGTTGCCGAACAATGTCAACATATCCTTCTGAACTTTGGTTATTCCACAATCTTCCACTTACCTTCCAAAAGCAGTGATCCCAGCCAAAATCATATTTCCTGCGCCTGCATCATTGATGACATTGGCACCCAAATAGCCGAATTTACCGTAAGTACCTTCAGTGAGGTATAATAATTCTGCTGTATCAACCATAACAGCTTCTTGAAGCTGGTGAGAGACCAAATAATTTATGTTGGCCCCCACGTTTTCTTCCCTGGCCTCACCGCCTCCTCCAGGTATAGAAAACGTTGTGCGACATCAGGCACACCTGGAGCAAAATTTTTGTATTGTGGTGGGTACTCATGACCTAAATCACCACCTTCAGGATCAGTCTCATGCAGCCCTGGTACTCCTGAGGCTTTGCTCAAGGAGACTTCATCCAGCCCAATCCCAGGCTCTGGAGTTTCAAATTCCCAATTCAAACTGGCACCATATTCATGATATAGATATTCTGGGTTTTTTAGACCCTTGGTTGATTTTTGTCTGGATCATTTTCCATTTGATCCATTCTAAGCCATAAGGCTTTTCTATCTGGAGGACTTTCATTATCAGATTCATCAGAAACCGCGGGCCTCTCAGATTTTCTTTAACATTTTTTAGGCACTGGATTTTCCTCTGTGGCTTCTGCTTGTGGAGCAACCAAAGGCTCACTAACGGGTATTTCAACGGCCAACGGTATCGGAACCAGCTCCGTAATATTCTGCTGTCCCGCCTGTTTTTCGTCTCCTCCCCGAAACGCACGTTTTACCTGCGATTTTTTAGGAGCTTTCTCCATTTTTATTTTTAAACTCCTCCTGGTTTACCCACCAGCCTCACGGAGTTTGAAATGCCCTGGAAGTAAAAATAATTTACTTACCTGCGGGCCTGTTCCTTACCGCTGGTGGAGCTGCGCTCTGCAGCTCTTTCCCTACCGACAGCGTCGACGTAATGCCGATCAAGCGCCAGGCGGGGCTTCTTCACGTAGTCACTCACGTGACTCCGAAGTAAAATTGGGTTCAGTAACATTGTGAATTGTCTCCAGTGTGTAGGATAGTGCTAGTGTACGGGGTGATCGATGGTTCGCGCTGACTTGGTGGGTCGAAGGGCCTGTTTCCACACTCTCTAGGGTCCAAAATTAAACTAGAGGAACAGCACTGCTCTGGCATCTTACAAACAACCTAGTGGAATTAACAGTGAATTCTCCAATATTAAGGAACAACCCCCACCCCATTTCCTTTCATGCATTCCCCCCTTCCTACCCTGGTACATAGCCATTTCTCCCACTCTCTCGCTGCCCTTTCTCCACCACCCCCTCCCTCGCACACACATTTCCACCTACGTTCCTCCATCTGGCTATACATCTCTCCTTATCCTGCACCCTCTTTGTCTCCGCACTTCTGCCAATCACACCTGCACCCGTGAACATTTTTTTTTATTTTGAAAAATAATTTCACTGTGCACTTGTACTTGTGACAATAAAGCGCCATTGAACCATTGAAGGTTGTTTAAGGTTACAACTGAGATTAGGGGTGAAGGAATGGCAGATGGAATTTAACTTGGACAATCCTGGAGTGATGCATTTTGCACAGTTAAGGCAGGGCAGAACTTACGACCAGTTGCTAAACACTTCGGTTCTCGTTCCCGTTCCCATTCCCATTCCTGCACTGACCTTTCTGTCCTCGGCCTCTAACATTGTCAGAGTGAGGCTAAACATAATTTGGAGGAACAGCATCTCATATTTCGCTTGGGCAGCTTACAGCCCAGTGGTATGTGTATTGATTTCACTAACTTCAAGTAACCCCGGCATTCCCTCTCTCTCTATCCCTCCCCCAACCAAGTCACACCAGCTTTCGTTCTCACAAAGCTACAGCTAACAATGGCCTGTTTCCTTTATCATTGTTACTTTTTTGCATATCATTAATTCATTTGTTCTATATCTCTCTATATCATCATCTACAGTATATCTCTCGTTTCCCTTTCCCATGACTTTCAGTCTGAAGAAGGGTCTCGACCCGAAACGTCACCCATTCCTTCTCTCCAGAGATGCTGTCTGTCCCACTGAGTTCCACCAGCATTTTGTGTCTATCTTTTGTGCACAAGTACATGGATCCCTGAAAATGTACACACACAGAGACAAGGTGGCGAAGAAGACATATGGCATGCTAACCATCTGTTGGGCACTGAGTGCAAGGTGGGACATCATGTTAGAACTGTACAAATTGCCAGTGAGATCACACATGGAGTAATGTGTGCCATTCTAATTGCCTTGCTATAGGAAGGATGTCATTAAGCTCGAGTACGTGCAGAAAAGATTCACAAGGGTGTTGCCAAGATTGGAGGGCTTGAGCTATGTGGAGAGATGAGATAAAATGGGACTTATTTCGCTCAAATGAAGGTGCAAAAACCTCCAATTAAGTTCTGAACTACATGGACTTGTTTGCATTGATTTTGTCTTTATGTACTTCTATTTGTTTTTATGTGTGTATATGTGTGTGTTTGTGTGTACGTGTTTGTGTGTGTGTATATATATGTGTGTATATGAGTTGTGTGTGTATAGGTGTTTGTGTGGGTATATGTGTGTGTATGTGTATATGTGTGTATATGTATGTGTATGTGTTTGTGTATATATATATATATATATATATATTCTTGTTTATTACATTGTTCACAGAGTGCTCTGTTTACATATTCTGTTGTGCTGCTGCAAGTTCTGTCTGGTACATACGATAATAGAACACTCTTGACTTTCTCTTGGCTAAGAGAACGAGAAGCCTTATAAAGGTTTAGAAATTCACGAGGGGCATGGAAGCAGTGGATGGTCACAGTCTTTTTACCAGGACAGGGGAGTCTATAACTAGAGGTCATAGTTTTAAGGTCAGGGGAAAGATGTAAAGGGAAGCTGAGGTGCATGTTTTTCCACACAGAGAGTGACGGGTACATGGAATGAGCTGCCAGAGGAAGTGGTTAGACTCATGGTTAGAAAAGGGATACAAAGTGCTGAAGCAACTCAGCAGGTCAGGCCGCATTTTTGGAGAACATGGATAGGTGACATTTTGGGTCGGGGCCCTTCCTCAGACTTCAGAAAAGGGATATTGGCCAGATGCAGGGCACTGGCTCAGTGTCAGTATGAACTTGTTGGGCTGAAGGCCCTGTTTCCGTGCTGTATAACTCCGTGACTCTAGACTGGCCCAAGTTAAGGTCTGGTAGGAATAAACAGAGCACAAATAAAATCAGTGCTCAGGAATTATTGACACCGTCAAAGTACAATTCTTCCCCCATCTCTTTGGCTAACTGAGGTCTTTGAAGCATAGCTTGTTACAATTGGTGTCCTTGTTAATGTCCGTATGTATCTACAAATATGTTATTTACTTATCATCATTGTAGAGGTAATGGTGATCCTTTAAATCAGCTCGCTACAATGTAGCTCAGAATTGCTCCAACAGGTTCTAACTGCTGTCAAACTTGATACAAAATATTTTTTTTGTTTCCGATAAGGATAATTGTAACAGTACTTGCTCTTTGCATTGGTCTCATGCGATGTACTTCTGAACGTGACCGGGTTTGAGTCGGATTACAATGGAAACAAATTCCTTCACTATCAAGAGCATTGGATGGTAACGTTCACAAAGTTAATCATACGGACCCTTAATGGAACAATTTTAGAAGTATTTGCATTTGCTGGTGTACCTTTGTCTTTAAAGTTTTGAATCTGTGATCTATTTCTGCTGTCCAATAAGCTGATCACTTGAGTCAAGGAGAGAATACAGCGTGGAAACAGGCCCCTCGGTCCAACTTGCCCACACTGACTAACATGTCCCATCTACACTAGTCTTACCTGCCTGCATTTCCACATATCCTCTAACCTGTCCTGTCCATGTATCTGTCCAAATGTTTCTTAAACATTGCAATAGCATCTGTCTCAACTACTTCCTCCAGCAGCTCGTTCCATACACCCACCACCCTCTGTGTAAAAAGGTTACCGCTCAGATTCCTGTTCAATCTTTCCCCATCACCTCAAACCGATATCCTCTAATTCTTGATTCCCCAACTCTGGGAAAATAGTATTTACCTGATCTATTCCTCTCATGATCTTGTACACCTTTGTAAGATCACCCCTCATCCTCCTGCGCTCCAAGGTCTAGAGTCTTAGCCTACTCAACCTCCCAGCCATTTTGCATGTTTAGATCTTGATTACGTTTTTGAATTGAACAGTCTGAAGAAGAGTCCCGACCTGAAACATCACCTATCCATGTTCTCCAGAGATACTGCCTGACCCGCTGAGTTACTCCAGCACTTTGTATCTTTGTTTTATTTTGAATATAAACATTGCTGGTGCTCAGTTCCCTGGTCAGACCCACTCGGTTCTACTAAGGGGCAACTCCAAAGATAGACACAGAGTGTTGGAGTAACTCAGCGGGTTCAGGCAGCATCTCTGGAGAAAAGGAATAGGCATTGTTTTGGGTGGAGACCATTCTTCAGACTAAGCAACTCCCCGATGGCCTGCTGAAACATGCACAGTGTCAGCAAAGTGTAACCATTTGCATGTCACTTTACAATCTGGTTTTCGGAGCGAGATAACCAGGAAAGTGCTGATAATACTGAGGTTTCCTCCTGAGACATTTCCTGTGGCAGGTCCTGTAAGCAGTGCCACTCAACGTAAACAAGTTAAAATGGTAAGATTAAATGAGAACTTACCTGTTCGAAGTTTGATCTTTATTTTATGAGGAGTTACGATGAGGGATTATGTGAAGAAGCCCCGCCTGGCGCTTGATCGGCATACTTCAAAGCAGTGGCATGAAAAACACAGAACCAATAGCCAGAGTAAGATAGTAAGGCTCAACATAGACTAGAACTACCAGATGATCATTTATATTATGAGGGCTGGGAGCGGAGGGCACGTAATCCCTCATCGTAACTCCTCATAAAAAGAGATCAAACTTCGAACAGGTAAGTTCTCGTTTAATCTTACTATTTTACTTCGGAGTCACGTGAGTGACTAGGTGAAGATTTTAAAGCTCTGTGTTTTTTATGTTGTAGATTCATTCCATACGACACTCTGTTTAGTCAATACAGTAGTGAGTAAATAATATTTTTAAAACATTGTTTCAATTTATGTAATAAGTCTTTTAATCATAAAAAGAACAATTTTTTAAAATAATAACCCCTCTATCCCAGGGGAAAATATTTCAACAAAAGTGATAATGATATCAAATGATAACATAAATCGATAATATAAATCGATAATATAAAACAAAGCAAGCATTTAAAGCGAACCCAACACTGCGTGTCCAAATCCTGGCACCGTGACAACAGGTTTATCGTAGAACTTTGAAAAAGTTTTTTCTTTACACCACCCTACGGCCTCTAAAATTTTATCGAGTGGTACATCCTGTACCTTCACAGCGGACGCAACTGCAGCCCTAATGGAGTGAAACTTAAACACATCAGTGTCCACTCCTGCTAAATCCAAAACCTTTTCTAACCATCTAGAAATGGTTTGAACTGCAAGTTTTGTATGTGGTTTTTTGTGCGTTATCAGTAACGCTGTCTCAGCACTTCGGAAATTTTGATTACTTCAATGAATCAATCAATCGGTTTTATTCGTCACATTGCATACAAAGTGCAAGTGAATGAATTTGTCAGCAGTGGTGCAATGATAAAGTGGTACAATGATAACTTAACTTCAATATTTTTTAGTTAAATGCTTAACTACCCACAATGTTTCATTGACAGGATATGGTTTAAACATTACCTTGACTCCATTTTTTTCTGGTCTGCTTTGTTTGGTCAGATCATAAACATAAAACACAATGTTATCTGAAGCCACATGCATGCAATCTAACCGTAACAATTGCAAAGTTTGTACTCTTCGAGCTGACACTAATGCCATTACATTACTACCTTGAATGTTAACCTTTGCAAAGACATTGAAGTAATTGGAGTCCATTGCCTAAGCAAAGTGAGAACAATGCTAACATCCCAAATTTCTGTATCACTGGGCTTGGGAGGATTTTTATTAAAATTCCTTTCATAAACCGGGATATTAATGGGTGAGACCCGATTGAATCCCGATCAGAAATTTGTCCTAAATAAGACGACAAAGCACTACGAGCACTATTAATGGCACTATAACTTAAGTGCTCATCAAAATGCAACCCAGCAAGGAACTCCAATACATTTGATATGTTCGCAGTATAATAAGACATCTTTGACTGTCTACAGAAGACTTCCCATTTCTTTATATGTGACATATATTGTTTTTTAGTGCTATTTCTCCAAGCTGCAGCTATAACACCCATGGTCCTATCCGACAGTCCAAGCTCTTGCAATGGTCTGGTCAGAACCTGCAGATTAACAAATTCATATGATCATGCAATGGATGAATTTCTTATGTCACTGGTTGTATCAACAATTGTTGCAACTAGGACTCATCATACATGGTTCAATAATCATTTTAAGCATCAACGGGAACCATGACTGTGTAGGCCAATTTGGCCCCACCAAAATGCCCTTGGCAGCATCTTGCGCTATTTTCTTGACGCATTGCCCAATCAGACAGAATGGGGGGTAAGGCATAAAAGAATGTATTCCCCCAGTATAGCGAGAAAACATCCACCGCTACTGCCCCTGGATCGTGTTCCCAAGACACGTATTTGGGCAATTGGTGATTTAATCTAGATGCAAACAGATCAATGTCCGGTACTCCAACCGACTGAAAATATTTTTGAAATTTTTTGGATTTAACATCCATTCTGTATTGTCATAAAATTTTCGTGATCTTTTGTCTGCCACAATATTGTCTCCCCCTGGGAGATAAATAACTGAAACCCGAATATTCTTACCAATACACCAATGCCACACCTGGTTAACCAGATGATCACATGATAATGATCTTACTCCACCCATGTGATTGATATATGCCACAGCTGTGGTATTGTCTACTTGTAATTGGACAATAAACTTTTAATCCATAAAATGCTCCCAGTAACTCCAAATAATTTATACCATATGTTTGGAGAAATACATCCTCTTGGACAGTCCATCTGCCCACAGCTGGTATCATTATCCATAGCACCCCATCCGAGAGAACTTGCATCAGCTTGCAAAATCGCTGCTGGCTGCTGAACCAAAATGTTTTTAACAGCTTGTGGAACATTCTCAATCCATCAATACAATTCTAATAAAGCTTCCTTTGGCAATTGCATGGGCCTATCAAAATGGCCTGCTCGCTGTATTAGCTTGTGTTTTTGCCCTTTTTGGGATTTTGGTAATAGAGTGGGCCAAATTCTACTGCAGGGAATGCTGTTAGTAACTTCCCAATAACATTATCAACTTCTTGGATGGAGGGATAAGGTTTGTCAATAAGGCACCGACAAAAATTTGTAATATCAACAATCTTGTCTATTGGTAAAGTTACTAACATGGTAACTGAATTAATCACAAACCCCAAATATTCAATAGTTTGGGATGGCTGTAACTTTAGATTTTGTTGGATGAATCAGGAAACCTAGCCTTACAAACAGGCTTGTAGTCACCGAGACTGATTTTTCAGCTGACTCCTGATTAGCATTGACAATTAAAATGTCATCTAGATAAGCCATAACTATGTGTTTTTGTGCCCTGAGCAGTGCAAAAGCTGGTTTGAACAATTAGTGAACAACCTAGGAGCTGAGCTTAATCCATTAGGTAATGCTTTGTATTACTAGAGGTGTCCCATCCAATTAAATTTCAATACCTGCGAATGTGATGATGAATTGGTACTAAATAATATGCATCGTTCTGGACAAACGTGTGAGGTCTAAAACCCCCATCTTTCTTTGTGTCTGGGGAAAATATTTGATACACATTGTTGTGGATCCTCACTTGATTTCTCGATACCTCCTTTTTTACACCAATTCTTAACTACTTTATCAATTTGAATTTTTTCAAATACAAAAACACCAAATACAATTAGGCGTATTCTGTCCTGGTGGATCAATACCTTCTACAAAATCAATGGTTGATCCTAAGACAGTACCTAATATAACATGGTCAGATGTTATACAGTCCCATTTATCATAAAACATTTATAGACTACCACCAATATGAGGTTCATCCAAAGATTCTTCTGTAATAAGATAAAGTTTTTGTACCTCTCCAACCGGATGTGGTGGTCTCCTTCTCCCAACATATGGGTAACATTCGGCTGTGCTGGTTGGTAATATTTCCTTACCATACACCTGCCTCGGCTTGTTCCAGCTCCAAATCAAAATCCCCTTCTTGTTTGACCGGCCATTTCTTTGGCCAAACCGAAGGGTTTCATGAGGTCAATAGTCTTTGCCTCTTTATCAACCTCTTTATTTATTTAAACAGATTTTCTCCGAACAAATAACCAGGAGCTTGAACATTGCTTGATCTGCACAAACCTGCAAATCTTGGATGTAAAATAGGCCGAATGGCAATCTTCCTCATACAATTAATCTTAAATATTGAGTTGCAGAATAATGCCAACATATCCTTCTGAACTTCCACAATCTTCCACTTGCTTTCCAAAAGCAGTGATCCCAGCCAAAATCATATTTCCTGCGCCTATATCATTGATGACATTGGCGCCAAAAACCCGAATTTACCGTAGGTACCTTCAGTGAGGTATAATAATTCTGCTGTGTCAACCATAACAGCTTCTTGAAGCTGGTGAGAGACCAAATAATTTATGTTGGCCGCCAGGTTTTCTTCCATGGCCTCACCACCTCCTCCAGGTATAGAAAACTTTGTGCCACATCAGACACACCTGGAACAATATTTTTGTATTGTGGTGGGTACTCACGACCGAAATCACCACCTTCAGGATCAGTCTCATGCAGCCCTGGTACTCCTGAGACTTTGCTCAAGGATTTTCTCCAGCCCAATCCCAGGCTCTGCAGTTTCAAATTCCTAATTTAAACTGGCACCATATTCATGATATGGAACCCCCTCAGGGGCTGCCTGGGAATATTCTGTTTTTTTAGACCCTTGGTTGATTATTGTTTGGAGTATTTTCTCCATTTGTATCCAATCTAAGCCATAAATCTTTCCTCTCTGGAGGACTTTCAGAATTAGATTCATCAGAACCCACAGGCCTTTCAGATTTTCTTTTACATTTTTTAGGCACTGGGTTTTCCTCCGTGGCTTCTGCTTGTGGAGCAACCAAAGGCTTACTAACGGGTATTTCAACGGCCACCGGTATCGGAACCGGCTCTGCAATAATCTGCTGTCCCGACTCTTCTCCACCCCGGGACGCACGTTTTTACCCGCGATTTTTTAACTTTCTCCATTTTATTTTTAAACTCCTCCTGGTTTACCCACCAGCCTACGGAGTTTTGAAAACGCCCTGGAAGTAAAAATAACTTACTTGCCTGCGGGCCGTTTCCTTACCGCTGTGTGGAGCTGTGCTCTGCAGCTCTTTCCCTACCGACAGCGTCGACGTAATGCCGATCAACCGCCAGGAGGGGCTTCTTCACGTAGTCACTCACGTGACTCCGAAGTAAAATTAAAACACTCATCACCATAGTAATGGATGGCACAATTGCGTAGTGGTACAGTTGCTGCCTCACGGTGCCCGAGACCCGGGTTTGATCCTGACTACGGGTGCTGTCTGTACGTAGTTTATACGTTCTTCCCGTTTCCACCGGGCGCCCGCGGTTTCCTCCCACACTCCAAAGATGTGCAGATTTGTAGGTTAATTTTGCTTCAGTAAAAATTGTAAATTGTCCCTAGTGTGTGTAGGATAGCGCCAGTGTTCGGGGTGATCGTTGGTTGGTGCGGACCCGGTGAGCCAAAGGGCCCATTCCCGTGCAGTATCTCCAAACTAAACTAAATCTTATTGGGTCAGGATTATACATTGAAAGGTTTTTTGTTGAGTGCTAATCCATCGGCACAAAGACCTGGATTTGATCCTGACTATGGGTGCTATCTGCACGGTGTTTGCACGTTCTCCCTGTGACTGCATGGCTTTTCTTCAGGAGCATGTTGATGCTTTGGCACCGACCATGCAAGAGCTGGCTGCTCTTGAAAAGGAGGTGCAGTCCTCTTTCTTACAGTTTGGCTTTCTTCCCAACCCATTGTTCAAGCGCTTTTGATTGCAGCATGCGCCTTAATTTAGTTCAACAAAGTAACTGACAAGTTACTAAAGAACCTTTAGAACTTTACTCCCACATTGCAAAGATGTGCGGGTTGATAGGTTAGTTGGCTTCTGTAAATTGTCCCGAGTGTGTAGGGGGTGGATGTGAAAGTGAGATAAAATAGACTCATGTGATCGGGTAATCGCTGGTTGGCATGGACACGGTGGGCAGAAGAGTGACACTGTGCATGTTCCATGTTGTATCTCCAAACTAAAAACAGGAAACTGCTAAAAAAATACCGAGATTTCCTGAGACATTTCCTGTGGCAAGCAGCAAAGATCATGGAGATGATCTTTGATAAGCAGTGGTACTCAGTTTAAACAGATTAATACACTCATTACTACAGTCTTTCATCCTGCTTCTAACCCATAGGGCACCTTCTTTGATCCCCAATAGAACCCTCCAGCACTGCTGCAAGTAAGAATGTCATTGCTCCTGTTTCGAGACATTTGACAATAAAATACTCTCTGTCTCTCACAACCTTGCCCCTACTCACCACTCATTTCCATCTGCCCATCCAAGATATTAAGATTCTGAATGCTGTATACAGTGCCCTCCATAATGTTTGGGACAAAGACCCATCATTTATTTATTTGCCTCTGTACTCCACAATTTGAGATTTGTGATAGAAAAAAATCACATGTGGTTAAAGTGCACATTGTCAGATTTTAATAAAGGCCATTTTTATACATTTTGGTTTCACCATGTAGAAATGACAGCAGTGTTTATACATAGTCCCCCCATTTCAGGGCACCTTAATGTTTGGGACACAGCGACGTCATGTAAATGATAGTAGTCATGTTTAGTATTTTACTTCGGAGTCACGTGAGTGACTATGTGAAGAAGCCCCGCCTGGCGCTTGCTCGGCATTACGTCAACGCTGTCGGTAGAGGAAAGAGCTGCAGAGCGCAGCTCCACACAGCGGTAAGGAAACGGCCCGCAGGTAAGTGAAATTATTTTACTTCCAGGGCGTTTTCAAAACTCCGTAGGCTGGTGGGTAAACCAGGAGGAGTTAAACTAAAATGGAGAAAGTGAAAAAATCGCGGGTAAAACGTGCGTCCCGGGGTGTAGAAGAGTCGGGACAGCAGTTTATTGCGGAGCTGGTTCCGATACCGGTGGCCGTTGAAATACCCGTTAGTGAGCCTTTGGTTGCTCCACAAACAGAAACTTTGGAGGAAAACCCAGTGCCTAAAAAATGTAAAAGGAAAGCTGAAAGGCCTGAGGTTTCTGATGAATCCGATTCGGAAGCCTTATGGCTCAGAATGGATCAAATGGAGAAAATACTCCAAACAATAATCAACCAAGGGTCTAAGAATCCAGAATATTCCCAGGCAGCCCCTGAGGGGGTTCCATATCATGAATATGGTGCCAGTTTGAATTGGGAATTTGAAACTCCAGTGCCCGGGATTGGGCTGGAGGAAGTCTCCTTTGAACAAGTTTAAGGAGTACCAGGGCTGTATGAGACTGACCCTGAAAGTGGTGATTGCGGTCAGGAGTACCCACCACAATACAAATATGTTGATCCAGGTGTGCCTGATGTGGCACAAAGTTTTGCTATACCTGGAGGAGGCGGTGAGGCCATGGAAGAAAACCTGGCGGCCAATATTAATTATATGGTCTCTCACCCGCTTCAAGAAGCTGTTATGGTTGAGACAGCAGATTTGTATAAAACACCTATTAATTATACCTCACTGAAGGTACCTACGGTAAATCCGGCTATTTGGGCGCCAATGTCATCAATGATGCTGGCGCAGGAAATACGATTCAAAGAATCCTCAAGCTAATTTCGGCTGGCATCACGGCTTTTGAAAGACAAGTGGAAGGTTGTGGAATGACCAAAGTTCAGAAGCATATTTTGGCATTATTCTGCAACTCATTTTTGAGATAAATTGTATGAAGAAGATTGCCATTCGGCCTCTTTTACATCCAAGATTTGCAGGGTTGTGCAGATCAAGCAATGTTCAAGCTCCTGGTTATTTGTTCAGAGAAAATCTGTCTAAACAAATTAAAGAAATTGATGAAGAGGCAAAAACTATTGGCCTCATGAAAACCTTCGGTTTGGCCAAAGAAAGGGCCGGTCAAACAAGAAGGGGATTTTGATTTGGAGCTGGAACAAGCCGAGGCAGGAGTATGGTAAGGAAGAATTACCAACCAGCACAGCCGAATGTACACCCATTTGTTGGGAGAAGGAGATCACTACGTCCGGTTGGAGAGGTACAAAAACTTTATCCTATTAAAGAAGAATTTTTGGATGAACCTCAGATTGGTGGTAGACTCCGAATGTTTTATAATGAATGGGACAGTATAACATCTGATCGTGTTATATTAGATACTGTTTTAGGATCTACCATTGATTTTGTAGAAGGTATGGATCCACTGGGACAGAATAAGCCTAATCATACTTTGATGTTTTCTGTTCTTGAAAAAATTCAAATTGATAAAGAGGTTAAGAATTTGTGTAGAAAAGTAGTTATCGAGAAAACAGGAGAGGATCCACAACAATTTGTGTCAAATGTTTTCCCCAGACCAAAGAAAGATGGGGGTTGTAGAATCATTTTAGATCTCACACAATTGAATACATTTGTCCAGTATAAACATTTTAAAATGGACACCTTCAACACTGCAATGCAGCTGGTATCAACAGGTTGTTATATGGCTACAATAGATTTGAAGGATGCATATTACTCAGTTCCAATTCATCATCACTTTCGCAGGTATTTAAAGTTTAAGTGGTTGGGACAGCTGTGGCAATACAAAGCATTACCTAATTGATTAAGCTCAGCACCTAGACTGTTCACTAAATTATTGAAGCCAGCACTTGCACTGCTAAGGGCACAAAAACACGTCATTATGACTTATCTAGATGACATTTTAATTGTCAATGCTAATCAGGAGTCAGCTGAAAAACAAGTGTCAGCAACTACAAGTCTGTTTGAAAGGCTGGAGTTCCTGATTCATCCAACAAAATCTAAACTTACAGCCATCCCAAACCATTGAATATCTGGGGTTTGTGATTAATTCAGTTACCATGTTAGTAATTTTACCAATAGATAAGGTTATTGATTTGACAAATGTTTGTCAGAGCCTGATTAACAAACCTTATCCCTCCATCTGAGAAGTTGCTAAGGTTATTGGGAAGTTAGTAGCAGCAAGCACTTATACAGCGAGCAGGCCATTTTGATAGGCCTATGCAATTGCCAAAGGAAGCCTTATCAGAATTGCATTGGTGGATTGAGAATGTTCCACAAGCTGTTAAGAACATTTTTAGTTCAGCAGCCGGTTGTGTTTTTGCAAACTGATGGGGGGCTATGGATAATGAGACCAGCTGTGGGGGCAGATGGACTGTCCAAGAGGATTTATTGCTCCAAACATATGGTATAAATTATTTGGAGTTACTGGGAGCATTTTATGGATTAAAAGCTTATTGTTCTACTATGAAGGATTTGCATGTCTAAATACAAATAAGACAATACAACAGCTGTGGCATATATCAATCACATGGGTGGTGTAAGATCAATATCATGTGATCATCTGGTAAACCAGATGTGGCATTGGTGTATTGGTAAAAATATTTGGCTTTCAGCTATTTATCTCCCAGGGAGAGACAATGTTGTGGCAGACAAAAGATCAGGTATATTTAAAGACAGTACAGAATGGATGTTATATCCACAAATTTTCAAAAAATATATAGTCAGTCGGTATGGAATGCCGGACATTAATCTGTTTGCATCTAGATTGAATCACCAATTGCCCAAATACGTGTCTTGGGAACATGATCCAGGGGCAGTAGCGGTGGATGCTTTCTCGCTACACTGGGGGAATATGTTCTTTTATGCTTTCCCCCCATTCTGTCTGATTGGGCAATGTCTCAAGGAAATAGCGCAAGATGCTGCCAAGGGCATTTTGGTGGGGCCAAATTGGCCTACGCAGTCATGGTTCCCATTGATGCTAAAAATGATTATTGAACCATGTATGACGATTCCTAGTTGCGACAATTTGTTGACACAACCAGTAACAAAAGAAATTCATCCATTGCATGATCACATGAATTTGTTAATCTGCAGTTTCTGACCAGACCATTGCAAGAGTTTGAACTGTCGGACAGGACCATGGATGTTATAGATGCAGCTTGGAGGAATAGCACTAAAAAACAATATATGTCGCATATAAGGAAATGGGAAGCCTTATGTAGACAGTCAAAGATATCTTATCATACTGCGAACATTTCAAATGTATTGGAGTTCCTTGCTGGGTTACATTTTGATGAGCATTTGAGTTATAGTGCCATTAATTGTGCTCGTAGTGCTTTGTCGTCCTACTTAGGACAAATTTCTGATCGAGATTCAGTTGGGTCTCACCCATTAGTATCCCGATTCATGAAAGGAATTTTAATAAAAATCCTCCCAAGCCCAGATATGCAGAAATTTGGGATGTTAGCATTGTTCTCACTTTGCTTAAGCAATGGACTCCAATTACTTCAATGTCTTTGCAAAAGTTAACATTCAAGGTAGTAATGTTAATGGCATTGGTATCAGCTCAAAGAGTACAAACTTCGCAATTGTTACGGTTAGATTGCATGCATGTGGCTGCAGATAACATTATGTTTATGACCTGATCGAACAAAGCAGACCGGGGAGAACTGGAGCTAAGGTAATGTTTAAAGCATATCCTATCGATGAAACATTGTGTGTAGTTAAGCATTTAACTCAATACATTGAAGTAACCAAAAATCTCAGAGATTCTGAGAAAGCGTTATTGATAACGCACAAAAAACCACATACAAAAGTTTCCGTTCAAACCATTTCTAGATGGTTAAAACAGGTTTTGGATCTTAGCAGGAATAGATACTGATGTGTTTAAATCTCACTCCACGAGGTCGGCAGCTACGTCCGCGGCGAAGGTACAGGACGTACCACTCGATCAAATTTTAGAGGCCGCAGGGTGGCGTAGAGAAGAAACTTTTTCAAAGTTCTACGATAAACCTGTTGTCACGGTGCCAGGATATGGACACACAGTACTGGGTTCTCTTTAAATGCTTGCTTTGTTTTATATTATCGATTTATATTATCGATTTATGTTATCATTGATATCATTATCATTTTTCTTTTGTAAAATTTTCCCCTACGATAGAGGGGTTATTATTATTAAAAATTGTTCTTTTTATGATTAAAAGACTTATTACATAAATTGTAACAATGTTTTAAAATACTATTTACTCACTACTGTATTGACTAAACAGAGTGTCGTATGGAATGAATCTACGACATGAAAAACACAGAGCTTTAAAATCTTCACGTAGTCACTCACGTGACTCCGAAGTAAAATAGTAAGATTAAACGAGAACTTACTTGTTCGAAGTTTGATCTTTATTTTATGAGGAGTTACGATGAGGGATTACGTGCCCTCCGCTCCCAACCCTCATAATATAAATGATCATCTGGTAGGTCTAGTCTATGTTGAGCCTTACTATCTTACTCCGGCTATTGGTTCTGTGTTTTTCATGCCGCTGCTTTGAAATATGCCGATCAAGCGCCAGGCGGGGCTTCTTCACGTAATCCCTCATCATAACTCCTCATAAAATAAAGATCAAACTTCGAACAGGTAAGTTCTCGTTTAATCTTACTATTTTGTTGCATATCCTATGCATGCAATGACTGCTTGAAGTCTGTGATTCATGGACATCACCAGTTGCTGGGTGTCTTCTCTGGTGATGCCCTGCCAGGCCTGTATTGCCGTCATCTTTAGCTTATGCTTGTTTTGGGGGCTAGTCCCCTTCAGTTTTCTCTTCAACATATAAAAGGCATGCTCAATTGGGTTCAGATTGGGTGATTGACGACCACTCAATAATTGATCATTTTGTAGCTTTGAAAAATTCCTTTGTTGCTTTAGCAGTGTGTTTGAGATCATTGCCTTGCTGTAGAATGAACCGCCGGCCAATGAGTTTTGAGGCATTTGTTTGAACTTGAGTAGATAGGATGTTTTATTCTTGTTTCTCTGTCACATAATCACTTCTTTGGGGTGGAAGATTGGAACCTTCACGTGGTCCGCCCTGTTGCGACTAATGCAATCAACTCGACGTGCACAAACGGAAGGTCAAATAGAACAAGTTGTCCTACAACATTAGACTGTGAACGCCACACAAAATTATAGACTTTCATTGGCACAACTTTGGTCCTCATGTTGATAAACAGCAATAAAAGTTTCCAAATGTATAAAAATGTCCTTTAATAAAATCTGACAATGTGCAGTTTAACCACATGTGATTTTTTTCTATTACAAATCTCAATTTGTGGAGTACAGAGGCAAATAAATAAATGATGGGTCTTTGTCCCAAACATTATGGAGGGCACTGTATTTTGTCTGAATCCTTTTGCTTGTTTCCCACAAAGCCAAGTCTTGTTCTGGTTAAAATCCCTCCATTCAGAACGGTTTGTCTCTTTACCTTTGCAAGGTTTAACGCTACAAAATGCAGGCCTCGGCTTGTTTGGTGAACAAATCTAAAGTGGTTGGTCGGTCTGCGTTCTGAGTTACTGCTTGCTGTACCAGAGTGCAGATATAAAGCAAGTTCATAAGTTCTAGGAGCAAAATTAGGCCATTTGACCCATGAATCATGGCTGATCTATCTTTCTTTATCAACCCCATTCTCCTGCCTTTTCCCCATAACTTCTGACACCTGTACTAATCAAGAATCCAGTGCTGGCCTTAGGAGGTGCGGGGCCCGATTGGGAAATTGTTTCGGAGAAATATAAATGAATAATTATAAATGAGTCACGTGTCGTGAGTAACATGACAATTGGGGGGAGAGTTCCTTTCAAAGCGTGTGGGGAGTCTAGCCAGGGGTAAAGTTGTGAGGAGGGAAGGAGCGTTGAGAAGGAGAGGGTCGAGGTTCATGCCAGTAACACTCACTCACCGCTGCCGCGGCGCTCCAGGCATGGAGCCACCACACTGTGGCCGGGGAGGGAAGCAGCTCGTGTGGCTATGAGCGGCCGCCATCACCAGACAGCGGAACCGGCTGCCATCTCAGCGCCTTCTGCCGGCCCGCTCACCTCTGGCAGTGCTCTCCGTCTGAACAGTGAGGGGACCAGCTCAAGAGCAAAGATCATAGAGCGGAGTGGGTCAGCAGGTTATGGATAACATCACAGCGGGCGGTGGAGCTTACTGCTGTGTCAGCGCGATCAAGGGATCAATTGAGGTTACTCGCCCTGACATGGAGTCAGCTCCGCCGTCCGCTGCCCGCTGTCCTGTTAGCCATCGCCCGCTGACCCGCTGGATGATCCCTGGCCGACCCCCTCCTTCTCAACCCTCCTGCCCTCCCCACAACTTTACCCATGGACAGACTACCCACACGCTGTGAAAGGAACTCTCCCCCCCCCCCTCCCAACAGCACTGTCCTTTTACAGCCACTTCCCACTTTACAGCCACTTCCCATCAGCTGTGAGCAATGAGGGATAGACTTGGCTATATCTCACTACAGTAACGTCGTTCTTGATATTGCTGTACTGAGGGATAACGAAGTCTGTCTTTTTCGGCTAACAACCTATACTTTGGCTTCCAAGATGCAGGTACATTTTCTAGCAATGTTACAAAATTTTGAGATTTTAAAAATCAAGTCTGTAATTTATCCCATCAGATAGAGCATAAAAATAAGTTTAGACACCTAATTCACTTTCATATCTTAAGTATTAAAAAAAGTTATGGCCATTTTCATACTTGGAAATTAGCATCTTGTTCCCTATTGCTTTTCCATTGATTTAACACAAAAGCTGTGATTGAGGACAGTCAAAAGCCCATAACTTTCTTAAAAACTAAAAGAACTGAATCAGTTATTATAGATTGAAGCAGTGTGAAGCAAATATAAAACATCTTACTTGTCTGACCTGAAATTAAAGCATATAATTAGTCAATTACCTAATTACAGCCAATTACAAAATTGACCGTTGTGACGGAAATCGTAATAAACACCCAGGCAGCCTTGCAAATTCAAAAATGTGATATTTTCAAGATCAGAACTTTAATATTATTGTATTATATGCTGTAAGTTGTAACAGATAGGTAAATAAATTCCAATTTTGTAGCAATAGACCAGGTCTTTATGGAGAAGATCAGTTGCTAGTTGGAACACTGACATATCATAATCAGTAGCATCATCATACTCCTCAGATTGTAACCAATAAGCAACCCTGTACACCTTGTTTTTCCTCAACTTTTCAATTTTAGCATTGTAAGCTACAAGTTGTTGCTCTTCAAACCACGCATGACATGCCTATCTGCCCACTACTTTCCCATTAAGAATGTCATGTAGATTCCATTTCTTTAAGAGAAAGATAATTTAAAAAAATACCCTAAGTATCCAAATAACAAGACACTGCCGGTTTGTTTGAGGCCCAAATAACATTTACGCAACGTAAAATTAGATTAAAGCCATCCCAAGAAGCAAGATTATATGTAAAATAGACAACTTACCCTTTGTTTTGTGCTGTTATTACGATCCGTCACGTTGTAGGCGTTGAGGGCGTTCAAAGTCGCACTTTATTTGAATCCAATTATTAAATTGTCTGGCGTTTAAAAAAAAGAGCCAGGGACGGAAGTCCTATCGATTTTTCTTCATCAGCTAGCAGATACAAGCGATACAATCCTGTATTTTAATCCCCCCCCCAAAGGCACCAAAGTTGTGCGCACAGCCAGTGGCAGAACTGCAGCGCCCATTAAGGTAGGTTTTGAAACATCGCTACATTTTCGTGTCTTATTTTGGGGTAAAAGATAGCGTCTTCATTGCTGGGAAGTATACGGTATTTAAAAACATTTAGCTCAAAGAAATCTACTTACCACATTATTTGTACACAAACTCCATTCTTCTCTCTTTGTTTCCTAAGATACTCATAAGACAATGACAATCCATGTTTGAAAAACCCGCCAAGAAACCTATGCTGCGCATGTGCAGTAGCCTGCTGCGCATGCACAGTACACAGTCCACGCTGCAAAGGCAGAATTTCAGCTGCCTTCAGCTCCCCTTGTCACTGACGGCTTGAAGCAGCGCAGATGGCACGTGAGCTGCACACACTTTCCCACATTACATGTACTGTGCATGAAAGGCACAGAGCATTATGCCTACCTAAGAAATCCATCTTTTAGGTAGGCATAATTCTCCCGTGCCTTTATTATTTATATTTAATAATTATCATTATATAATTATAGTCAGGGTAGGCAGTGCCTTCCTTGCCTACCTTGACGGTACGTGACGGGTCATATTATTATTGCCTTTTATGTGAAAGTTATTTTTCTTTTTTCTCTGCAAAGTCTTTTAGAATTTTGTCAAAGTTTAAACTCCTGCTAATTTCAGATTCAATGGACATAATTGCCAAACTGTTCAAACGTTCTTGCTGAATTGATGGCCTCAAGTAAGTTTTGATCAGTTTCAACTTGGAAAAACTTCTTTCTCCAGATGCCACAGTCACTGGGAATGTCAAGAAAATCCAAAGAGCAATAAATACATTTGGCAACGTGGTAGACTTGTTGTTGCAAGCAAGGAATTCAAGCATTTTCATAGGGTTTTGAATCTCTCGTGGCAGAATTGGCTTCAGTGCTTCCATCTCCTCACAAAGCATGTATCCATCCACATCAGCCAGTTTTGTGGTTTTAACTTGATCTTTTTCCTGTCCCAGCTTTACCTCTGTCAATGCCATTTCCAGATAGAAACATAGAAACATAGGAAAATAGGTGCAGGAGTAGGCCATTTGGTCCTTCTGCTGCACATTTTCTCATGGTGTCCTTGGACAGGTCGTGAAAATTGCACAAGAATCCAAATAAATGTTGATACTTTTTCAGCTGTTCAAACCGTGGTTCAAGTGTTTGCAGTGCTTTATCTACCACTTGATTAAAACATTGCACTCTGAAGGCGGTTTTTGGATCTGGCAAAGGTCCATCTGCAGATTCATAATCAAATAATTTTATTTTTTTTGCATAAGCGCTTAATCCGAGTCTTGAATACGGGCTCAGTATCTAGGTCATTGGTAAGTTCACTAGCGTCAATCAATGCTTCATCAAAACCTTTTTCCCTGTATGCCTTTAACCAGTTACAAAGCTTTTGAAATGAAGAAAGCCCTGTTGCAACATCCATGGTAACACTCTGAAGTTCCTTACTCACAAAATTCACTCGAAAGAGTAAGGAGTGCCAGAAAACTAGTGAGACCAGAAACTTGTAATCTCTCATTTGACTGACTAACGATTCAGCATCGCTTTTTGCTTGAGCGTCATCAGTGTTTTCTGCTAATTCTTCCAGTGCATTACAAACTTCAGCAGCTTGGTACTGTACAGCTTTGACACTTTCCATTCTACATTCCCATCGTGTTTCAGAGAGAGGTTTTATGTGACAGACAGACCTGTCACAAGATATCTAAAAATAGTAGATGATGCAAAAATGGTGCAAATACACTGCAGAGTTCCAAAGAAAGTCATCGCATCTGGAGATGTCTTTGCCCTGTCTCCCAAAACTAGGTTGTAGTTGTGACATGCGCATGGTGTAAAGAAAGCTCTTGAATTCTTCTGTAGAAGTCGTGCCTGCACACCTGAGGCGTGATAATGGCACCATTATCATACCCTTGTCCACGGATATTTTCAATATCCAGCCCTAATGTTTCAAGTTCATGTAGAAGGGTGTTGTACAATTTTTCACCTGTGCTACTTTCCACCACTAAAAACTTGATGAAATGTTCATATATTCCTGCTGGAGCATTTGATTGTACACCATCAGCTACATATCTAATTACCATGGACATTTGCTCCTGATGACTGATGTCAGGAGTACAGTCAAGAATTATTGCAAAATACTTAGCAGCCTTGATTCGCTAAATGATTTCCTGCAGAACAGCGTGACCCATTATATTAATAAGCTCATTCTGGATTATTTTTCCTAAATAATGATCATGTATTTCCTTATTCTGGATTTTTCACAAATGGTCTTGGATTACTCGATCAAATTTTCCTAGCAAGTCAATAACACCAAGGAAATTTCCATGATGTGGTGTTCCTATGGGTTCCTCAGATCCCCGGAATGGCAAGTGTCTTTCTGCCAGGAACTGTACAGTGGCTATCAGTCGCTCAAAAACTTGATGCCAGCGTTTTGCTTCTTGTCCAATTAGTTTTTCTACCACTTCATCAATAGTTTTTTCAGTAGATAAGCTTTGCTGTAGTTCACAGCAACTGAGCACAGCTTGCAAATGCTTTTAGGAGTTCTCATACTCAGCTAGTCTTGTATGAATGTTCGGCCAGTTATTAAAACCACAACTTGCAAGTGCAATTGCTGCGTTATTATCAAAAAGCTTGCAGTAGTAACAGAAGATTTTATCATTGGTGCAGAGTATATTAGCCATGGACGATCTACATTTTCACCATTTGGCAGTTTTTTTTTGCAGTGAAATTTTGAAAAACGTGATCCACTGTCATTCTTGGGGAAAAATTCTGCTATAATTGTAGGTGGTCCTTTTTTCACTAAATAGTCCCAGACACTCGGATTCATAATTTCTGGCCATGTTGCTGGATCATCTGTTAATTCTACAAAAGTGGCAGATTTTGAATTCCCGTTCTCCCTTGCCTCAGAGGCACCAGAAGCCATGTCAACAGGCAAGTTTCCTTGTTTGTCATATTCAACACTTTCGAAATGGGCAATCTCACTTACCGTAAATGAATTCCCACTTTGATTGTCTTGCATAACGTCTTCAGACTGGCTTCCTTCAGTGTCATCATCTTCACTGTGTTGTGGCTCCACTTGCTCTTCTGCATTTTCTGAGATAGTTTTGCTGAAATACCTATCTAATGCACCTTTCTCCTTTTCTGCTTCGGCCTTCTTTGCCTTGGCTATACCCCCTTTTCATACTGCCACTCAAATATATTCTGCCGATGTCCCTTAGTCTTTTAGTCATATTTACAGAAACCACGAAAATCTCTGTAGAACCTGCAATGTGGTGTTACATATATATATATTGCAATCAGTGATGGAAATGGGTTTTAGGAACTAGGGGTGCGCTAAGGTCCGTGAGGCTGAGGTTGACAAGGTGGCGGGGGGGGGGGGGGGGGGGGTTGGGGGGTAGACGCTATAAGCCCCCCATGAGAAATTGTATCTAACTCTGAAATTGAAGAAAGACAAAAGCTGGAGTAGCTCAGCAGGACAGGCAGCACAGCGACTCTGGAGAGAAGACCCTTCTTCAGACTGAACTGAACTCTCGTCGGTGAGAGTACTTATGATTGTCTAAAGAAGGGTCTCAACCAGAACCGCAACCCTCTCCCCAGAGCGCCTGCCCGTCCCACTGAGTCACCACAGGGGGGTCCACCTTCAACTTCAGAGCCAAACAAAAAACACAGAGTGCTGGAGGAACTCAGTGGGCAAGGCAGCACCCGCGGAGGGAACACATCACTTATCAGGAGCCGCCACGGGCCAGGACTCTTTTCCCCCCCCCCCCCAACAGAAAGGGCCCTATCAGCTCTCTCTTGAAAGCATTCAGAGAACCTGCCTCCACCGCCCTCTGAGGCAGAGAATTCCACAGACTCACAACTCTCTGTGAGAAAAAGTATTTCCTTGTCTCCGTTCTAAATGGCTTACCCCTTATTCTTAAACTGTGGTCCCTGGTTCTGGACTCCCCCAACATCGGGAACATGTTTCCTGCCTCTAGCGTGTCCAAGACCTTAACAATCTATATGGTTCAATGAGATCCCCTCGCTGCACTCCCTCAATAGCAGGAATGTCCTTCCTCAAATTAGGGGACCAAAACTGCACACAATACTCCAGGTGTGGTCTCACTAGAACTCTGTACAACTGCAGAAGGATCTCTTTGCTCCTATATTCGATTCCTCTTGTTATAAAGGTCAACATGCCATTTCTTAGCGCTAACGGCAGGTACTCGGGAAAGGTGGTAACTTGCGAAGATTTTTCAACATGTTGAAAAATGTCCACATGTAAAATATACTCAGGATGTAAAAATTTGATACTTTTTAACACGTAGTCGCACCATAGTAGCTCGTGAGTTTACCGTAGTAGGACCTGGTGTCCACTATCACTATTGTATGTTCATGATGGAAATAAGAATACTCTGTATATTCATTACCTTTGAATTGGAGTTTTATGTAATCCTCCCATAATTTCTGAGTTCCATTTCACAATATCCATCAGACATAGAGAATGTTACATAGAAAATAGGTGCAGGAGTAGGCCATTCGGCCCTTCGAGCCTGCACCGCCATTCAATGTGATCATGGCTGATCATCCAACTCAGTATCCCGTACCTGCCTTCTCTCCATACCCCCTGATCCCTTTAGCCACAAGTGCCACATCTAACGCCCTCTTAAATATAGCCAATGAACTGGTCTCAACTACCTTCTCTGGCAGAGAATTCCAGAGACTCACCACTCTCTGTGTAAAGAATGTTTTCCTCATTTCGGTCCTAAAGGAATTCCCCCTTATCCTTAGACTGGGACCCCTTGTTCTGGACTCCCCCAACATCGGGAACAATCTTCCAGCATCTAGCTTGTCCAACCCCTTCAGAATTTTGTAAGTTTCTATAAGATACCCCCTCAATCTTCTAAATTCCAGCGAGTACAAGCCGGGTCTATCCAATCTTTCCTCATATGAAAGTCCAGGAATCAGTCTGGTATGTTGCAAGGTAATATCTTGCCCAAGCTCAGTTGTAAATAAATATCACAAAGTATGCCATTGTTACAGCCACATTATGACAAGATATAGAATGTACGTTATTTGTTATGAGAAATCCCATCCCAGAAACAACAGTACTTAAAGAACATTTGTTTTACTAATTTACGAGCATGTACCATAGATTTATCCATATCCAACAAAATGTTGTGATAATTGCATAAAATGTATTATTGTCTAAGAAATTTGGTGTGGAATGATAATCCATCTCAGTACTCATTTAGGCAAGTCCCAAGCTATAGATACTTTCCCCCACCCCCAATCCCCCTCGCCCGATCTTCATTGAACCTACCATTTGACCGATCTTTTACTCAGCTGCTGTAACGTTTCCTTCCTATCCAAATCTATGTGTAGCATCTCTGTCCCTATCTTCCAATTCCCACTTTGAAATAAAATACAACTTTCGACAAAAATTTGGCAATTGTAATGTACTGTATCTTTAAAAAAACGACATCAACCAGGTGTGAAAATTACACTGAATCAAACGATGATTGAAAATGTGTGGGAATCGACTAATCGCGATCCTGCTGCGAAATGTTTAAGTCGAAAACTGTATTTTATTTCAAAATGGGAATTTGAAGTTAGGGACAGAGATGCTACACAGAGATTTTAAGCTCTTGGGTGAACTCGCACAGTGGGACAGGGCTGGAGGCAGCATCTATGGAGCAAAGTAAATAAATAGCCTGGTCTGAAGAAGGGTTTCGACCGGAAACATTGCATATTTCCTTCGCTCCATAGATGCTGCCTCACCCGCCAAGTCTCTCCAGCAATTTTGTCTACCGCAAAACGTCAATGATTCCGTGAATTCCGAGAGAGCTAGAAAGGTGGGGAACGGGAGCGAGAGAGAACGCGCATGCACGAGAGAGAGGGAGGGAGAGAGCGAATGACGGAGAGACACAACGTGGGTTGCTAGGTAAATTGAATGACTAACCTGCACACCAAGAACCTCACCAAGAAGAAGTTCTTACTCATGATGGTGAGTTTTAAGAAATTCTCAAAGTGTCATCAATGCATCAATCTACATTCCTCAGTATAATGTAATTATGTTATGAAGAAGTGTTAATGACACCGCGTAAATTGTATTCAAAGGAACGCAGCATCATTAATACTTCGTCTAAAACACAATTTCACATTTACTGAGGAATGTGGATCAATGCATTGATGACGCATTGGATAACCGCTTGTTAAATACTAGCTGTTAACACAACTGGCTGTTAACACTACCGTGGTTAACACATCGTTTGTGTCTGATGACTGTACAGAGCTTGTATTCCATGTACAAAACCATGTAAAAAAATCCATATGGCGAATGTTTTTAAAAAAATCTTTATTTGACAAAGCGAATTTGTATTTCTATATGAAATACGGAAAATTAACGCGGGGCCCCTGTTGGGCGCGGGGCCCAATTTGGAAAAATCGGTCCAATCAGCCTAGGACCAGCCCTGCAAGAATCTTTCAATTTCAGCCTTAAAAATATAAGTCAAGTCAAACTGTCAAAGTCAAAGTCAAACAAACTTTATTGTCATTTAGAAATACATCGATATGTGCAGTTCCAAACAAAGTTCCGTTGCATTTGGCTCCCTGTGCAACACGATAATTAACAGAAGGATAAACATGGATAAAATGGATAAAAGGATAAATAGACAACGGTGGCTGCCCATTACATGGCATTCAGGAGTCTGATGGCTCGTGGGAAGAAGCTGTCTTATGCTACGATATCTTTTGCCCGAGGGCAGCAGAGTGAACAGTCCGTGATGGAGATGTGTGGGGTCTTTTATAATACTGTTGGCCTTAGACACGCAACGTTTGGTTGCAATATCCCCAATTGAGGGGAGAGAGGTCCCGATGATTTTTTTCCGCTGTCCTCACCACTCTCTGCACGGACTTCCAGTCAGAGGCTTTACAGTCCCCAAACCAGACAGCGATACAGCTGGTCAAAATACTCTCTATGGTGCCCCTGTAGAAAGTGGTGAGGATGGGATGGGGGAGGTGAGCCCTTCTCATCCGGCGCAGAAAGTGCAACCGCTGCTGCGCTCTCTTAACTGTTGATGAGATGTTATTCGACCAGGTCAGACTGTTAGTGATCTGCACCCCCAGGAACTTAGTGCTATTAACCATCTCCACATCGCTGTCATTGATGTGAAGTGGTGTGGGACTGTGCCGGTTTTTCCTGAAGTCGACGATGACCTCCTTTGTTTTTTTGACATTCAGGATCAGGTTGTTCGTATTGCACCAGTCCACCAGTTGTTTCACCTGAATTGACTTGGCCTCCGCAGCCTTCTGTGGCAGTGTATTCCGCAGATTTACTACCCTCCGTCTAAAGAAATGTTATTAGAACATAGAAAAGTACAGCATAGGAACAGATCCTTTGGCCCACAAAGCATGTGCCTAACATAATGCCAAGTTGCACTGATCTCTTCTGCCTGCACATGATCCATATCCATGTGCCTATCCAAAAGCCTCTTAATCATCATTATTGTATCTGCCTCCACCACCGCCACGGCCTATAAGTCAGAATAAGGTGAACTAAACAATGATCAGAGAGTCCCAGAGCTGCACGGGGAACAGAGTGATATGCATTCCTGATTGTAGTATAACAATGATCGAGTGTTCTCTCCCCTCTGGTGGGGCAGGTAACGTGATGTCTGTATTTTGGAAGCTCTCGGCTGAGATTAGCCTTGTTAAAATCCCCCAAAACAATGACCATGGAGTCCGGCAGGTCACACTCTACTCTCATTACCTGGTCAGCACGGACTGGAATGGCGTAAATGGCGCAAAAACATGGAGCCTCTTGCATGCGCGCACTGGCACTTATTTCTGTACACTTGCAGATCAGGAAAGGTGCATGGGCACCTCCAGGACATTCCTTTTGGAAAGAGGTGAGGAGGAATTTCTTCAGTCAGAGGGTGGTGAATCTGTGGAATTCATTGCTACATAAGGCTGTGGACGCCAAGTCAATGGCAGAGATAGATAGATTCTTGATTACCACAGTTGTCGGTCTTCATGGGGAGAAGGAGAATGGGGTTGGGAGGGAGAGATAGATCAGCCATGATTGAATGGCAGAGTAGACTTGATGGGCCAAATGGCCTAATTCTGCTCCTATCACTAATGAACTTATGGCGAGGAGCGGGACATCGGATCGCTGGACGATCCACACGCCCAAGGGAAGGCGACGGCTGGAGACCCTGTAGCAGCCTGGGGCTCGCCTGGAGCGGGCAATGCTCATAAGATCTGGAGCACGGACTGGACTTGGAAAATGGCTCAAAAACACGGAGCCTCTTGCATGCGGGCTCATTGGATTATTTCTATACACTTGCAGATGGAGAATGTGCTTAGGTACGGGAACACTGTACTGTGCTCTATAATAAGAAAATAATTTCACTGTGCATTTGCACACGTGGCAATAAAAGCTCCGTTGAATGTGTGTCCAATCTTTCCTTCTCATCCAGGCAGCTTTCTGGTAATGACATGCAGTTGTGTTGAACCATCCCCCTTTAAGGTCCAAGGTCCCCTTTGATGCTGCCTCACCTGCTGAGTTACTCCAAGCATTTTGTGTCTACCTACGATTTAAACCAGCATCTGCAGTTCTTTCCTACACCCTTTAAGGTCCACTTTGATCCCGTCCCCAGGCAAACAAACCACGGCCGGATCTGATTCATGGCCAGTGGAGCAATAAATTTGATCCTTGTCCTTATGAACAGAGGAGAGAGAGGAGAGTGCTGTAATGATTCTAAATGCTCTTGCTTGTTGCTGGAAATCAAGTCCATCAGGTGAGTTGACACGTGTGTGCATGTGCGTGTGTGTTTCATGTTCATTAATGATGAATTGAGGCCTGGATAGATTGAATATGGAGAAGATGTTTCCAATAGTGGGAGAGTCTCGGACCAGAGGGCACAACCTCAGAATAGAAGGATGTCCCTTTAGAAAGGTGGTGAGGAGGAATCTTTAGTCTGAGGGTGGTGAATCTGTGTCCACCGTGGAGGCCAAGTCCGTGGATATATTTAAGGCAGAGATTGGCAGATTTTTGATCAGGGGTTATGGGGAGAAGGCAGGAGAATGGGGTTGGGAGGGAAAGAGATCAGCTATGATTGAATGGTGGAGTAAACTTGATGGTCTGGATGGCCTAATTCTGCTCCTATAACTTATGATCTGGTGTCACGATTGATGCTGCCACATGGTCTAAAATCAACTGGGAACTTTGCACCTGAAATGCCATCCTTAAGTAAATGGAAAAAAATCGACAATATTTAATGTGTGCATGTGAGCTTTGTAACTTTCTCGGGCAATATGGCGGTGCAGCGGTGGAGTTGGTGCCTTACAGTGCCAGAGACTCAGATTTGATCCTGACCATGGGTGCTGTCTGTACATTCTCCCTGTGACCTGTGTGGGTTTTCTCTGGGAGCTCCGGTTTCCTCCCACACTCCAAAGACACACAACAATGTAGGTTAATTGGCTGGAAAATATTATAAAATGTCCCTAATCTTTGTAGGATATACATCCACAACCAAAAACAAGGACGGGCCTCCTCTACACAGCCACTGACTGGCAGCTGCACGTCGATCTGGGCAAACAACTGAAGTTTACACAGCGCATCACAGCAACATCACTCCGGCCAGATATGATCATCACCTCCGAAGTGACAAAACAGCTGATCATTCTGGAACTGACAGTGCCCTGGGAAGAGCGTATTGAAGAGGCTAATGAGAGGAAGCAATCAAGGTACCAGGAACTGGTGGAGATGTGCCAGGACAGAGGCTGGAAGACATACTATGAGCCGATAGAGGTGGGCTGTAGAGGCTTTGCAGGACGCTCACTCTGCAAAGTCCTCAACCAGTTGGGCATTACGGGGCTGGCAAAGAAGAGGGCCATTCAATCCACAAGTGAAGCCGCAGAGAAAGCCACTAGGTGGCTTTGGATTAAGAGGGCTGATCCGTGGGCGGTTGCTGCTGGGACGCAAGTCGTGGCTTGATCAACCCTGGCTGGGTCGCCTGGGCAAGGGTGTCTGATGTTGTGAGACCCGAAACACCCGATGACCCCAGGTCACATCACTGAGGATGTGTCCCAGCGCATCTAGAAGATGTATCTTTCACACAGTGTGCGGGGATCACAGGTCGGCACCAACTCGGTGGGCCGAAGGGCCTGTTTCTGTGCTGAGCCTCTAAACCAAACTGTATCTCTAAACTAAACTACTCCATGAATGTGCCTCGGTAAAAGCAGTGGAAATATGGTTTCTATGGCGGTAGCTGCTAATCAGACATCAGCAGCTTTCAACAAAAGCCAAGCAGCGGAGCGTTCAAAGTGGGAAACATTTGTTTTAATATTACAAAACGATGCCAATGAAAGTCAAACTACAGAAATGACAATGAAGCTTTTTATTTGTGTTACTTTCCTCAGTTTTTGTCTTGCTGTTTCGGTTACATTTTCATGTCTTTATAACTCACAGGGTGCAAGAACAAATGCTCAGGTGAGTGACAATGCTTATTAGTTGTTAATTGGATCTATTAGTTTTATTGTGATCTTCCTCCCCTTACCTGTGAAGTATATTTGATATATTTTCTATGGCTTCACAGGCAAGAAACTAAAATAGCATTTGCAAACATCTGAGACGCAATCAACTCCTCCTACAACTTTGCCTTTCAGAAGTTGAGGACCGCCCTTGCCGTCTGGACGTAACGGTCATCTGGTGGTGGCTTTCTGGGACTCCCCGGCTGCAAGAACTTCTGGATTCTCGGGATGCTGCTGATCTTTGCTTTGAACTTCTGCAATGAATCAAAATGCTTGGGTTATTTAGTTCAAGTTCAAGTGTTCAAGTGAGTTTATTGTCATGTGTCCCTGACAGGACAATGCAATTCCTGCTTTGCTTCAGCACAACAGAACATAGTAGGGTTGCACAAAAAGCTGGAGAAACTCAGCGGGTGCAGCAGCATCTAAGGAGCGAAGGAGATAGGCGACGTTTCGGGTCGAGACCATTCTTCAGACTGGCATTGACTACAAAACAGATCAGTGTGTCCATATACCATTATATAAATATATACACACATGAATAAATAAACTATGAAATAAATAAATTATTTAAAACTATTGACCGCGAGTATGGGAGGAATAGATCGGGTAGATTCAGACTCTCTTGCCCGGAGTAGGGGAATCGTGGACAGAGGACATAGGTTCATGGTGAAGGGGAAAATATTTCACAGGAATCTGAGGGGTAACTTTTTCACACAAAGGGTGGTGGGTATATGGAACAAGCTGCCACATGAGGTAGTTGAGGCTGGGACTATCCCAACATCTAAGAAACAGACATGTACGTGGATAGGATAGGTTTGAAGGGATATGGACCAAGCGCAGGCAGGTGGGACTAGGGTAGCTGGGACATGTTGGCCGGTGTGGGCAAGTTGGGTTGAAGAGCCTGTTTCCACTGTATCACTCCTTGACTCTACGACCGGTCCGATTGTAGGCTCATCAGCACAATGTTGTTTAGTTTAGAGAAACAGGCCCTTCGGCCCACCGAGACCACACCAACAAACTTGCACGTCTTTGGAGTGTGGGAGGAGACCGGAGCACCCGGAGAAAACTCAAGCAGGTCACAGGGAGAACGTACAAACTCCGTACAGACAGCACCCGTAGTCGGGATCGAACCCAGGTCTCTGGCGCTGTAAGGCAGCAACTCTACCGCTGCGCCACTGTGTTACCCTTGATACAGCCGGACATTTTGAGTATTATATACTTAGTTGCTTGGTTTCTCATACTCCATCTCCTCCATCTCGCAAAGTTTCAGAGTCGAAACGTGAACCGTACCTGCAGAATAGAGAAGTCTGCCAGGATGAGTGGAAACTTCTCTTCCAGCATCAAGATCACCTCCAGAACTTGAAGATCAACAATAGTCAGCTGGTCCCCAACCATGTATCCAGTTTGTTGGTTAACGCTCTGCGAGACCCAAAAGAAAATCCTGTTCAGATTTGATTGTATTTAAACTGCGAATGAACCTTACAATCAGGAACAAAACACAAAGCGCTGGAGTAACTCGGTGGGTCAGGCAGCATCTCTGGAGAACATGGATAGATTTATAATCAAGAGAAGATACAGAGAGCTGGATTAACTCAGCAGGTCAGGTGGCATCTTTGGAGAACATGGATGGGTGACATTTTGGGTTGGGACCATTGTCCAGACTGAAGGGTCCCCATCCTTTTTGACCTGCTGAATTACTCCAGCACTTTGCTTCCCCCCCCCCCCCCCCCCCCCACTCAGTGTTCATGCATCAGATCTAACCTTCCCCAGGGGCTGCAGCCAGTGTAAATCACAAAGTGCTCTCCGCAGAAACTTATTTCAACAAACAATTCCACTCCAATGTAACATGCAGACACAAGGAACTGCAGGTGCAGTTTGACAAAAGTGCTGGAGTAACTGAGCGGGTCAGGCAGCATCTTGCGAGAACATGGATAGGTGATGATTCTGGGACCTTCACCCTGAAGGGCCCTGCCCCAAACAGTTACCTGTCCTTTTGTGTCAGGACCCTTCTTCGCACCCATCTTTGGACTCTGTCTGTTTGAAGGGTCTCGACCCGAAACCTCACCTATTCCTTTTTCTCCATAGGTGCTACCTGACCCGCTGAGTTGCTCCAGCACTTTGTGTCTATCTTTCCCAAAGTAACACATCTTGCTGGATTGCAGATCGACACAACATGTTGGAGTAACCCAGCGGGTCAGGCAGCAGCGCTGGAGAAGAGAAATAGGCGACGTTTCAGCAGAATGGAGTCTCGGCAGAGAGCGTGCAGTGAGTGTTGAAATCTGTTCAGTCACCCCGTGTACGTACTGTACCACATGCAAGAATTATTTGTTTCAAGAGTCCGTGGCTGGTAGTTTCAATTACAAGGTGGGTGTCAAAAAGGTCTTTTCTAACACCTGCCTTCTTACAAGGACGAGGGCGGGACCTCATTGAAACTCACTGAATAGTGAAAGGCCTGGATAGAGTGGATGTGGAGAGGATGTTTCCACTTGTGGAAGAGTCTCGGACCAGAGTCCACAGCCTCAGAATAAAAGGACATACCTTTCGGGAGGAGATGAGGAGGAATTTCTTGAAGCCTATCGTGTGCTGTGTTCACACAGAGAGTGGTGAGTCTCTGGAATTCTATGCCACAGAAGGTAGTTGAGGCCAGTTAATTGGCTATATTTAAAAGGGGGTTAGATGTGGCCCTTGTGGCTAAAGGGATCAGGGGGTATGGAGAGAAAGCAGGTCCAGGATACTGAGTTGATTGATCAGCCATGATCATATTGAATAGTGGTGCAGGCTTGAAGGTCCGAATGGCCTCTACTCCTCCACATATTTTCTATGTTTCTATGTTCTTTTTTTGGTTCGTATGGCTGTATGGTGACCCCAAATTTCATTGTACCAATTGGTGCATGTGACAATAAATGTCTCTTGAATCTTGATTCAGAGGCTGGTGAATCTGTGGAATTCATTGCCACAGACGGCTGTGGAGGCCGTCAATTCATATTTTTAGCGCGGAGATTGACAGATTCTTGCTTGGTAAGGGTGTCAGGGTTATGGGTAGAAGGCAGGAGAATGGGGTTGAGAGGGAAGGATAGATCAGCCTCGATTGAATGGCAGAGTGGACTTGATGGGCTGAATGACCCGATTCTGCTTCAAAAACATAAACTTCTGCACTGTATAAAGTTCACACTGCAGATAAGTCCATGAAATGCAGAAGAACTGGTGGTTGAAAGAAAATAATTTACATAAAGAGATGGACACAAAATGCTGGAGTAATTCAGCAGGTCAGCCAACTTCCCTGGGGAACATGGATAAGTCACGTCTTGGGTTGGCACCCGTCTTCACACTCAGATTAACAATTTGCACAAATGGGCTCCAACTGGAAAGCATCCAGTTGAAAGGGGATGTGGTGAGACTGTGGTACTGAGACGAAACCTGTGGAGGCCTGTAGTTCATGACTGCCACAGAATTTACATTTTGTTAATTTAGCCAAGCTGGAATAACACTCAGTGCAGGGATCAGCAGAGAACCAGCTGGACGCAAAATCTATCTGCTTCACTGATCTACTGGAAGGAAAGGGAATCAGTCTAAATATACAACTCCACATTCACATGCCTAGGTTTTTTTTTATAAACACAAAGAACTGTAGAACCTGTTTTATATCAAAGATAGACACAAAGTGCTGGAGTAATTTGGGCAACATCTCTGAGAACATGGATAGGTGACGTTTCGGGTCAAGAACTTTATTATAAAAACGTTGGGGCTTTTTACCTCTCTTGGTAGCAGGGAACTGTGATAGTTTTTGTACACTTTTTTTTCCTTTGTACAGTTACCTTTCTTTTTGACCCAGAGACATCCAGTGGAAGGATTTTGTTGCATGCTATCAGGTATGCTTAATTGGACTTTATCTTGAGCTAATCACTATACCCTTTATCCTGTTTCTGCACACTGTGGACGGCTTGATTGTAGCGATGCATAGTCTTTCCACTTACTGGCTGGCACACAACAAAAATAGCTTTTTGCTGCACCTCAGTTCATTTGGCAATAACACTCAGTGTTATTTTTGTGTTAACTATAAACTGGTTCTATAAGAGTCGTTACAGCATGGAAAGAGGCTCTTTTGCCAAACTCGTCCACGGTGACTAAGATACCCCATTTACACTAGTCCCACCTGCAAGCGTTTGGCCCTTATAGGAAAGATGTTGTCAGGCTGGAAAGAATACGGAGAAGATTTACGAGGATGTTGCCAGGACTAGAGGGTCTGAGAAAAAGGGAGAGGTTGAGTAGGCTGGGACTATATTCTTTGGAGTGCAGGAGGATGAGGGAGGTGTATAAAATCATAGGAGGAATAGATTGGGTAGATGCACAGAGTCTCTTGCCCAGAGTTGGTGAATCGAGCATCAGAGGACATAGGTTTAAGGTGAAGGGTAAAAGATTTAATAGGAATCTGAGGGGTAACATTTTCACTCAAAGGGTGGTGAGTATATGAAACAAGCTGCCTGAGAAGGTAATTGAGGCTGGGACTATCCCAACGTTTAAGAAACAGTTAAATAGATACATGGAATGGACTGGTTTGGAGGGATATGGACCAAACGCAGGCAGGTGGGGCTGGGATATGTTGGCCAGTGTGAGCAAGTTGGGCCGAAGGATCTGTTTTCACGCTGTATCACTCCATGACATCCCTCTAAAAACCTATCCTATCCATGTACCTGTCCAATGAACTTCCTATCTACCCAATATACTCGTCCTATAGCACACTGCAGTAGGATTTCCCTCTCTCCAAAAGCAGCCTCAAGTCTATGCCTTTTTGACACTGCATAGCATATAATAGCACTCGGTAAAATTCGGCACAGTTCCAATGCTAAACAAATCTGGCTCATTGCTATTTCTGAAATGTAGAAACCTGACTCTGCCTGGGCTCTATGTTGTTTTTTGCAAAAACTATCCCAAACACACTCAAGGAATTGATTATATTTCTGATACAAATCTTCCCTCCTTCCTCTAGCTTCACAATTCGCAACTCTTTACAATTTGTAAATATTCCATCCTTTTGTCTATTCATCTCTGGCCTTTGTCCAATCAACTCCCTCCCTCACCTGTGTCCACCTATTACCTACCAGGCTTTGTCCTGACCATCTCTCTTCCAGCTTTCCTACCCACCCCCCCCCCCCCCCCCCATACACAATCAGTCCAACCCAAAACGTCACCTATCCATGTTCTCCACAGATGCTGCCTGACCCGCTGAGTTACCCCAGCACTCTGTCTCTTTTTTTGTCCAGAAATCATGTGCTGGTCATTTGTTATATTCGCTGACAAGTGAAAGGAGCCAGATCAGTTCTGTGTGTCAATGTCGAATATATCAAATTCGAGGCCGAAGATTATTGAACTGTCAAACTGCCCTGCAAACAAACTATGCTGCAGAGATGACATTTTCTGCATTATAACCTTCCTCTCTATTAAGTATCCATTTTAATCTTGTCTCAATGTTTCAACCTTGTCGTAAGTGGCTGGATTTTCACACTTCTATACCTCTTGTCTGATTGGAGAGGGGAAAAAGGTTTTCTCTAGGTTTGTGAGAGAAATGTAAAAACAAGGAACTGCAGATTCTGCTTTACAATCAATGCATGTTCCCCAGAGATGCTGCCTAACCCATTTGAGTTACACCAGCGCTTTGTGTCTTTTGCTTTTGGCTCAGGTTTATGCCTGTCAGATTGAAAACCAGTGAAGCAGTCTGGCTGGAATAGTTTCATTATTGTAAACAGACAAGTAGGATTTGTCCTAGTTTTTTTTTGTCCCAGTTAAGTCATGATTGGGCAAGATTTGGGCAGTTGTTACAAAGTAAAGCAAATAATCATAGGTATTAAAGACATATTTAAACATGCAAATTGGAAAGATTTCCTTACAGATAACTCTGACAGTATTTTTTGTCCACTATTTAGACTTATATCATGCTGTTTTGATCTTCTGTCCCTATGGCCAATTCGAGTCATAAGGCACAGAAACAGGCCCTTTGGCCCAACTCGGCCATGCTAACCAAGTACCCCATCTAAGATCGGCACATTTGACAGTGGTTGGCCCTTATCCCTCAAACTTTCCTATCCATGTACCTGTCCAAGTCACTTTTAAATGCCGTGTACCTGCCTCAATTACCTCCTGTGGCAGCTTATTCCATATACCCACCACTCTCTGAGTGAAAACTGCCTCTCAAGCTCCTATTAAATCTTGACGCTCTCACCTAAAACCTACGTCCTCTGGTTTTTAATTCCTCTACCCTGAATAAAAAAGACTGTGCATTCTCCTGCATTCTCCTCCATTTTTTTAACACCTCCATAAGATGTTTAAGAAGCAATTAGTCATGTACATGGATAGGACTGGTTTTAGATGGATAAAAGCCAAATGCAGGCAGGTGGAACTAGTGTAGATGGGACATGTTGGTCGTTGTGGGCAAGTTGGGCTGATGGGCCTGTTTCCCCGCTGTAAGACTCTATGTGACTTTAACACCCAATCTAATCTCCATGCCTCTTGGCACTGCCCTGTGGGACACTCAGAGGAAGGACGAGCTCCCCTGGTCGATACTCTCCCCGTGCCGTGATGGTGGAATACCTTCTCAAATGCAGGGAAGTATCTGCTTTTGGCCTTGTTTTCCATCTGGGTCAGGTTATCGCCTTGCTCAGCGGCTGGGAGGAATCGGTGGCGCATCACAAAGGTCATCAAGTCCTTGGCTCCCTCTGAGTACATGTCAATCCTGGGAGCAAAAGGATAAAATTAAATCAAATTAATGTCCAGGCAGCCTTCAGTGCTACGGCTGTACTAACTTTTTTTTTAAAGTTTAGAGATACAGCGCGTCCACTGAGTCCGCACTGACCAGCAATCCCCGTACACTAGTATTATCCAACACACAAGGGGCAATTTACAATTTACAGAAGCCAATTAACCTACAAACCTGCACATCTTTGGAGTGTGGTAGGAAACCGGAACACCCGGAGAAAACCCGTGTGGACACAGGGAGAACATACAAACTCCTTACAGACAGCCCCTGTTGTTTAAATCCTGTCCCCTTTCCTCCTCCCCCTCCCCCACACCATTTTGTCTCCTTTTTATCTCTAGCCTTTGACTTCCCATCTGCAAATCAAATCCCCCTCACCTGTATCACTTGTCTTGAAAAGACACAAAGTGCTGGAGTAACTCAGTGGGTCAGGCAGCTTGGATAGGTGACATTTTGCATCAGACTGACTGCTGTAGGGGGTAGAGGCTGGTGGCTGATCAAAGCCAGCCAAGTGATAGGTGGATACAGGTGAGAGGGGGGTTGCTTGGTAGATGGGTGGACAAAGACCAGAGATGAAGAAGGATGTATGATAAGGAGAGGAGTGAAATGTGGAAGAGGACAGAAGGGAGGAAGGGAACAGGAGGCAGGGGGAAGGGGGTGGGATAGTGGGAGGAATAGGAGCAGAAGAAGTATAACTTGAAACGTCACCAATCCATGTTAGTCAGAAATGTTGCCTGACTCGCTGAGTTAGTCCAGCACTTTGTGAGTTTATTCGGTAAGCCAGCAGGTGCAGTTCCTTGTATCTCTCTCTCATTACCCAATATTCCTTTAGATTTCATTCTGACAGCACAAAGGAGTAGGATTTAATTCTGGGCACTCAGAACTCAGAAGAATCGAACTTGTGTAAAACTTGTTTGGTCCCCATTCAGGGAACACGAGGTTTGTGCCAGTTCTCAAGGGCGTGCAAAACAAGTTATGATGTTGGCACCAGAACCCATGGCTTGCAACAGTTGGGAAAGCTTGTTGCCGCATTCCTTTACATGCTGAGGTGATGCAGCATGTAAATTAAAGATTTTTAATGGATTTGATTCGACAGAGAAGTTCCAAATGTAGAGGCCATAGAGATGGTGCAGTGTTAGAGTTGCTGCCCGACAGCACCGGAGATCCGGGTTTGATCCTGACCCCGGGTGCTGTCTGTATGGAGTTTGCCCGTTCCCCCTGTACATTCACCGCGTGGGTTTTCTCCAGGTGCTCCAGTTTCCTCCCACATTCCACATTTAATTGGCTT
Organism: Raja brachyura; assembly: GCA_963514005.1. The sequence goes on from OY740785.1 coordinate 16,910,093, forward strand.
CTGTAAATTGCCACCGGTGTGTAGGATGACACAGGACGAGTGTATGGGTGATCGTTGGTCCGTGTGGACTCAGTGGGCCGAAGGGCCTAATTTCACAATTCACTTCTAAACTAAAACTAAAATCAAGGCCCCTCTCAGGGGCGGCACGGTGCCACAACAATAGTTGCTGCCTTACAGCGCCAGAGGCCCAGGTTCGATCCTGACAACGGGTGCTGTCTGTACGGACTTTGTGACGGTGTGACAAAGGTGTACAGGTTTGGAGGTTAAATGAAATGAAAATTGTAAAAAATTGTCCCTGGAGTGTAGGATAGACCTAGTGTACGGGGTGATCGTTGGTCGGCATGGACATGGTGGGCCGAAGGGCCTGTTTCTGCGCTGTATCTCTAAAGTCTAAAGACAAGGTGGTGGACAATAAATTCAAAAGGAGATCACGGAAGTTTCTTTGCTCAGAGGGAGGTTAGAATACGGGACTTGCCGTCAGGGGATTAATAATTTGCGAAACTGCAAGATTTTGTGATAAAAAGGGAACAGGGAGAGCAGCAGACAACCTGAGGTGGGACAGGTAGATAGTGTGGAGACGTGTCTGAAGAATGAAGACAAGTAACCCTGAGATGGATCGAATGATTTGTTGTTAATGAGGTTGGCTGCTGATGGCATGGAGTTTTGCAATCACTACACACCTCCCAAGATAAAGAAAGAATGTGGAGGCTTTGGAGAGGGTGCAGAAGATATTTACCAGAATGTTGACACAAGCAACTGCGGATGCTGGTTACAAAAAAAACATCATGTGCTGGAGTAACTCAGCCGGCCGGGCAGCATCTCCGGAGAAAAATGCCTGACCTGCTGAGTTACTCCAGTACATTGTGACTTTTTCTTTCACTCCAGAGATGCTGCCTGATTACCTGAGTTACTCCAGCACTTTGTGTCTTTTAGAAGGAAGACCTAATAGAAGTATATTAAGACTATGAGAGGCAGAGACATTCAGAACCTTTTTCCCCGAGTGGAAATGTCAAAGACGAGAGGGCATATATGAACGTTGATTTCCCTCATTTCAAGTAACTCCTGCATTCCTTCCCCAACCTAGTCATCCTATCAGTTCCACTGTTTGCGACCTTGTGACCCTCTCGTCAGCACATCTTCCCCAGCCTACAATGGGCCATTGTGACTCCATCCCTGCTGAGGTCATTTGTTGCTGCCCCTGATTTGTTCTGGGGTTTTCACAGCTCCAGTTTTCCTGCCCCCCCCTCCCCCTTTATATTTCAGTCTGAAAAAAGTCCCAGACCCAAAATATCACCTATCCACGTTCTCCAGAGATGCTGTCTGACCCACTGAGTTACTCCGGCACTAAGTGTCTTACTTAGGAAGATGCCAATGATGTTGTGAATAAGACAGCATCATCCAAAGGATGGCGTTCAACCTGTGTGGTAGCAGGCGGATAGTCCTTTTATATCCATCCAATTTCCAGCTCAAGAAAGAGCTGAGAGGTGAGTGAGTAGGGGAGGGGGGGGGGGGGGGGGGGGTGGTAGGGGGGGGACTTAATGGTGGTCCAATGATCCAAGATGAGCTTCCTCAAATCCCAAAGGAGTTTATGCAGTGATTTAGATTAAATTATCATTACGGTCACCAGAAGCCAAACAACTAGTTTGGCACAGTGGAGTAGTGTTAGAGCTACTGCCTCACAGTGCCAGAGACACGGGTTCGATCCTGTCTACGGACACTGTCTGTACGGAGTTTGTACATTCTCCCTGTAATCGCGTGGGTTTTTCTCCGGGCACACTGGTTTCCTACTACACTCCAAAGACAGGTTTGGAGGTTAATTGGCTTGGTATAAATGTACAACTGTACCTAGCGTGTGTAGGCACGTGTTAATGTGCAGGGATCACTGGTCGGTGTGGACTTGAGGGGCCGAAGGGCCTGTTTCCGCACTAAACTAAGCTGGTGTCAAATGTGAATATAGACACAAAAAAGCTGGAGTAACTCAGCGGGTCAGACAGCAACTCTGGAGAAAAAGGAATAGTTGACATTTCGGGTCAAGACTCTTCTGCAGACAGAGAATCAGGGGAAAGGGAAACAAGGGATATAGATGGTGATATAGAGGGTCTGGAACAAATGAATGAAAGATATGCAAAAATGTAACGATGATAGGCCATTGTTAGCTGTGTCGAATGTGTCAGCAATTAGTCTATTTTTGCAGGCAACCCTCAATAACGGTCCTCTGTGCAGTGGATGTCGGTCATCGCGGACCGAGGCTCCCGTTATACCTCCCCATCCCCCCCACCATGTGGCGTGAGCTTCCAGCTGCGGGAGTGGAGAGAGCGAGCAGCATTTAGCAGCTCTGTGGTTCTCTGGCCGGTGAATTCCTGCTTGTTTTACCCCTCCCCACAACCCCGTGTTCTTTCCATCCCGGCCTTGGGTTCAAACTGTGGGGGAAGTAAGGTTCAGGGTGATATTGCCAAATATGTTCCACAACATGCTCACCGGGTTAACAAACGTACTCATCTTGAAATATCACCAAGCAGCACTAACTAATGGATCAGTTTCCCTCCTGGAATAAATAAAGTTCTATCGTATCATATCGTAATAACATCAAATAAACTTTAAGAAGGAACACTGCAGTACAGTTTGATGTTAACATGAAGGGCACCACTCACTCCGGACTGTAAAGAATTATTCACCTGCACTGCATTCCCAACCCTTCGAGTGCTCTAGAACATGTTCATGTCATTGTTTACACCGCCATTCAATCATGGCTGATCTATCTTTCCTTCTCAGCCCCATTCTCCTGCCTTTTCCCCATTACTCCTGACGCCAATACTAATCAAGAATCTGTCAATCTCTGCCTTAAAAATATCCATTAACTTGGCTTCCAAAGCAGGCTGTGGCAATGAGTTCCACAGATTCACGGCCCTCTGACTAAAGATATTCCTCCTCATCTCTTTTCTAAAGGCACATCCTTTTATTTTGCCCTCTAGTCCTAGACTGTCCCACTAGTGGAAACATCCTCTCCACATCCACTCTATCCAGGATAGACCACTCTTTCACTATTTGGTAGGTTTTAATGAGGTCCCGCCTCATCCTTCTCAACTCCTGTGAGTACAGGCCCAGTGATGTCAAACAAACCCTCATCCTATGCTAACCCAATCATCCCCGGATCATTCTCGTAAACTTCCTCTGGACCATTCCCGGGATTATTCTCGTAAACCTCCTCTGGAGTAAGTTCAGAAGTTGAAGTGATAATGAAATGATCAGATTCTTGAGTGGAAAGGATGAAGTGTACAAAGTTGACATACAATGCTCTTTCTTTGAAATCTTTTCCGTAAAGATTGTACTTTGCCGCAAAGTAATTCAGTATGGCATTGGTCTGCACCAGCTTCATCCCATCAACTTCGACCATTGGGACCTGTTCAAACAGTAGAGCTCCATCTGCCAACAGGAACAAAACAGTGTGTTTTTGAGGGCCAATTTTCTTACAATTTATATCAAGCAGACAATTGAAAACTGAAGTGCAGCTCAGGGACAAAATGGTGATTCCACCAAATGTAACTTTATAAAAAATAAATCTTCCTGGACACTCAAATTATTTTCATCTGGGCCTCCAAACAAAGCAGAGATCAAGATTTTTGCAGCGGTTGTTCTTGCCCGGCACCCACATTATCTAGAAGAACCAGACCCTGCAAATTTGTGCAGGAAGGAACTGCAGATGCTGGTTTAAACCGAAGGTGGACACAAAATCCTGGAGTAGCTCAGCGGGACAGGCAGCATCTCTGGAGGGAAGGAATGGGTGACATTTCGGATCAAGACCCTTCTTTTACCAGCTGTTTAGTTTAGTTTAATTGTACTCCTTGCTAAGGACACTGAAGATAAGAGTCAGGAAGTCATGATGCAGCTTTATAATAATTTAGTTAATGTTATTGTCTCGTATCTTGAGGTACAATATTTAGTGTGCTATAATGTCAGTGGCTATACATGATTACAATCAAGCCCTCCACAGATAAAGTGAATAACATGTAGTGCATGGTAAAGTCCAAATTAAAGATAGTCCGAGTGTCTCCAATGAGGTCGATGGGAGGTCAGGACCGCTCTCTACTAGTGATGATTCAGTTGCCTGAAAACAGCAGGGAAGAAACTATCGCTGAATCTGGAGGTGTGTGTTTTCACACTTCTGTACCTCTTGCATGATGGGAGAGGGAGAAGAGGGAGTGACCGGGGTGAGACTGGATCCAGTGGCTGCACAGATGTTTGCAAGTCACATCGCTGATAAACCAGTGAGCGTTTCAGAACCGGCTTTTCCCCAAACACCAGCCACAGCGCACACACCTTTTCCAGCCCAGGAACTCCAAGTAGAATTGTCCTACCTTTCAGTAGCTGTAGATACTGTTCCCTGGTCTCAAGGAATACTTCATCAAACTGAAAGGAAAGATCAGCAAAATATAGTTGTTGAAAATGCATCGAACATGCGGTCGGTCAGATTTTTCCTTAACAGAATCATTGAATTATAGCACGGAAAAAGGCCCTTTGGCCCAACCTGTCCATGCTGACCAAGATGCTTAATGAGCTTGTCCCAGTTGAACATATTTGGCCCTCATCACTCTAAACCTCTCCTATCCAAATGTTTTTCACACCTTCTTTCCCCAAGGTACATGAATATTTATTGACCACTTTGAAATTTTCACCCAAGTATCTAAAACCAAAAAGTGTTCTCTCAAAATTTCAGTGAATTTGATATTTAGTTTAATTTATTGTCACATGTACTGAGGTACAGTGAAAAGCGTTTGTTGCATGCTGACTAGTCGAGCTACAATCCAGCCAGCCACAGTGTACAGATACATGATAAAGGGGATAACGTGAATAATGTTTGTTGTTGGTGATCTAAACCACAGAAGCATAAAACAGCATCATCATAAAATTCTTCAATCACTACACATCATTGTTTGAATAACAATCACTTCTTCCTCTGGGCCCCTTCTGGATCGTGCACTAAGAAACTGATGAAAAATTCCATAGGAGAATAATTCTAAGATTAGTTGTTAGTGAATGTATGATGTTGAATCAACCCCTACAATAACAGTGTCTGCAAAGACAGATTTTCTCGTTCATAGTATATTGGTCGCACCATGGCGCAGCGGTGGAGTTGCTGCCTTCCAGTGTCGGAGACTCAGATTCGATCCTGACTTTGGGTGTTGTCTGTATGGAGTTTGTACATTCTTCCCTGTCACTGTATAGGTTTTCTCTGGGTGCTCCGATTTCATTCCATATTCATGTTTGTAGGTTAATTGGCTTCTGTACATTGTCCCTGGTGTGTAGGTTAGTGCTAGTGCACAGAGAGATTGCTGTTCGGCATGGACTTGGTGGGCCGAAAGGCCTATTTCCACGCTGCATCTCTAAAGTCTAAAGTCAGTTGATCTAATCTTATCCATTTAATGCAAAGACCTTGCCTAATAAGCAACCAATATAGGGCGCGTATTTCAGTCTCTGCTCCTGTGTCTTGTGGTATTTCATTTCATCAAAGGATGAAGTAATATTGGCCTATCTGTGCTTGCTCACCATATCTGTGCTTGCCTTTTAGTTTAGTTTAGTTCAGAGATACACCGTAGAAATGGGCCCTTCAGCCCACCGAGGCTGCGCCGACCAGCAATCCCCACACACTAACACTATCCTACACACACTGGGGACAATTTCCAATTTTAACGAAGCACAATAGTCTACAAACTTGTACATCTTTAGAGTGTGGAAGGAAACCGGAGCACCTGGAGGAAACCGGAGCAGTCACAGTGGAGAATGTGTAAACTCTGCACAGAGAGCACATGTAGTCAGGATTGAATCCTGGTCTCTGGTTCTGTAAGGCAGCAACTTTACCACTGTGCCGTTATAAAGGGGTCTGTTAAAATGAGGGTTTCCTGTAAATTCTATCTCGTATAATTCTTTCTAGTAGTTTCCCTACCAGTGAATTGAGGTTTACTCGCCTATAGTTCCTTGGATCACCTTGACAGTACGAACTTGACATTTTGGAGTTAAGATAAATTCTTATCTTATCTGAGAGCACACTTTGCAAAACTTTTTCAATGAGCAGAGTGTCCATTTCACCGACTGTACTGGTGAGTCGTGAGCCTTCACCTTGCCACTTGATACTGGGTTATTAACCTCAATTGGGGCAAACAAAAGGCTCTGTATTCGTCGAATCTCTAGCCCACGTAAGCTGAGAGCAGAGCCAGTATTGACTGCATCCGGCAATTTGAGAATTGTAATTACATTTTGATAGGAATCAGGGGCTTGTACGGCATTGATTTAATGAAGGCAGTAACTCGACAACTAATGTTGACTATGCCTCGGAAGGTGATAATTTCCTCAGACGTACTGCAATCATTTCACACACCATTCCGGTTCTTCTGCCCTTCTCTTATCAACCAACAATGCAACAGGGATCCCAGGAACGAGTGGGCTCACATTTGATGATCGTTTGACGGCACTGGGCCTGTACTCGTTGGAGTTTAGACGGATGAGAGGGGAACCTCATTGAAACGTACCGAATAGTGAAAGGCCTGGATAGAGTGGATGTGGAGAGGATGTTTCCACTAGTGGGAGAGTCTAGGACCAGAGGACACAACCTCAGAATAAAAGGACGTGCCTTTAGGAATGAGATGAGGAGGAATTTCTTTAGTCAGAGGGTGGTGAATCGGTAGAATTCATTGCCACGGAAGGCTGTGGAGGCCAAGTCAATGGATATTTTTAAGGCAGAGATAGACAGATTCTTCATTAGTAAGAGTGTCAGGGGTTACGGGGAGATGGCAGGAAAATGGGGTTGAGAAGGAAAGATAGGTCTGCTTTGATTGAATGGTGAAGTAGACTTGATGGGTTGAATGGCCTAATTCTGCTTTTATCACTAATGAACAGACCTAGAATGTCATGAAATATTTACCCACTGCAAACCTATGCCATCACAGCACTGACCAGACATATTTGGCGTCAAGATAAATTTTTATCTGACCTCCTTTTGTTTTGCAACAGTTAATGCAAGTTGGTATTGATTGGGAGTGAACACAAAATGCTGGGGTAACTCAGTGGGTCAGACAGCATCTCTGGAGAAAAGGAGTAGGTGATGTTTTGGATTGAGGCCCTTTGTCTGAAGAAGGGTCTTGGCCCGAGTGTCTGTCCCCTCACTCTCAATCTGATGAAGGGTCTTGACCTGAAACATCACCCATTATATATTTTTTTGTTGTTTTTGCGGAGATGCTGCCTGACCCACTGAGTTGCTCCAGCTTTTTGTGTCTATCAGCCGCTGCAGTTCCTTCCTACACATATTGATTGGGAGCAGCCTGATCAGAAATGAATTAATTGCAAATTAAGGACCTTTGCCACACAGCTGACTTTCCAATCAAGCACTGATTGCACAGTAATTGCAGGTCAAGCTTTGGGTTTGGTCTTTCCTCTTTGGGATCAAGGTGGATATGTTTAATGTTAAAGGAGAGGCAGTGAACAGTATGTGCTGGATTATTGTGTGGAGCTCAATGGGCTGGAGTAACTCAATTGGTCAGGCAGTGTCTCTGGAGGACGCAGACTGAGTTTTAATGTCTGTTTCTAGGGTCCTTACAGAGCATAGACAACTCGTGTGGAAAAGCAGCTGCATACTGTGCAGTGTATGAAGCTCGGTGACTGGATTCATGTAAGTGAAGCATTTAATCTCATTGCACCATTTATATGCAGCCATCTTGTCCATTTGCTTTTTTGGAATAAGTAACCTGTTTATATGTGGTGAAGTTATCTTGTTGCCTTCATTGTATGCTTTGTAATGAACTGTTTGCTGGAAATCCTTTGCTTTGCCCAGTGGATGTCCATAAATGTTCTCTGTTGGTAAAGAACTACAAACGGGTTTCACTTATGTTAGTTGTTGAGCAGCGTGCAGGCTATTTGTGTAGGAAGGAACTGCAGATGCTGGTTTTACGCTGAAGATAGGCATAAAACCTGGGGCTCTGGTGCTGTAATGCCCCTGTCCCACTTAGGAAACCTGAATGGAAACCTCTGGAGACTTTGCACCCCACCCAAGGTTTCTGTGCAGTTCCTGGAGGTTTGTGTCCTCCAGCAACCACCTTTAACTAGCATCGCAACCGGCATCGACTAAAAAAAAATAATCGATTTTTAAAATGGAAACCACTTTCGGCCATTAGGGTGACTGCCAAAAACCTCCGGGAACCGCGGAAACCTTGGATGGGGCGCAAAGTCTCCAGAGGTTTCCTAAGTGGGACAGGGGCATTAGGCACAAACTCTGCCATTGTAAAAATGAGGGTTTACTGTAAATCCTATGTCAGAATTCTTTCCAGTAGTTTTCCTACCAGTGAAGGGAGGTTCACTGGCCTATAGTTCCCTGGCAGTTCTGGTCAGCTCAAGGCAGGAAGGATGTGGAAGTTTTAGAAATGGTGCAAAAAAAGTTTACTGGAGTACTACCTGGATTAGTGGGTATTAGCTATAAGGAAAGATTGGACAGACTTGGATAGACACAAAATGCAGGAGCAACTCAGCAAGTCGGGTAGCATCTCTGGAGAAAAGGAATGGGTGATGTTTCACCAGCATCTATAGTTCCTTCCTGCAGTGTACTGATGGCATCTTAATGGTAGCATTTTCTTATCTGCATTGCCCTATTTCTTTGAACCACATGCCTAGCTGTGCTTCCTGGAACCGGGGGTGAGGTGGATATTTGTGGTGTGAAGGTCTGTTCACAGCATTTGTGTAGTAGATTTAGTTTAGAGATACAGCCTGGTGGTCCATTGAGTCCATGTCAGCCATCTATCACAGTAGTTTTACATTAAGCCAGTTCTACATTATCCCCTACACTGTGCACGAGTCAAATTTACAGTGACCAATTAACCTACAAACCCACCTAACTTAACATTCACACTTGTCAGCTTGGGCCAGCGAGTCCATGTCAACGATTGATCACACTAGTTCTATATTATCCCATTTACTTCTACATATTAAACAAAACATTAAAGTCAATTTTACAGCGACTAATTAACCTACAAACCCACATGATTTGGAGTTTGGGAGGAGAGCGGAACAGCTAGCAGAAACCCTTGTGGGAACGTGTATTGTAAAATTTAGACTTTAGGAATACAACACGGAAACGGGCCCTTTGACCCACCAAGTCCATGCCGACCAGCAATCCCCACACAATAACATTATGCTACACACTAGGGATAATTCACTTTATTTTTAGTGAAGCCAATTGACCCGCAAACCTGTATGTCTTTGGAGTGTGGGAGGAAACCTGAGCACCCGGAGGAAACCCATGTGGTCACATGGAGAACGTATGGACAGACAGCACCCCATAGTCAGGAGGGAACCCGGGTCCCTGGCGCTGTGAGGCAGCAACTCTACCACTCTCCACCGTGCAGCCTTGGAAAGCGTGTCCTGAATCTCAATGCTGGTCTCTGCCACGTCACGGGATGAGAGATTTTGCATCCGCATGGTAGCGGGTCTCAGAGTAACATCTTGGGGACCAACACAGTGCATTGAGTTTGTTCATAGTACAAACTGAGAGCATGCTTTGCAACGGTTTCTCAATGAGGTGGGCGTCCATTTCACCGACTGCACAGATAAGTCATAAGCCTTTACCTTGCCACGTGATATTGGGTTATTAACCTCCATTGGGGCAAACCAGAGGCTCTGTGTTTTTTTGAATCTTTAATCCACGTAATCTGAGAGCAGAGCCAGTATTGACTCTCTGGAAATTTGAGAATTGTAATTATATTTTGATATGGATTGGGGGAGAACGGGGCGTGCTCGGCTTGGATTTAATGCAGGCAGTAACTTAACAACTAATGTTGATTTTGCCTGGGAGGGTGATAATTAAAGATCCTATAGCATATAGGATCTTTGGTGATAATCTCCTCGGATGTACTGTAATTGTTTCACACACCATTCCGGTTCCTCTGCCCTTTTATCAATCGACAGTGCATCAGGGCTGAAATGTTATGAAATATTTGCTCAGTCCAACTGGTTCAGAATGACGGATATTCGCAAACTTATTTCATTACAGCACTGATCTGACATTTTGAAGTCAAGATAAATTCTTATTTGAACTGCCTTTGCTTTGCAACAGTTAATGCAAGGTGGTATTGATTGGGAGCAGCCTAATCAGAGGTCAATTAATTGCAAATTAAGGACTTTTGCTAACAGTTGACGTTCCAATCAAGGTCTCATTGCACAGTAATTGCAAGTCTGGCTGCTGGTTTGTTTTTTCTTCTTTCCTTACAGGGATCAAGGTGAATAATGAGAGGAATTTATTTTGTTAGAGGATGGCAAATCCAGAATTATTTGCCACAGAAGGCTGTGGAGGTCAATGGTTATTTTTAAGGTGGAGATTGACAAATTCTTGATTATTAAGGGTGTTATGGGGAGAGGACAGGAGAATGGGGTTATGAGAGAAAGATGGATTTTTCATGGTTAAATGGCAGAGTAGACTCGAAGGGCCGACTGGCTGTATTCTGTTCCTAGAACCTATGAACATAAGTTTAATGTTAAAGGAGATACATGGAACTGCAAATGCTGGAATCTTGTGTAAAGCACAAAGTGGTGGAGTAACTCAATAGGTCGGGCAGCATCTCTGGAGAACATGGGTTACATTTTAATGGTTGTTTCAAATAGAACACAGATGTTGTGTGGAATAATAGTTGCGGACTATCAGTGCCATAAAGCCTGGTGACTGTATTGATGCAAGTGATGAAGTTTATCTTAAATGCAATCATCTTCTTGACATTTAGTTACTGATTGAAAGGTACAGCATGGAAACAGGCCCACCGAGTCCACATCGACTATCCATCACCCGTTCACACTAGTTTTATGTTATCCCATGTTCCCATTCAGTCTATGTACACAAGGCCAATTATCCTACAAACCCATGTTTAGTTTATAAATATAGCCCTTCGGCCCACTGAGTCCACGCCGACCAGCGATCGTCCTGTATGCTAGCACTATCCTACACACTAGAGACAATTTACAATTTTTACCAACCTACAAACTGGAACACCCTGAGGAAAACGTAGTCACAGGGAGAACGTACAGACAGCACCCGTGGTCGGGATCTCTGGCGCTGTAAGTCAGCAACTGTGCCTCCATGCTGCCATGTTTGGGATATAGAAGGAAACCGATGCTGCCAGAGGAAGCCCACGTAGTCACGGGAGGGAACATGCAAACTCTCCACAAACAGCAACACGGGTCAATTGAACCCATGTGAGGCAGTGCCTTTAGATAAGGTGAGGCATAATTAGCAAATTTGCAGATAATAATGTAGTACGTATAATAGTAGACATGAAGATGTTTATCTAGAATGACAGCTGGATGGTGGCTATATGGAACGAGCTACAGATGAGGTAACTGAGACACACACATTTACATTTAGCTTAGACTTCAGACATACAGTGAGGAAACGGACCCTTTGGCCCACAGAGTCTACACTGACCAGCGATCCCCAATTTTGCCGAAGTCGATTAACCTAAACTGTACGTCTTTGGCATGTGGGAGGAAACTGGAGCAGCTGGAGAAAACCCACGCAGTCACAGGGAGAATGTACAAATTCCATGCAGGCAGCACCTAGTCCGTATTGAACCCGGGCATCTGGTGCTGTAAGGCAGCAACTCTACTGCCATTTGATGCTGGGCATTTAAAAGACACTTGCACAGGTACATGGATAGGAAGGATTTGCAGGGACATGGGCCAACTATGGGCAAATGGGATTAGCTTTGATGGGGGCATAGGCAAGTTGGGCTCGTGTCTGGGCTCTAGATCTACCAGCTGCGCCGTTATGCTGATATGGGAATTGACTTGGATACAACACTTTAAGTAAAAATCAGATCATCATGTACACAACCTCTACACCAGCAGCTGCCAAAAGCCAGCGAACTGACTCCATTCTTCCTCTTCCATCAAAGTAATACAGCTTGGGCTTCGACATGGTGGTATCCTTTCCTGGAAACAGAACAGAGAATGAGTTCAGCAGCAACAGCCCACCCTGCCTAACTTGCCTGTCTGCATAGAGTATGGGCATTGTGACACACAACTCACAGATCGCACCATAATATGTGTTTGCAAGTCCATACACTGTTTAGTTTAGAAATGCAGCACGGAAACGGGTCCTTCGTCCGACTGAGTCTCTGCTGACCAGTAATCCTCACACACTAACACTATCCTACACACTCCGGCCAGTCTACAATCTTACCAAAGCCAATTAGTCTACCAACCTATATGTCTATGGAGTAGTTCTGATCACACCTCTCTGGTTGCCTCTCTCCCCAGGACTTTAGTTTAGTTTTGTTTAGAGATACTGTGTGGAAACGGGCCCTTCGGCCCACCAATGCGGGGGTTATGTAGAGACGGCAGCAGAATAGGGTAAGGGGGGAGAGATAGATCAGCCATGATTGAATGGCGGAGTAGATTTGATGAGCCGAATTATGTAATTCTGCTCCTATCACTTATGCCTATCAGCAATCATCACGGACACCAACACAATCCTGCACACTAGGAACAATTTACAATTTCCCGAAGCCATATAACCTACAAACCTGCATGTCTTTGGGATGTGGGAGGAAACTGGAGCACCCGGAGACGGGGAGAGTGGTGATGGGAGAAGGCACAGACTGCACTCGAGGTCAGAATCAAACCCAGGCCTCTGATGCTGTGAGGCAGCAACTCGACCGCTGCACCACCCATAGAAACTGATTATACAGTCAGCAGACTCCCTTGGAGAGCGAGTGACTCTGAACATACCACGCCAAGTACATTTAATTCTATTCAGAAAATAATAGATGGCTTCACTTTGAGATCAGTGAAGAGGAGATGAGAAGACAATAATAATAACATAATAAAAAGGAACTGCAGATGCTGGTTTATACCAAAGATAAAACCCAATATCTCAATAAAACCCAGTAACTCATCAGTTCAGGCAGCGTCCCTCGAGAATATGGACAGGTGATGTTTCAGGTTGGGACCCTTCAATAGAACCTTGCACTTAGTGCCCTTAGTGTGCCACAGCTATATATGTACTGTATCTGAGATGCTTATCTAAGAGCTTCTGTATGGGGATATTTGAAATGAACTGTATACAAAAATGAAATTCACTGTACCTCGGTACATGTGACAATTAAAAGTGCCATTGTAACCATAGATGGGTTTACTTTACACTTTTACAGCATCCTGTCGCAAACTACTACACTATGAACTGTCTTGACTGGACTAAGGACTTTGGTCTTTTTGCAATAGTACTGTTTTTAATTTATTTTGCAATTTTTATTTATTTATCTACTCGTATATTGTCCAAAGGTTGTTATGCTGCTGCAAGTAAGAATTTCATTGTTGAGTTATCTCTAATGACAATTAGATACTTGACTCGACTCTTGCAGCAAGTTCAGTTTCGAGATACAGCGCAGAAACAGGCCCTTCAGCCCATGCCAACCAGCGATCGCCCTGTACACTGGCACTATCCTACCCACTGGAGACAATTTTCAGAAGCCAATTAACCTACAAGCCTGTGCATCTTTGGAGTGTGGGGAGAAATTGGAGCACATGCAGAAAACCCACACGGGTCATGGGGAGAACGTACAACTCTATAGATAGCACCCATAGTTAGGATCAAACTCGGGTCTCTGGCGCTGTAAGGCAGCAATTGTCCCGCTGTGCTGCCCTTCTAAATGAGAATTGATTTGCTTCATAAAAAAATTATACTTCAATAACTGATTAAATTGCCCCTATTACTCATCTACTGGTGCCCTTGTTCTGATGTTGCAATTATGTTTCAAGAGGCAATGATAATTATGTTTTAATATTTCAGGAAATTGTACAGTGGGTTAAAACGGGTAAAGTTAGTTTCCCTTTTGTCTCGGTGCTAGAAGTTACATTCTTACAAATCCTAATAGTTACATTCTTGCTACCGATTGCGATCAAGTAAGGGAAGCTGCTGGAAGTTATGCAGGGTGATGTCGGGTTTATCTAATAAATGAATAACCAGTGGTGGCTGATGATGTGATGTTTAGTACGGGAGAGATGAGTCAAAGCCTGAAGCACTCCAGAGCTGGCCTGTTAATTGACATTATAGTTATGTGTACTGAGATGCAGTGAAAAGCATTTATTTGTTGCGTGCTATCCAGTCAAGCGGAATGATTATACATAATTACAATCAAGCCGTCCACAGTGTACAGATACACGATAAAAGGAACAATGTTTGGTGCAAGATAAAGTCTGATTATAAATAGCCTGACCGTCTCCAATGGAGGTAGGTGGGAGGTTTGGACCTCTATCGAGCTGGTGAGAGGATTGTTCAGTTGCCTGATAACAGATGGGAAGAAACTGTCCCTGAATCTGGAGGTGTTTATTTTCACACTTCTGTAACGCTTGCCTGATGGAAGACGGAGAAGTGAGAGTGACCAGGGTGATTCTGGTCCTTGATTATGCTGGTGGCCTTGCTGAGACAGCGTGAGACGTAGATGGAAGTGGATGGATAGCTGGGCGGGTTGAGCTTGAGTTTAGTTTGTTGTCATGTGTACCAAGGTGCAGTGAAAACCTCTCGTGTTGCATGCTGACCAGTCAGTGGAAAGACAATATGTAACTGCAATTATGCCAGATACATGATAAAGGCAATAGCATGAATAATGTTTAGTGCAAGGCAGAGATTGGCAGATTCTTGATTAGTATGGGGAGAAGGCAGGAGAATGGGGTTGACGGGGAACGATAGATCAGCCATGAGTGAATGGTGGAGTAGACTCGAAGGGCCAACTGACTAATTTGGCTCGTAGCACTTATAAACTAGGAATGTCTGATTAAAGATAGTCCGAGGGTCTCCTAGGATAGTAACTCGGGTCAGGGCTGCTGTCTCGTTGTTGGTCGGATGGATCAGTTGCCTGATAACAGCTGGGACTTCTACCCCAACCCAAGCCACTCACCCCTGTAGGCTCAAGCCGAGTCCACCCCTGCAGGGGCTCGGCCTTATTGAGCAGCAACCCTCAGGAGCAAGCAGGAAGCTGCTGACCCTCCCACCATCCCTAAGTTGACAGCAGCCTCAGCATTGTTCACTATGGCGCCCAGCAGCAGAACAAACTTCATAAGTGATAGGAGCAGAATTTGGCCATTTGGCACATCCAGTCTACTCTGCCATTCAATCATGGCTGATCTATCTTTCCCCGTCAACCCCTTTCTTCAGTCTTCTCCCCATAAACCCCTGACATAGTTACAAGTCAATCTCTGCCTTAACACCCTTTGACTTGTCTCTGCTTGGCATTGCATTCCTTAGATTCACCACACTTGGAGTAATGAAATGTCTCCTTTTCTGCTTCCTAACAATACATCATTTTATTGTGAGGCTGTGGTCTCTGCTCCTAGACTCTCCCATTAGTGAAAACATCCTCTTCACATCCCCTCTACCCAGGCCTTTCACTCTCTCATTTAATATTAAATTCATCCACCTTGATCCCACCAATTCTCCATGTGTTCGTGTCATGGTAGCAAAAATAGTAACAGTAATGTCTGAAGATGGGTCTCGACCCGAAACGACACCTGTTGTTAAAGAAGGAACTGCAGATGCTGGAGAATCGAGGGTTACACAAAAAGCTGGAGAAACTCAGCGGGTGCAGCAGCATCTAAGGAGCGAAGGAGATAGGCGACGTTTCGGGTCGAGACCCTTCTTCAGAAGGTCTGAGGAGCGAAGGAGATAGGCGACGTTTCGGGTCGAGACCCTTCTTCAGAAGGTCTGAAGAAGGGTCTCGACCCGAAACGTCG
Organism: Raja brachyura; assembly: GCA_963514005.1. The sequence goes on from OY740785.1 coordinate 16,925,849, forward strand.
CCTATCTCCTTCGCTCCTTAGATGCTGCTGCACCCGCTGAGTTTCTCCAGCTTTTTGTGTAACCCCCGAAACGACACCTGTTTCCTTCGCTCCAAAGATGCTGCCTCACCCGCTGAGTTTCTCCAGCATTTTTGTCTACCTTCGATTTTTCCAAAAAGTTAATTCTTAAGCAGTAGTTGATAGCATCAAACATAGCAAGGTCGATGAATGCATCTGCAAATGCACCCACCAACAATCTCCAGAGATCAAATCAAAGTACCAAATAATTTCCCACGGTTCGGGACGGAAAGAAGATTTTAAAGCATTTGCAACAGGCCAGACAGAAAGAGCTTTCCCCAAGTGTGCAGCTGCAGATCCCCAAGTGTGCATGCCCACCCTCTGTTAGACCTTGTCCCATGCACGCCGCACTCACCGTGTCTCGCACTCATTCGCTCCCGCACCAACTGTTGCAAGTACTTGCTGCACAGAGACTTGTTGCAGGAGCCGACCAATCAGCGCCACCGTCCGTCCCATCTACGCGAAGGCTGACGGGAAGACAACCGTCACCACAGCCTAAAAGTGACTTGACGATCCGTGGTTTATAAAGCGATGGAGCTCCTAGTCTTCTCGGGTGTGAGGGCGATCTGGCTGCGACATCTGTCACCCCATTGATCGCTAGGGTTGATTCGGCTGATCTGGCTGGCTAGGCGGGTGTCCCCCTTCCCTCACAGCTCCACAGCGTCCCTCCCGAAGCCCAGCGCTCGGTCGCAGAGGACGGCCCCCTAGAAGAGGACCGCTCCGCCGGTCTAGGGTATATGACGTAGCTACTCCCCTGCTAGACTAAACCTCCAAGACCATTTGTAGGATCACTGTAGGGAAGTCAAGCTCCAAGACTTCAGACACATCCAAGTAAGGCACTGCACGTGGCAGTCTGCCGTTCTTTTCCAATTTTAAAACAAAAAAAAACTCTTATTCATCCTTTTATAAATGACGCCGTATATGATGGTTTAAACCGAAGAAATTAATAAGCAAGGCAGCATCTCTGCAGAACATGGATAGGCGATGTTTCATTAGAAGGGTCACCCAATAAAGTCGCCTAACTTTTTCCTCCACATACGCTGCCTGACAGACCTGCAGTCACTCCAGCTCTTTGTCAATCTTTGATATAATCCAGCATCTGCAGTTCTTTGTTTCTACATTATAGATACAGAGACCTACAGGCGCCTACTTTTAGTGTTACCTGCAACCTTCTACCTCCCTGTAAACTACTTCCCTGTCATTAGAAATCTATCTCTTAAACGCGCTCAGAAATTCTGCTCCCTTAGAACCTGGTCCCTATGCCATGTTCTCAAGATCAGCTGCCAGTTAATAAATATGTCTTGTATGGACTGCTGCCTGCAAACAGATACTGCCTGCCAGCATTTTGTGTCTGTCTTAAATGGGTGTACCTTATTCTGAGACCATGTCATCTTTGTTCCAATGGCAAGTCCTTATGAGATTCTTCCTTCCTGAACAATGGGGAAATTCACTGGTATTTTGATTTGATCTCTGGAGATTGTTGGTGGGTGAATGTGACATGGCATTTGAAGATTCCTTCATTCATTTACCTTGTGATGGAATTGGTAAACTATGTTGTATTGGATACTGTTATTTTGGGCCTGGCAGAGTCTGCTACAAATATCACCTCCTATATTGAGATTTGCATTGAGTCCAGTGAACCTCTGATCATCCCCCTCCCTCCCACTGTGAACCTAGAATCAGAGTTCTACAGTGTGAAAACAGACCCTTCGGCCCAACTTTCCCCCCACATTTATCCCATATCACTCAAAACCTGACCTATCCATGGACCTGTCAAAGTTTACATAGAAACATAGAAAATAGGTGCAGGAGGAGGCCATTCGGCCCTTCGAGCCAGCACCGCCATTCATTGTGATCATGGCTGATCGTCCGCTATCAATAACCTGTGCCTGCCTTCTCCCCATATCCCTCGACTCCACTAGTCCCTAGAGCTCTATCCAACTCTCTCTTAAATCCATCCAGTGATTTGGCCTCCACTACCCTCTGTGGCAGAGAATTCCATAAATTCACAACTCTGGGGGAAAAAAAGTGTTTTTGCACCTCGGTCTTAAATGACCTCCCCTTTATTCTAAGACTGTGGCCCCTGGTTCTGGACTCGCCCAACATTGGGAACATTTTTTCCTGCATCTAACTTGAAGCATGATTTCCCTTTCATAAATCCATGTTGACTTGGACTAATCCTTTTACTGCTATCCAAATGCTCCATTATTACCTCTTTAATAATTGACTCCAGCATCTTTCCCACCACTGAAGTCAGGCTAACTGGTCTGTAATTCCCCGTTTTCTCTCTTGATCCTTTCTTGAAAAGTGGGATAACATTAGCTATCCACCAATCCACAGGAACTGATCCTGAATCTATTGAACATTGGAAAATGATCACCAATGCGTCCACTATTTCTAGAGCCACCTCCCTGAGGACCCTGGAATGCAGACCATCAGGCCCAGTGGATTTATCATCCTTCAGTCCCATTAGCCCACCCAATACTATTTCTCACCTAATGAAAATTCCTTTCAGTTCCTCTACCCCCTTAGATCTTCTGTCCTCCAGTACATCTGGGAGATTGTTTGTCTCCTCCTTAGTGACGACAGATCCGAAGTACCTATTCAACTCTTCTGCCATTTCCTTGTTGCCCATAATTATTTCACCTGTGTCTGCCTTCAAGGGACCCACATCTGACTTTGCTACTCTTTTCCCTTAACAATTCTAAAGAAGCTTTTACTGTCCTTTTTTATATTCCTGGCCAGCTTCCCCTCATACTTCATCTTTTCAGCCCGTATTGCCCGTTTTGTTTCCTTCTGTTATCCTGTGAATTTTCCCAATCCTCTGGCTTCCGTCTGTGCTGTGTTATACATCTTCTTTTAGTTTTATTCTATCCCTAACTTCTCTTGTCAGCCACGGCTGCCTCCTACTCCCCTTAGAATCTTTCTTCCTTTTTGGAATGAAATGATCCTGCGTCTTCTGGATTATGCCCAGAAATTCCTGCCATTGCTGTTCCACCATAATTCCTGCTAGGATCCCTTTCCGGTCTAGAAACATAGGTGCAGGAGTAGGCCATTCGGCCCTTCGAGCCTGCACCGCCATTCAATATGATCATGGCTGACCATCCAACTCAGTATCCCGAACCTGCCTTCTCTTCATACCCCCTGATCCCTTTAGCCACAAGAGCCACATACAACTCCCTCTTAAATATAGCCAATGAACTGGCCTCAACGACCTTCTGTGGCAGAGAATAGTAAGATTGAACGAGAACTTACCAGTTCGAAGGTTGATCTTTATTTCATGAGGAGTCGAAGTGAGGGATTTCGTGAAGAGCCCGCCGGCGCGCATGCTCGACATACTTCAAAGTAGCGGCGTGGAATCACAGAAACCAATGAAAAGAAATGACTTCACATAGTAAGAATGAAAACGACTAAGATTACCAGATGAAGGTGATTGAGGGTTGGGCGAGGAGGGAACGAAATCCCTCACTTCGACTCCTCATGAAATAAAGATCAACCTTCGAACTGGTAAGTTCTCGTTCAATCTTACTATTTCATTTCGGAGTCACGTGAGTGACTTCGTGAAGACTTCAAAGCTTCTGTGATGACACGCCCTGGACCACGTCCATGCTGTCACACCACTACCAGGGATGGATGGGAGGAATAACGTGCTGACTAGTCCATACTGCAAAACAAATCATATTTATTAACAACAAATCAAAAACCCCTTATTCGGGGACATCTCCACGTTCTTGCCCCGCATCTAATACGGCTTCTGCGAACTGTAGAGGCGCAGCGACGGGCCGGTTGTAGAAACGCTGAAACACCGCTTCATTAGCCCATCCTGCTGTGGCGAGAATATGGTCCATGGGCACCTCCATGACCCTCGCCGCCGACGTCGATGCAGCCCTGGTGGAATGAGATTTGAACACATTAGTGTTGATACCTGACTTACCCAAGACGACTCGAAGCCACCTGGATATCGTCTGTGTTGTCACTCGATGGTGAGGTCTCTTATGAGTGACAAGCAGGTATCTCTCTTTTCCTCTGATGCTTGCCGTCACCTTGACGTAGTAACGGATGTGGGAGGCTAAACATAGCCTAGCATCTGCGGGGTATGCCGGGAACTTCAGCTGCAGCCCTGTGCACCCAGGTCTATGCTGCTTTAGTAGCTCGTCAACAAAGAAAACTACTTCTGTGGGGGTAGACATCATTCTGTCGACACGTAGTTTATGGAGTGTCTGTACCCTCTGTGCTGAAGTCAGCGCTAGTAACATCACCAGCTTCATGGTGAGTTTGTCCAGCTGGAGCCCTTCCATGGGGGACCACGTCCTGAGCAGAGCTAAAACTACCCTGACATCCCAGGTGATATTGTAGCGTGGTGTAGGCGGATTCGTATTGAAAATACCCCGCATGAGCCTGGACACTAGCTTGTTGGATCCCACCTCAATATTGAGGTAGAATGATAGAGCGCTCCTGGCGCTGTTGATGGCACTGTAGCTTAAGTGTTCATCATGGTGCAACCCCGCGAGGAATTCCAGGACGTCGGTTATAGTCACGGCATCGTACGTGATGCGAGAGCGGCTGCAGAAGGCTTCCCACTTCCTGATGTGAGAGCGGTATCTTCGCCTTGTAGACTCTCGGCACGACGCTGCAATGGTATCCATGGTCCGGGTAGAAAGGCTGTATCCAACTAAAGGCCGATTCAGAATCTGCAAGCCAACAAATTTAAATAGCCATGGCAGGGATGTGGCTCCCCTGATACAGGGTGAGTAACTAATTCTGGGCTACCCTGCAAACGGACCCAAGGTTCACTGAGCGTGTCAAAGACCATCGGATACCACGGCTGTGTAGGCCAGTCGGGTATGATAAGGATGCCCTTGGCACCATCCATCTGAATTTTTCGTAATACCCGACTGATGAGGCAAAACGGAGGGAATGCATAGAAAAAGCAATTCCCCCAGTCTAGCGAGAATGCATCTAACGCTATAGCCCCAGGATCTGGTTCCCACGAGACGTAGGTTGGTACCTGATGGTTCAACCGGGACGCAAAAAGGTCAATATCCGGTTTCCCAAATTTGGCTGTGATTTTTGCAAAAATTTCAGGATGTAACATCCATTCAATATTATCATTGAACTTGCGTGACCTGGCGTCCGCCACAAAATTAAGCTCACCTGGCAAATAGGTGGCTGAAATCCAAATGTCTCTCTTGACACACCAGAGCCAAATTGAATTAGCCAATTTATCACATGAAACTGACCTGGTACCGCCCATGTGATTTAAATACGCCACCGCTGTGGTGTTGTCTATTTGGAGCCGGACATGTGCTCCAAAGATCTTGGAACAATATGCACGAAGTCCGTGAAACGCTGCAAGCAGCTCCAAATAGTTGATCCCTTGTGATACCAACATTGTATTCTCAAGGGTATCCCATCGGCCCCCACAACTAGAATGCTGATTCTTAGCTCCCCAGCCATCAGAGCTCGCATCAGTTTGTAAGTATATCATCGGTTTCGCCTCAATAATAGTTTTAAACGAGTTACTAATGTGGCAAACCCACCATCGTAACTCATCCAATGCTGCAGGCGGCAGCTGTATTGATCGATCATAATGACCAGTGTGCCGCCGCAGCGCAGCAATCTTGGCTCTCTGCAAGTTTTGATAATGCAGAGGTCCATACCGGGCTGCCGGAAACAAAGCCACAATCTTGCCAATGACAGTAGCTGTGTGACGAATCGATGGTATACGAGTATTGAGTAAATCTGTACACACCTGTGTTACCTCCTCAACTTTGTTAATTGGTATGGTGACTCTCATGCTAATGGAATTCACCTGGAACCCCAGATAATTAATTACCTGGGTGGGGCAGAACTTAGATTTTTCTGGATGAACAATGAACCCAAGCTGTTGGAACAAATTGACCGCAGCTGCAACCCCTTGTTGAGCTGATTCCAAGGTGTGTCCGATAATTAAAATATCATCTAAATAGGCCATCATGACATGATGTCGTTGTCTTAAATAAGCCATAATTGGCTTCACCAATTTAGTAAATAATCGAGGGGCTGTGGTGAGCCCATTAGGCAACGCCCTATATTGCCACAGCTGGTCCATCCAGATAAATTTTTAAGAACCTTCTGTAATATTTTTGCATGGGTACGGTATAGTACGCATCCTGTAAATCAATACATGCCATAAAGCACCCTTGTGAGATCAATGATTTGGCCGTTTCAAACGTGTCCATTTTAAAATGAGTATATGTTACAAAGTTATTCAGAGTGGTCAGATCAATAATGACTCTACAGCCTCCATCTTTCTTAGGTCGGGTAAAAATATTGGAAACAAATTCAACGGGCTCATGAACCGTTTTCTCTATGACCCCTTTCTGTTCCAACCTTAAAATTTCCTTATAGCCTACGGACTGTTCCGCAGCCGTTAGTTTAAACATACGACCCGGTCTATGCTGAGACGGAGGGATGTCCCCATTAATAAACTCAATGCTATGGCCCTGAATATTCCGTAACACATACTCATCACTGGTAATATTACCCCATGCACCCGCAAACAACCGCAAACGCCCACCAACATGTGAAGTTAAACAAAGAGAAAAAAGAGAACCAGACCGCCTCACCTCTGTGGTTACCGGCGGTCCCTGACACGAGTGGGTGGACGTAGAGGTGCTGGGTTGGTTTGAGGTCGTGGCGTCCTCATTTTCCATCTCGGCTTCTGCCGAGCCTGTCCTAAAAAAGACCCCTGTGGTTGGGGTGGCTGATATCGGTTTGGACCTGGAGGGTAATTCCTGGTAGACATGCTGGCAGACCCTCGTGAGCGGCCAAGCGAAGCTTTGGAGCTCGATGGCGTGGGGGCACTCTGAGAGCGCATGAGCCCCACGGTCTTGGCTTGTTCATCAAGCTCTCTGACCCTTTTGGAAAGGTCTTCGCCAAAGAGCTGACGGGGCGGCGGTGGTTTGCACAACCCTGCAAATTTGGGGTTGAGCGCTGGGCGGATGCTATTTTTCCGAAAGCCGTTAATTTCGTTTTGAGTAGCGCATAGAAGCGCCAGAGCATCCTCCTGGTCCAAATTAAGCTCCTCTCCATCGACCGACCGCACAAAGGCAGTAATCCCGGCCGTGAGGAGTTCAGGATCCGCTGAATCTTCAGCTCCTGCTGACGGATAGCCGCACTGATGTTGCCCCATATCGGCATATTGACCACAGGCACGTTGAGGGAGTTGCAGTTTGATGGAGCCTTGTGACGGCTCATGGCTTGTAATAGAACTTCCTCCTGAAGCTGGTGATTATTTAGGAAGTCCACAGTGGCTGCCAGCTTTGTATTGATAGGAAGCCCCAAGGAATGAGGGGCTGCAAACTTGGTGGCCACATCGAGGAGGTCCTCTGCCGGTAATTCAGGCGGGGGTGGGATGGGGTCGCCCACGGCCTCCTCGTCCTGCTGCTCCAGGCTGGTGTATGAAGCTGGTGATGAAGCCCTGTGCCTGTCGCTGCTGGATGCCTGTTGATGTTGGATGAGACGTTCCAGCAGCCGCTCTATACGGTCAATACGCCCTTCACCCTGAACACTCAGGTGGTCGGAGTCCTCCAGCTCTGAAAATTGGCCGGGGCTCCTGTCATCGGCCCGCACCTCGTCGAGGCCCTGCCGGTGCCGGTAGTTGTCGTCGACAGCCGCCGAGGCGAAACTGCGCGATTCCTGCACGGGCGTGTTCAACCGCCTCCGTGTAGCGGGAGCGGAAGCCGTTGCCTCTAAGGACAGATGCGGCATAGTGTCGGCACCAGCCGAAGCCTGGATACCTTGGGCCCGTGCAGGCTTGCCAGCTGCCCACATCGTGGACCTTGCCGACGCATGGTCTCGCCCACCCATCCATGGGGGGCTCGGCGACCGTGACGGGACCCCCAACTGACTCGTCCCGGCGTCGGAAGTTGGGGGGCGACGGCTGGACCTCACAGCTGCCCCGGGTCCCGTCCTGGAACCTGACCGCTCCTTAGCGGCAGGCAGAGCCTTAGCCCCGACAGGGTTAGGCGTCTGGGCTCCTGCCCTTCCCCTGCGCAGGGGGCTTCGTGAAGCGGGCCGTGCAGCCGCACGGACCCGTCTGCTCGAGGCCGTCAGCAAGCCTGCTGACGACCGGACTGCCATGGCAGGGTCGTCCTGCTCTGGCGGCACACCACACTCCTCCTCGTCAAACTCCTCCGAGCTGTGGTGTGCGGGCGGGTCCGGACCTGAAAAGACAGAGCTCACCGACATCTCCGCCCTCGTTCCGGTCTGCGTTGCAGGTACCCCCGACAACTCTCGCTCCGGAACTGCTGGCCGGCGACTTCTTCCCGATCTCCGGCCTCTCAAACTCCCATCCATGTTCTTGCTGTGAAGCAAACACAACAAGAACCACCAACTTAAGGTAGCATACTTACCTGCGTGGTTCCCTTATGAAGGGCTGGCGAGGAGCACGCTCCTCCGTCAGCCGTCGCAGCAACGCGTTACGACGATATGTCGAGCATGCGCGCCGGCGGGCTCTTCACGAACTCCTGAACTCGATCGCGGATCCTGAACTCCTCACGGCCGGGATTACTGCCTTTGTGCGGTCGGTCGATGGAGAGGAGCTTAATTTGGACCAGGAGGATGCTCTGGCGCTTCTATGCGCTACTCAAAATGAAATTCCAGAGACTCGCCATTCTCTGTGTAAAGAATGTTTTCCTCATCTCGGTCCTAAAGGAATTCCCCCTTATCCTTAGACTGTGCCCCTTGTTCTGGACTCCCCCAACATCGGGAACAATCTTCCTGCATCTAGCTTATCCAACCCCTTAAGAATTTTGTACTTTTCTATAAGATCCCCCCTCAATCTTCTAAATTCCAGCGAGTACAAGCGAGTACAAGCCGAGTCTATCCAGTCTTTCTTCATATGAAAGTCCTGACATCCCAGGAATCAGTCTGGTGAACCTTCTCTGAACCCCCCTATGGCAAGAATGTCTTTCCTCAGATTTGGAGACCAAAACTGTACGCAATACTCCAGGTGTGGTCTCACCGAAACCCTGTACAACTGCAGTAGAACCTCCCTGCTCTTATACTCAAATCCTTTTGCTATGAATGCTAACATACCATTTGCTTTCTTCACTGCCTGCTGCACCTGCATGCCTACTTTCAATGACTGGTGTATCATGACACCCAGGTCTCGTTACATCTCCCCTTTTCCTAATCGGCCACCATTCAGATAATAGCCTACCCTCATGTTTTTGCCACAAAAGTGGATAACCTCACATTTATCCACATTATACTGCATCTACCCATTATACCCATTCACTCAGCCTATCCAAATCACCCTGCATCCTCCTCACACCTAACTATACCCCCCAGCTTGGTGTCATCTACAAATTTGGAGATGTTGCATTCAATTCCCTTGTCCAAATCATTAATGTATATTGTAACTAGCTGGGGTCCCAGCACTGAGCCTTGCGGTACCCCACTACTCGCTGCCTGCCATTCTGAAAAGGACCCGTTTACTCCTACCCTTTGCTTCCTGTCTGCCAGCCAGTTCTCTATCCACATCAATATTGAACCACCAATACCCCATGCTTTAAGTTTATATACTAATCTCTTATGTGGGACCTTGTCAAAAGCCTTCTGAAAGTCTAGATATAACACATCCACTGGTTCTCCCTTATCCACTGTACTAGTTCATCGAAAAATTCTATAAGATTCGTCAGACATGATTTACCTTTTGTAAATCCATGCTGACTTTGTCCAATGATTTCACCACTTTCCAAATGCGCTGCTATCCCATCTTTCATAACTGACTAGCAGTTTCCCCACTACCGATGTTAGACTAACTGGTCTGTAATTCCACGCTTTCTCTCTCCCTCCTTTTTTAAAAAGTGGGGTTGCATTAGCTATCCTCCAATCCTCAGGAACTACTCTCGAATCTAAGGAGTTTCGAAAAATTATCACTAATGCATCCATTATTTCCGTGGCTACCTCCTTGAGCACTCTGAGATGCAGACTCTGAGATCTGGCCCTGGAGATTTATCAGCCTTTAATCCGTTCAATTTACCCAACCCCACTTCCCGGCTAACCTGGATTTCACCCAGTTCCGCCATCTTATTTGACCTCCGGTCCACTGCTATTTCCGGCAGATTATTTATGTCTTCCTTAGTGAAGACAGAACCGAAGTAGTTATTCAATTGTCCTTGTTACCCATGATCAGTTCACCTGCTTCTGACTGCAAGGGACCAACATTTGTTCTAACTAGTCTCTTTCTATTCACATATCTATAAAAACTTTTGCAGTCAGTTTTTATGTTCCCTGCCAGTTTCCTTTCGTAATCTATTTTCCCTTTCCTAATTAAGCCCTTTGTCCTCCTCTGCTGGATTCTGAATTTCTCCCAGTCCTCTGGTAGGCTGCTTTTTTTGGCCAATTTGTATGCCTCATCTTTAGTTTTTATACTATCCCTGATTTCCAGACTGATTCCTGGGATGTCAGGACGGTCTTATGAGGAAAGACTGGATGGACTCGGTTTATACTCTCTAGAATTTAGGAGATTGAGAGGGGATCTTATAGAAACTTACAAAATTCTTAAGAGGTTGGACAGGCTAGGTGCAGAAAGATTGTTCCCGATGTTGGGGAGGTCCAGGACAAGAGGTCACAGCTTAAGGATAAGGGGGAAATTCTTTAGGACCGAGATGAGAAGGACTTTTTTCACACAGAGAGTGGTGGGTCTCTGGAACTCTCTGCCACAGAGGGTAGTTGAGGCCAGTTCATTGGCTATATTTAAGAGTGAGTTAGATGTGGCCCTTGTGGCTAAGGGGATCAGAGGGTATGGAGAGAAGGCAGGTACGGGATACTGAGTTAGATGATCAGCCATGATCATATTGAATGGCGGTGCAGGCTCGAAGGGCCAAATGGCCTACTCCTGCACCTAATTTCTATGTTTCCCTCGTTATCCATGGATGCACCACCTTCCCTGATTTATTATTTTGCCAAACTGGTATGAACAATTTTTATACTTCATCCATGCAGTCTTTAAATACCTTCCTTTGCACATCCACTGTCAACCCTTTAAGACTCACCTGCCAGTCTATCTTGGCCAATTCACGGCTCATACCTTCAAAGTTACCTTTGTTTAAGTTCAGAACCCTTGTTTCTGACTTAATTATGTCACTCTCCATCCTAATGAAGAACTCAAACATATTATGGTCACTCTTGCCCAAGGGGCCACGCACAACAAGATTGCTAACTAACCCTTCCTCATTACTCAATACCCAGTCTAAAATAGCCTGCTCTCTCGTTGGTTCCTCCACATGCTGGTTTAGAAAACTATCCCGCATACATTCCAAGAAATCGTCTTCCTCGGCACCCCTGCCAATTTGATTCACCCAATCTATATGTAGATGGAAGTCACCCATTATAACTGTGTTACCCTTGTTGCACGCACTTCTAATTTCCTGTTTGATGCCATCCCCAACTCCAATGCTACTGTTGAGTGGCCTGTACACAACTCTCGCTAGCATTTTCTGCCCCTCAGAGTTTCGCAGCTCTACCCATATCGATTCCATATCCTCCATGCTAATGTCCTTCCTTTCTATTGCATTAATCTCCTCTCTCACCAGCAACGTTACCCCACCTCCTTTTCCTTTCCGTCTATCCCTCCTGAATATTGTATATCCCTGGATGTTCAACATATCCACCTTATTACGAATGATCCTCGCATTGAGACACAAAGCCTTCAGGCTTCTTTTTACAGCACTTTTACCCTTTATGCAATTATGTTGACAAGTGGCCCCTTTTGATTTTTTTCCTGGATTTGTCTGCCAGCCACGATTAATTTTCACCTTGCTACCACTTGCTTCTATTGTCATTTTATACCCCTGTTTCTCTCTGCTCACACCTTTAAGACGCCCACCCCCTCTTATTCTCTGTTTATTTTTTTTTCTTCTTCTCCCCCCCCCCCCCGTACATGTTGGGTCTGAGTGCTTCCTTTCTCTGTCTCCTGCCTCAGACACCGTCTGCTAGCTATCTCTATTTGAGTCCCTCCCCCCAACCGTTCTAGTTTAAAGTCCCCCCAGTAGCCTTTGCAAATTTCCCCGTCAAGATACTGGTCCCCCTTGGGTTCAAGTGCAACCCGTCCTTATTATACAGGTCGCCCCTTCCCCGAAAGAGGTTCCAATGATCCAGAAACTTGAGTCCCTGCCCTCCACACCAGTCTTTCAGCCACGCGTTTATCCTCCACCTTGCTCCATTCCTAATGTCGCGTGGCCCAGGAAGTAGTCCTGACATTGTTATCTTTGTGGTCCTTTTCCATAGCTCTCTTCCTGACTCCTTAAATTCTCCATTTAGGACCTCTTCTCTTTTTTTACATATGTCATTGGTACCAATATGTACCACGACCTCAGGCTCCTCTCCCTCCCTTTTCAGGATATCTTGGACACGTTCAGACACATCCCGGGCCCTGGCACCAGGGAGGCAAATTACCATCCGGGTCTCCGGACTGTGTCCACAGAATCTCCAATCTGACCCCCTAACTATGGAGTCCCCTATTACTAATGCCCTCTTCATTTCCTTCTCTGAGCATCAGGGCCAGTCTCTACTTTGGCTAGCTCCCCACTCATGCCTTCATAGTCCCCTTTGTTCAACTGCATCACTGCCACTTCTGATTTAACGTTCTCCTTCTCAAATTGCAGATTAAAACTAATCGTATTACGATCACTATCTCCAAGCGGTTCCTTTACCTCGAGTTCTCTTATCATATCTGGTTCATTGGACAACACTAAATCCAGAATTGCCTTTTCTCTGGTCGGCTCCATTTTGGAGGCACTCTACAAACTCTCTTTCTTGGGGTCCAGAACCAACCTGATTTTCCCAGTCTACCTGTATATTGACATCCCCATCACCACAGTGGCATTACCTTTGTTACACTCCAGTTTTAACTCTTGCTGCAACTTACAACTTTTAACTCTTGCTGCCTTTTACATAAATGTTTGTGATAGTACCTGTCTCTATAGTTTGTGATAGTCCTCTTGCAGCTCATTCCATGTATCTACCACCCTTGGTGTTTAAAAAAAAAAAAGAGTTGCCCATCAGTTTCCTATTAACCCTTCCCCCTCACCTTAAATCTATGTTCTCGATTCCCCTTCTCTGTGTGTAAATGACTCTGTGCGCATAAAGAATCTGAAGGGTCTCGACTCAAAACGTCATCCATTCCTTCTCTCCAGCCTGTCTCGCTTCGTACATAAGAGACTCTGTGTGTTTACCCAATCTATTCCTCTCATGATTTTGTACACCTCTATAAGGTCACCCCCTCATCCTCCTGCACTGCAAGGAATAAAGTCCTAGACTGCGCCACCTTTCCCAATAGATCAGGCCACCTGAGTCCTGGCAACATCCCTGTAAAAGGTACATGGTAAATCACACATGCAACAAGGTCTTGGTCTGTTGATATCTCAGTAATGTTTCTCCTATGTGAGTTGATGTCAACAAATTTAAATGTACTCTGACCCCAGTCTCTCTCCCCCACCCCCAAAAAAATAGCACTGAATCAATTTCTCTACAACTTGCTGTGACATTGTTCACTTTATGAATCTTCTAATATAATTAGAATCTGTAATTGTAATAGTGATGGTGACAGAGGGGCTGCCTCACAGAGACCCGGATTTGATCCTGACATCAGGTGCTGTCTGTGTGGGGTTTGTACGTTCTCCCTGTGACCATGTGGGTTTTCTCCAGGTGCTCCGGTTTCAATAGACAATAGGTGCAGGAGAAGGTCATTCGGCCCTTCGAGCCAGCACCGCCATTCACTGTGATTGTGGCTGATCATCCACAATCAGTACCCTGTTCCTGCTTTCTCCTCGTACCCCTTGACTCCACTATCTTTAAGAGCTCTATCTATCTCTCTTGAAAGCATCCAGAGAATCGGCCTCCACTGCTTTCTGAGGCAGAGAATTCCACAGATTCACAAAAAGTTTTTCCCTCATCTCTGTTCTAAATGGCCTACCCCATATTCTTAAACTTCTGCACTCACCCAACATTAGGAAGGTGTTTCCTGCCCTTAGCATGTCAAATCCCTTAATGTTTCAACAAGGTCCCCTCTCATCCTTATATATTCCAGTGTATACAAGCCCAGTCGCTCCACTCTTTCAACATATGACAGTCCCGTCATCCCGGGAACTAACCTCGTGTACCTACGCTGCACTCCCTCAATAGCAAGAATGTCCTTCCTCAAGTTAGGGGACCAAAACTGCACACCATACTCCCGGTGTGGTCTCACTAGGGCCCTGTACAACTGCAGAAGGACCTCTTTGCTCATAGACTCAACTCCTCTTGTTATGGAGGCCAACATGCCGTTATCTTTCTTTACTGCCTGCTGTACCTGCATGTTTCTTCCCACATCCCGAAGATGTGGGAAGAACACAGAGTGGTGGGTCTCTGGAATTCTCTGCCACAGAGGGTAGTTGAGGCCAGTTCATTGGATATATTTAAGAGGGAGTTAGATGTGGCCCTTGTGGCTAAGGGGATCAGAGGGTATGGAGAGAAGGCAGGTACGGGATACTGAGTTGGATGATCAGCCATGATCATATTGAATGGCGGTGCAGGCTCGAGGGGCCGAATGGCCTATTCCTGCACCTAATTTCTATGTTTCTATGTGCAGCTTTGTAGGTTAATTGGCTTTGTAAATTGTCCCCAGTGTGTAGGATAGAACTAGTGTGTGGCGATCGCTGGTCAAAGTGGATACAGTTGGCCGAAGGGCCTGTTTCAATGGCTTTTTAAAATTTCACAAAAGCCTCTTCATCAGTATTTTAACAAAGACATTGTGTATCTCAATTTCAATGATACAGGACTGAAGGAATTCATAGTTGAAGTTGTGTTTCCACAATACATTTTCAAAGCATTTGGACACTAAACTGAAGACAAATGCTCAAGTTGTACAGTTGTATGCGTAAGAAATTCATTTAGGGGGTAATTAAAGGAATATGAAAAGTGGAGACTTTGCAGGTTTGCTTCAAGAGACTATATTGCATGATATCATGGAGAGATGGCAGCAGTTAACTTCTCACCGGTTCTCTGACTTCACAGCAGAATTAGCAGGCAGTTATACTGTGCAGTAAACAATTTTTGATTTTGGTTAGATACAACTAGGGCATTGAGAACCTACAATCCTGCTTTCACTGCACGGATTAGAATGTGTTCAGGGAAGTAACCACAAGCCTTGATGAGTATACGGACACTGTATCATCATTTGTCAGCTTTCGTGAGTACAGTTGCATTCCAACTAAGACCCGGACCTGGTTCAACAACAACAAGCCCTGGTTTACTGCAGAACTCGGACAGCTCCGGCGGTTTAAGGAGGAGGCCTACAGGAGCGGGGATGCAGACCTCTACAGGCAGGCCAAGTACAAGCTGAGAAGAGGAATCATAGCTGCCATGGAAAGGTACTTTGAGAAGTTGAGGAGCAAGTTCGCAGCTAGTGACTCTTCTTAAGTTTGGAAGGGCTTGCAAGAAATTAATAGCTACAAGAGGAAACCCCCCGCTCTTTGGACAATCATCAGCTGACCAATGACCTGAATTAGTTTTACTGCAGGTTTGAACATCAGAAACATAACCCTGGTACCCCCCTCACGCCCCCCCCCCCCCCCCCCCCCGCTTTCTGTGGCACAATTTATCGATTGCGCTTCTGGTGTGTGTGTGTGTGTCATACTTGGCCTCATAAATAATCCTGAGGAACACTGTTTTGAAGGCCGCTGTTCCTTCATTTGGTCACATTTTTGACTTTAGAGATATGGTGTGGAAACCCCGTGTACTAGCACTATCGTACACTTTGGGGACCACTTACAGTTTTACCAAAGCTAATTAACCTGCAAACCTGAGTGTGGGCGGAAACCGGAGCTCCCAGAGTAAACCCACGTGGTTACGGGGGGAACGTACAAACTCCATATAGATAGCTCCCGTAGTTGGGACTGAACCTGGTTCTTTGGCGCTGTGAGGCAGCAAATCTCTCAAACATGCACTTTGCAGTTAATAAGGCAAAAATGTGGTTTGCAACAGCATTGCAATTGTATTTAATGTTGATAGATTTGTTGGTAATATTAATGAAGTGGATCAATAATTACGGCCCAATGGAACTCGGATGATTTGCAAAGTACAGACAGCACCTAGTTCACTTAACCTTATTTAATGGAGCGCGGAAGCTGAACTGTTGTTTGCCTGACTGGGTGCCCTTTGGCATGTTCTTTATCTAGACCAACGCCTTTTAACGATTGCTGCAGTTGGTTTGACAGTAATTTAAATATACAGTGTGAAAATATGTCCTTTGGCCCACTGTATCTATGCTAACCAACAATCACCCCTGTACATTAGTTCAACGTTATCTCACTTTCACATCCTGCACACTAAGCACAATTAACTGAAGCCAATTAACTACAAGCCCGCACATCTTTTGGCCTGTGGGAGAAAACTGGTGCACTCGGAGATAATCCACGCAGTCACGGGGAGAACATACAAACGCCGTAAGGACAGCACTCATAGTCAGTGTCGAACCTCGGTCTCCGGCGCTGTGAGGCTGCAGCTCTAGTGCTGCCACCATGCTGCCCATCCTGATCACTTATGTCATCCACATATTCAGTGTGTGGCAAGCTTGGCAGCCCCCCTTTAACCTGTCCACTTGCCCACATGGAGACTGCTGAGATCATCTCTACTCTTCTGATGCATGGCACTGAATACTGCCTTGGCACTCGACAACATTTGTCCAAAATCATCCAAGGGATAGTTGGGGTAGACGCACAGTCACTTGCCCAGAGTTGGGAATCAAGAACCAGAGGGCATTTAACTGTTTAAGGTCGGGGGAGGAAATATTTAATAAGAACCGGAGTGGTAGGTGTATGGAACGAGTAGGCAGGTAGAACCGCAATGTTTATGAAACATTTAGGCGGGTGCATGGATAGGGCAGGTTTAGAGGTGTATGGGCCAAATGCAGGTAGGTGGGGCTAGTGTAGATGGGACATGGTGGTCAGGTTGGGCCGAAGGGCCGGCTTCCACGCCGAATAACTGCACAACATTCACCTGAATCGCACACCAGATAAACTGCATCTTGGTTTCCTGACAGTGCAACACTCCGTAATTAGTCATACAGCGTGGAAATGGGCCCTTTGACCCAACTTCCCCACTTCAACCAACATGCCTCGTCTACACTAGTCCCACCTGCCTGCGTTTGGTCCATACCGCTCTAAACCTATCCTGTGTTTCTAGAATGGGATAGCACCTGCCCCAACTACCTCCTCCAGCAACTCATTCCATATACCCGCCACCTTTTGTGTAAATTAAAAAGAAAAAAAACATCTCCCTCTGGTTCCTGTCCCATCTTTCATTCCTCACCTTAAACCCAAGTCCTTTGGTTCTTAATTCCCTGAATCTGGGTAAATGCACAGAATCCGTCACCCGATCTATTCCTCTTATATACCTCTAAGATCACCTCCTGTGTCTCAAGGAATAAAGTCCTCGCCTACCCAATCTCTCTCTATAACCTCTCTAAATCTGCACTAAACCTTGTTCTTTCATAGAGATACCAGGAATTGCAGATGCTGGTTTACCAAAAATAAAGACAGAGTGCTGAGCCACAAATTCGGTCTGAAGAAGCGTCCCGACCAGAAACGTCATCTGTCCGTGTTCTCCAGAGATGCTGCCTGACCCGCTGAGTTACTCCAGCCCCGGTGGGTGCCAGAAGTCGTGCGAGGACGCGCCACCAAGAGAACAAGGAGGGATCCGTCCTGGGGGCCGGCAAGACCAACGAGTGGCCATTGAGGACCACATTGAACGCTTTGTAACTTTGTCGCCGTCCTATACGTGGCGATTCTTTGCATGCTTGGTGCATGGCATGCGAAATAAAGAATTTCACTGTGACTTGTCACATGTAATGAAGTATTAATTAATGAATTGGTTGTGTTAATGTGCTGTCTACTACCACTTAATGAGATCCCATGCAATTACCGAGATGCATGCTGTGGATCACTTTCAATGACATTTTTACCATGATATGAATGCACAACAGGAAAGCTGTGGAGGCTCGAGAGAGAGAGGGTGCAGAGGAGGTTTTCCAGAATACTGCTTGCATTAGAGGGTTTCAGCTACAGCGAGAGGTTGAACAGACTTGGATTGTATTCTCTGGAATGTTGGAGCTTGAGGGGAGACTTGATAGAAGTATATAAAATTATGAGTGGCATAGATAGGGTAGACAGGCAGAACCTTTCTTTCTCTCCCCGATCCCCTCTTTAATCCCACTACTGCCAAGGTGCACGGTCATCATTACTGTCAGCATGCCTGCCTGGGCTTTGGTTGAAGTGGCGCTGACAGAATTTTAATCTATAAATTAACGTGTGTTCTTTTATCATTGCAAATATTTACAGGGAAAGGCAAAAATATAAATCCAATGCATCATATGTTTGTGCACATTCTTTTTTTGTTTTTGTTTATTTTATTAGAAGAATACAGTACAAAACAATACAGTGGCACCTAATTTAGGTGCCAACTATGTCATAACGTAATACATTCTATGTACAACCTCTAGTCTTATGTTTTTGAAAAGGAAGTAAAAAAAAGACGAGAGAGAGAGAAGAAAAAGAGGAAAAATAGATAGTAGAAAAACGTCAAGTGTGTATATAAGAAAAGAAGTAGAAATAGGAGAAAAAGACTCTTAAAAAAGAATATTTTCAAATCTTTGGAGATGTAAATCTATTTACGACCTGATCTGAAATCAGTAATCTTTACGGTACTGCTGCATCACATGATTCCAAAAATGGGGAACCAACTCCTTAAGAATTGGTCATATTTATCTATTAGGCGGAGTCTCATTTCTTCAAGGTGAGCTATGTCTGTCATATTACTAATCCACATTTTAATAGTTGGTATAGCTGTTTCTGCACATTCTGTACGTCAATTATCTTAATTCCAATGAATCGTGTAGTATTTGTTCTTCAACCATTATTAATTTAAAAATGCAAGTAAGATGGCCCCAAGCTAAAACCACCCAACCTTAAATGACAATAGACAGTAAGTGCAGGAGTAGGCCATTCTGCCCTTCGAGCCAGCACCGCCATTCAATGTGATCATGGCTGATCATCCCCAATCAGTACCCCGTTCCTGCCTTCTCCCCATATCCCCTGACTCTGCTATTTTTAAGAGCCCAATCTAGCTCTCTTGAAAGCATCCAGAGAACTTGCCTCCACCGCCCTCTGAGGCAGAGAATTCCACAGACCAATGTGAAATATTTAAGGTTAACTTAAAAAGATTGTTTCAAACTTGTTCAAATGTAATTCCTATGAGCAAGAGACATCTTGTTTGCGATGCTTTTTGTGAACTTCGATTGTATTGTGCTGTTTTTTATGCCAGGAACTGCCTTTGATTCATTATTAGTGTATATCTGTTCATTTATTCCACTTCTTCTTTCGCGTGGCGTGCACAGCCTAAAGTTGTTGGGCAACTTGATCAATTTGATTTTCCATTTGTGCACATCGAGTTGATTGCATTAGTTGAAACAGGGCGGACACATGAAGGTTGCAATCTTCCACCCCATTTATTCCACTTCTATTTCTATAACAGGAGTGTGTAAATTGGTTGTCACACTTGTTGGATCGCAGTAGGTGGGGACATTTTCAAAGTGACTGTCAGGCACTTGATTTTACAACGGAGTCACGTGAGTGAGGAGGGTCGCTCCTCCACTGGAACGGACCTGCAGGTAAGTCGTTCAAGTGACTAACCTGAGGTCAGGTTTTTCTTTCAGGGACTCTGTGGATCAGAGTACCCCACCAACGGGCTGCCTCGAGAGAGACTGACTGCAGAACGGCAGCCCCGACTCAACACCGCAGCCCGCAGGAATAGCACTGACTGACGGCCACACTAAACGGTAGTCGGGCAAGCCCGTTGACCCGGCAGGGTCCGGGCTCACAGACTCTCCGTTCGTGGGCAGCGACGGCAGAGCAGGAGCCCCGACTCGACGCCGCAGCCCGCAGGAATAGCACGGACTGACGGCAACGCTACCCGGTAGAGGAGCAAAGACAGAGCCGGGGCCCCGACTCAAACGCAGGCGGCACAACGCCTGGAAGTGGGCAATCCCGTTGACCCAGTGGGGTCCAGGCTCACAGACTTGCCGTTTGGGGTAGTCTATATTCACGCATGAGCAGGCGGGGAGCACTACCTCCAACATGCACTCCAGCAGGAGTCTGGTCACCGTGGGTCTCCGAGCAGACCCATGGCAGTACCCTTTACAGGGCTGCCAAATGCTCACCCTCTTCGCAGGGCAGTATAAGGAGTCGGGCCTAGGCTGACTCTCTGAAGAAGGGAATCGCATTACGCAACGTCCGGCGGCGGGGGGGGGGGGGGCGCGCTCCTCCACCAGGGGCAAACCTGACGGAAATATGACCAACAGGCAAGTTGGACTAACCTTGAGTTGGTTGGGTTTCTGTATTGTTTAAATCCCTCACAGAAACTTTGTAATGCAGAGAAGGAGGCCGCGGGACTTCGGAGCGAGGTCGGCGGCCAACATTCCCGGAGCTGACCGTTGATTTACGGCAGCACCTGTACCTCGGGCCGGGAAGACAGCGCAGAAGTCGGGGAGCCCCGCACAGTCGGGACCCGACTCTCCACCGCAGCAGTCCAGGGAGCTGCATACTGGCGGTAGGACTGCGCGGGATCAGGGTAGCCAAGACCCCTCACCCCACCACTTCAGTCTGTATGAAAACAGACCAGCGGCAAAAAGAGCGGAAGACGGGGCCTGGTTTAACGGTACACTCTGACTCGCCACCGCATTAGTTTGCAAGAGGGCGGACCGGTGGCAAAACCGCACAAAAGTCGTGTAGCCCCGTTGGAGCGGCTGGCACCGACTCTCCACCGCTTCAGTTTGCTAGATTGCGGACCGGTGGCAAAGCAACACACAAGTCGAGTAGCCCCGTAGGAGCGGCAGGCACCGACTTTGCGCCGCATCAGTCCGGAAGACCTCGGACTGGCGGCAAGCCCGCGCTGATGTTGCGTAGCCCCGCTGGGGCGGCTGGCACCGACCCCACACCGCTGCAGTCGAGACAGACAAGCGGCAGATCCGCGCGGGGGTTGTGTAGCCCCGCAGGAGCGGCTGGCACCAACTATCTACCGTATCAGTCCCATAGACATCACCTCGACGAGGTGCGGACTGGCGGTAAGAGCCCCATGGATTAATCAGAATCTGGGGAAGACGACTTGCTGTTCGCAGATAGCGATGGCGGTCGCATTGCTCGTATGGAGCGGATGATGGAGCAGCTGCTCCAGAGGGACCTACTCCAGCAGGAGCATGCGTCCCAAGGATCACGCAGGTCCACGACAGGCCCATTACCAGGACCGTCCAACATCTCTCCCTCCTCAGTAGGGAGCGCAAGACGTCAGGGATTAGCTGACTTCGAAGAGGGGTTGGCTGAAGACCCACAGTTGCAAGGGATGCAAGAAGAGGAACTTCTGGGGAGGGTGTCTAAGTTCGCTCAACCATCCCAGAAAGGGCAACCTCTTCAGCCAAGGCTAGCAGCAAGCATAAACTACCTGACAACACTCCAATTACAGGAACAGGTAATTTCGGAGACCACAAGCAAGTACATGGCCCCGGAAAATTGTGTGTCGTTTAATGTCCCTACCGTGAACACACCCATATGGGGAAACATCAGCCCTGGGATAAGGGCACAGGAATTAAAAATTCAAAAAATCCTGAAACTATTGACCTCGGGCATCACTGCGTTTGCCAGGTCAGTCGCCGGTATGGACATGATGGAAGAGCAGCAGGATGCGTTAGCCCTGCTCTGCAATACGCAATATGAGCTCACTTGCTTCCGGAAAAGCTCTATCCGTCCTCCACTCAACCCCAAATTTGCGGGTTTGTGTAAGGCCAATGCTACGCCACCACCAAGACAGTTGTTTGGCGATGACCTGCCCAAACAGGTGAAAGACCTAGACGAGGAAGCTAAAGCGACAGGCTTGATAAAACCGCCTTCCTCTGGCCACCTCCAGCGTATCATCGGCAGCATCCATATGCAACATCTAACAGGCCCGGGTTCAACCCGATAGAGTGACGGGAGCAAATCCAAAGGTCGTGCCTTATCAGAGGCCTGTTTAGGCCAAGGCCCGCAGCAACCTGCCTGGAAAATGCGTCAACCCCACACCACAGCACCACAGCAACCCAAGAACAAAGGACAGAAACATGTCCGTCTACAGATAGACAATACCACAGTGGTGGCATGTTTAAACCATATAGGTGGTATCAAGTCGATATCTTGCGATGAGTTGGCAAACATAATTTGGCACTGGTGCATTGAAAGAAATATTTGGATCTCAGCTACATACCTTCCGGGTAAGCTTAATACAGTGGCGGACACCAGGTCACGAGTATTCAATGACAACACCGAGTGGATGATGAACCCCCAAATATTTGCTAATATTATAGCTAAGTATGGAACACCAGATATTGACCTCGATACCAACATATGTCTCTTGGAATCAGATCCTGGGGCAGTAGTGATGGATGCGTTCTTGCTACATTGGGGGAAATTGTTTTTCTATGCATTTCCCCCTTTCTGCCTCATCAGTCGGGTATTGCAGAAAATCCAGCTAGATTCTGCATCAGGGCTTCTGATAAAACCCGACTGGCCCACACAGCCATGCTTCCCGTTGGTCCTCGACATGGTGAAGGAACCATGGGTGCAGGTTCCTAGATGCCCGAACCTCCTGACACATCCCGTACCAGGGAGAGTCATCCGTGCCGTGGTCATCTGAACCTGTTGGCTTGCAGGTTCTGAAGAGACCTTTGCTGGAATTCGGGCGGTCGAACAGGACCATGGATATCATCACGGCATTGTGCAGAGAGTCCACGAGGAAGCAGTACCTTGCCCATGTAAGGAAATGGGAGGCCTTCTGTTGCAGGCCTAATATCACCTACGACTCTGCCACCATCACAGATGTGCTGGAATTCCTCGTGGGCCTTCACTATGATGAGGGCCTCGGCTACAGTGCCATCAATAGTGCCCGAAGCGCATTATCGTCCTACCTCACTATCGGAGTAGGATCCCACCAGTTGGTGTCGAAACTCATGAGGGGTATTTTCAATTCTAACCCTCCTAGAGCACGATACAATATGATCTGGGATATTGGGGTAGTGTTGTCCCTACTCAGGAGTTGGTCACCAGTTTCGGAACTCCCACTGGCTAAACTCGCCTACAAAGTGGTGATGCTAATGGCACTTATTACAGCTCAGTGGGTCCAGACCCTCCACAAACTAAAACTGGACAGGATGGTCTCAACCCCCATCAGGGTAACCTTTTTAATAGACGAGTTACTTGTTTATCATGGATCTGGAACAACCGGTCTTAAATTGGAATTCCACGCATATCCCATTGATGCACGCCTCTGTATAGCCACCCATCTCCGACATTATTAATGTCACTCAAAATATAAGGAGAATGGAAACGGGTCTATTCATCAGTTTTTAAAGCCCACATCACAGGGTAACTGTGCAGACTATTTCCAGGTGGCTCAGGGTGGTGTTGGATGCAGCAGGGGTAGACACTGATATTCAAATCTCATTCTACCAGGGCTGCGTCCACATCAGCGGCGAGGACCATGGAGGTACCCATGGACCATGCCCGCGCAACAGCGGGCTGGGCCAATGGAGGCACGTCTCAATATAATATTCGATTATAATAAACCTGTGGCCACTCCTATGACATTTGCAGATATTGTTTTAAGTTCTGTTCCCTGAATGGTTCCCGAACTCAGGGGTTTTTTGTTTTGTATTAATGAATACATTATTGTTTTTCAGCTCTGTTACAAGTCAGAAATACGTTAACACACTTCCTCCATCAGTTATTACGGCAGTGTGTGAGCATGGACGTGGTCCAGGGCAAGAAATCACAGAGCTTTGAAATCTTCACAAAGTCACTCGCGTGACTCCGAAGTAAAATAGTAAGATTAAACAAGAACTTACCAGTTTGAGGTTTGATCCTTATTTTATGAGGAGTTACGATGAGGGATTTCGTGCCCTCCGCTCCCAACCCTCTATCATAAGGACAACTGGTATATGGTTTCTCTTAATCTTACTACCTCCAGTCAGTTCTGCTATCTGTGATTTCACACTGCTGCTTTGACGAATGTCGTGCTGGCGGGGTTTTCACGAAATCCCTCATTATAACTCCTCATAAAATAAGGATCCAACTTCAAACTGGTAAGTTCTTGTTTAATCTTACTATTTTAGTTTGGAGATGCAGTGCGGAAACAGGCCCTGGGGCCCACCGAATCGGCGCTGGCCAGCGATCCCTGCACTTGCACTATCCTGCACACGCTAGGGACAATTTACAAATTTTACTGAAGCCAATTAACCTACAGACCTGCATGTCTTTGGAGTGCGGGAGGAAACCAGAGCTCCCGTCGAAAACCCATGGGGTCTCAGGAAGAACATGCAAACTCCGTACAGACAGCACCCATAGTCAAGACCGAATATGGGTGTCTGGAGCTGTGAGGCAACAACTCTGCCATTGTACCACCCCTAATTTGATTATTGACCATGTGTTCTGCATCATTGGATGAAGTTAATGCCAAGACTGGTGTAAGAAAACTTGTAGGTACACATAAATGCTGGAGAAACTCAGCGGGTGCAGCAGCATCTGTGGAGCGAAGGAAATGGGCAACGTTTCTGGCCAAAACCCTTGTCTGAAGAAGGGTTTCGGCCCAAAACTTTGCCTATTTCCTTCGCTCCATAGATGTTGCTCCACCCGCTGAGTTTCTCCAGCATTTTTGTGTACCTTTCAATTTTCCAGCATCTGCAGTTCCTTCTTAAAGGAAACTTGAGTTGGGTTGTGCCAGGTGCTGCTATCGGTTGAAGTAAAGGTATCTCCATCTTCTCCATCGGGATAGTACCTGCCTCAACTACCTCCCTGTTCCATACGCCCACCATGTTACCTCCCAGGTTTCTATTAATCCTTCCCTCCCCCTCCCTCACCCTAAACCCATGTCCTCTGGTTCTTGATTCCCCTACTCTGGGCAAAAGAGTTTGAGCGTTTACCTAATTCACTCCTCTGATTTTCCAGAACCAACTCAAGTCAGCTCACAAGGGGCTTGGAGATGCGGCTTCCTTTGACCGGGACATGCTTGCTTCAGTTACATAAAGGGACTTCTAACTTGATGCAGCAGCTTTAGGTTAGGTCCAGAGTGGATGCCACAGTTAGGTGCGCCTTTGCACCTAATGACCCTTGCAGTTAGGTATACCTTATGGCACGGGGGAAGCAGCGGTAGAGTTGTTGCCCCTCAGTGCCAGAGACCTTGTTTTGATCCAGACTACGGGTGCTGCCTGTATGGAGTTTGTACGTTCTCCCTGTGATTGCGTGGCTTCTCTGGTTTCCTCCCACTCGAAAGACGAACGTACAGGTTTGTGGGTTAATTTAGCTTTGGTAAAAATTGTAAATTGTCCCGTGTGTGTGTAGGATAGTGCTGGTGTACAGGTTGACCACTTGCCGGCACGGACTCAGTGGGCCGAAGGGCATGTTTTCATGCTGTATCTCTAAACTAAACCTTACCACCTGTTGTCCTCTGTTTCCAGTCTAAAAGGCTGTGTGCAAACACTGACTATGTTAGTCATTCAAAAAGTCGACACAAAGCTGGAGTAAAGGGCCTGTCCCACTTGCGTGTCCTTGGCACGCAAATTACGCGACATCGTGGTCGCGTTGAGCCGCGAAGGTCGGGCGCGATTACATGCGTACGCACAGCCGTCTGGAGCGCGTGATATCATTTGAAGATGGACACAAAGCTGGAGTAACTTAGCGGGACCGGCTACATCCCTGGAGAGAAGCAATGGGTGATGTTTCGTGTCGAGACTCTTCTTCATTCTGAAAAGAGTCTTGACCTGAAACGTCACCCATTGTTTCTCTCCAGAGATGCTGCCAGTACCGCTGAGTTACTCCAGCATTTTGCGTTTATCTTCAATGTTCTTGGCCCCGCTCTTTTTTACAAAATGTTTTAATCAAACAAACAAATACAATTACAAACACAATCAAAGAATGCCTAAACTGGCATCTTACAAAGAAATTTCAAATTAAAACATTAAAATTTTCACCAATAAAACATTCCACCCCCTGCGGTGACCAGCGCTCACAGAAGGCCCCCACAGTCCCTGTGGACACCGCGTGTTCCCTCTCCAGGGACACGCGGGCACGGACATAACCCCGGAAAAGGGGCAGGCAGTCGACTGCTGTGCGTCCGTCGACTGCCCGCTGCCTGGACCCGCGAATGGCCATCTTGGCCAGGCCCAGGAGCAGACCGACAGGGAGACCCCCTCCTCCCTCCCAACCCTCCCCCCTCTGTACCGGGTGCCCAAAAATAAACAGTGTTGGGCTAAAATGGAGCCAAAACTTGAGGAGCAGCCCCTTAAGATACTCAAACAGGGGCTGCAACCTCTCACACTGCATGTACATATGGAACACGGACTCCTCCTCGCCGCAGAAGTGACAGGCGGCGGACGAGTCCGTGAGCCGGCTCAAATACTTGTTACAGGCCACAGCTTTGTGCAACACTCTCCACCCCAGGTCCCCAATGTAAAGGGGAAGGACTCCCTTGTAGAGAGACCTCCACTGGGGACCGCTCCCCTCGTCAGGTAACACGGACCGCCAGGGTGTGTCAGGACGGAGGGCGAGGAAGTGGAGAGTGTGCAAGAGCAGCCTGTACAACACACGCCTCTCTGCCTCACGGAACGGCACCGCTCTGGGAGTAGAAGTTGGGCCGTATCCGGACCGCAACGGCCGTGAGCCTCAGGCCGAGTTCGGCGATCGTTTGCCTGCTTCTGCTGCTGTTGAAGGTGAGACGTTGCGTCAGGGTCTTGAGCCTGTCCCACTTTGGCCGTCAGTTCCGCGACATGCCGTTGGTGCGTGAAGATTTTGTTCACTGCAAGAATTCCGAAGCCCCGAGCAATGTTGCGCACAACCTCATACCGCTCCGCGCTTCTAAGTGGGACCGGCCCCATGTGGCCATATGATGCCCGTACGCCTCAACACGACCACGAGGCTGCATGATTTGCATGGCAAGGACACGTAAGTGGGACAGGCCCTTAACTCAGCGGGTCAGGCAGCATCTGGGGAGAAAAGGAATAGGTGACGTTTCAGACATTCAAACGTTAGTGTGGTCCCACCATCACCTGCTCCCTCTAAGTAAAGACTCCGTTTTCAGGAAGGAGGACGTGTGGTTGCTTGTGACATGTATAAACAACCTGGACATGAATGTAGATGGGTTGGTCATTTGCAGATGACACCAAAATTGGTGGACGTGAGCAAGGCTGTCAAAGGACACAGCAAGGTTTAGATCAGTTGCAGATATGGGTGGAGGAATGAGCAAGTGCATTCCCACACTCACCTTTCCGTCCTGGGCTTCCTCCTTTGTCAGAGCGTGGCCAAATGCAAATTGGAGGAACAAGATCTCATATTTCACTTGGGCAGCTTACAACCCATTGGTCAGATCTTGATCTATCTAACTTCAAGTAACCGCTGCATTCCCTCTCTCTCCATCCCCCACCGCCACACCGGCCCCCCCACCGCCACACCGGCCCCCCCACCCAAGTCGTACCAGCTTCCAAGTCATCTTGTTGAGTCTCATTGTCCGTACTTGTTCTCACCGAGCACACAGCTGACAATGGTCTGTTTCCTTTATTATCGTTACATTTTTGCAGATCTTTCATTCATTTGTTCTATATCTATACATCACCGTTTAAATCCCATTTTCCCCTTCCCCTGATTCTATAAAGGGCCTGTCCCGCTTTTTTCGGCGATACCGGCATCTTATCGGGGTTGCCAAAAGATTTTGAACATTTCAAAATCCAGCGGCGACAAAAAAGGGCCTCGATCTAAAATGTCACCTATTCCTTTTCTCCAGAGATGCTTTCGACCCACTGAGTTACTCAAACTTCTTCTATCTTAAGCCCCTGTCCCACTTAGGCGATATTTTTTTTTTAGCAACTAGGCTATCGCCACTTGGCTGCAGGGTGTCGCCTGTATGGTCGTGAATAGTCGTCTAAAGAGTCGTAAAGTTTTTCTGGTCTCCACTGGATTTTGAAATGTTGGAAACTTTTTGGCGACTGTGGGCTTGACGTAGACTGTCTTCTCCTGTTGTGGGTGCTGTCGTAGGTTGTCGCCAGGTATTGACTTCGGTAAATTCCATTGGCGACTATCTACGTCAACCGGCGGCAGGTACCGGCGACTGAATTGTCTTCAGTTGTCGCCAACAGGGTTGTAGCTTGTCGCGGGCGGAAGTCGGTTGAATTTGGTTGACGTACGTTGTTGCCTGTCGTAGGTTGTCATAGGTGGACGTCCTAATGGGTCTCCAGTTGTCGGTTGCTTGCTGTAGCTTGCCGTCGACTAGGTGGTAGGTTGTCATAGACATTGTCGTATTGGGGGAATTCCAGTCACCGCTTTTTCGGCGACCTGCTACAACTGTGGCAGTCACCAAAAAAAAATTGCCTAGGTGGGGTAGGCCCTTTAAGTGCAAGATGTTGCTCTTTGGAGGAGGAATGCAAGGGACCGAATATAGTTGATAGCAAGACCTTCAACAGCACTGATGTACAGAAGGATCTTGGGGTCGGAGTCCATAGCTCCCTGAAAGTGGTGTTGCAAGTAGATAAAGTGGCAAAGGAGACATTCATTCACCATGGCGTTGAATACAAGAGTCAGGATGTCATTTTGTGCAAGGGGGGGGGGGGGAGGAAATCTCCAGATGCTGGTGTAAACCAAAGATAGTCCCAGTGCTGGAGTGACTCAGCGGGTCAGGCAGCATCTCCGGAGAAAATGAGTTGGCAATGATTCAGGTCAAGACCACTCCTTGTGGCAGCTTTATAGGACTTTGGTGAGACTGCTTTGTGGAGGGGGGGGGGGAAGATGGGAGGGGGTGAGATAAAGAGCAATTCTGGACAGCTCATTCCAGGATGGATGTGGAAGCTTTGGAAATGGTGCAGAAGAGGTTTACCAGTGTACTACCTGGGTTAGTGGATATTGGCTCCACGGCTAGATTGGACAGACTGGGATAGACACTGGAGTAACTCAACGGGTCAGGCAGCATCTCTGGAGAAAAGGAAAAGGTGAAGTTTTGGGTCGAGATCCTTTCTCAGACTAGGGACAATCAGATTGACTTGGACTGTTTTATCTGGCGTGTCTGAGGTTGAGGCGAAACCTGATGGAAGTTTATAAAATTATGAAAGGCATTGATAGGGAGAGGGTTGTGAACACCAATCCCTCGACAGAAATGTCAAAGACTAGAGGCTAGTTTTCAGGTTGGAGGAGGAAGGTTTAAAGGAGATTAGTGAGGCATATTTTATTATTTATGCAGAGAGTGGTGGGTGCCTTGGGCATGCATCAAGGGGGTGGTGGAAGCAGATTTGATAGTGGGTTTTTAGAAGCTTTTGATAGGCACGTAGACGTGCAAGGAATGGAGGAAATGGAGGGATATGGATCCTGTGCAGGCAGGATCTTTAACATTTAAAGATGCAGCACGGAAACAGGCCCTTCGGCCCATCGAGTCCATGCCGACCAGCGATCACCCCATACACTGGCACTATCCTGCACAATAGGGACAATTTACAATTTGCAGAAGCCAATTAACCTACAAACCTGTACATCTTTGGAATGTGGGAGGAAACCAGACCTGCAGAAAACCCACATGGTCACTTACAAACTGTACGGACAGCACCCAGAGTCAGGATTAAACCAGGGTCTCTGGTGCTGTAAGACTACTGCTGTGCCACTGTGCTGCCCGAACTTCTCATGTTCAGCACAGACATTGTGGGCCAGAGCACCTGTTCTTGTGCTGTAGTGTTCTACAGTCTACGGAGGCAGATACATTTTTCCCTATTTTGGCAAGAAATGGCAGAGTTGTGGATGTAGCCCAGCCCATCGCGGTCATGGCCTGTCTCACTTGGACGATTTTTCAGGCGACTGTCGAGTTGCCGGCAGTCATCTAAAAAACCGCCAACTGGAACAGCGACTGTCAGAGTGGAACACTCACTCACTCCTTCCTTCATCAGCCAGTTATGCAGGCGGGTTGCAGGGCAAGCGCTGTCCGTGTGAAATTCACACGGTGCAAAGCCAAGGTGGTACAGATACACGCCACGATGAACAGGAAGGTTGGCGCTGTGATTAAGACGGCTAAAGCACAGTGTACTATAAGTCCGTTAAAAGAGTGGGGGGGGAAGGAAAGAAGGAGGGAGAAAGAGTGGAGACCACTTTTAAGAAGTCAGAGATACACGGCTGTGAAGCTCGGCGGACATTTAACATTATCGGTCGGTTATCCTTGCTTCTGAAAACTACTGCTTACGTTTTTATTCCCCAATGATCCAATGAAATTCACCGGCTGGAGTTTTTAGCAGACATTTTCAACCTCTCAATTCTGAGGTTCCCACCTGCTTTAAAAGGGCATCAATAATACTGATGCCCAAGAAGAGCAAGGTGACGTGCCTCAACGACTATCGACCAGTGGCACTAACGTCGGTGGTGATGAAGTGTTTTGAGAAGTTGATTATGGCACATATCAACTCCTACCTCGACAAGAACCTGGACCCACTGCAGTTCACTTACCGCCACAACAGATCAACGGTGGACGCGATCTCACTGGCTCTCCACTCCGCTCTGGACCACTTGGACAACAAAAACTCACATGTCAGGCTGTTATTCATGGACTACAGCTCGGCATTTAATACAATCATTCCTTCCAAGGTGGTTACCAACCTCATGGAACTGGG
This sequence comes from Raja brachyura, assembly GCA_963514005.1. Next base: position 16,956,639 of record OY740785.1, read on the forward strand.
CCTCTGAGCATCCCTCTGCAATTGGATCCTTGACTTCCTCATCCACAGACACCAGTTGGTCCAAATTGGTGGAAATGTGTCATCCTCGATAACAAACAGCACTGGAGCACCTTGAGGCTGTGTGCTCAGCCCCCTGCTGTACTCACTTTATACTCATGACTGTGTAGCCAGACATAGTGCGAACTCCATCAAGTTCACCGACGACACCACTGTGGGACCAATCACAGATGGTGATGAGTCAGAGTATAGAAGTGAAATTGACCGATAGACCAAATGGTGCCAGCGAAACGACATGGCTCTCAACACCTTGGAAGGAATGATTTTATTAAATGCTGAGCTGTAGTCCATGAATAACAGCCTGACATGTGAGTTTTTGTTGTCCAAGTGGTCCAGAGCGGAGTGGAGAGCCAGTGAGATCGCATCCACCGTTGATCTGTTGTGGTGGTAAGTGAACTGCAGTGGGTCCAGGTTCTTGTCGAGGTAGGAGATGATATGCGCCATAATCAACCTCTCAAAACCAAGCAAAACCAAGGAACTGATTGTGCACTTTGGAAGGGGAAAGATAGGGACCCAGAATCCTGTTTATATCATCTGGACAATGGTGGAAAGGGTAAAAAAACTTCAAACTCCTGGGCGTGCATATTTCCGAAGATCTTTCCTGGTCCCAGCACACTGATAAGCTCCTTCTCCTCTCTCCTCCCTTCTTTTAAAGGACTTACAATACACTGCTTTAGCCGTCTTAATTACAGCGCCAACCTTCCTGTTCATTGCGGTGTGTGTCTGTACCACCTTGGCTTTGCACCGTGTGAATTTCACTCAGACAGCGCTCCCCCTGCCTGTCAGTTGACATTTGCCAGCAGTCACCTGAAAAATCGCCCAAGTGGACAGGCCATGACCGCAATGGTCTGGGCTACATCCACAACTCTGCGATTTCTTGCCATAAGCCTTCAGTTACCTGATGCACTCAGTATCATTCATTGGTCCATTCGCCTTGTGCAAGGTTAATTCCAGGCAGTTAAGTATGTGGTGACTTGAACCTGCAACGGACTTTACATTCAAGGTTGCTGTGACTCTGTGTCAGTTGCTTTGTGACTTCTGGAAAACTATGGGGAATGACTGCCATCTACTGGATTTAGTTACAACTTGCAGCAGGTGAATAAGACGGCATGAGCTGGAGAATCTCATCAGGTCAGGCAGCATCTCGGGAGAACTGACAGGAGAACATGGATACGTGACGTTTCGGGATGGGACACCTGATACGTCACCTCTCCGTGTTTATCTGAAGAAAGCTCCTGACCCTAAACTTCACCTGTCCACGTCCTTTAGAGGTGCTGCCTAACCTCCAGCACTCTGTAAACTTTTTTGTAAACGAGCATCTGCAGTTCCTTGTATCCACATTCCAGGAGACACATATTTGCGTCCACCACAGACTTCGCCTTCAGAAAATAATCAGAGCACGTTGTTGCTTTTATAGTGTTTAGAGATACAGCACAAAAACTCACTTTCGGCCCACCGTGTCCGCGCCGACCAGCGATCACCCCGTACACTCACACTGTCCTGCACATCAGGGAGAGTTTTACAGAAGTTAATTAACCCACAAACTTGCCAGTCTTTGGAGTATGGGAGGAACCGGAGCACCTGGAGAAAACCCACGTGCTCACAGGGAGATCGTGCCAACTCCATATAGACAGCACCTGTATTGTGGCTCGATCCTGGGTCTCTGGCGCTTTAGGGCAGCAACTCTACCGCTGCATAGTGGTAGATAGGCTGCCTTACAGTGCTAGAGACGGCCATTGTGTAATCGAGCATCGGCACTTCCTAGTTTCTCTATCCCAGGACGTTTTTCTAAGTGTGCTTGTTTGCTGTGGGTTCTGCCTCTGGGAAGCAGCAACATTTCAGCAGCTTGGAAATGCTGCACATGAAAATGTGTCCACACTGCACAAGCAAAATGTTTACAGCATTGAAGTTTTGCAACCTAGCGATACAGGAATGAGGGAAAAATGTATCTGCCTCCGTAGACTGTAGAACACTACAGCACAGGAACAGGTGCTCTGGCCCACAATGTCTGTGCTGAACATGATGAGAAGTTTGGGCAGCACAGTGGCACAGCAGTAGTCTTACAACATCACAGACCCTGGTTTAATCCTGACTCTGGGTGCTGTCTGTACAGTTTGTACGTGACCATGTGGGTTTTCTGCAGGAGCTCTGGTTTCCTGCCACATTCCAAAGATGTACAGGTTTGTAGGTTAATTGGCTTCTGCAAATTGTAAATTGTCCCTAGTGTGCAGGATAGTACCAGTGTATGGGGTGATCGCTGGTCGGCATGGGCTCGATGGGCCAAAGGGCCTGTTTCCGTGCTGTATCTTTAAATGTTAAAGTTAAACTAATCTCCTCTGCCTGCACAGGATCCATATCCCTCCGTTCCCTGCACGTCCATGTGCCTATCAAAAGCTTCTTAAAACCCACTATCAAATCTGCTTCCACCACCCCCTTGATGCATGCCCAAGGCACCCACCACTCTCTGCATAAATAATAAAATATGCCTCACTAATCCCCTTTAAACCTTCCTCCTCTAACCTTAAAACTACAGCCTCTAGTCTTTGACATTTATGTCGAGGGATAGGTGGTCACAACCCTCTCCCTAGCAATGCCTTTCATAATTTTATAAACTTCCATCAGGTTTCGCCTCAACCTAGGACACGCCAGATAAAACAGTCCAAGTCAATCTGATTGTCCCTAGTCTGAGAAAGGATCTCGACCCAAAACTTCACCTTTTCCTTTTACCCAGAGATGCGGCCTGAACCGCTGAGTTAATCCAGTGTCTATCCCAGTCTGTCCAATCTAGCCTTGCAGCCAATACCCACTAACCCAGGTAGTACACTGGTAAACCTCTTCTGCACCATTTCCAAAGTTTCCACATCCATGCTGGAATGAGCTGACCAGAATTGCATTCTCTTCCCCCCCCTCCCCCCCAAAAGCGGCCTCACCAAAGTCCTACAAAGCTGCCACAAGGAGCTGTCTCGACTTGAATCATTGGCAACTCCTTTTCTCCAGAGATGCTCCCTGACCAGCTGAGTTACTCCGGCACGTTGTGTCTATCTTTGGTATACACCAGCATCTGGAGACCCCCCCCCCCCCGCACAATATGACTGCCTGACTCTTTTATCCAACGCTATGGTGAATGAATGTCTCCTTTGCCACTCTATCTACCTGCGTCACCACTCTCAGGGGGCTATGGACTCCGACCCCAAGATCCTTCTGTACATCAGAGCTGTTGAAGGTCTTGATATCAACTATATTCTGTCCCTTGCATTCCTCCTCCAAAGAGCAACATCTTGCACTTGAAGGGCCTGTCCCACCAAGGCCCTTTTTTTGCCGACTATCAAATTTGTAGCAGGTTGCCAAAAAAAATGGCCAGTGGACCCCCCCCCCCCCAAACGACAATGTCTATGATAACCTACCACCTAGTCAACGGCAAGCTACGGCAATCTAGCGACAACTGCCGACCCATTAGGACGTCCGCACCTACGACAACCCATGACCACACAGGCAACAACCAACGTCCACCCACGACAAGCTTTGACCCTGTCGGCGACAACTTACGACAATTAAGTCACCTGTACCTATCGCCGTTTGACGCAGGTAGTCGCCAATGGAATTCCCCAAAGTCAGCACCCGGCAACAACCTGCGTCGTCCTGGCGACAACCTATGACAGCACCCACGATGGGGGAGGTCAAGCTACGTCAAGCCCACAGCCGCCGAAAAGTTTTGAACATTTCAAAATCCATTGATGTCCATTACGATTTTTTAGGTAATTTGAGGCGAACCATACAGGTGTCACCCCGCGACCATGTGGCAACAGCCTAGTTGCCTGTAGTCGCTGAAATAAATCTCCATCAGTGGGACAGGAGCTTAAGATAGATACAAAAAGCTGGAGTAACTCAACGGGTCAGACAGCATCTCTGGAGAAAAGGAATAGATGACGTTTCGGGTCGAGACCCTTTTTTAGACTCGCCACTTGGCGATTTCTTTTTCGGTGACTGCCGGCGTGACGCGGCATGATGACGTATTGACGCGCGGTGTTTCGCGAAATATTCAAAATCTTTTGGCGACACTGATAAGACGCAACAAGTTGCCGAAAAAATCGCCAGTGGGACAGGCCCTTTATAGAATCAGGGGACGGGGAAACGAGATATAGACGGTGATGTGTAGAGATATAGGACAAACGAATTAAAGATCAGCAAAAATGTAACAATGATAAAGGAAACAGACCATTGTCAGCTGTGTGCTCGGTGAGAACAAGTGCAGACAATGATACTCAAAATACGACTTGGAAGCTGTTAGGACTTGGGTTGGGTTGTGGGGGGGATGGAGAGAGAGGGGGAATGCAAGGGTTACTTGAAGTTAGAGAAATCAAGATTGACCAATGGGTTGTAAGCTGCCCAAGCAAAATATGAGATCTTGTTCCTCCAATTTGCATCTGGCCACGCTCTGACAAAGGAGGAAGCCCAGGACGGAAAGGTGAGTGTGGGAATGCATTTGCTCATTCCTCCACCCATATCTGCAACTGATCTAAACCTTGCTGTGTCCTTTGACAGCCTTGCTCACGTCCACCAATTTTGGTGTAATCTGCGAATGACCAACCCATCTACATTCATGTCCAGGTTGTTTATACATGTCACAAGCAACCACACTTCCTCCTTCCTGAAAACGGAGTCTTTACTTGGAGGGAGCAGGTGATGGTGGGACCACACTCTTAACGTTAAAAGTCCGAAACCCGAAATGTCACCTATTCCTTTTCTCCAGAGATGCTGCCTGGCCAGCTGAGCTACTCCAGCTTTTTGTGTCTACTTTTTGACTGACTAACATTGTCAGTGTTCGCACAGCCATTTAGACTGAGAATCGAGGACAACAGGTGGTAAGGTTTAGTTTAGAGATACAGCGTGAAAACAGGCCATTCGGCCCATTGATTCCATGCCAACCAGTGATCAACCTGTACACCAGTGCAGTCACAACAAACTCTGTACAGGCAGCACCCGTAGTCTGGATCAAAACAAGATCTCTGGCACTGAGGGGCAACTCTACCGCTGCTCCACTGTGACATAAGGTATACCTAACTGCTGCATCAAGTTAGAAGTCCCTTTATGTAACTGAAGCAGGCATGTCCTGGTCAAAGGAAGCCGCATCTCCAAGCCCCTTGTGAGCTGCTGACTTGAGTTGGTTCTGGAAAAGCTGAGGAGTAGATTAGGTAAACGCTCAAACTCTTTTGCCCAGAGTAGGGGAATCAAGAACCGGAGGACATGGGTTTAGGGTGTTGGGGGGGGGGAGGAGAAGGTTTAAGGGCCTGTCCCACTTGGACGACCTAATCCACGAGTTTAGAAGACCCTAGACGAGTTGATAAAAATGTCAAGGTCATGTTGACTCGCCAAAGTAAAAGACCTCCTATGACTATGTCTACGCCCTCCAACAACGTTGTTTCCTATGACCCACCTCAACCTCGGTCTTCTACACCTAAGACCAACTACGACTAGCTACGGCTGGAAAATGATCACATGATAAAATGATGTCATGTTTGCATTTTCTCATCCTCAACGACATCCTTGTTCCATACACCCACCACCCTTTGTGTAAAAAAGTTACCTCCCAGGTTCCTATTTATGATGTTACAGGGAGATATGTTCTGTAGTCGTGTCTACTATATTCCGTTGCGCTGATGCAAAGCAAGAATTTCATTGTCCCATCTGGGACATAGGACAATAAACTCTCTTGACTTGACACTTCCCTGTAGTTTACTTTAGAGATTGTTGACCAGCGATCCACAAACATTAACACTACACACACTAAGGACAATTTACACTTACAGAAAACCAATTAACCTGCAAACCTGTACGTCTTTGGAGTGTGGGAGGAGATCGAAGATCTCGGAGAAAACCCAAGCTGTCACAGGGAGAACGTACAAAGTCCGTAGACAGTAGTCGGGGTCAAACCCGGGTCTCCAGGGTCTCTCTACTGCTGTGCCACTGTGTTCTAATTCATTCTGTTATCTCCTTTACCACTTCTCCTTATCGAGTCCACATCACAAGATTAGAAGTTGTTCAGCCAGGGCTGAACACACTTTTTGGCATCTGCATACAATGGTGTCTGTCTTGCGCTTCTTGTGCATGGTGGTGGAAAGATTGGTGGAAACAGGGCCGCGGCATGAACGCTCTTTCCTTGACCCCTCCTTTACTATGGTCAAAACCAGAGTGCAAAATAAAAAACACGTACAGTGATTCCTTTTATATTTAATCGAAGCTTTAACAGGAGAGAGTGCCACTCGATTAAGTCCTTAACTTTAAATTCCATCCACCGCCTAGCTCGTCATGGATAATTAGATCTCAAGTGAGCTGAGAAATAACTGTGTAGGTAAACCCGTTGGCATTGCAGAATCAATTCACCGTATCAGTCAAAGAGTTCAATCTAATCTCTTCTGTCAAAACTGAATCAGTGTCATGATTGGAAGCCGAATTTAACATAAAATGTCAGGACTTTAGCATTTAGGAATATCTTTTTGTTTAATTTAGTTTAAAGATACAGCGCGGAAACAGGCCCTTCGGCCCACCGAGTCTGCGCCGACCAGCGATCCCCGCACACTAATACTATCCTACACGCAGTAGGGACAATTTATAATTTCACCCGCCAATTAGACTACAAACTTGTACATCTTAGGAGTGTGGGAGGAAACCGGAGCTCCCAGAGAAAACCCCCGTGGTCATGGGGAGAACATACAAATTCTGTGCAGACAGCACCCGTAGTCACGATCAAACCCGGATATCTGGCGCTATCAGTCAGCAACTCTACATTTGTACGTTGTCCCCGTGACAGCGTGGGTTTTCTCCAATGTCTTCGGTTTCCTCCCACACTCCCAAGACTTGCAGGTTTGGAGATTTAGTTGGCTTGGTAGAAATGTAAATTGTCCCTACCTCGTGTGTGTGGGGATCGCTGGTCGGTACGGACTCAGTGGGCCGAAGGGCCTGTTTCTGTGCTGTATCTGTAAATCTAAAATTAAAAAAAATAACAGCTAAACTAAAGGGAAGTTTCAGCCGAGACTGCCCTTCAGGCTGCAGAATTCCTACTTACAACTCTGGCGGCTGTTTTTGGGTAATGTGCCGAACTTGCACAATTCATTCATTCCCTCTCTGTGTTGAAGAACAGAGGATGTTCAATCACTATCCTTATCGAGTGTATTCATGGGCACTTCACAAAACTCTGAACTGGTGCAAAACACAAAGTGCTGGATAAACTCAGCAGGGTCAGGCAGCATCTGCGGAAGGGATTGGACGGGCGATATTTTAGGTCAGAAAAAGACACAAAATGCCAGAGCAACTCAGCGGGTCAGGCAGCATCTCTGGAGAACATGGATGATGACATTTGGGGCCGGGACCCCTGAGCCTTCTTCGTGTCAGACCCTCACTAAGTCCAAGGGAGGAAGCTGACCAAACCCTTGTCTGACGAAGGGTCTCGACCCAAAACGTCACCAATTCCTTCTCTCCAGAGATGCTGCCTGGCCCGCTGAGTTACTCCAGAAACATTCCCTCCACAAGCGTGGAAACAGGCCCTTTGGCTCATTGAGCCCGCCCTGACCAATAAATAAATACCTGTACACTGTTTCTAGCTTACACACTAGGTACAATTTACAGAGAGTTAATTAACCTACGAACCAGCACGTCTGCGGAGTGTGGGAGGAAACTGGAGCACTCGGAGAAAAACCACACTGTCACAGGGAGAACGTACAAACTCCTCACAGACAGCACCCATAGATAGGATTGAACCCGGGGTCTCTGGTGCTGTGAGGCAGCAACTCTACCGCTGTGCCCCCGTGCCGCTCAAGGCTTCAGATATAGAAGTATATAAAATACTTGACTAAGTGGGACCCATTGGGTCCCAGTTTCACACGGGAAGGCTGGTCCCCCAATGCAATATACCACCTCCCCACCAATTCCAACACACACACACACACAGAGACAAGCTCAATGCGTTTTACTGATGTAAAACTGATTTACAGTAAATTTACTGATGCCTTCCCGAGCCCCCATTCGCTGTGATGGTATTTCAGTCTCAGTCACAGAGGCCGACGTCAGGAAATCCTTCAGAGGGGTGAACCCTCGAAAAGCGTCTGGACCTGATGGTATACCCGGTTGTGGTCTAAAAACCTGTGCGGACCAACTGGCTGGAGTTTTTACAGACATTTTCAACCTCTCACTTCTGAGATCTGGGGTTCCCACCTGCTTTAAAAGGGCATCAATTATACCGGTTCCCATGAAGAGCAAGGTGACGCGCCTCAATGACTATCGACCAGTGGCACTAACGTCGGTGGTGATGAAGTGCTTTGAAAGGTTGATTATGCCGCATATCAACTCCTACCTCGACAAGAGCCTGGACCCACTGCAGTTCGTTTACCGCCACAACTGATCAACGGTGGATGCAATCTCGCTGGCTCTCCACTCTGCTCTGGGCAACTTGGACAACAAAAACTCATATGTCAGGCTCTTATTCATTGATTATAGCTCGGCGTTTAACACAATCATCTCCTCCAAGCTGGTACCAAGCTCTCAGATCTGGGTCTCTGCACATCCCTCTGCAATTGGATCCTCGACTTCCTCATCCACATACCACAGAGTGTTAGTATTGGTGGAAATGTGTCATCCTCGATAACAATCAGCACGGGAACACCTCAAGGCTGCGTGCTCAGCCCCCTGCTGTACTCACTCTATACTCATGACTACGTAGCCAATCATTGCGTGAACTCCATCATCCAGTTCGCTGACCGCACCACTGTTGTGGGGCGTATCATTGATGGTAAAGAGATCGACTGTTTGACCAAATGGTGCCAGCACAATAACCTGGTCCCAAACACCAGCAAAACCAAGGAACTGATTGTGGACTTTGGAAGGAGTAGGATGGGGACCCACAGTCCCATTTATATCAACGGGTCAATGGTGGAGAGGGTCAAGAGCTTAAAATTCCTGGGCATGCATATTTCTGAAGATCTCTCCTGGTCCGAGAACACTGATGCAATCATAAAGAAAGCACATCAGCGCCTCTACTTCCTGGGAAGATTACGGAGAGTCGATATGTCAAGGAGAACTCTCTCTAACTTCTACAGGTGTACAGTAGATAGCATGCTGACCAGTTGCATTGTGGTTGCATCATGGCTTGAGTGCCCAGGAGCGGAAAAGACTCCAAAAAGTAGTAAATACTGCCCAGTCCATCATCGGCTCTGACCTCCCTACCATCGAGGACATCTATCTCAGTCGCTGCCTCAAAAAGGCTGGCAGCATCATCAAGGACCCAAACCATCCTGTCCACACACTTATCTCCCAGCTGCCTTCAGGTAGAAGGTACAGGAGCCTGATTCAGGAACCTGTACGCAATCAGCGCGACCTGTCCACTAAGCGGAAGTCACAAAATGAGCGGGACTTTTGGACTAAACACTGTCGGACCTAATAATAAAGCATTTATTCCTTCCAAACCCAGTCTGACCTAATAAAGCATTTATTCCTTCCAAACACAGTCGGACCTAATAAAGCATTTATCCTTCCAAACACAGTTGGACCTAATAAAGCATTGTAGTTTCAAGCACAGGCAGGGCAGCAGGCCAAACAACTCATGGCATTGTCATTAAAGGCTAACAAATCATTTATTGCAGGTACATTGCCGACTCACAGTTCAGTTAATTTACAGCTTAGAATGACAGTCGTGGCCTCTCCCTCGTGATCTTGCAGAGTGACTGACTCGCGTCCAGGCATCTGGGGTTTTATAGTTCTGCCCCCCCCTCCCCCCCCCGGAAGGGGCGTTACCTTCATTGCGGTGATTGACAGACGAGCTGACCAATCAGCTGATCTCAAGGTTTTTTAACTCATAACTTTTTTATTTTTCATCGATGGGAAAAATCCTCAGGGCTGGCTCAGCGGGGGAGAACTGTGAGTAAGGTAGAAACATAGAAACATAGAAAATAGGTGCAGAAGTAGGCCATTCAATATGATCATGGCTGATCATTCAACTCTGTATCCTGTACCTGCCTTCTCTCCATACGCCCTGATCCATCTAGCCACAAAGGCCACATCTAACTCCCTCTTAAATATAGCCAATCAACTGGCCACAACTATTTTCTGTGGCAGAGAATTCCACAGATTCACCACTCTCTGTGTGAATTTTATTTTTCTCATCTCGGTCCTAAAAGACTTCCCCCTTATCCTTTAACTGTGACACTTTGTTCTGGACTTCCCCAAAATCGGGACCAATCTTCCTGCATCTAGCCTGTCCAACCCCTTAAGAATTTTGTAAGTTTCTATAAGATCCCCCCTCAATCTTCTAAATTCTAGTGAGTACAAGCCGAGTCTATCCATTCTTTCTTCATATGAAAGTCCTGTCATCCCAGGAATCAGTCTGGTGAACCTTCTCTGTACTCCCTCTATGGCAAGAATGTCTTTCCTCAGATTAGGAGACCAAAACTGTACGCAATACTCCAGGTGTGGTCTCACCAAGACCCTGTACAACTGCAGTAGAACCTCCCTGCTCCTATACTTAAATCCCTTTCCTCTGACTGCTAACACACCATTCGCTTTCTTCACTGCCTGCTGCACCTGCATGCCTACTTTCAATGACTGGTGTACCATGACACCCAGGTCTCGTTGCATCTCCCCTTTTCCTAATCGGCCACCATTCAGATAATAATCTACCCTCCTGTTTTTGCCGCCAAAGTGGATGACCTCACATTTATCCACATTATACTGCATCTGCCATGCATTTGCCCACTCACCCAACCTATCCAAGTCACCTTGCAGCCTCCTAGCATCCTCCTCACAGCTAACATTGCCCCCCAGCTTCGTGTCAACCGCAAACTTGGAGATGTTGCATTCAATTCCCTCGTCCAAATCATCTAATATATATTGTAAATAGCTGGGGTCCCAGCACTGAGTGTTGCGGTACCCCACTAGTCACTGCCTGCCATTCTGAAAATACCCGTCTACTCCTACTCTTTGCTTCCTGTCTGCCAGCCAGTTCTCTATCCACATCAATACTGAACCCCCAATACCGTGTGCTTTAAGTTTGCATACTAATCTCTTATGTGGGACCTTGTCGAAAGCCTTCTGAAAGTCCAGATATAACACATCCACTGGTTCTCCCTTATCCACTCTACTAGTTACATCCTCGAAAAATTCTATAAGATTCGTCAGACATGATTTACCTTTCATAAATCCATGCTGACTTTGTCCAATTATTTCACCACTTTCCAAATGTGCTGCTATCCCATCTTTAATAACTGACTAGCATTTTCCCCACTGCCGATGTTAGACTAACTGGACTGTAATTCCCCGTTTTCTCTCTCCCTCCCTTTTTAAAAAGTGGGGTTACCTTAGCTACCCTCGAATCCTCAGGAACTACTCCAGAATCTAAAGAGTTTTGAAAAATTATCACTAATGCATCCACTATTTCTGGGGCTACTTTCTTAAGCACTCTGGGATGCAGCCTATCTGGCCCTGGGCGTTTATTGGCCTTTAATCCATTCAATTTACCTAACACCGCTTCCTGACTAACCTGGATTTCACTCAGTTCCTCCATCTCATTTGACCCCCGGTTCCATAGAAACATAGAACATAGAAATTAGGTGCAGGAGTAGGCCATTCGGCCCTTCGAGCCTGCACCGCCATTCAAAATGATCATGGCTGATCATCCAACTCAGTATCCCGTACCTGCCTTCTCTCCATACCCTCTGATCCCCTTAGCCACAAGGGCCACATTTAACTCTCTCGTAAATATAGCCAATATAGCCAATGAACTGGGTCCCCTGCTATTTCCGGCAGATTATTTATGCCTGCCTTAGTGAAGACAGAACCAAAGTAGTTATTCAATTGTTCTGCCATGTCCTTGTTCCCCATGATCAATTCACCTGTTTCTGACTGCAAGGGACCTACATTTATTTTAACTAACCTTTTTCTCTTCACATATCTGTAAAAGCTTTTGGAGTCAGTTTTTATGTTCCGTGCCATTTTGTTTTTCATATTCTTTTTTCCCTTTCTTAATTGTGCCTTTTGTCCTCCTCTGCTGGACTGAATTTCTCCCAGTCCTCTGGTAGGCTGCTTTTTCTGGCTAATTTGTATGCTTCATCTTTTGTTTTGATACTATCCCTGATTTCCCTTGTTATCCACGGATGCACTACCTTCCTGATTTATTATTTTGCCAAACTGGGATGAACAATTGTTGTAGTTCATCCATGCAGTCTTTAAATGCCTTCCATTGCATATCCACCGTCAACCCTTTAAGAATCAATTGCCAGTCTATCTTGGCCAATTCGCGTCTCATACCCTCAAAGTTACCTTTCTTAAAGTTCAGAACCCTTGTTTCTGAATTAAATATGTCACTCTCCATCCTAATGAAGAACTCAACGGGGTGGGAGATTGCCACCTTCAAGTGGTCCGCCCTGTTTCGACTAATGAAATCAACTCTGCGTGCGAAAACCGAAGATCAAAAGAACAAGTTTTCCAACAACTTTAGGCTGTGCACGCCACACGAAAGAAGAAGAAGAACTCAACCATATTATGGTCACTCTTGCCCAAGGGGCCACGCACAACAAGACTGCTAACTAACCCTTCCTCATTACTAAATACCCAGTCTAGAATAGCCTGCTCTCTCTCGTTGTTTCCTCTACATGTTGGTTTAGAAAACTATCCCGCATACATTCCAAGAAATCCTCTTCCTCAGCATCCCTGCCAATTTGATTCACCCAATCTATATGTAGATTGAAGTCACCCATTTTAACTGTTTTACCTTTGTTGCACGCATTTCTAATTTTCTTTTTGATGCCATCCCCAACTCCATTACTACTGTTAGGTGGCCTGTACACAACTCCCACTAGTGTTTTCTGCCCCTTAGTGTTTCGCAGCTCTACCCATATCGATTCCACATCCTCCAAGCTAATGTCCTTCCTTTCTATTGCGTTGATCTCGTCTCTAACCAGCAATGCTACCCCACCTCCTTTTCCTTTCTGTCTATCCCTCCTGAATATTAAATATCCCTGGATGTTCAGCTCCCAGCCTTGGTCACCCTGGAGCCATGTCTCCGTGATCCCAACTATATCATATTCATTAATAACTATCTGCACATTCAATTCATCCACCTTATTATGAATGCTCCTTGCATTGAGACACAAAGCCTTCAGGCTTGTCTTTACAATGCTCTTACCCCTTATACAATTATGTTGAAAAGTGTCCCTTTTTTATTTTTGCCATGGATTTTTCTGCCTGCCACTTTTACTTTTCACCTTGCTACCTATTGCTTCTACCCTCATTTTATACCCCTCTGTCTCTCTACTCATAGAAACATAGAATCATAGAAACATAGAAAAATAGGTGCAGGAGTAGGCCATTCGGCCCTTCGAGCCTGTACCGCCATTCAATATGATCATGGCTGATCATCCAACTCAGTATCCTGTACCTGCCTTCTCTCCATACCCCCGGTCCCTTTAGCCACAAGAGCCACATCCAACTCCCTCTTGAATATAGGCAATGAACTGGCCTCAACGACCTTCTGTGGCAGAGAATTCCAGAGACTCACCACTCTCTATGTAAAGAATGTTTTCCTCATCTTGGTCCTAAAGGAATTCCCCCTTATCCTTAGACTGTGACCCCTTGTTCTGGACTCCCCCAACATCAGGAACAATCTTCCTGCATCTAGCTTGTCCAACCCCTTAAGAATTTTGTACGTTTCTAGAAGATCCCCCCTCAATCTTCTAAATTCCAGTGTTCCCAAAAGGTGGCCAGAAATCACAGCGATACAGGGGAGCGTTTTTTCTAAAAATCAATACATAGTGCAGACAGGAAGCAGTCAAGACGAGACTTTTAATTATATAGATATTATGAGAGCCACAGATAGGGTAAACAGTCTAACCGTTTTCCCCAGGATGGAAAAATGAAAGACTTGTGGACATAGCTGTATGGTGAGAGGGGCAAGTTTTTACACAGAGGGTGGTGAGTGTCTGGAACGAGTTGGCAGAGGTGGTGAGGCTGATGTGATAGTGGCATTTAAGAGACCTTTGGATGGGCACATATAAATATATGGAGGGATGTGGTTAAGTGCCGGCAGATAAGAGTTGGTCTTGGTGTCATGTCCTGCACAGACATTGTGGGCTGAAGGGCCTGTTGCTCTGCTGTACTGTTCTACGTTCCACTATTTGCAGTGTGTGAGCTGATATTTCTATTCACGCAGCCCATAAAACGAGACCAGGGGAAAGGCTTGGTAAAGAGAGTACGGCTACCTATAGCAGCACCTGGCACAACCCAACACAAGTTTCCTTTACACCAGTCTTGGCATTAACTTCATCCAATGCAGAACACATGCTCAATAATCAAATTAGCGGTGGCACAGTGGCGCAGCGGCAGAGTGGTTGCCTCACAGTTCCAGACACCCATATTCGGTCTTGACTATGGGTGCTGTCTGTACGGAGTTTGCATGTTCTTCCTGAGACCCCGTGGGTTTACTCCGGGTGCTCTGGTTTCCTCCCACACTCGAAAGACGTGCAGGTCTGTAGGTTAATTGGCTTCAGTAAAATTTGTAGATTGTCCCTAGCGTGTGCAGGATAGTGCAAGAGCAGGGATCGCTGGCCGGTGCCGACTCGGTGGGCCGTAGGGCCTGTTCCGCGCTGCATCTCCAAACTAAAATCAAGTGCCTGACAGTCACTTTGAAAATGTCCTCACCTACTGCAGTCCAACAAGTGTGACAACCAATTTACACACACATGTTTTAGGAATTGAAGTGGAATAAATCAACAGATATACACTAATAATTAATCGAAGGCAGTTCCTGGCATCAAAAACAGCACAACACAATCGAAGTTCACAAACAGCATCGCAAACAAGATGCCTCTTACTCATAGGAATTACATTTGAACGTTGAAACGATCTTTTCAAGTTCACCTTAAATATTTCACGTTGTTCTCCTTTTGAGAATCCACTGTGTACAATGTGAATTGTTAAAGGTCAAAGACCAGAACAGTGATATAAAAAGTTGTCATTTAAGGTTGGGTGGTTTTAGCTTAGGGCCATCTTACTAGCATCTAAAAATTAATGATGGTTGAAGAACAAATACTACATGATTCATTGTAATTATAAAATAATTGCCGTACAGAATGTGTACAAATATATGATGCATTGGATTTATATCTTTGCCTTACACTGTAAATATTTGCAATGATAAAAGAACACACATTAATTTAAAGATTAAAATTCTGTCAGCGCCACTTCAACCGAAGCCCAGGAATGCTGACAGTAATGATGACTGTGGCCCTTGGTACTAGTGGGATTATAGAGGGGATCGCGGTGATGTGAATGTTAGAATGCCACAAAACTACAGCAAGCACCGGGTTCGAGTCACCTGCCTGCATTTGGCCCATATCCCTCTAAACCTATCCTATCCATGTATCTGTTTCTTAAAAGTTGCAATAGTAACATCTAGCTTTTTTCTCCCCTCACCTTAACCCTATGGCCTCTGGTTCTCAATCCCCTACTCTGGGCAAGAGACTCTATGCATTAACCCTATCTAGTCCTCTCATGATTTTATACACCACTATAAGGTCACCCTTCATCCTCCTGCGCTCCAAGGAATAGAGTCCTTGCCTGCTCAACTTCTCCCTATAGCTCAGGCCCTCCAGTCCTGGCAACATCCTCGTAAATCGTCTCTGCACCCTTTCCACCTTTACAGCATCTTTCCTATAACATGGTGCCCAGAACAGAACACAATATTCTAAATGCGGCCTCACCGACATCTTATATAACTACAACTTGACCTCCCAACTTGCAAGCTGAATACCCTGGCAGATGAAAGCCAATGTGCTGAAAACCTTTATGACACTGGCGCCACTTCCAAGGAATTAGAATTGTAGAGAGAGAAGGGGAGAGGAATACTAAACACTTCTAATAAAGAGCTCCTCAACAACACTTCATATGTTCTGTGTGGAGGTGAACAGTTGGAGGTCTTTAGACTTGAGAGACACAGCATGGAAACAGGCCCTCCGCCCCACCGAGTCCGTGTCAACCAGCGATCAACCCGTACACTAATGCCCCTGTCCCACTTAGGAAACTTGAATGGAAACCTCTGGAGACTTTGCGCCCCACACATACGGTCACAGGGAAAACCTGCAAACTCCGTACTGGCAGCACCCATAGTCAGGATCGAACATGGGTCTCTGGCGTTGGGATTGATGCTCCAAACGCTGCCTGCGGATCGAAGAGCTCGCAGTCTGGGGTAGAGACCATGTTGGGAAGCCCCAAGCCACACGAGGTTCGCCCAGCCTTGACCCGGGGTCCGATCGTCCAGCGCGGCGAATCTGAGATCCCCCCCGCTGCTGGAGCTTGATCGCCCCAATGTGGAGGGTTCGACCGCCGGCTGCGGGAGCCAAGATCACACCGACAACGGAAGGTTCAGGTGCACCGACCGCGGGAGAACAAAGAAGGGAAGAAGATTGAAATTTTTTTGCCTTCCATCACAGTGAGGAATGTGGGGGAGTCACTGTGGTGGATGTTCATGTTAAAAATGTATTTGGGTGTCTTGTTGCTCTTTATTGGTATGACTGTATGGCAAATCAAATTCCTCATATGTTGCAAAACATACTTGGCTAGTAAAGTACTGATATTACTATTATTGAAACATAGAAACATAGAAATTAGGTGCAGGAGTAGGCCATTCGGCCCTTTGAGCCTGCACCGCCATTCAATATGATCATGGCTGATTATCCAACTCGGTATCCCGTACCTGCCTTCTCTCTATACCCTCTGATCCCCTTTGCCACAAGGGCCACATCTACCTCCCTCATAGCCAATGAACTGGCCTCAACTACCCTCTGTGGCAGAGAGTTCCAGAGACTCACCACTCTCTGTGTGAAAAAAGTCTTTCTCATCTCGGTCTTAAAGGATTTCCCCCTTATCCTTAAGCTGTGATCCCTTGTCTTGGACTTCCCCAACATCGGGAACAATCTTCCTGCATCCAGCCTGTCCAACCCCTTAAGAATTTTGTAAGTTTCTATGAGATCCCCTCTCAATCTCCTAAATTCTAGAGAGTATAAACCGAGTCTATCCAGTCTTTCTTCATAAGACAGTCCTGACATCCCAGGAATCAGCCTGGTGAACCTTCTCTGCACTCCCTCTATGGCAATATGAAGTGATGTGGGGATATGGGCCAAATGCAGGCAGGTGTGACTAGTGTAGCTGAGACATGTTGGTCGGAGTGGGCAAGTTGGGCCGAATGTCCTGTTTCCACATTGTATGACTCTATGAATATAGTAATCTCAGGGAAGAAAGAATTTACCTTTTATTAATTAGAAGCCAGCTTGCACACCAGTTTAAGATCTGAGGTGTTTGAAGAAGTTTGCTGAAGGGTAATGGACCTCGAGCACAAGAAAGGAATTCTAGATAAAAGATTGGCAGGCCATACTAGATTGGCAGCACAGTATTTGCAGAGCTGTGTCCCTGATGCAGTATGAAATCACGGAAATACTACCACAACCAGAGAGCAGTGCTGAACTACCATCTACCACATTGGTGACTATTCTTGACCGGACTTTGCTGGCTTTACCTTGCACTAAACGTTATCCCCTTCTCATGAACTATACGCTGTAAATAGCTCGATTATTATCATGTTTTGTCTTTCGTTTGACTGGTTAGCACGCAACTTTTCACTGTACCTCGGTGCATGTGACAATAAACTAAACTGATAAATAACGCAGGGTACTAGATGGGAATAAATCACTTGTTGCTCACAAGGTCTTTCATAAGGTCATAAGGAATAGGAGTAGAATTATGCCATTCGGCCCATCAAGACTACTACTCCGTTCAATCATGGTTCATCTATCTCTCCCTCCTAACTCCATTCTCCTGTCTTCTCTCCATAACATCTGACACCGGTACTAATCAGGAATCTATCTATCTCTGCCTCAAACATCTATATCATTAAAAGTCTCATCTTGACCACTTCCCGTCTGCGCTGTATATTGATTTCAGAAAAAACGCTACCATATATCGCTATGATTTTTGGCCATCTTACTCACAGTCCTCCTCCACTGAGCTGGCCCCGAGGATCTTTCCGATCGACAAAAAATAAAAAAGTTATGAGTTATTAAAAAACGTTGAGATACTCTCGCCTGTCAATCACCGTGATGAAGATAACCCCCCTTTGTGAGTCTGCAATGTAAATGATTTGTTAGCCCTTAATGACAATGCCATGAGTTGTTTAGCCTGCTGCCCTGCCTGTGCTTAAAACTGCAATGCTTTATTAGGTCCGACTGTGTTTGGAAGGAATAAATGCTTTATTAAGTCCGACTGTGTTCGGTTCAAAAGTCCTGCTCATTTCATGACTTCCGCTTAGTGGACAGGTCGCGCTGATTGCATAATTTCCGGTGAGTGCAGAGGTCACGCTGATTGTGTGATTTCCGGTAAGTGCAGAGGTCACGCTGATGGCGGAAGTGCCACTGACTGCGGAAGCCCCAAAGTGGCGAGGCCGCGCTCAGCCGTGTGAGTATTCAAGAAAGTTTACTGCCATATATATGGTGTGTGAGTGTGAGTGTGCAGTCTCAGTGACTGAGCTGCCAGCCCAATAATCCATTCGGCCCACAATGTCCATACTAGCCCTCTGGAAACCAGTCCTTTCAGTCCACAACACCATGCTAGCGCTCCAAAAAGCACCCCCCCCCCCCCTCCCTCTGGCCAGTAATATTGGAATTGGTGGAGAGGTGGAATATTGCGTTGGGGGACCAGCCCTCCCATGTGAAGCTGGGACCCAACTATGAGGCCATAACTATTTCCTACTGGTGGAAACATCCACTCCACACCCAACTCTTTCCTTTGCCACACGGTAATGGGAAGTGTCACTGGCTAATCACCGAGTGTTCCAGCTGCCGTCAGGGTGAAGATGAAAGACCGATGGCACTTTGCAAGATCTCATTAGATTTATTTGGGAAGACCCGCTGATTTTCGAGAAACAAATTTTCCTTCACTCGCAGGCCTGGTGGGAAACACCATGAGCAGTGGGGGCCTGTTTCCCCAGGGCTGGAAGTGTTAAAGACCAGAGGTCACAGTACGAAATACAAGGGAAAATAATTAAGAAGCGTTGGCTTCATTTTCTTACTGTCACGTCGACTGAGATACAATAAAAAACTTTGCTTTGCATGCTATCCAGGCAAATCATACCGTATATCAGGAAGAGCAAACAAAAAATAAATTGTGCGCAATATAGTGTTGCAGCTACAGAGAAAGTGTGAAGCAAAAAAAGTGCAAGGGCCGCAATGAGTTAGGTTGGAAGATCAGATAATTCATCCCTAGCAAATGAGAGTTCAAGAGTCATTGCTTCATAACAGTGGTAAGAATCATTGGAGACATGTTGAATTGTCCTTGCCTTCTGAAGGGGTGGCACAGTGGCGCAGCGGTAGAGCTGCTGCCTCACAGCGAAAGAGACCCGGGTTCGATCCTGACTATGGGTGCTTTCTGTGTGGTGATTGCATATTCTCCCTGTGATCTGCGTGGGTTTTCTTCGGGTGCTCCGGTTTCTTCCCACACTCCAAAAACGTGCAGGTTTGTTGGTTAATTGGCCTCTGTAAATTGCCCGTAGTGGGATAAAATAGAACCAATGTACGGGTGATTGATGGTCGGCATAAGGGCCTCTTCTCCCTTCTTCCATCAGGCAAGATGTACAGAAGTGTGAAAACGCATACTTCCAGATTCAGGGACAGTTTCTTCCCAGCTGTTATCAGGCAAATGAAACATTCTATCACTAGTTAGAGAGCGGCCCAGCTCTCCCACCTACCTCATTGGAGACCAATGGGCTATTTGTAATCAACTTCATCAGACCTAATCTTGCACTAAATGTTATTCCCTTTATGTGGAGGAAGGAACTGAAGATGCTGGTTTAAACCGAAGATACACATAAAATGCTGGAGTAACTCAATGGAACAGGCAGCATCTCTGGAGAGAAGGAATAGGTGTTTCGGGACGAGACCCTTCTTCAGACTAGTCAAGGGAAAGGAAAACGAGAGATATAGACTGATGTAGGTATAGATTAAATGAATTAAAGATATGCAAAAAAAATAATGCTGATAAAGGAAATAGGCCATTGTTGGCTGTTTGCTAGGTAGGAACGGGAACCTGGTTCCCGTGACTTGGATGGGGGGAGGGATGAAGAGAGAAGGAGTGCAGGGGTTACTTGAAATTAGATAAATCAATATTCATCAATATAAATCATCATTGTGTTCAGATGTGTGAACTTGATTGTCTGCCATATAATTCCATGTAGTATTCAACTGATGCACGGTGGAGCAGCGGTAGAGGTGCTGCCTTACAGCGTTAGAGACCCGGGTTTGACCCTGACTACGGGTGCTTGTACGGAGTTTGTACGTTCTCCCCGTGACCGCGTGGGGTTTCTCTCACATTCCAAAGAAGTGCGGGTTTGTAGGTTGATTGGCATCTGTAAATTGTTCCTCGTGTGTAGGATAGTGCTAATTCACGCTGGGCGGCGCGGACCCGGTGGGCCGAGGCGCCTGTTTTCACGCTGTATCTCTAAAGCAAAAGCTGAAGTGACCGAAGCAAAAAAGTATGGAAGCAAAACAAAAAGCTACCAGATGCTCGAAATCTGAAATGAAATTCAGCAAATGCAGAATAAAATTCAACAGGTCATGCAGCATCTAAGTAAAAAGAAACAGTCAACATTTCAGGCTTGGAATTCTTTGCTAAAAAGTATGTTGTACAGAAGATCAGTTTGGCACACAAGACTTCAGAAGAAAGATCTGTGCAAATAATCACAATCAGTGTGCAATGTTATAGAACGTTAATTCTATCCGTTATATTTGGAGAATCTTTGTCCCAAACCATGCTGGACTTGATTGTTGATGTTGAAATACACATGGAAAGAATTCCTCTTGGTTGCATCTTCCTTAGTTCCTGTGATCATTCACCTTCATTGTGCGCGGTGGCGCAGCGGTAGAGTTGTTGCCTCACTGTGCCAGAGACCGTGTTTGTTCCCCACTACGGGTACTGTCAGTATGGAGTTTGTATGTTCTCCCCATGAGCTGCGGGGGTTTCCTCCAGATGTCTCAGTTTAGTTTATTGTCACGTGTACAAGGTACTGTCAAAAGCTTTTGTTGCCTGCTAACCAGTCAGCAGACAGACAGTACGTGAATAACCGGGTGCTCCGGTTTCTTCCAAAGACGTACAGGTTTGTAGCTTAATTGGCTTTGGTAAAATTGTAAGTTGTCCCTATTGTGTGTAAGATAATGTTAGTGTGTGAGGATCAATCATCAGTGCAGACTTGGTGGCCTGAAGGGCCTGTTTCAGCGCTGTATCTCTAAACAAAACTGGACTACACATATACTAAACATTAGTATTTCATGTGCAGGAAGGAACTGCATATGTTGGTTTAAACCAAAGATAGACACAAAAAGCTGGAGTAACTCAGCGGGACAGGCAGCATCTCTGGAGAGAAGGAATGGGTGACGTTTTGGATCAAGTCCTTTCTTCAGACATCTCTTAAGTCAACTCTGAGCAATCGGGAACCCCACAAGAGATACAGACACTGATGCAGAGTCAGCCCTAACTCTTGGTGGTGCTGTAGCTGGAGTGTGCAGTCTCCAGCCTACACACCTTGACTCGCCAAGCTTGCTCAACCCAATGTCCCACCTGACTGCATCCAACCACCAATGCTGCTGAGAAGAGAAAGGTAAGAACCAAACCAAAAAAAAGGAATTAATCTCATTGAATTGACCTGCATATCTTTAATAGCCCTTGTCTTAAACCAGGTGAAACAGTGGCCTTCTGAATAACCCAAGTCAGAGTCAGGGGAAAGGGAAACAAGAGATACAGACACTGATGCAGAGAGATATAGAACAAATGAATTGTTAAAGAAGGAACTGCAGATGCTGGAGAATCGAGGGTTACACAAAAAGCTGGAGAAACTCAGCGGGTGCAGCAGCATCTAAGGAGCGAAGGAGATAGGCGATGTTTCGGGTCGAGACCCTTCTTCAGACCGGTCAGGGATCAGGGAAACGAGAGATATAAACAGTGATGTGAAAGATATGCAAAAAAGTATTGGTGATAAAGGAAGCAGGCCATTGTAAGCTGTTTGTGGTGTGAAAATGAGAAGCTAGTGCGACTGGGGGGGGGGGGAGATGGAGAAGGAATGTCAGGGGGAGTTGAAGTGCTGAGCCACCGGGAGGTCGGGTTGGTTATTGCGGTCAGGTGAATTAAGTTCATCTTGCAGGAGCAGAATTAGGCCATTCAGCCCATCAAGTCTACTCAGCCATTCAATCATGGCTGATCTATCTTCCCCTCTCAACCCATTCTCCTGCCTTCTTCCCACAACCCCTGACTTGATTACTAACCCCTTAGTAATCAAGAATCTGTAAATCTATACCTTAAACATACCCAATGACTTGGCCTCCACAACCGTCTGTGGCAATGAGTTCCACAGATTCACCATCCTCTGACTAAATTGGAGGAACAACACCTCATATTCCGCTTGGGCAGCTGACTACCCTCATTATGAATATCGATTTCTCTACCTTCAAGTAACCCTCCCCCACCCATGTTGCACCAGCTTCAAAGCTCGGACCGCAATAACCAACCCGACCTCCCGGTGGCTCAGCACTTCAACTCCCCCTCCCACTCCGTATCCGACCTCTCGGTCCTGGGCCTCCTCCACGGCCAGAGTGATCAACACCGCAAGTTGGAGGAACAGCACCTCATATTCCGCTTGGGGAGTCTGCATCCTCTGGGCTTAAACATTGAATTTTCTTCATTCTGTTAACCCAGACTGCCTCCCCCTCCCCACCTCTCCCTCAGCCCTCTGGCCCTGACATTCCTTCTCCATCTCTCCCCCCCCCCCCCCCCCCCCCCCCCCCCCCCCCCCCCCCCCCCCCCCGTCGCACTAGCTTCTCATTTTCACACCACAAACAGCTTACAATGGCCTGCTTCCTTCCTTTATCACCAATACTTTTTTGCATATCTTTCACTCATTGTTCCTTATCTCTCCACATCACTGTTTATATCTCTCGTTTCCCTGATCCCTGACCAGTCTGAAGAAGGGTCTCGACCCGAAACGTCGCCTATCTCCTTCGCTCCTTAGATGCTGCTGCACCCGCTGAGTTTCTCCAGCTTTTTGTGTAACCCTAGAACAAATGAATGAAAGATATGCAAAAGAGTAACAATGATAATGGAAACAGGCCATTGTTAGCTGTGTGCTCGGTGAGAAAGAGTACAAACAATGAGACTCAACAAGACCTCTTTGAAGCTGGTACAACCTGGGTGGAGGAGGGATAGATAGAGAGAGAGAGAGAGAGAGAGAGAGGGGATGCTTGAAGTAACTCCATCCCTCCACCATAAACTATCCCCTTTGGCCCAGCACCGCTCCCCTCATTCCCACCACTCATGAGACCTTCACCTTACTCCTCACTCATTCCCCAGCATCCAACCTTCATGCTATGATTTCCACCCTAAACCTCCCCTACCCCCACTCCCAACACCCTGCCCTTTCAGCCATCCCAGCCCCGATACAGGCCTATTATCTGAACTGCCCCAGCTTTAGCCCATTAACAAGTCATGCCCCCCTTACCACCTGTGCCCTTCCCCCAGAGCACAGGCAGGGTTACGGATACCAAAGACAGACACAAGTGCTGGAGTAACTCAGCGGGTCAGGCAGCATCTCTGGAGACATTGCAACGCTGTATGGCCAAGTAGTCCTTCAATCTCCAGCAGTCTGAAGAAGGGTCTCCACCAAAGACGTCACCCATTCCTTCTCTCCAGAGATGCTGCCTTTTGTGTCTATCTAAGGAGTTGTTCAGGTGCCCTTTACTGTGTTCTCCCAGTCACTATATCAATATTCCTCATATTCCGGGTCAATATTGCTGGCTTGAAGGGCCGAATGGCCCACTCCTGAACCTATTGAATATTGACAGCGTGGGTCTTCGTCGGGATCTCTGGTTACCTCCCATACTGTAAAGACATACAGGTTTGTAGGCTAATTGGCTTGGTAAATTGTCAATTGTCAATTGTCCCTAGTGTGTAGAATGAAACTCGTGTACAGGGATCACTGGTCAGCATGGATCTCGATGGGCCAAAGGACCTGTTTCCGCGCTGTACCGCTAAATTTGCTTAGGTGTGACTTTCCGAAGAATTTGATCCCATGTGACTGTGATTTATTTTCTGTATGGTAATCAACTTTTAAATTGGACGCTGGCATTGAGTTTTTTATTTCAGAAATTTATCTATGCGTGCGGTTAGCACGAGCAAATTAAATGGTCTATTTTTTATGCAGATCGGGTCAGGGTGTTTGGTTGTGGATGGTAACTGTATCATTGTTTTATACTGCAGTGCAGTTCGCACTCGCGGACTCACCTTGGCTTGTGGGGGACCATAACCGGTCCTGGACTCCAGGGAGCTTTACTAACTAATAATAAAGGCGGCACGGTGGCGCAGCAGCAGAGTTGCTGCCTTACAGCGTTTACAGCACCAGAGACCCTGGTTCGATCCTGACTACAGGTACTTGCCTGTATGGAATCTGTACGCTCTCCCCATGATCACGTGGGGTTTCTCCGAGATCTTCGGTTTCCTCCCACACACCACTCTCCAAAGACGTACAGGTTCGCAGGTTAATTGGCTTGGTATAAATGTATAATTTGTTCCTGGTGTAGAATAATGTTAATGTAAGGGGATCGCTGGTGGGCGTGGACTCGGTGGGCCGAAGGGCCTGTTTCCGCGCTGTATATCTGAACTAAACTAAACTAAATTTGGCGGCCAAGGTGGTAGTGTGCAGAAGGGTTCCAACCTGAATTTCACCTATTCCTTTTCTCTAGAGATGTTGCTTGACCCAAGCCTTTTGTGCCTATCTATGGTGTAAACAAGCATTTGCAGTTCCTTCCTTCACAGCAAGAAAAGCAGCACCAGGCGTCTCTCTGCTCTCGTCACACCACACAAGGGCAGTACACACCGGGTTCCATCCCAACCTTAGATGCTGCCTGTGGGTGGCGTTTGTACGTTTTCCCTGTGACCGGGTGGGTTTCCTCCGGGTCCTCGAGTTTCCTCAAGCTTTGCGGAAACAGGCCTTTGGGCTGACCGAGTCTTGTGTCGACTAGCGATCGCCCCGTACATTAGCACCAACCTGCACACTAGGGACAGTTTATAATTTACAGAGGCCAATTAACTTACAAACCTGCACGTCTTTGTGATGTAGGTGGAAACCGGAGCACCTGGAGAGAACCCACGCGGTCACAGGGAGAACGTACAAACTCTGCACAGGCAACACATTTTAAAACATTTTAAAAAACATTTAAAAAGCATTTGTACAGGTACGACATCAGATTAATGCTCTCGAGCCACAGTTATCTATGTACCTGTCCAAATAGTTTTTAGATCAAAGTCAAGTCAAAAGAGTTTATTGTCATGTGTCAGGACAATGAAAATCTTTCTTTGCATAGCACAACAGAACATAGAAGGCATTGACTACGATTATATACGTAAATACACCCATGACTTAATAATGTTGTTGTGTTGTGATAGTACCTGCCTCGCTACCTCCTCCAGCAGCTCATTCCATATAACCTATCACCTTCTGTGTATAAAATGTTGCACCTCAGATTCTTATTAAATCCCCCCCCTCGCCCCCCACTTTCAACCTATGGTTCTTGATTCCCCTACTCTGGGTAAAAACCTTGGTGCGTCTGCCCGATCTATTACTCTCAGGATTTTGTACACCTCTATAAGCTCCCCTCACCCGCATGTGCTCCAAGGAATAAAGTCCTTGCTTGCTCAGCCTCTCCGTCTGGCTCAGACCCTCGAGTCATAAATCTTCTCTGCACCTTAGTTTGTCACCAGCCTCGTAGATCCTTTCCCCTCCCGTTCTCCTTTGCATCTCCATTCTTTCTTTTTCCCTTACCTATTCCTCCCTAACGGAGGAAAATTCCTCGTCTTTCAGGTCCCATTCCCTGCTGAGGATCCTGTCTCTTTCAGTGTGACCTGCACCTCGGGAGCCTTTTGGAAACCACTTATCCTGAAGTTGTCTTTAGGTGGCAATGCCTGGCTGAAAAGCAGTCCTAAAGGACAGATCAAACCCGTCACAGGCCTAGAGTCTGAAGCAAATAATTTATTAACCAGAAGATTTGCCTTTGACATGCTGAAAATGGACATGTACAGGAATAGTGGCACAGCAGTAGAGTTGCTGCCTTACAGCACCAGAGACTCGAGTTCGATTCTACACAATACAATACAATACAATACCGTTTATTGTCATTTGAACCTCATTGAGGTTTAAACAAAATTTAGTTTCTGCAGTTATACAAACAAGAAAAGAACCAAGACACAACCCAATTTACATAGACATCCATCACAGTGAATCTCCTCCTCACTGTGATGGAAGGCAAAGTCGTATCTCTCCCCTGCACTCCCCATTCTCCTCCCGATGTCAGAGTCAAAGCTCCCGGCGGGCGGTGGTAAATAAGTCCCGCAGCCATTAAGGCCGCGCCGGGCGATGCAAGGCCACGCTCCGGGTCTTGATGTTAGAGCCCCTGGCAGGCGCTAGCAAGTCCCGCGGCCATTAAAGCCGCGCCGGGCGATGTAAGGCCCCGCTCTAGGTCGTCTTCAACCCCGCAACTCGAGCTCCAAAAAGCGGACTCCCACCAGAGACCCGCAAGCCCCTGGTGTTACCGTCCACCGGCCTGCAGCTGACTACGATCCTGGTGCTGTCTGTACGAAGAGTCTCAACCCGAAACGTCGCCTATCTCCTTCGCTCCTTAGATGCTGCTGCACCCGCTGAGTTTCTCCAGCTTTTTGTGTAACCCAGCATAGAACTAGTGATCGCTGGCCGGCGCGGGCTTGGTGGGCCCCAGGACCTGTTTCCACGCTGTGTTTCTAAAGTCCAAAGACAGATAAAACCCTTCATTGGCCTAAAGTGTGAAGCAAATAATGTCAGAAGATTTGAGGTTGACATACAAAATGTGGACAAGCAAGAGGAAAGAATGATGAACTGGTGGTAGCAGCCTGAAGCATATGATGATGCTGCTGTAAGCAAGATTTTTCATTGCTAATGTACCTCGCTACATACTTGTGCATAAGGCTTGACTTGAGAAATATAGTTTGATTGAAGTATTGAGCAACAGGAATTGGTTTGGCCTTGCTGAGAGGAATGCGTGTGTCTGTGAAAGATGGGTGGGAGGAAGAGAGTCAAAGGACCTTCTGAAGAATGGGAGATCTGAAGAGAGAAGGCCACGGGGCTTGCAGCTTGGAGACGAGAGAGTTCAGCCAGAGTTTGACCTTGAACAATCCCTCTGCACCAACAGGATGCCTTTGAGGAGTTGCCTTAAAGGGTTCGACCAGCTGAAGCGGCAAGCATTCCATGTGCAACATCACAGGGGAGGTGGTATGAATAAATGAACACAACCACGGAGAACTGAGTGCATTGCTAACTGACAGCAGAGAAAGGCAAACAAAATGTGTAGATGCTGGTTTGCACCAAAGATAGACACAAAGTGCTAGAGCAACTCAGTGGGTCAGGCAGCATCTCTGGAGAAAAAGGATAGGTGAAGTTTCGGGTCGAGACCCTTCAAACAAGGGCTCACAGAGTCTAAAGATTGGTGCGAAGAAGGGTCCTGACTCAAAAGGACAGGTAACTGTTTGGGTCGAGACCCTTCTTCAGCCTCAGTCTTCTTCAGTCTCAACCAGAAACATCACCTATTCCCTTTTTCCAGAGATGCTGTCTGACCCACTGAGTTACTCCAGCTTTTTGTGTCTGTCTTCAGGATAGGTGAGCATGTGACTTCCTTCAGTTGCTGCTGTCAAACAAGTTGGACAGTAGAAGTCAGAAAATATTTGTTACACATGGAGGTGTGATGGCTGGAATAGATTAAGTGCATTCCATAACATAGAGGTAGTGTGAACCGATGGTCACCGTTGACTTGGTCGATTCCACCCAATGAATTGAGTCCAACCATGCCACGGCTGGAATTATATGAATTTCATTTACCATAATCCGTCAGCCCACCGAGTCCGCGCCGACCAGCGATCCCCGTACTATCACTATCCTCCACACACCAGGGACAATTTACAATTTTTACCAAAGCCAATTAACCTACATACCTCCACTTCTTTGGAGTGTGGGAGGAAACCGGAGCACCCGGAGAAAATGGCCCAAATGCGGGCAGGTGGGACTAGTGTAGATTAGGCGTGTTGGCCGGCATGGGCATGTTGGGCTGAAGGGCCTGTGTCCTGGCTGCATTACTCTATTTGTATCTACAGTGCGAAAGTCAGTGGAAGAGTTCGGAAGTTTACTTTAGACTTTGGAGATACAGCGTGGAAACAATCGCTTTGGCCCACCGAGTCCGTGCCGAGCAGCGACCACCCCATACACTAACACTATCCTGCACACTAGGGACAATTTACAGGAGCTAATTAATCTACAAACCTGCACGTCTTTGGAGTGTGGGAGGAAACCCGAGCACCCGCAGGAAACCCACGCGGTCACAGGGAGAATGTACGAACTCCGTACAGACTGCATCCGTAGTCAGGATCAAACCTGGATCTCCGGTGCTGTGAGGCAGTAACTCTACCACTGCCACCCTAGTGTAGACGGGCAAACCGATTGACGTGGACACAGTGGGCTGAAAATTCTGAATTTAATTGAAAGATACAACACGGAAACAGGCCCTCACACCTGCTGTCCACGCCGACCATCGATCACCTGTTCACTAGTTCATGTTATTCCACTTTATCATCCACTCCCCACACATTACAGAGCTATTTACAGAAGCCGATTAACCTGCAAACCCGCATGTCTTTGGTATGTGGGAAGAAACCGGAGTACCCGGAGGAAACCCATGTGGTCACAGGGAGAACATGCAAACTCCACAGGCAAACGGCATCCGAGGTCAGGATCAAACCCAGGTGTCTGGCGCTGTTAGGCAACTACTCTACCAGCTTAGTTTAGTTAATTGTCACGTGTACCGAGGTACAGTGAAAAGCCTTTTAGTTGCGTGCCATCCAGCCAGTTAGCGAAAATACTATATATGATTATGGTCACGTTGTCCACTGTGTACAGATACAGGATAAAGGTAATGACCTGTAATGCAAGATAAAGGCCAGCAAACTCCAATTATAGATAGTCTGAGGCTCTCCAATGAGGTAGATGAGATGTCAGGACCGCTCTCAAGTTGGTGATAAGATGGTTCAGTTGCCTGAAAACAGCTGGGAAGGAGCTGACCCTGAATTTGGAGGTGTGCGTTTTCACACTTGTGTACCTCGTGTCTGATGGGAGAGGGGAGAAGAGGGAGTGACCGGGTTGCTCTACCTCTCTGGTACTCCTGGTTACGGGCCAAGTCTTTGTTAACCATCGGTGACCTTATGGTCCCAGCACTTTCTCTATGTAGGTCCCAGCACTTTTCTCGTTCTCACATGGCCTCCTCTCAGACGCAAGACATTCACAGATCCATCTGAGACAGAGAGGCCATGCTCTGGAAGTCAAACAATTCTTCCCATTTGCAGGCCTGGAACATACACACGAAGAAAGGCTTCAGGAGTTACACCTTATATTATTTATTTGTTGCCTCCTTTATTTGATAAGAAACAAGCCTTTGAATAAATGACACTGCAGAGTTGAAATATGAATCAAAAGGAGATTAAATATTGATTTATTTTGAGAAGATTGCACTTTTCATTGCCACTGTGGAGGATGTCAATAGATATTTTAAAGGCAGAGATTGACAGATTTTTGATTAGTACGGGTGTCGGGGGTTATGGGGAGAAGGCAGGAGAATGGGGTTGAGAGGGAAAGATAGATCAGCCGCGATTGAATGGTGGAGTAGACTCGAAGGGCTGAATGGCCCAATCCTGCTCCAGGAACATGACCTTGAGAACTCTTGCAAGCGGCTTACAGGAGTGGGATTCAGTTCCGTTCCTCTGGCTGAATCACCCCGTATACACGAGTTCCATCCTACACACACTAGTGGCAATTTTCACAGAAGCCAATTAACCGACAGACCCACACATTTTTAGGCTGTGGGAGGAAACCGGGGCACCCGGAGAAAACCCATGCGGTCATAGGGAGAAGGTACAAACTCCGTACGGACAGCACCCATGGTCAGGATGGAACCCGGGTCTCTGGCGCTTTAAGGCAGCAACTCTACCGCTGCGCCACTGTGCTGGCCTGGTGGTAAAACTTGGCTTGGCCGCCCCCTGGTGTTGGCGAGGGTGTAGGACAGAACTTTCCCCGACGAACTCAATCTGGTCCAGAGAGATTATTATGTTCAGCCCCGCAAATCCCACAGCAACAGGAGGTGCGTGCTTCCGCAGTGTGTTTGCACGATTACTGGCTCCCAGAAGCAGCTGACCTATCACCTACGTTGCATTTAATGGCCATCTAATTGCCTAGGTAACTGTTGCTGCAGCATCCCTCAAGAAACATGTCCCACCGAGGAGGTTGGTCAGAATCCCATCTCCACTTCACTCTGTCCTGCGATTGTGACGGGGCTGCAGTGTGAACCATCCACAGGGCAACCTGGAGCAAGCCACCAAGGCTTCCTTGTCTACACCTGGATGGCAGAGCGGAGCAGTTGGCAGAGCCGCTGCCTCACAGCTCCAGAGACCCGGGTTCGATCCTGGCCTCAGCTGCTGTCTGTGTGGAGTTTGCACGTTCTCCCTGTGATTGCATGAGTTTTCTCTGGGTGCTCCGTTCGAGTTTCTAGGTTGTAGGGCCCATTTCTAAACTGCATCGCTGAACTTATCTGAACTAAACTTAAACTAAGTGTGTGGACAGGAACTGCATGTTCTGGTGTATACTGAAGATAGACACAAAATGCTGGAGTAACTCAGCAGGTCAGGCAGCATCTAGGATGGGGGACATTTCAGGTGGCTGGCTATATGATGGCTTGATTGTAATCATGTATAGTCTTTCCGCTGACATGATAGCACGCAACAAAAAGCTTTTCACTTTACCACAGTACATGCGACAATACTAAACTAATCTAACTACCATATAGATATATATATATATATACGATATATTCTGATGAAGGGTCCTAACCCAAAACATCACCTATCCTTTTTCTCCAGAGAAGCTGCCTGACCCGCTGAGTGATTCCAGCACTTTGCGTCAATCTTTGGTGTATATAAGCTTCTGCAGTTCTTTGTTTCTACAACCGAAAAACCTGCACGGTCTTGCAACGTAGGAGGAAGCCGGAGCAACCGGAGAAAACCCACGCCGTCACGGGGAATGCATGCAAACTCCATACAGACAGCACCCGTGGTCAGGATCAAACCCGGGTCTCTGGCGCCGTGAGGCAGCAATCTACAGCTACAGCACTTTCCTCTTGTGCTGTGTTGCAGACTGCTCTTGGTTCCAGACGCCAGCATGCGGGTAAAGCTCCTCTGCATCCGCCCTGCGTGTGCGCCAGGGAACATCAGCGGCAGCAGCACGTTCCCTGCACCGTGACCTGCTTGCTTAAAGATAGTGAAGTCAGGTTTTAAATCATTCTTTATTCCAGCGGGATAAGGCCTGTGTTCAAAGTGCACGGAGAAGCCATGAATGCAGATTCAATGAACACTTTCACTATCAGTGCTGCATTCAGTGATTGCAACCATGCGTGATTGCTGGTGTGCTCCTGCCCACACAATGGCCGGGCATTCACTGCCTGCAGAGCATCAGTCTGGCGGCCTGGTTCAGCCTGTCTTTACACAGGCTTTCCTCTGGGATCGTGGGCTTCTGCATCACCTGAGATGTCAATCTTGTGGACAGTGACACAACACTTAGCAAGCTTCCTCGTAACAATGACCTGCACGGAAAGAATAAACAGAGGCACTGACTTTAGCTACATTATTCGATAGCATTGTGAAAACAAAGGAAAGTCGTTAAAGAGAGGAAAATAGTCAAGGGTCAGTTAAAGATGAATCTTTCATGCTATTTGTGGTCAAATTATAACTCGTTCCTCTCCCACACTAGTTCTCTGAGAAATGTTACTGTCCTCCTGATTAATTTTACTGTTTGTATGCCTCGTTGTCACCTTCCCCTCAGCCAACAATGAACCATTCTATATTTCCTTGACCACCGTCTGCTTTGATCTGTCATTTTCACACCTTACCCTTCTATATCTCTAGTCCCCCCCTCCCCTGACTCACAGTCTGAAGAAGGGCCTCGACCCAAAACGTCACCCATTCCTTCTCTCCAGAGATGCTGCCTGTCGCGCTGAGTTACTCTAGCATTTTGTGTCTATCAAAGATTTACACAATTAGAACTTGACATCCCAACTCCTACATTCAAATCCACGGCCATTGAAGGCAAGCGTGCCAAACGCCATCTTCTGCGCATGTGATCCCACTTTCAGGGAACTATGCACTTTGAGGCGGCACATTGCCAGAGACCCCGGTTCGATCCGGTTCAACCTGTCTTTACATAACCTTTTCTCTGGGATCGTGAGTTTCTGAATCTCCTGAGATATCTGTCTGTACGGAGTTTGTGTGTTCTCCCTGTGATCTTGTGGGTTTTCTCCGAGTGCTCCAGTTTTCACCCACACTCAAGGAACTGAAGAAACTGCCAGTTATTTATCTAAATGGGTATTGGCAAATCTGTTTACTGCTGGCTTATCTAAATGACATTTGATTTGCTTAAAAAAATATTGAAGATTTATTCTTAAAATAGTCTTGTTTGCAACTAGTTTGTGTCAATAGACACAAAATACTGGAGTAATAGCCCTGTCCCACGGTACCAGTTCATTCCAAGAGCTCTCCCGAGTTAAATAAAAATTAAGCTTGTGGTAAGCACGGAGAATGAACGTAGCGGGTACGTCGGAGCCCGGGGATGTCTCTTAGCGGCTCCTAACGCTAACGGCAGGTACTCGGGAAGACTCGCTAACAGCAGGTAAGCACGGGAAGACTCGTGAAGATTTTTCAACATGTTTTCAACATGTTCGAATCAGGGGAAACTCGGGAGAACTCTTGGAATGAACTTGTACCCTGAGACAGGGGTCTAACTCAGCAAGTCAGGCAGCAACTCTGGAGAAAAGGAATAGGCGCCGTTTCAGGTCGAGACCATGATATGTTTATGGTGTTTGTAATATTTTGTGACTCTGGTGTATTGCATGTTGATGACAAAATATTGGGAGCGGTGAAACAATTGAGATGCGGCTCCAGGCTGGTTCTTGGCCTGTTCTTTATTAAGGCATTTCTAGTTCTTATCTCCTTCCACCTCCAATGTTTTTTTAAAATTCCCCCTGAAGGTGGTGAACTACACTAGAACTACATTAAGTTCTCTCCCCCCTCGCCCCCAACCCTAGTAATCCTACTAGTTCCACTGTTCGCATCCCTGTTGTCATCACACCATCCCCAGCCAACAATGGCCCATTGGGTGCTCCACCCTTCCCAAGGTCATCGGTTGCCAGCCCTGCTTTGTTCTGGCCGCCTCCATTTGTCAGTCTGAAGACGGGTCTCAACCCTATTCCCTTTTCTCCAGAGATGCTGCCTGTCCCGCTGGGATCCTCCAGCACTTTGTGTCTGCCCACACCAGGACACGGTTTGTCCGCACCCGTTGACACATGTTTGGAAGTCTACTGGTCATTAATGTGGAGCTCGTGCTTGTCTTGCCTGATGCTCACGTGGGCAGCTTGCAAATGAGATTAGAGGGGGAGGGGAAAGGAATTGGAGCCACTCAACTGTAGAAGTGCCTTGGTGTGCGCGGAGCAGTTAATCCGAGAAACATAAAACACAGTGCAGCAAAAGTACAGTGGCACAGTGGTAAAGTTGCTGCCTCACAGTGTCAGGCCCTGGTCCGATCCTGACTACTGGTTCTGTCTGTACAGAGTTTGTAGGTTCTCCCCGTGACCGCATGGGTCTTCTCCGGGTGCTCCAGTTCCTCCCACGCTCCAAAGACCTGCAGGTTAATTGGCTTCTGTAAATTGCCCCTGCTGTGTAGGATAGAGCCAGTGGATGGGGTGTTCGTTGGTCCTCCCAGATGGAACAAGGGTAGAGTTCCCCTGGTCCTCACCTTTCATCCCCACCAACCTTCACATCCAACACATCACCTCCAGCGTGACCCCACCACTAATCACATCTTCCCATCTCCACCCCTGTCCACCTTCCACAGAGACAGCTCCCTCTGCAACACCTTGGATTGCTCATCCCATCCAAACCACCCCCTCTCCAGGTACCTTCCCCTGCAACTGTAGGAGATGTAGTGCCTGTTCCTGTACCTCCATCCTCGTACCAATTGGGACCCCAGCAGTCCTTCCAGGAAACATAGTGATTCACATGCACCTCCTCTAACCTCATCTACTGTATCCAGAGTTCATAGAAACATAGAAAAATGGAAACATAGACAATAGGTGCAGGAGTAGGCCATTCGGCCCTTCAAGCCAGCACCGCCATTCAATATGATCATGGTCGATCATCCTAAATCAGCACCCCGTTCCTGCCTTCTCCACATTACCCTTGATTCCGTTAGCCCTATGTGCTATATCTAGGGTGAGCTCCCGAAGTGGGCTCCTGTACATCGGCGAGATGAAGTGTAGACTCGGTGACCACTTTACCGAACATACGCTCCGACTGCCAGAGTCTACTGGATCTCCCGGCTGCTAACCCCCTTCCCATTCCAATGCTGGCATTTCTGTCCTGGACCTTCTAGATTGCCAGAGTGAGGACACGCAAACTGGAGGAACAGCACCTGATAATCCACTCGGATAGCTTACAACCTAACGCCATCAACTTTGAATTCTTCA
Organism: Raja brachyura; assembly: GCA_963514005.1. Next base: position 16,991,399 of record OY740785.1, read on the forward strand.
ATCTTAGGTTAATTAAACCTACAAACAACCTCCCTCTTATTTTTTAATATAATAAAAAGGGAACTGCAGATGCCCGTTTATACCAAAGACTGACGCAAAATGCTGGAGTAACTCAGCGGGTCAGGCAGCATCTCTGGAAAAATGGATAGGTGATGCTTGTCAGTCTGAAGAAGGTTCCTGACCCGAAACATCACTTATCCATGTTCTCCAGAGATGCTGCATGACCCACTGAGTTTCTCCAACACTTTATGCTTGTCCCCTCTTATTTTGTCTTTTTTTTCCCTCTTACCAGACCCATTTTGCCCCTGTATATTTTCTTTGTAAATCAGCATCTGCAGTTCATTGTATCTATGTGTCTCATAATGTTATTTATTTCTGTCGGGTCTCCCCTTAGCCCAGTGCTTCAGAGGCCTTTTACAGTTCAAGAGGTCCTTCATAATGGCCCCTTCACGCACCATACACCCGTGCTCCACCACTTTGTCTTATTTTGCTTCTCAAAGCAAGGAAAATATATCATGGGATTTTTTTTTTTGTTGCTTATTTGCATATATAAATAACCATGCAGCTCTTAAACTAGTCATAAATTCTCCTCTCTTATAAGACAAATCAATGAATACGATGAAACTTTATGGAGCATGGTGCAGATTAAATATGTACAGGTGAAGCTGCATCAAAGAGTTACACGCACAGCAAGGCAGCAGCTTCCCTCTGAAGGAAATTAACTGGCCTCACTTTTCCGATGTTTAAATCTCTGCCGCCACCTATGCTCGACAGAGGAGCATGCACTTTTCATAGATGTCGTCTCACAGCGCCAGAGACAACGGGATCTATCCTGACCTCGGCTGCTGTGAGTGCGGAGTTTGCACGTTCTCCCTGTGACCACGTGGGTTTCCTCCTGGTGCTCTCTTCACTGTTACCAGGAATAATTGTGTTCTGATTAAAGTCTTTCACACTCCACAAAGCATTTGGGCTCTACCCCCATTCAACATGCCAACATGGTCGGCTTGGGCAAGGTGGGTTGAAGGGCCTGTTGCCGTTGCTATATGACTCTAACCCCTCACTGCAACGTCAGCAGCTCACTTTGCAAACTATGCCCTCTTCTCCCCTCTCCCATCAGACAAGAGGTAGCAAAGTGTGAAAATGTACACCTCCAGATTCAGGGACAGTTTCTTCCCAGCTGTTATCAGACAAATGAACCATCCCATCACCAACTAGAGAGCGGCCCTGACCTACAATCTACATCATTGGAGACTGTCAGACTTTAATCTTTAATCGGCCTTTAGGGACTTTATGGTAATCTTTACTAGACTTTGTTTTGCACCAACCATCATTCCCCTTTATCCTGTTTCTATGCACTGTGGACGGTGTGGTTGTAATCATATAATGACCTTCCGCTGACGGGCTAGCACGCAACAAAAAGCTCGTCCCTGTACCTCGGTACATGTGACCATCAACTAAACGGAACTAAGTATTTTCTATCGCTACTCCTAGCAACTGGAAATTATGTCTGGATGTCTATGTGAGTTTAATTTGACACAGAGTGGCTCTCAGTGATTTGACTCCCTGCATTTGAAGCTCTTCTCACCACAAAGAAAACCATGAGAATTGTCATGAATTCTGAGACATTTCTGAACCAGTCCTTGAAAGGTTAATACACACACACAAAGTGCTGGAGTAACTCAGCGTGTCAGGCAGCATCTCTGGAGAACATAGGCCAGGTTTCGGGTCGGGGCCTTTCTTTAGAAACATCACCCATCCATGTTCACCAGCGATGCCAGCTGCCCCGTTGAGTTACTCCAGCACTTTGTGTTTATCTTTGGTATAAACCAGCATCTGCAGTTCCTTTTTATTGTGTGGTTTGTGTGGTGCGTTAAGTCATAATTTCCCCTCAGTAAATTATTGGACCCTGAATAGTGTGTTGTAATTCCCTCAACTAATTACTTCAAAATACAAGGTATTAATTTTTCATGCCTCATTTACACCTTAGTGGAAACTGTATGTTACAGTATTTAATAACCACTTCACAAAATGCAGAGTATTCTATATTTCTCGTATTTCCTAATGCCGTGGAAGGAAACTATTCAACCCATCGAGTCTATGCTGACTCTCGGAGCAATTGAACCACCCTCTCACCAACTAGAGTAGTCCTGACCTCCCATCTACCTCATTGAGACCCTCGGACTATCTTTACCATTATACCACAATGGGAGAAAGATTTAATAGGAAGCTGAGGGTTAACCTTTTCACACAAAGAGTGGAATGGAACAAGCTGCCGGAGGAGGTAGTTGAGGCAGGTACTATTATAATGTTTAAAAGACATTTGGACAGGTACATGGGTAGGATAGGTTAGAGGGATATGGGCAGGTGGGACTAGTGTAGATGGGGCATGTTGATCAGCCTAGATGGGGCGTGTTGGTCGGCATGGGCAAGTTGGGCTGAAGGACCTGTTTCCATGCTGTAAGACTGTGTGACTCTATACCATACCCCCACGTACTCCTGTACGGTGTTTGTATGTTCTCTCTGTGACTGCTTAGGTTTTCTCCAGGTGCTCCGGTTTCCTCCCACAATCCAAAGATGTACAGATTTGTAGATTCATTGGCTTTGGTAAAATAATAAATCATCCCTAGTGTGTAGGGTAGTGCGAGTGTACGGGGTGATCAGTGGCCGGCGCGGACTCGGTGACTTGTTTCTGCGCAGTGTCTCTAAAGTCTAAAATGTGAGATGTGCGTTTGAATACTGGAACCCTTTAGAATAGTATCATTCACCCTTGTAAAAACAGTTCTTCGGCTGGCTACCTTTAAATCCGTTGTATGTTTTACAAAATGTGTTAATAATTGATCAGTAGTTCCTTTCAGTTTGGATTATGTTGCAGAAAGGCACACGAGATGGTGGTCTTATTGTGCCATCTGCTGGTATTTATTTTGTGAAGACTTTCATGGAGACTCATGAAAGTGCTGTCTTCACCTGATGTCACCTATGCATGGCACATAAACCTGGGATAAAAGCAGGAGCCCATGTGGCAAGAGGTTTATGTTAAGGATATCTCTTGGACATCGGCGAGCCCAAACATAGACTAGCCGATCGTTTCGCTCAACACCTTCGCTTAGCCTGCCTGAACCTACCTGATTTCTCAGTTGCTAAACACTTTAATTCTCCTTCCCATTCCCACGCTGGCCTTTCTGTCCTAGGCCTCCTCCATTGCCAGAGCTAAACGCAAATTGGAGGCATCTCATATTCCGCTTGGGCAACTTACAGCCCAGTGGTATGAATCTTGATTTCTCCAACTTCAAGTAACCCCTGCATTCCTTCCCCAACCCAAGTAGCAACCAGCTTCTCGTTTTCATCCAACAAAGAGCTACCAAAGGTTTGTTTCATTTATCTTTGTTACTTTTTTGCATATCTTTCATTCATTGTTCTTTATCTCTCTACCGTCTATATCGCTCGTTTCCCTTTCCAATATGTTCAGTCTGAAGAAGGGTCTCGACCTGAAACGCCACCTATTCCTTCTCTCCAGAGATGCTGCCTGACCCGCTGAGTTACTCCAGCATTTTGTGTCAGTCTTCAGTTTATATTAATACACTCTATGGTTCCTGAATGGGAAAATTTGCTGTTCTTACCTGATGTATGTGGCTGATGTATGACTCTAGGTTTTGTCAGTAGAAAACACAAAGTACTGGAGGGACTCAGTGGGTCAGGTAGCATCTGTGGAGGAAATGGACAGGGTGACATTTCAGGTCAGGCCCCTTCTTCAGATTGGAAAATGTGAGACTCTGAGGAAGAGTCCTGGCCAAATATGTCGTCATTCATTCCTGCCACGGGGCGGCACAGTAGCGCAGCGGTAGAGTTGCTGCCTCACAGCGCCATATACTCGGGTTCGATCCTGACCTCGGGTGCTGTCTTTATGGAGTTTGTTGTGGGGGTCTATAGGTTAGTTGGCTTCTGTGAAAAATTGCCCTTAGGGTGTCGGGTAGAACTAGTGTGAATGGGTGATCAATGGTTGGTGTGGGCTGATGTGCCTGTTTCCATGCTGCATCTCTGAACTAAACTAAACTAAACACGGATGAGTTCCTCTTCTCTTGTTCTAAGTCCCCTCAATTTCTTAAACTTTAAATTATGCTTGTAGTTCTGTGACACCCTGGTTTCTGGAATCTCTCCCTGTACTCTAAGCATTGATGTCCAGGAATCATTGTCATACACCTGCACTATATTCTCACCAGATCTAAAGATATGGAGCCTTGAGCAATAATCCATATGTGATCCAACCAGGGACTTGAATAGTTTGAGATTAACTTCTACCCCATTATACTCTGCTCCTCCAACTGTAAGGATTTGCCATCTATTAACCTATCCGCCAAACAAAACCACCCCCCCCCCCCCCCCATCTGTATCCACACATCACTTTGTCCCACCCCCACCTCTCTTCCAGCTTTCACCCACCCTACTAGAAACAGTTTGAAGAACGGTCCCGACCCCAAACTTTGACACAGTTTGGATGAGTGGGAGTGACCTCACTGAGACTTAGAAGGTTCCAAGAGGGCACAACAAGGTTGATATCGATGTGTAGGAACTGCAGATTCTGCTTTAAACTGAAGATAGGCACAGAGTGCTGGAGTAACTCAGCGGGTCAGGCAGCAATCTCTGGAGAACATGGATAGGTGACATTTCGGGTCCAGAAAACTGAAGACGTGTCAAGACTTCCCGACCCGCCAAGCCTCCACCTTTTAGCCTCAAACGCTACAGGAATATCACAGTGTTCAGGTTCGGGTGCATGTGTATTAAGTTCCCTACTGGTCTTTGATTATGTCTTATCACAATTCCATGGACCACACTAGGAGCAGAATAGTCTGAAGAAGGGTCCCAACCTGAAACGTCGCCTATCGACATACTCCAGAGATGCTGCCTGATCCACTGTGTTACACCAGCACATTGTTTCTTTTTTCCACACCAAGGAGCACTCAGTGTGACAAGATAACAGTGTCATACATTTGGATCTTAGCATATTGCTTTGCATAAGGATTTAGGGGTGGCACAGTGGCGCAGCGGTTGAGTTGCTGACTTCATAAGAGATAGGAGTAGAATTAGGCCATTCGCCATTTAATCACGGCTGATCTACCTCTCCTTCCTAACCCCATTCTCCTGCCTTCTCCCCATAACCTCTAACACTGACTTACAGCCCCAGAGACCCAGGGTTCGAATCTGACTACGGGCGCTGTCGGTACAGAGTTTGTACGTTCTTCCCGTGACCGCGTGGGTTTTCTCCGGGTGCTCCGGTTTCCTCCCACACTCCAAAGATGTGCAGGCTTGTAGGTTAATTGGCTTTGGTAAATTGCCCCTAGTGTGTAGGATAGAACAAGTGTACGGGGTGATTGTTGGTCGGGGCAGAGTCAGTGGACGGAAGGCCCTGTTTCTGCACTGTATCTCCAAACTAAACTAAAGTAGAAGAATTATTTTTACAGTGAAAACTCAAAGAGAAAACAGTGGGTGTGAGTTTATACGAGCACCTGGATGTAGGACACATACTAAGTTGGTGAATGTAGTGTGTTTGCTTTAGAGAATCCAAACAGCAATTCAGTTCTTGTCTCGATGATCAATACTGACTTATTGTCATTATGACCAACAGACATTGAGGGGAAAATTCAACTGGTGCGCGATATGGCCGCAACCCAACTGACTTCAAACAAGGACTGACTCGGAATAGGACCGTGGACCAAGGCATCACCTGCAAGGAGATGGTGAGTAGCCCATTGGATGTGTTGATGCAGGTCTTCAGGCCAGACCCAAGGTGTCTTAAGCAACTCCAATGTTGAGCCACCTTGTCGTAGGATCATACAGGACAGAAACAGACCCTCCAGCCCATCCAGCCCGTGCCGTCCATTGGATGATATCATAGAAACATAGACATAGAAACATAGAAAAAAGATGCAGGAGTAGGCCATTTGGCCCTTTGAGCCTGCACCGCCATTCAATATGATCATGGCTGATCATCCAAATCAGTATCCCGTACCTGCCTTCTCTCCATACCCCCCGACCCCTTTAGCCACAAGGGCCACATCTAACTCCCTCTTAAATATAGCCAATCAACTGCCCTCAACTACTTTTACACTATTTACACTAATCCTACGCTAATCCCTATTTATTCTCTTTAATTCCACTACTCACTGGGGGTAATTCACACTGGACAATTGACTTACAAGCCGTTGGGGTGTGAGAAGAAACCAGAGCACAGGAGAAACCCACGCGGTCACAGGGAGAACGAACAAATGCCGCATCGACAGCACCCAAGATCGGGATCGAAGCTGGGTCTCTAGAACTGTGAGGCAGCAGCTCCACCCAATGAGCCACGGTGCCTCCCTAGATCTTAGCCATTGTGCTGCTGCGTTGGGGAGGAGAGCCTGGGCTGGCATTGTAGGGTCAACACTGTTGACTGGATGGTCTTTCCTGATCAGTTAAGGGTTGATGGTTGGGTCACAGTAGATTGGAAATGATGCTCTGCCACCTTGAAGACTAACATGTCATTGAATTAAAGAATGGATGACACGGTGGTGCAGCTGGTAGAGCTGCAGCCTCACAGTGCCAGAGATCTGGGCTCGATCCTGACCCCGGGTGCTGCACGTTCTCCCTCAGACCGAGCGGGTTTCATCTGGGTGCTCCTGTTTCCTCCCACATCCCAAAAACGTGCGGGTTTGTAGGTTAATAAGTGAGTTCGGTATTTCAACTGCGCATGCCCAGGTCATAGGTCACTCGAGATAAACATTCTCAGCAGCTGAGCTGCTGCATGTATACAGACCTGCGTTTCATCCATAGACAGGATCGAACCTGGGTCTCCAGCGCTGAGAGCATTGTTGAATTGCTACTGGACCATCCTCGTCCCCTCCTGAATATCCCATCCGGGGGCGGCCAGAGATGTCTGGGGTGACCCTGGTCTGACGGGACACTGACCCGGAGCAGTGGTGGCCCCAGGCTTACAGCCAGCGTGGAGAAGAAGATGCTGCCTGTCCTGCTGAGTTACTGTAGCGTTTTGTGTCCCTGTTGATGACTGGTGGTCGGCTTTCACAGGTACGGTCTCTCCCCGTCTCCCACTCGCATCTGCCCCCTCTCTCTCGCTCACCCGCTACCTGGCACCCCTGTTCTTCAGATTAAATATATTTTTACACATAAATTATGAATAAAGATGAGAATTTATATACAGTTTATACAGCCAGCGCTTTGTTTGCTTTTTCTTTATCACTAATGACCTTTGACAAATCCCATGATTCCTTGCATTTTTCGGAATACCAAACTTGCTTATTAGCCATCTGTAAATTACCCCTAGTGTGTAGGGAGTGGATGCAAACGTAGGATAACATAAAACTAGTGTGAACGGGTGATCAATGGTCGGCATGGACTCGGTGGGCCGGAGGGGCCTGTTTCAATGTTGTAAGTTTCAATTCAATTGGGCATGGAAGATCAAAACATTAAACTATAGCCTTTTCTGTACAAAGTGAGTGAAATTCCTCCTGACATCTGTCTGATTGCATGTGAAAAGGCGTCGTTCTGTGTAAAAATAACCTCAATTTTAAAATTGGATAACGTCTCCAATGAGGTAGATAGTAGTTCTGGACCGCTCTCTAGTTGTGGTAGGATGGTTATTAGGCGACTAAACCATCCCACCAACAGCTTGAGAGAGGTCCAGAACTACCATCTACCTCAATGGAGACCCTCGGACTATCTTTGATCAGACTTTACTGGCTTTATCTTGCACTAAACGTTATTCACGTTTTGTACACTGCGGACCGCTCGATTGTAATCATGTATTGTCTTCCCGCTGAATGGCTAGCATGCAACAAAAGCTTTTCACTGTACCTTGGTACACGTGACAATACATAAAGTAAACTAAACTATCTAATAGCCTCATTACAAATCATGTACAAAACCCCCACTGCCTCGGCAGCCATTTTGTGAATTGTCTTAAGGACCCCTTGTTTGGTGAGGACTCACTAAAAAGTTGAGAGAGAGAGAGATATCTGTAGGTAACAAAATGCTATTTCACTGGTCTTCCCACAGGTGTAGATATAACAGGGTCGAGCTGTCCTCTATTCAGGAGCTGAAGCAACAGCCATGGCTGACAGATCAGAGGGGATGGAGAAGGCAGAGTCTCCTCCATGATAATTTGAATCTGATCACGTACTTTGTGAATTGGTGTTATTGACCAAATTACCCAGTGATTTCACATCAGTTTGGAATAGGGTGTGGAGACACCTGTGGACTCTGCCTCAGGTGGAGGTAATGCCCATCATTTCTACCATCGTATGTTGACTCCAGAGTAAGATGAATAGATTGTTGGAAATTCATAAAGTTATAAGTGATAGGACCAGCATTAGGCCATTTGGCCCATCAAGTCTACTCCGCCATTCAATCATGGCTGATCTATCTCTCCCTCCTAACCCCATTCTCCGGCCTTCTCCCCATAACCGCTGACACCCGCCAGGCTCAAGTGTTGCATGCCTAAGATAGCAAACTTCATGTGAGGCAAGCCAGGTTTACAGTAAGTTCCCACTTTCAATCACCTTAGCTTCACTTTCCTCTGCCAGACTTTCTATCCTCTAGGGATTCAGGGGGCTTGGGACTCGGAAGAGGTGGAGGAGCTTGCAACCCCTCTCTTTACCCCAGGTATTGCCCCTCTGAGTTTATAGGTACGTACAGCGACATCGATCGTCTCGCCACCATACTTGTGAATGAACCCAAGCTGCATAAATCGTCCATGAGCGCGAGGCATTTGTGTCCCTGCGCTCACCTCTGTAAACTGGTTGACTTACAGATTGTTTTATTTTCTCAGCCTCCTTAGAACTCCCCCTTTCCCAAGAGATCCTTGACGTGAGAAGAGAGAGCGCTCAGAGTCAGTGAAGGTATGTTGCTCTTTGCTTTCACACACACATGTTGTTGTTATTGTGAAGATAGACAAAATACTGGAGTACTCAGCAGGTCAGGCAGCATCTCTGGAGGAAAGGGATAGGTGACGTTTCGAGGGTCAAGACCCTTTTTTAGACTGTTATTTGTATTACAATAGTGTTGTTATTGTGCTACTGGTGAACCTAGTGATAATATTAATGCCATTGTGCAGAAAGTTTATTTTATGTGTGATTCGAAGCATTATTAGATTCATGCCGTGACAAGAGTGGAAGACAGGTGAAGATTCAACATTGCCATGAAAGGCGTTTTTTATTGGTGCAAAGCATGACAAACAAAACACAACATTAGTCAAGTGATGGGATAACAGTAGGAGTGATATCTGGCCAAGGGTTGGTGTTCGCTTGCTTTCTTTTAGCCCTTTGGAGGTAGCAATTAGTTTGAAAGGGCGTGAGACTCATTATCACCCTCCACCGCGGTGCAAGTATGCTTCCACGATCAGCAAAAGAGATGCATTCACAGCATCTGTCTTGACAAGCTACGTCCCTCTGTAAACAGCCAGGGTATCGTTCACTGATGGGCACCAAAGTGGAGATTTGCAACTCCTTGGCCATGGCAGGGAAGCTGGATATGGTTGGGTCAATGAGTGACTTTGTCAACACTCATCGGCAACATTAGCTAGGAGGGCCAACACTGAAACCCCCTTCAGTGTCAAAACCCATCACTAACACACATCGCCAGTAGGACCAGCACTGAAAATCCCCGTGTGTCAACATTCATTGCCAGCGTTCACCAGAAGTGCCGGCACTGACGTGACTTGACAAGTTACATATTAGCACCATTTAAAGGGGAAATGCAGGGGGGCAGCCTAAGAGGGACTTTCAGGTTCTACATTAAGCTTCACATTGTAATAGTTCACTGCAGTTCAAGCTAAGTTTACAGTAAGTTACCACTTCCAAACTCATCCTCGCCTCACTTTCTTCTGCCGGACTTTGTCCCCTTTGGAGCTTCAGCGGGCTTGGGACTGGCAGGAGCAGGGGGTGGAGGAACTACCACCCCTCTCTTCACCTCGGGTATTGCCTCGCCATGTTTGTACACACTTACGGTGACATCGATGGTCTCGCCACCAAACTTGTTCCTGACATTAATGCCATATTTGCCCGAATCGTCCGTGGTGACGCCTTTGATGGTGAGGGAAGCAAACTTGCCCTGCTCCAGCGTGGCACAGTGGTGGTCGTTCAATTCCAGGTCCTTGTCGTTCTTCAGCCAGGTCACCTCGGGGGTCGGGTCTCCGAACACAGTGGAGGTGAGGCTCAGAGTCTGCAGCACACAAGTGAGTTAAAAACCTCATCCACCCCTCGCACCGCTTACCGTCGTAGAGTTATACAGCGCGGAAACAGGCCCTGTGCCCACCAGGTTAACTTACAGAATAATGAAAGGCATAGATATGGGGTGGATGTGGAAAGGATGTTTCCACTGGTGGGAGAGGTTGGGACCAGAGGTCGTAGCCTCAGAATTAAAGGGTGCTCTTTTAGAAAGGAGGAACTTCTTTAGTCACAGGGTAGTTAATCTGTGGAGGTCAAGTCAGTGGATATTTTTAAGGGAGAAATAAACAGATTCTTGATTAGAACGGGCGTCAATAGTTTTGGCAAGAAGGCAGGGATCAGCCATAATTGAATGGCAGAGTGGGCCAAATGGTCTATAATGTAAACTTGTGACCAGCAATCACCCCGTACATTAGTTCCATCCCACCCATTTTACAGGGACAATTGACAGAATGGTACAAACCTGCATGTGGGGGGGAAAGCCGGAGCACCCGGAGAAAACCAACACGGTCACAGGGAGAACGTACAAACTCCGTGTAGTCAGGATCAAACAGGGGTCTCTGGCGCTGTAAGGCAACAACTCTACCACTCCGCTGCCCTTCATCTTAGCCTTGTCTATTGTCTGTACGGAGATTGAACGTTCTCCCTGTTTTCTCCGAGTGCTCCGGTTTCCTCCCACACTCCAAAGACGTGCGGGTTTAGAGAAACCGCACAGAAACAGGCCCTTCGGCCCACCAAGTCCGCGCCGACCAGCGATCCCCGCACATGAACAGTATCTGACACCCACTAGGAACCATTTTTACATTTACCAAGCCAATTACCCTACAAATCTGGACGTCTTTGGAGTGTGGGAGGAAACCAATGATCGCGGGGAAAACATACAAACTCCGTACAGACAGCACCTGTAGTTGCGTTCGAACACAGGTCTCTGGCGCTACATTCGCTGTAAGGCAGCAACTCTACCGCTGCGCCACCGTGACCGCCCTAAAGGGTTGGTAGGTTAATTGGGTTTCGTAAATTGCCCCCAGTGGGCAGGAAGCAAAAATGGGCTAACATAGAACTAGTGATTGTTCTTCAGCGCACACTCGGTGGGCTGAAGGGCCCATTTCCATACAGTATCTCTAAAACTAAAGGTTGACGTTTTAACTCAAATAATCCACTGATTAATGTACAGATTGTTCTGTGTAAAGGAAGGAGGTTGAAACAATCCGAGAGTCTATTTCAAGAATGACTGATCCAATCTACCTTTTACATGCTACAGGATCACAACGTTACAAGGGGTGAGAACTGTGGTGTTGTGAGGAACACAGGAGACCCCCCCCCCCACTGAGGTACCGCAGGAACTCAGAGAGCCAGGCAGCACCTGTGGAGGGAGGGAAGAGGTTCTTCAAAGTAGCCCTACTTTTGAGGTAGATTTTGCAGTGGAGCAGTAAAATGGAGACACGTGCAGTAGTCGCTCTTGTCCTCATTTGGTTGAAGGGATGCCATTTCAGAGGTGTCTGGATAGCATGAAGGATGGGGAAGTGTGAAATGCTTCTTGTACCGTTTATTAGTTTAGAGATACACTGTGGAAACAGGCCCACCAGGACCACCGGTTTAAACTAGTTCTACCCTACACACTCGGGACAATTTACAGAAGCTAATTAACCTACAAACCTGCACGTCTTTGGAGTGCGGGAGGAAACCGGAGCACTGGGAGAACGTACAAACACAACCTGAGTTCAGGATCGAACTCAGGTCCTTGGCGCTGTAAGGCAGCATCTCTACCGCTGCACCACTGGTGAGCTCGGGCCTGGTGAATGCCACCCCCCCCTTTATCTTACCTTTCCTTCCATAATAGTGACCACATCAGGCAATCCTCCTAACACTTTACCACGATCTAGAGAGAGAGAGAGTCGATATTAATTCAAGGCATCAATTTAGACCCTGTGTGCTTTTGTGTTACATCCATACAATAAATCGCAAGATTCGAACACTTACTCTTTTCAGCAAAAGCAGCAGCTCTGTAAAAGACAATCAGAAAATAGAATTTAGTGCAGTGTCAGGCTCAAAACTCATCACTTAATATTCCCCTGTGCCGTAAAATTGTAGGGCTATTCAATGAAATATTTATAGGACATTGAAACTTACTTGAGTCTCTGGAATTCATTATATGCCTCGGTATAAGCTGCAACATAAATCAAAGAGAGATCTTAGCAAGTAAATCAAAGAGAGATCTTAGCAAGCATCAAACAATGCACAGATTACTATCCACCAGGTATTTATGTCTGTGTAGGAAATAACTGAAGATGCTGGTTTACACCAAAGATAGACACAAAATGCTGGAGTAACTCAGCAGGACATTTCAATTATGTATAATTAACAATGACTTTTGGATGCCATTACTTCAGGCTTTCTCCCTCAATCAACTCCATATTTCCTGTCCTTCCCTGTCACACTCCCCTTCACTTGCACCACAATTCTCAACTTTTCTATCCTCCAAACTTTATCTTTTCAGGCTCGCACCTATCTTGGCCTTTGTCCAACCATCTGCCTATCAGAAGAAAAGCACACGCCTGTGTTAACCTCCGACTGGCCATGCTCTGTCTTGCCCCTCCACTCTTCAGGTTTCTTTCCCCGTCCCCTACATCCTTTCCTCTGGCTTCACAATTCACAACTGCTCAATCCTGTCCCCCACTTTACATCGCTGCCTCTCAGCCAATCAAAACCCCCCTCACCTATGTCATGGTCATAAGTGATAGCAGCAGAATTAGGCCATCAAGTCTACCTCTGCCATTCAATCATGGCTGATCAATCTCTCCCCCTAACCCCTGACTAACCCATGTCCTCTGGTTCTCGATTCCCCTAGTTTGGGTAAAAGAATGTATGCGTTAACTTGTTTAAGAAGGAACTGCAGAAGCTGGAAAATCGAAGGTAGACAAAAATGCTGGAGAAACTCAGCGGGTGAGGCAGCATCTATGGAGCGAAGGCTATGTTTCTCCAACATTTTTGTCTACTATATGCATTAACAATCTATTTCTCTTACGATTTTGTACACCTCTGTAAGATCACCCCTCATCCTCCTGCGCTCCAAGGAATAGAATCCCAGCCTCTCCCTATAGCCCAGGCCCTCGAGTCCCCGGCAACATCCTATTAAATCTTCCCGAACTTGGTCTCAAGAAGGATCTCAACCTAAAACTTCTCTCATTCCTCCTCTCCAGTGCCTGTCCTGCTGAGTTGTTCTGGCATTTTGTGTCCATCTCATCACCCTTTCGAGATTGACAACATTTTTCCTGTAACGGGAGGGGGGGAACCAAAACGGAACACAACACTCTAAACGTGACCTCACCAACGTCTTATATAACTAGAACATGACATCCCAACCTCTATGCACTGACCTATGAACATTTTGGATTTCATAAACTGACCCCATCCATTTTCTGCAAGCCCCTACAACTCGTACAATGCACCAGCACAGAGGTGAACATGCTGCACAGAGTGGACAAGTCTTCAGTGAGAGCAAAGATAGATACAAAATGCCGGAGTAACTCAATGGGACAGGCAGCATCTATGAAGAGAAGGAATTGGTGACGTTTGAGGTCTGAAGAATTGTCTTGACAAGAAACGTCAACATTCCTTCTCTCCAGAGATGCTGCCTGTCCCGCTGAGTCACTCAAGCATTTTGTGTCTATCGTCGGTTTCAACCAGCATCTGCAGTTCCTCCCCACAATAGAAGAAATGGGTGACGTTTCGGGTCGAGACCTTTCTTCAGACCCGAAACATCACTCATTCCTTCTATCCAGAGATGCTGCCTGTCCCTGTCCCGCTGAGTTATTCCAGCATCTGCAGCTCCTCCCTACAGTCTTGAGTGAGAGCGCTGCATTTACAATGAGAGCCTTACCCTCTCCTGAAAGATCCAGGTTCCGCTTGTAGCCCGTCTTGCCGTCAAAAATCTCCATCGTGTACTTCCCCTTGTCTTTTTCCGTCGGTTCGCAGATCTGCATCCAAACCATGTCTTTGCTTCCACCGATTCTCATCTTCTCAGATGAGGCAATCTTGGCATCTCTATAAGCACAAACAGCAACAAAGTCGTAGAGTTATAATGCACGGGAATGTTGCTCAATATCCACCATGATGTCTCTCTCTGCACTAATCCCATCTCCCTGCTGTATACCCACACTCTGCGTGCTGAGCCCCCTGCTCTACACCATCTACACACATGACTGCACCTCCGCGCACCACAGCAACACCATTGTCAAATTTGCGGATGACACTACTGTGGTGGGGCTCATCTCCGGGGGAGACAAGTACGCCTATCGGGATGAGGTGGAGCAGCTGACAGTGTGGTGTGGAGAAAATAACCTGCTCCTGAACACCTTAAAGATAATAATAGACTTCAGGAAGAACAAAACGGACATGGTACCACTAATCATCAGAGGGGAAGGGTGGAGAGGGTGGCGGATTTCCGCTTCCTGGGAATCCATATTGAGGAGGACTTGATGTGGAGTGTGAACACCTCTGCGCTGCTGAAAAAGGTCCAGCAGAGACTGCACTTCCTGAGGGTGCACATCACACAGAGACTGCTGCTGTCCTTTTATCAGTGCTCCATTGAGAGCATCCTAACATACTGTGTATGCGTGTGGTACACTAGCTGCACAGCAGCTCAGAGGAAAGCGCTCCAGAGGGCCATTGACAACGCCCAGAGGATTGTCGGCTGCCCTCTCCTTACCTTGGAGGACTTACACAGTTCACGCTGCATCGGAAAATCCCAAAATATTATAAAGGACATTTCCCACCCCGGACACTCCCTGTTTGAACTGTTGCCGTCAGGCAGACGGTACAGATCTACAAGGACAAACAGACTTAAAAACAGTTTTTACCCCACTGCTATAAAGGCACTAAATGTAGCCGCCAAGGAATGCGGGGACCAAGGGACTGTGGTTGGTACACTGTGAAATCGACAGAAGGATGTAGGGTTGGGTGTTTATGCGTGCTGTTTTTATATTTCATATTTATTTTAGTTGTTTATCTTTTTTAATATTTTACCTTGCATGTATCGTTAACTTTCATGGTTTGAATGTTGCACTGACTGGCTGACATTTTTAAATTTTGTTGTACATGGTTCATGTTGCAATGACAATAAAGAAACTATTCTACTATTCTATTCCCTATCCCAAGTACCTGTCCAGTTTAGTTTATAGATACAATGCAGAAACAGGCCCTTCAGCCCACAAAGTCCATGCCGTTCAGCGATCCCTTACAATTTTACCAAAACCAATTAACCTACAAACTTGTACATCTTTGGAGTGTGGGAGGAAACCAGAGAAAACCTACACGGTCATAGTGAGAACGTACAAACTCTGTACAGACAGCACCCGTATTCAGGATCGAACCCATGTCCCTGGCACTATGAGGCAGCAACTCTACTGCTGCACCACCGTGCCGCTCAAAATACTTGGCTTCTCCCTCATCTCACAGCAGCTGAGGGACGTACCACGCAGCAGGCTCCCATTAAAGCCCCTTTTAACAGTGCGGGGATTCAAGAATTATAACATGCATGTATTCCAATCTACACATACTTGTGATACCAGAACACCTTCATATCCTCCATGTAGTACTTCAGGCAGGCCTGAAGTCTTATTCCTTCTGGAGTGCACTTTATCTTCAGATCAGAGGCAGATAGTCCTAAAAGTTAACACATCATCAATCAATGCACACACATACTGGTTTGACAAAGCATTTCACAATTTCCTCTGTTTAAGGGGAATTTAATGCCAGGTTAAAAATCCAATTGAAATTTTATAGTGTGCAACTCAGACACAGCGGGTCTGGCAGCATCTCTGGAGAGTATGGATGGGTGGCGTTTCAGGTCGAAACTTGACTGAGGAAGGATCTCGTCCCAAAACGTCACCTATCCATGTTCTCCAGAGATGCTGCCTGACCTGCTGAGTTACTCCAGCACTGGTGTTAATTTATGTATTAAGCAGCAACTGCATGTGTTTGCTTCTGCCCCATGTTGAATTATTTGGGAGCCCTGCGTCATCTTTCTTCTTTCAGTTCATTGCTGCTGGCGGACTGTGATATAGGCAACACACCTGGTAGAGCTGCTGCCTCACAGCGACAGAGACCCGGGTTCAATTCTGACCTCAGCTGTCCTTATGGAGTTTGCACGCTCCCCCTGCAACAGGAATCCCTCTAGGCCAGGGTGAGGGGAACCTTTTCATGTTGGAGTGCCGCATTAAGTTAGCTGTAAGCTGATAAGGCCGCATCCAAGAAACTTAAATTAGATATACTTGAAAATGTACATTATTTTGTACTACTATGTACTACAAGAAAATGAAAAAATGTGTTAATTCTAAAGTTAACTAACCTTTTATTGTGACTGCTGTTTGTGGGAGATTAATATACATTCTAGAGTCGCATTAGAACTAAATCATGAGCATAACAGGTGTTAAAATAGCCCTCATGACTTGCGAATGTTTTAATTGTGGCCGTCAGTCGGGGAGGATTATTTCGTTGAATCTTCTTTTACTCTCTGATATTTTAAATACGTTCATTTTAAAATTAAAATAAAAATACTAAAAGACGAACAAATACATATTATTAAAATTAAAATAAAAGGGTTTGTTCTACAAAATTTGGATTCATTCAAAAGGCCGCATTTATTGGCCTAGAAGCCCACCCCTGCTCTAGGCTTTCCATTTTCCACCCACAAACGAAAAGAGTTGCGGGTTGTTAGATTTGCAAACAAAGAACTGCAGACGCTGGTTAATACAAAAAAGGACACAAGGTGTTGGAGTAACTCAGCGGGTCAGGCAGCATCTCTGGAGAAAAGGAACAGATGACGTTTTCCTGTCGAGAGCCCTCCTCAGACTGATTCTGGGAGAGGTGGGGTAAGAAGGAAAAGGAGAGAGGCGGGACAAAGCGTGGCAGGTAATAGACCTTCAGAGGGGAGGTTTGTTTGATAGGCAGATGGTTGGAACAAAGGCCAAAGATAAGAACCGAAGGTGGTTGGTTGGCTGCTGTAAATTAAATGGAAGAATCTGAGATGTGAGAATAAGGGAAAAGAGTAATCACCGTGGTGGGCACAGACTGAAAGGCCTGTCCCTAAGCATTATGATTCCATAATTCTAACAGTCTAAATGTTCCCTTCAGACATGATGAAATCGTTCTCCGTACAATACATCAAACGAGCTACCCGTGACAAAGAATTTCTATCGTATAACTCCCTGGCTCTAATAGAGTCATTGAAGCCTAGAGTGGAAACAGGCACTTCGGCCCAACTTGCCCACACTGACCAACATGTCCCATCTACATTAGTCCTACCTGCCTGCATTCAGCCCATATTCCCCTAACTTGTCCTATCCATGTACCTGTTTAAATGTTTTTTAAACATTGTGGTCGTACCTGCCTCGATTACCTCCTCCAGTGGCAACTCGTCCCATACACCCAACAACCTTTCAGTAAAAAAGTTACCCCTCAGGTTCCTAAATCTTCCCTCCCTCACCTTAAACATATGTCCTCTGGTTCTCGATTCCCCTGCTCTCGGCAAGAGACTCTTTGCATCTAACAGATCTATTCCTCTCATGATTTTGTACACCTCTATAAGATCACCTGCTACACTCCAAGGAATAGAGTCCCACCCTGCTCATTCTCTCCCTACAGCTCAGGCCCTCGAATCCTGGCAACATCCTCGTAAATCTTCTCTGCACCCTTTTCAGCTTGACATCTTTCCCATAACACGGTGCCCAAAACTGAACACAATATTCTAAATGTGGCCTCACCAACGTCTTATGCAACTGCAACACAACCTCCCAACTTCTATTGAAAGCCATTATGTCCAAAGCCTTCTTGCCCATCCTATCTACCTCTGGTCGCACTTTCAAGGAACGATGTGCCTGCATTCCTGGATCCCTCTGCCCTACAACATTCCCCAGAACCCTACATTTTACTGTGTAGATCCTGCCCAAATATAACACAAAATTCATCGATTGCAACCTGTTGCGATGCTGCAAGTAAGAATTTCATTTTTCCATCTGGGACATATGACAATTAAACAAAACTCTTGACTCTTTGATGAGCTGGGCATAGAAACATAGAAAATAGGTGCAGGAGGAGGCCATTCAGCCCTTCGAGCCTGCACCGCCATTCAATATGATCATGGCTGATCATCCAAAATCAGTACCCCATTCCTGATTTCTCCCCATTTCCCTTGATTCCTTTAGCCCTAAGAGCTATATCTTACTCTCTCTAATTAACCATCATAGTAAGGGTATCAACAATAGGAGGGCTTAGGTTTAAGGTGAGAGAGAGAAGAAGGTTTACAGCAGACTTGGGGAGGTGGTAGAATCAAATACCTCATTTGAACCATCTTTAATCAGACTTCAATGTTACATCTTTGCGGTAAATTTTGCACCCTTTATCTGTGGACGGCTTGATTGTAAGCATGTATAGTATTTTCTCTGACTGGATAGCACGCAAAATAAAAGTTCTTCACCGTACCTCGGTGAACGTGGCAATAATAACCTAAACCATGCCGAACCTTGAGGGAGAACTTAAATAAGCAAGGCAGAGAAGGACAGGGTGGAATGCTGGCAAATAGGATTAGCGTAGATGGGTAGGAGGGTCAGCATGGATGTGGTGGGCCGAAAGGCCTGTTTCTTTGCCAAACAACTTGATGAGCTGGTCTGGGTTGAAAATGCAGACACTTACCACTGATCGTGCTCATCGCTTGGACAATTTCCTCATACACTGAAAGAGAAAGAGAGAGCAGATGAGGGGGGAGAGAAGAGAAGGTGGGTGGAGGAGGCGGTGATTGAAGGTAGGTGGGGGAGAAGGGTGGAGAAGAGGGGAGGGAGAGGGGGTGAGGTAAAGATGGTGGGGATAAAAGGGGGTGGGTAAGGGAGGGGGGGAAAGAGAAGATAAGATGGATGGTTAGTGACGGGGAAGCGAATCAAGAAGTTTAGAGAGGGAGGGGAGAGGGGGGAAGGGGAGGGGAGAGGGGGAGAGGAGGATAATAGGGGGAGAGGAGGATAGGAGGGGATGAGATGGAAGAGGCAGGAAGAAGGGAAACAGAGGCAGGGAGTGGAGGGGGGGAGGTGAGTGATGGGAAAGTGAGAAGCATGTGGCCGATGTTTGTGAACCAGACTCCACTCTCAGTGCCCGCTGATGGAGGCTTTGAGTAAAGGTTCTAGCCCTGTGCTGCCCCTGGCTGCAGACCCACACTGTGACCCATACCTTTGCCAGCCACCTCCAGAACTGAGATATCCTGCCCTTTGTCATCCTTCAGTGTCATCTTGTACTCCCCCATATCGTTCTTGGAGAACTAAAAAACAGAAAGGATTGAATCAGACAGGGACTGCAGACAACTCACCCAAAGGCACCAGGTCACCATTCACTGTGGTGGCCAGGCACACTGCCAGCCCCCAGACAGGAGGGTGAAACATAGCTGGCATCAGAACCAGGTGATGCAGTGGTAAAGTTGCTGCCTCACAGCGCCATAGCCATCCCGACTACAGGTGTGTCTGTACGGAGTTTGTACGTTCTCCCCGTGACCTGCGTGGGTTTTCTCCGAGTGCCCCGGTTTCCTCCCACACTCCAACGATGCACAGGTTTGTCAGTTAATTTGCCACTAGTGTGTGTAGGATAGTGTTAGTGTGCGGGGATCACTGGTCGGTGCGGACTCAGTGGGCTGAAGGGCCTGTTTCCGTTCAGTATCTTTAAACTAAACCAGCCAGCCGCAGTCAGTGGGGCCTGAGAACAAGATGTGCATCTTCCCACCCCCCTTTCTCCCCTTCCATCTCCCTCCCTTTTCTCCCCACTTTCTCTCGCCTCCTCTTCCCCCAGCTCCCTCTTCTCTCCCCTCCGCACACTGCTTTCCCCTCCCTCCCCCTGCTTTCCCCCGTCTTCCCCCCTCTACCTGCTCACACCCATCTCTTCCCCTCAGCTCTCCTCTCCCTTACCCCACTTCCTTTCTTCCACCCCCACTCTCCCCCTCTCTCATCCATTTTCTCCCCCCCTGCTGTTTTCCTCCCCTGCTCTTTCCCTCCCCCTTCTTTGCCCACTCTCTCCCCCCACTTTCTCCCCTCCCTTACCTAACTCCCTCCTGCTCCCCCCGCTCTCTCTTCCCCCTCACTCTCTCTTCCCTCCACTTTTTCCCCCCTGCTCTTTCCCCCGCTCTTTCCCTCCCTGACCCCCACCCTCTCCCCCTTCACCCCTTGTCCATCAAGCACATGGCACTTCCTGAACGAACACTGAAACACTAACTAAAAAAACACCATCAGTAGCATTCTGAACATTGATATTTTTCTGATCTGATGGCAAATTGCAATGATCAAAAACTGTAGCTTTAATTTACTGTACATTAAAGGGCTGAAATTATAGATAACAGTTGAGTCTAAGTCTTTCCCACATCACATTTAATTTATTGTAAGATTTAACTTAGAGATTTAACGGAAACAGGCCCTTTGGCCCACCGTTTCCATGCCGACCAAAGATCACCCTTCACACCAGTTCTATGTTCACCCACTTTCGCATCCACACCCTATAAACGTGGGACAATTTGTAGAGGCCAATTAACCCACAAACCTGCACGTCTTTAGAGTGTGGGAGGAAGCCGGAGCACCCGGAGAAAACCCACGCGGTCGCAGGGAGAACGTACAAGCTGCATATAGACAGCACCGTAGTCAGGATCGAACCCGGGTCTCTGGGGCTGTGAGGCATCAACTCTACCGCTGCACCACTGTGCCGCCCCATCATGCAACCTTTCTTGGCCGTTCTTGTGTCTGAAGAAGGGTTCCGACCGAAAACATCACCCATCCTTCTTTTCCAAAGATGCTGCCTGACCCGCTGAGTTACTCCAGCATTTTAAGTCTATCTTCGATGTAAACCAGCATCTGCAGTTCCGTCGTACACATGCAACCAGTCTTGGCAGCCGTCCTGACACAGACCCCACAGGACTGCCGAGGTGTAGGCGGATTCTCCTCACCTCAGTGAGACGCAGCTTGCATTCCCCAGTCTCCATGTTAGGCGGTTCTTCTGCAAAGACAGCAGCAAATTCTTTGTACCAAGCAAACACCGTTTCCTTCTTCGTGTTAGCCACCTGCAACACACCATGGAGATAAGCCATGATGATCAGCCATGATCACATTGAATGGCGGTGCAGGCTCGAAGGGCCGAATGGCCTACTCCTGCACCTATTTTCTATGTTTCTATAAAGCACGTCCATAAGTCAGTTAGAGTCAAGAGCGTTCAATTGTTGTACATACCTACGACAAATCAAGTATAACGCCATCGCTCAGTCCGCCTGGACTTATCTGATCTCCCAGTTGCCAAACACTAATTCTCCTTCCTATTCCCACTGACCTTCCTGTCCTAGGCCTCCTCCATTGTCAGTGAGGCCAAGGGCAAATTGGAGGAACAGCATCTCATATTACACTTGGGCAGCTTACAGCCCAGGGGTATGAAATTTGATATATCTAACCAAGTAACCCCAGCATTCCCTCTCTCTCCATCCCTCCCCCACCCGAGACGTAGCAGCTTCAAAGTCGGCTTGTTGAGTCTCATTGTCTGCACTCGTTCTCACGGAGCACACAGCTGATAATGGCCCGTTTCCTTTATCATCGTTACTTTCTTTGCATATCTTTCATGTATTTGTTCTATATCTCTCTATAATCACCATCCATATCTCTCATTTCCCTTTCCCCCCCCCCGACTCTCAGTCTGAACAAGCGTCTCGACCCGAAACGTCACCTATTCCTTTTTTCTAGAGATGCTGTCTGACCCGCAGAGTTGCTCCAGCTTTTTGTGTCTAAAGCATAATCAAGGACCAGTCTCACCTCAATCACTCCCTCAATAACATCTCACCATCCGAGCAACTAATCAGGTGAACCTTTGTGGCATTCCCTCCATTTTTAGCACATCTTCCCACAGGTACAGTTCCAGATAATGTTCAGTATTCAAGGCGTGGCATGAACAAGTCCCCATTATTTGTACTAAGATGGTTACATTCTTGCAATAAGCATTGTACCACTTTTAATTGGTTGCTGTACATTGAAGGCCACCAGCATAATCGAGTACCAGTCTCACCCCAGTCATTCCCTCTTCTCCACGCTCCCATCAGGCAAGAGGTACAGAAGTGTGAAAACGCACACCTCCTGATTCAGGGACCCTTTCAGCCCATCAGGCATCAGAACCATCCTCTCACCAGCTACAGAGCGGTCCTGACCTCCCAACTACCTCATTGGAGCCACGCAGACTATTTTAAATTAGACTTTATTGGGATTTATCTTGCATTAAACGTTATTCCCTTTATCCTGTTTCTGTTCAATGTGGATGGCTTGATTGTAATCATGTATAGTCTTTTTCCCGACTTGATCGCACACAACAAAAGCTTTTCACTGTAGCTCGGTACACGTGACAATACTAAACTGAGTTAATCAAATTATTACTTAGAGCAGCATCATACCTCTGTAAACACAAGACACAAAGTTCATATCTAATTAATAAACATTCAAAGAATTACTAACCACATTACTAGTGTAAAACAAAACTCCAAAGTCCTTAGTTGTAACTAAGACAGTCCACAGTTTGTAGCTGAGGTTAGTGTTGCGTAGTGTTTAAGAGCCTGATGGTTGTTGGGAAGAAGCTATTCCTGAACCTGGACATCACGGTTTTCTGAGTCCTGTACCTGCTTCCTAATGAATTGAATTGAGAGAGTGGCCAGGGTGGTGTGGGTCTTCCATGATATATTGGCTGCCTTTTGGAGGCAGCTCCTCAAAGATGGCTAGTCACCAGAATTGTAAGTGATAGCACCAATTTTTAAAAGTTGAATTTTCAACGTAATCACCCAAGAAGACAAGAGTGTACCTCGGTAAGCGTGATAATATACCAAACTAAAAAATGTTTTTTTGTTACTGCAAGTTAAAAATGCTGAATGCTGTTTGCTACATTGTTTAATAGAGTTTCATTGCACCAGTGTCGATCGAAGCAATCGCTTGTCAATATCTATGGCTTCCCTAAGCGTAAAGGGCCTGTCCCACCAGCATGCGATTCCATGCTGTGAGCGCGACCAAACCGGCAGCGGGAGCTGCGCGGAGGTCGGGTGATCCCCGTACAGGGCCGTTCCCACCAGCATGTGCCTGCATGTGGCAAGCGCGACCAAACCGGCAGCAGGGGCCATGCGGAGGTCGGGTGAGTGGTGCAACGCGGCACAAAGTGAGGCGAACGTGGAGCGAAGTCTCAAAGGTAAGTTCGCCAGGACAGAGAGGGACAAACAGCGAGGGGCACAGAGGCACACATAGAGAGGGTCACGGAGCCACACTCAGAGAGGGCCACGGAGCCACACACAGAGAGGGTCGCGGAGGCACCTACAGATAGGTTCACGGAGGCACGACGTCAAGGCGGTATGTAATGCGTCGAGGCGACAGCGAGCTGACAAGCAGTTGCCACGCGGAATTTTTGAACACGGTCAGTTTTTCGGAGTCCCGCGCGATGTCGGGACGAACTCCGCACGGTTCCGGCGATCGAAGTGGGACCGGCCCCGCGACGCCGGACGGCTCAAACGACCACATTAGGTCGCGCTCATCACATGGAGTTGCATGCTGGTGGGACAGGCCCTTAACTAGCAGCCTATGTTCTTAGAGAGACAGTGAGTTCTGATTACTATGGGGAAGCTACAACCACTATAACCAAAATCTGTTGTAAAGAGGTCTGTAATAACAGGTAGATTGTATTTATGTTGGCTTTTCTTTGACTTGATAGCCTGGTTTAATGTATAGCCATCTTTGGCTACATAAACTACAAGCATTTCACAGTGTCTCGATACACATGACAAAAATAAGAAGCTAAACTAAATTAAATTTTACCTTGCATATCAACTCAACTTCACATTCATCAGTCACATGCCAGTGCATGTATTCTGCAAAATGAGGACCTAGATAACAAACAGAAGCAGTTTAACTAGGATAGCGGTAGTCTGCAAAACTAACCAAGACGACTCATTCACTCCAGTGAAAGAATTGACCGACTGAAAGACACAGCATGGAAACGGGCCCTTCATCCTACTGAGTCCACACCGATCATCGATCACCGTTCGCAAGAGCATGCAAGAAAAGATGAGCAAGGAAGGAGATATTGATTCTAAAATGAGGTAATTGAATTAAAAAACAAAGGTAAGCCCTGAAGTTGGATTCAGAGACATTAATTACACCTGTAAACAGTAAGACCATTACATTTTTCTTTCCAGTAGAGTTGAAGGACTGGCGGGCCACGTGGCACGAAGGAAGGGTCGCGCCTGTAGAGGGAGCCGCCGAGCCCGGCTGCTGCTCGTCCCCTAAGGACCGGAGAGGTGGATGGAGGGAGATGGCGACAGTGGACACGAGAGTAAGGGCCGGTGAGAGAGTGAACCGGGGTCTCACCGTCCATGCCCTCAAGGTCGGCTGAGATGGGCCTCCCCGGGCCACAAAGGCTGAAGGTGGCCGGGCGAGGAGAGGGACGATGGTTCACTGGACGATTCCAATGGAGGTGATGGCTGGAGGCCCTGCAGCAGTGGGCTATTTCTACGCCCTTTGTACTATTCAGAGACAGTTTGGCAATACTTTACTGAACTTTATGCAGAAAAATAATTTCACAGTATGTCTGTATATGTGATAATAAAGAACCATTGAGTAACATTAACCTATCTTTTCATTGAAATGACTGATGATTTCCTCATTAAAACCTATTAATCCAATGTAGGAACCGTTAAGATTGCAACAGGAGACATTGACCTGAACATACAGTATTTATGTCTCACCTTGTTTCCTCAAGAATTCTTTCCTCTGGAATTCTGCTTCAGCCAGAACGGCCTTAAATGCTGCAACGGACAAACCATTCCCGTTAAAGCAGGCTGTCCAAGTCCTCAGACGCTGGCGTGGAACAGAAGTTGACTCAATCATTGAACTTACCATCTCCGATCAAGACCAGGGAGGACTGGTTTTTGGCCTTGCCGTCCTCTATTTGGACAGTGTAGGTACCTTCATTCTTGCTCGTGAACTGCTCCATCACCATCTCAATCATACCAGTGGATTTGTCAAATGTAATCTTGTGTTCCTTGAGGAAAACAAAATATCATTACTTAACATGGTGAATATTGGTACTAACACTAACGATATTTAGTCAAATACTGCATGGAAACAGTCCTTTCTGCCCAACTTGCCCATGCCGACCAACATGTCCCAGCGACACTAGTCCCACCTGCCATCATTTGGCCCATATCCCTCAAAAACTTTCCTATCCATGTACCTCTCCAAATGGCCCATATCCCTCTGAACTTTGACCTGCCATGCTTTGTCCTGGCCCTCCACTCCTCTAGTTTTCTTTCCTCCCACCGCTACAATGGGCGGTACAATAGTGTAACGGTAGAGTTGCCGCCTCACGGCGCCAGAGACCCGGGTTCAATCCTGACTACGGGTGCTGTCTGTATGGAGTTTGTACATTGTCCCTGTGACTGCGTGGGTTACTCCGGGTGCTCCGGTTTCCTCCCACACTCCAAAAATGCTCCCTTTGTAACAATAACTGTGTTGAGTGATGTTTCTGGTCAGGACCTTTCTTTTTTTATTTTTGTTAGAAGTACAATAGTGTGGTATTTGAGTACCTAATACATACATACATATTGCCATTCTTGTACAACTTCGTATTTTTGAGTTAATAATAAAAGAACAGTGAGAGAAAAAATAAATAAAGAGTGTCGGAATAGATAGACAAGCGAGTAGAAACAGATAGCAAAATAAATACAAGAGAAGCTGGAAAGATTGAAATAGAAGGGGAAAGTAAAAAAAGAGAGATTAGGAGAGATCTACCTATTTCGTATTTTTGCCCATCCGTCACCCGGTTCTAAACCATTTAATTTCTAAGGTTATGTTATGTTGCACCATATGCTTGTAAAAAGTTGATAAAAAGGAGACCAAGTCTTTGAGAATTGGTCTACTTTGCCTAGTAGGAGAAATCTCATTTCTTCAAAATGAAGCGTTTCAGACATATTTGAAATCCACATTATGAATGTCGGTGTGGTTGCGTTTTTCCAAAATTTGAGTATACGTTTTTTTGCTGTTATTAGACCGTCGGGACCTTTCTTCAGACTGCAGATGCTTGCAACAAAACACAAAGTACTGGAGTAGGGAGTGAATGAGAAAGTGGAACCAGTCTTAAGAAAGGTCCCGACCCAAAATATCACCAATCCATGTTCTCGAGGGATGTTGTCTGACCTGCTGTGTTACTCCAGCATTTTGTGTCTTTCCTTAGTAAAACAGCCTCTGCAGTTCCTTGTTTCTACATAAAGCTAGTTTAGTTCAGTTTAACTTAGTTTAGTTTAGAAATACAGCATGGAAACAGGACCTTCAGCCTATGCCAACTATCGATCACCAATTCGCACTAATTCTCTGTATCCAACTTTCTCATCCACTCCATACACACTAGGGGGGCAATGACATCGGCCAATTAACCTACAAACCCGCACGTCTTTGGGATGTGGGAGGAAATCGGAGCTCCCAGAGGAAACTCATGTGGTCACAGGGAAAATGTATAACCTCCATACACAGACAGCAGCCGAGGGCAGGATCGGATCCGGGTCTCTGGCGCTTAGAAGCGGCACCACCGTGCCGCCCACTTTCCAGTCCACTCCCTAAACTGAGGGAAAGTTTTAATGGCCAATTAACCGGCACATCTTTGGGATGTGGTAGGGAACCGGAGAACGTCACACACACACACACACACACACACGCACCCGAGGTCAGGATTGAACCCTAGCTCTACCAGCTGTGCCAGTTTGCCACCTTTGGTAAAAGATCTGAAAATCAGACTTTATTTCAGTGCAGCTCTCAGTCACAACTCAACGTTCTGCCCGCTGCCGCCATTTTGTGGGCAGTATTTTGCGCAGCATCTTCACATCTGACTGTCAACCAAACTGGGCCAGAAATGTGCCAACAGAGGGGTGAGTCAGTTGGGGTTCTCATTCACACACCTCCACACAACCAGCGACTATTGGAGAATATAGTTACCGGACTATTGACCAGCTCCAGGTCGTTGACGACAAACTTGCAGAAAGCATCAGACGTCACATGTTCAGCCTGAAGCCAGAAACGAACTTGACCTTTATCAAATACTTCGTAGGATAATTCATGCTTCAACTGGATGGCTAAATGGAAGCAGAGAAAGAACGTTCTTTAAGCGACATACAACGAAAAATGATCAATCCAAATTTATAATTTAATTTAGATTAAGATCCAGAACCAGGGGCCACAGTTTAAGAATAAGGGGTAAGCCATTTAGAAAGGAGACGAGGAAATACTTTTTCTCACAGAGAGTGGTGAGTCTGTGGAATTCTCTGCCTCAGAGGGCAGTGGAGGCAGGTTCTCTGGATGCTTGCAAGAGAGAGCTAGATAGGGCTCTTAAAAATAGCGGAGTCAGGGATATGGGGAGAAGGCAGGAACGGGGTACTGATTGGGGATGATCAGCCATGATCACATCGAATGGCCTTGCTGGCTCAAAGGGTCGAATGGCCTACTCCTTGTCTATTAGAGAGCGCAGAAACAAGCTCTTTGGCCCACTGAGTCTGCGCCGATCAGCGATCCCCGCACATTAACACTATCCTACCCACACTAGGGACAATTTACTATTCTACCAAGCCAATTAACCTACAAACCTGTACGTCTTTGGAGTGTGGGAAGAAATCGGAGCGTCCGGGGAAAACCCACGCAGGTCACGGGGAGAGCGTACAGACAAGCACCCGTGGTCAGGATCGAACCTGCGTCTCTGGCGCTGTGAGGCAGCAACTCTACCACTGCACCACCCCAATACCTAATATTATAAATTTATTTTGGAGTATTACATTTTTCCAAGAGTCCCTGATTAATCATATAACCTATGCACAGCTTTAATTAACAATATTCTCACAGAGATAAAGGAGTTGACATACTGTTCAATTATTCTGATAAACTTAAATATGGGGAATTACAAGGAATGAGGTTACAATTGGTTATAGGTTAGGCTGATGGATTAATGAGTCACCCTTCAGGCAACAAGCAGAAATGATTCAGGATGTCACAGGGACTATCACAACATTTAAGAAACATTTGGACAGGTACATGGATAGGACAGGTTTAGAGGGTTATGGGCCAAACGCAGGCAGGTTGGACGAGTGTAGATGGGCATGTTGGTCAATGTGGGCAAGTTGGGCCGAAGGGCCTGTGTCCACACTGTATGACTCTATTTGAACAGGTACATGGATAGGATAGGTTTAGAGGGATATGGCCCAAATCCAGGCAGGTAGAACTAGTGTAGATGGGGCATGTTGATCAGTGTGGGCAAGTTGGGCCGAAGGGCCCGTTTCCACGCTGTATAGAAGCACATTAAATTATGAGAGACAGAGATAGGGTAGAGTCCGCAGGGTGGAATGTCCAATACTAGAAGGCACAACTGCAAGGTGAGAAGGGAGAAAGTTTAATGGAGATGTGCAGGGCAAGTTTTTTACACAGCGATGGTGGCATTTAAGAGGCTTTTAGATCGGCACATGGAGGTGAAGGGAATAGAGAGATATGAGATCAGTTTAACTTGGCATCATGTGGGGCAAAGGACCCATTCCTGTGCTTTCTATGTACCATGTTCTGTGAGATTGTTCATGGCTCAGAGTAGACATATAACCCATGTGGAGGAACGCGTTTGACTTGATTGTATATATGTAAAGCTTTGTCCATGCAGAGAGTCGCCTGGCTTCAACGCCATCTTAGCTAGATCACACCCGAGTTCATTCATAAGTCATTTTGTGTTCATAAGTTCATAAATTCTAGAAGCAGAATTAGACCATTTGGCACATCGAGTCTACTCCGCCATTCAATCATGCCTGATCTACCTTTCTCTCTCAACCCCATTCTCCTGCCTTCTCCCCATTATCCCAGACACTCGTATTAATAAAGAACCTGTTGATCGCCGCCTTAAAAATATCCCCCAACTTGGCCTCCTCAGCCGTCTGCGGCAATGAATTCCACAGATTCACCACCCTCTGACTAAAGAAATTCCTCCTTATCTCCTTTTGAAAGGTACATCCTTTTATTCTGACGTTGTTCCCTCTGGTCCCAGACTCTCCCACTAGTGGACACATCCTCTCCATATCCACTTTATCCAGGCCTTTCACTATTCGGTAATTTTCAATTAGGAGTCCCCTCATCCTTCTAAACTCCAACAAGTACAAGTTCACAATTTAGGAGTAGAATTAGGCCATGCAGCCCATTGGATCTGCCATTCAATCATGCCTGATGTCTGCCTCCTAATCCCATTTTCCTGCCTTCCCCCCATAACCCTCGACACTCATTCTAATCAAGAATTTGTCTGTCTCTGCTTTAAAAATATCCATTGACTTGGCCACCACAACACTGTGGCAATGAGTTCCTGACTAAAGAAGTTCCTCCTCACCTCCTTTCTAAAAGAGCACCCTTTAATTCTGGTGCTATGACCTCTGGTCCTAGACTTCCCACCAGTGGAGTCATCCTTTCCACATCCCCTCGATCTATGCTTTTCATTATTCTGTAAGTTTCAATGAGGTCCACTCTCAACCTTCTAAACCCCAATGAGTGGAAGCCCAGTGTCGTCAAACACTCGTCATATGCTAACCCACTCATTCTTGGAATCATTCATTTAAATCTCCTCTGTACCCTCTCTGGAGCCAGCACATCCTTCCACGGATATGGAACCCAAAGTTGCTCACAGTACTCCATATGTGGCCTGACCAACACCTTATAGTGCCTCAGCATTACATCTGGGGTGGAAGATTGCAACCTTCACATGGTCCGCCCTGTTTCGACAAATGCAATCAACCCGGCGTGCACAATCAAATAAGATCAAATAGAACAAGTTGTCCAACAACTTAAAGGGCCTGTCCTACAAGCATGCAACTCTATGCGATGAACGCGATCAAACTAGAAGCGGGGGCCGCGCGGAGGTTGGGTGATCCCCTGTACAGGGCCGTTCCCACCAGCATGCGCCTGCATGTGGCAAGCGCAACCAAACCGGCAGCGACGGCCGCGCGGAGGTCGGGTGAGTGGCGCAACGCGGCGCAAAGTGAGGCGAACTTGGAGCGAAGTCTAAGGTAAGTTCGCCAGGACAGAGAGGGGCACACAGAGAGGGGCACAGAGGCACATACACACAGAGGGCCATGGAGCCACACACATAGAGGGTCACGGAGGCACCTACAGATAGGTTCATGGAGGCATGATGTCGGGGCGGTGCGTAATGTGTCGAGGCGACTGCGAGCCGACAAGCCGTTGCCGCGCGGAATTTTTGAACATAGTCAGTTTTTCGGAGCCCCGCGCGATGTCGGGACGAACTCGGGACGAATTCCGCACGGCTCCGGCGATCGAAGTGGGACAGGCCCCGCGACGCCGGACGGCTCAAGCGACCACATTAGGTCGCGCTAATCGCATAGAGTTGCATGCTTGTAGGACAGGCCCTTTAGGCTGTGCACGCCATACGCAAGAAGAAGAAGCATTACATTTCTGTTTTTGTATTCCAGTCCTCTTGATATAAATGCTAGCAGTGCCCAGTACCACCTAAAGCTCATCATGTGTTCATGCAAGGGATTAGAACATTAGCAGTGTGGGAATGAACATTGAAAATAAATAACTCCAGACTGTCCTGAGAAAATTCACAGGTGATTGAGTGTGTGAATGATGGAAGTGTCGTCATGTGAGCATTAACAATAAAGGCACCAGTAACCATTCATCTCTACTCACTTGGGTGCCTGATTTCATGGCTCAAAGCCAACAAGCGCTCCAACTCTGAAAAATAGAAGACAAGTGGTTAGTATTTGAGGATGACGTTTTCTGAGATTTAAGAACAAGGCTGCAATTTCGATTCTTTAGCCAGAAATTGGATACAAAGTGCTGGAGAAACTCAGCAGGTCAGGCAGCTCTCTGGACTCCATGGTTTCCAGAGGTGTTGTCTGACCCGCTGAGTTACTCCAGCACTTTGTGACCTTTTGTGTAAACCAGCATCTGCAGTTCTTTGTGTTGTTCAGTTTGTTGTGCTGCTGCAAGTAACAATTTCATTGTTCTGTTTCGGGACATATGACAATAAAATACTCTTGACTCTACACCGTTTAGTTTAGTTTAGAGATGCAATGTGGAAAACGGCCCTTCGCTCACCGAGTCCATGCCAACCAATGATCATTCACACACTAGTTCCATGTTATCCCACTGTCAAGTTAGAGGGCCAATTTGCCTACAGTCCTGCACATCTTTGGGATATACAATAGACAATAGGTGCAGGAGGAGGCCACTCGGCCCTTCGAGCCAGCACCGCCATTCAATGTGATCATGGCTGATCATCCACAATCAGGGATGTGGGAGGAAACTGGAGCATCTGGAGAAAACCCTTGCAGGTCACGGGGAGAACGTGCAAACTCTGTACAGGCAGCACCCGTGGTCGGGATCTAAACCGGGTCTTTGGTGCTAACTGCCTGAAACAATCTCTACACTTTAGCAGAGATTTTCCGTTTATATACTTGTGCATTAGATATTTAAAAAAAAGTGTTGGAGGAACTTAGTGGGGTCAGACAACTTATGGGGAGGGAAATGGTCAAATGATCCTTTGGGCCGGGACCTGTCTTCAGTCCATCGCTCTCCACAGATGCTGTCTGACCCATTAAGTTCTTCCAGAATATTTTTTTTGGCTCCAGAATGCAGCATCTGCAGCCTCGTGTGTGTGTACACTAAACATTGCCTGGGGAATAAGCAAAAGTTGGGAGAGAGCGAAGTTTACTGCATTAGTTTAGTGTCATAGAGTCATACAGCACAGAAACAGGCACTTCGGCCCAACTTGCCCACACCGACCAACATGCCCCATCTACACTAGTCCCACCTGCCTGCACTTGGCCCATATCCCTCTAAACCTGTCTTATTCATATACTTGTCTAATTGTTTTTTCAACATTGAAATAAAATCTGCCTCAACTATCTCGTCCAGCATTTTGTCCCATACTCCCATCAACCTTTATGTAAAATTGTTAATTCCTATTTAATCTTTCCCCCTCACCTGAAACCAATGTTCTCTGGTTCTTGATTCCCCTACTCTGGGCGTTTACCCGATCTATTCCTCTCATGACTAGTGGGAGCTCTATCAGATCACCTCTCATACTCCTGCACTCCAAGGAATAGACCCCTAGCCTGCAGGGCCGTCTTAACGCATGGGCGCGCTGGGCAGTTGCCCGGGGCCCCACCAGCATAGTGGCCCCATGCTAATCTATGTAATGTCGAACATGAAAACGGAGAAGAACGTCGCAAGTGCATGACGGTATATTTCATTCGGCATAAAGAAACTGGTAGTGTAGGGGCCCCAGTGCACTGCTTTGCCCGGGAGCATATAAAGCTGTTAAGATGACCTCTCCCTATACCTCAAGCCCTCGGGTCCCGATATCATTTTTTGTAAACCTTCTCTGCACCCCTTCTAGCTTGATAACATCATTCCTATAACATGGTGCCCAGAACTGAACACAATACTCTAAATGTGGTCTCACCAACGTCATATATAACTGCAAGATGACCTCCCAATTCTATTCTCCACACTTTATACTCAATACATAGGGTGCCAAATTCATTAATTATCGTTGAAAACATTAGCGACACAGTGGTGCTGGTTTCCAACTGGAACGGTGACGGACGCATCACACATCTCTGTCCTCCAGTTCCTGCGGACTTCTGCTGCTGGAAGAATAGGATTTTGGTGTGTGTGCTTTATCATCGTTCCTTACAATGCCATGTATGACAGTGATTGTGACTTCTACTGAAGTGTGGATGGCCGTTGGCTCACTAGAAGCTGATCCTCCCTTTGACAGATCTTGTTTTTGGTCCTGCTGGGGGTCCACAGCCCCCTCCTCACCTGGCAAACCAGGTGGGGGAGATGGTTTAGTCGCCGACTATCCGACCATGGAGCAGGTAGCACGGGATTACATGGTACCCGTGGCGTTAGTGCACACACATGAGGCTGCAGGTTCTGGAATCTGGACCAAAGATTAAACACAATTGAAAATTCTTCAGCTATGAAATGAGCTTAAAGGTAACATCATCAATTTAGGTTTCAGGCTTTTGTGGAAGGGTTGAATGGATCATAGGGCACAAAATCCATCGTGACATCTGGGGCGACACAGTGGAGTAGTGGTAGAATTGCTGCCTCACTGCGCCAGAGACCCAGGTTCAATCCTGACTACAGGAGTTTGTATTTTCTCCCCAGTGACCTGGTGGGTTTTCTCCGGGAGCTCCGGATTCCTCCCACACTCCAAAGACATGCAGGTTTGTAGTTTAATTGGCCTCTGTAAATTGTAAATAGTCTTTAGTCTATAGAATAGAACGTGAACGGGGATCGGTGGCCGGCGCAGACTCGTTGGGCCAAAGGGCCTGTTTCCACACTGCATCTCTAAAACCAAAATGAGACATCCCTCTGGAGCGTTGCAAGAACAAACCTAACTGCAGGGTATTTAACAGAACAACCATCCTGATGTAATTGTGGGCAGGGACACTTCCTCCGGGCTATGTGGACCTCTGAAGGGAACCGGAGGGAACCCTGGTGGAAGGCAGTTTGTTTCTGCCAACTGATCCAGTGCGGCACCAAGCTACATATATACAGATGATTACCTACCTTCTTTCTCCAAAACATAGCTGGAAGAGATGCCGTCGGTGTCTGAGACAGCCACAGAATAGGTTCCCAGGTCTAATAGATCGGGCCGTTTGAAGATCAACTTGGATCTGAAATGAAAACAAATTGGGAATCGTTCTGAAGGAACACATAACAGTTTCTCACAGCACCCTCTGACAAAGTGGATATAAGCAGACACTTTCTCCAATATATTGCACCTTTTGAGATAGTACAGCCCAGTTCTAACAATTGACTGGCCAAGCAACCAACTAATCTAACTGCCTCAACGTCACCTCGAGTCACCCTATGTGTCTTTCACTCTTGCAGGCAATTCATATTTCAATTATTTTCCACAGGCTTTTCATTCTCCTGGTTTGCAGAATCGTAACATGGCTTCAGAAGGAAAATAAATCATTTGGACCATCCTGGGCATCACAGTGGCACAACTGGTAAAGTTGCTGCCTCACGGTACCAGGGACCCGGGTTCGATCCTTGAACTTGTCAGAGTGGAGTTTGCAAGTTCTCCCTGTGACTATGTGAGCTACCTGCGGGTGTACCGGTTTCCTCCCACGTCTTAAAGTCATGTAGGTTAATTGCCTTCTGTAAATTTCCCCTAGTGTGCAGGGAATGGATGAGAAAGTGGGATGTGGGGTGAGAGTGGTGAATCTCTGGAATTCTCTGTCACAGAAGATCGTTGAGGCCATTTCATTGGCTATATTTAAGAGGGAGTTAGATGTGGCCCTTGTGGCTAAAGCGATCAGGGGGTATTGAGAGAAGGCAGGTACAGGATACTGAGTTGGATGATCAGCCATGATCATATTGAATGGCGGTGCAGGCTTGAAGGGCCAAATGGCCTACTCCTGCACCTATTTTCTATGTTTCTATAACATGGTGTGAATGGGTTATTGATGGTCGGTGTGGATCTGGTTGGGCGAAGAGCCTGTTTCCGTGCTGTGCAGTATCTCTAAACTAAATCTCTTGATCCACTTATTTTGTAATGCTGGGATCCAAACCATCATGTCCAGGGGACCTACCAACCTTCAGCCTCAATACATTGTCAAATACTGTGGGCTGAAGGGCCCATGTCCATGCTGGATCTTTCAATGATTCAAGGCCATACCTGCTCAATGTTAGAGCGAAGATGGACACAAAATGCTGGAGTAACTTAGCAGCTCAGGCAGCCTCTCTGGAGAAAAGGAATAGGTGACCCTTCTTTAGACTGTTAGAATGGTCCAGCTCAACCCAATCCCTTGTTCCTGTCCTATTGCCCTGCTTTTATTTTCCTTTCAGATATCTATGCCGCCCCTTTTGAATGCTGCAAGTGATTCTGCCTCCTTCACCAAACCCTGGCAGATGTTCCAGGCCCGAATAATTCACTCTTAATAAAACTTTCCTCATATTATATCTGATTCTTTTTCACCTTTGTTTCATGTCACCTGCTTCTTGGTGCTGTCCCCCCGGTGGGAACAACTTTACTGCCTTCACCGTTAGGGCGGCATGTGGCGCAGCGGTAGAACTGCTGCCTGACAGCGCCAGGGACCCAGGTTCTGTCCGTACAGAGTTTGTACATTCTCCCTGTCACCACATGGGTTTTCTCCGGGTGCTCTGGTTTCCTCCCACATTTCAAAAACATACAGGTTTGTAGCTTACTTGGCTGCTGTAAAATTGCTAATTGCCCCTAGCGTGTAGAATAGAGCTAGTGTACGGGGTGATCGCTGGTCGGCACAGATTCAGTGGGCCGAAGGGCCTGTTTCTACGCTGTATCTCTAAAGTCCAAAGTAAAGTCTTCACCCATTACCTCTATCAATTTTCTTTGCAACCTCCTCTATTCCATATCTTTCCAAATAACGCGAGACTGTCATCACGGGAATTATTTTGATAGATCTCTTCTGCACCCTCCACAGGCCTTCATATCTTTTCCTGAAGTCTGGGACCAGAACTGGACACTTCTTTGATTTGATTTGCAGCACCTCGCCGCCGCTATTGAAGCTCTGGTCCGGTCCCGGCAGGAAAGGCCGTGCCAATCCAGTTGGTAGGCCACGAGAGGGGGGGGGGGAGGGCGAGGACGCAACTCGGATAATAGCCGCATCCTCGGCAGGAAGCGACTGAAGGACGGTTTCCCCCTTACCATACCCGCTTCCCTCCACCGGAAAAAAAAACTAAAAACTAAAAAAACACTCTAAACATAACAAAAAAAAAGTTGGACAAAGGTTAATCGTGACTTCTTTCGTCTTGTGCTCTATCCATTTCTTCCAACTTTCCGCCTCTTTCTTCCTCTTGCTACCCGTCAACAAACTGTACACTCGTACCCCTTGTCCTTTCGTTCCTCTACCCCTTATGGAATTGCTCCCTCGAGCGTGTATCGCCACTTGGAAGAATATCGCACCACATTCCCAGCACTAAACGTCATCTGCCACCCATCTGCCCATTCCCCAGCTGCCTCGGCCTACCCCAAGCCCTGACTAACCCTCCAGGTTTCATGCCATCTGCTGTATCTCTAATCTAAACGCAACACAACCTGAAACCTGTCGACCTACGTTTCATGCTCTGTTTCGACGTGGACTCTGGTGAATTCAGTGATTTCCTCGTAGGCTTTGCCCCAGGTAAATTGGGAAGCGTCTGTCATCTCAAAGCACTTGAACTTCAGGTAGACATTGCCCTCTGCATCAACACCAGCGGTAATTTCTTTGGTATCTTGAAAATGTAATCAAGAGGAAGAAGTATCAATAACATGATCACAAGGAATCAAGCACTTCATTCTCCTGACATCATCCTGTCACTCAAAATAAACACTCCTTTCAACATTTGCATTCATTGAGAGTGCGGCACGGTGGCGCAGCGGTAAAGTCGCTGCCTTACTGCGCCAGAGACCCGGGTTTAATCAGACTACGGATGCTGACTGTACGGAGTTTGCATGTTCTCCCTGTGACTGCGTGAGTTTCCCCCGGGTGCTCTGGTTTTCTCCCACACTCCAAAGACGTGCAGGTTTATTGGTTAAATGGCTTCGGTAAAATTGTAAGTTGTCCTCAGTGTGTAGGATAGTGCCAGTGTGCGTGGTGGTCGCTGGTCATCGCTGGTCATCGCGGACTCAGTGGGCGAAGGGTCTCTTTCCGCACTGTACACAATAGACAATATCTCTAAAGATGGGGGCATTGTGTCAACAAGTCAGAAAGTCATGTTGCAGCTTTATAAAACGTTAGTTAGGCCGCATTTGGAGTATTGTGTGCCATTCTGGTCGCCTCATTATAGGAAGGTTGTGGAGGCATCGAAGAGGGAGCAGAAGGTTCACCAGATTGCTGCCTGGATTAGATGAAACTAATTATGGGCCTGTACCACTTGCCGATTTTTTCGGCGACTGTCGGCATCATTGATTGACGTATCAGTTCACCGAAAAAGTTGCGGCGTGATGACGGATTGACGCACGGTGTCTCCTCACGTGTCGCAACATTTCTTTTGTCGTCGCTGGATTTTGAAATGTTCAAAATATTTCGGCAATCCTGATACGTCAGTCAATGACGCCGGCAGTCGCCAAAAAAAATCGCCAAGTGGGACAGGCCCTTTATAAGGAGAAGTTGGACAAACTTGGATTGGTTTCTCTGGAGGGTCGGAGGTTGAGAGTGTTCTGATAGAAGAATATAAATTTATAAGAGGCATAGGTAGGGAAGACAGTCAGAACCTTTCCCCCAGGGTGGAAAAGTCAAAGGGCACAACTTTACGATGAAAGGGGGAAAATTTAAAGGAGATATGCAGGGCAAGTTTTTTTTTACAGGGAGTGATGGGTGGCTGGAATGTAGTGTCAAATGTGGGTATGGAAGCAGATCCATGAGTTGGATGGTGAGTTGGACATGGAGGAAGACATTTCATGCTATCAAAGCTTTGGACTGTTATGTTTTGGACTATATACTGGGTATCATGCCTGATTTTAAGCGTTTGGTGCGCACGGTACGATTTTAAACTAAAACCAGCGTTTTAATAAGATTAATAATCAAGTTTTGCTTGCTTCTAGAAGGCGAAAGTGAAGATGGAAAAGTCGATGAAGAATTCTGATTGCGGATATATAGTGCATGGTATTTTTTCCTCGTTAGTATAGTGGTTAGTATCCCCACCTGTCACGCGGGAGACGGGGGTTCAATTTCTTGACTGTTTTGATGTTTATTAATAATTGTCTCGTTATATACTCGGAACAATTAGGGGCCGGTATGTAGTGGCCATTTGGCTTGGTTTGTGTGTCATTAATGATGGCATGTGCCTTAAAATTTTAGATTGCCCGTTATATTGTGGGTGGGATTTATGACGTATTTTAGGGCGTGTTTGGAGCTAAGTTTCTTGCGCAGAAGCTTAGTTTTTAGTTTAGTTTTGGAGCAGCATGGGGAAGGTTTACCCTTTGACCATGCGAAGTGTAACGGAGGCACGAGGAGTTTTCTGACGTTTAAGGTGATAAGCTGGAGTTCGATGAAGATTACAGTAACAAGTCGGAAGAAGTTTGGATGTAACTTATTGTTTTTCATCAACAACAAAGAATTTATTAATCAAAAGACTGTGTTTTGAAGATTTATCTGTGAAGAAGCTCTGAAGATTCCCGACGGAGAGCTTATATGCGTACAAAGACATTCCCCTTAACCATGTAGTCCATTTAGCGGCTAGAGGGAGTAATCTCTTGAACGATATAAAAATCTGCTGCTATACACAGGACGTCTTATTTCTCACGGGGGTTACACAAAAAGCTGGAGAAACTCAGCGGGTGCAGCAGCATCTAAGGAGCGAAGGAGATAGGCGACGTTTCGGGTCGAGACCCTTCTTCAGACTGGTCAGGGATCAGGGAAACGAGAGATATAAACAGTGATGTGGAGAGATAAGGAACAATGAGTGAAAGATATGCAAAAAAGTATTGGTGACAAAGGAAGCAGGCCATTGTAAGCTGTTTGTGGTGTGAAAATGAGAAGCTAGTGCGACTGGGGAGGAGGGGGAGGGGGAGATGGAGAAACCCTCGATTCTCCAGCATCTGCAGTTCCTTCTTTAACAACGTCTTATTTCTCACAGTCTCTAAACACATATCTTATTTCGCACAGTCTCTGTAAAAACAAGACGCCTTATTTCTCAGTAACTTCAAGCACAAGACATTTTCTTTCTCTGTCTCTTTGAAAACAACACGTCAGATTTCCCAGTCCCTTTAAACCCAAGTGTTATTTCTCAGTCTCCTTAAACACAAGACATCTTATTTGTCACAGTCTCTTTAAACACAAGGGATCCCACATCCCACACTCCTTTCACAGCTCCGTTTCCCTTTGATCTCATAAGACTTCCCGGTATCCCGTTTCCTGAGCTGCTTTTGAACACGCTGGGGGCCAGTCCTGGACTCCTGAGAAATTCCGCGGGGCCCCTGCCCACAACAGGTGGTGGCCGGTGAGCGTACCTGGTTTGTGGTAGATCAGCACAGGTTCAGACGGCTCGGAGGGTCTCCCCGGACCAGCAGCATTCACGGCCCGGACTCTGAACAAGTATCGCTTCCCCTCCTCCAGCTTAGTCACCTGTGTAGACAGAGCATTGAAGTCACTTAACCATGTGGAACTCAGCAAAAACCTTTTTACTCAGTTCACAGTGGCGCAGCTGGTAGAACCGCTGCCTCACTGCGCCAGAGACCAGGGTTCGCTCCAGACCTCAGGTGCTGTCTGTGCAGAGCTTGCACGTTCCCCTTGTGACCGCATGGTTTTCCTCCGGGTGTTTAGTTTTAGTTTAGAGATCCAGCGCGGAAACAGGCCCTTCGGCCCATCAAGTCCGCGCTGCCAAGCGATCCCCACACACTGACACTATCCTACACACCTGGGACACTTTACAATTTTTATCGAAGCCAATTAGCCTACAAAGCTGCACGTCTTTGGAGTGTGGGAGGAAACTGGAGCATGGGGAGAAAAACCCACGCTGGTCTTGGGGAGAACGTACAAACTCTGTACATAGCAGCACCTGTAGACAGGATTGGACCTGGATTTCTGGCGCTGTAAGGCAGCAACTCTACCGCAGCGACACCGTACCGCCTTAAAGGTAGTAGTACACAGAGGCAGAATACACGGTC
The DNA here is from genome assembly GCA_963514005.1 of Raja brachyura. Next base: position 17,031,316 of record OY740785.1, read on the forward strand.
ATCAGTTTTTGGCACCATTTTCAAGTCCCTGTTGGTCATTGGTGCATCAGGGCTAAGCTTGGCCAGGCCGACCCTGCAACAAGCCTTTATGGTTAAGTTAAGAACTCTACACCTCTAACAACAGGCCGGCACGGTGGCACAGCGGTAGAGTTGCTGCCTGACAGCGCCAGAGACCCGGGTTCCATCACGATTACGGGTGCTGTCTGCACGGAGTTTACGTTCTCTCCCGTGACGTTCTCCGGTTTCCTCCCGCACTTCAAAGACGTGGAGGTTTGTAACTTAATTGGTTTCTATAAAGATTGTAAATTGTCCCTAGTGTGAAGGATAGTGCTAGTGTGTGGGGATCGCTGGTTGGTGCAGACTTGGTGGGCTGAAGGGCCCTGTATCCGCATTGTATTGTTAAACTAACCTTAAAACTAAAGGTTAAAACTAAAACTAAAACTAAAGACTTGGAAATGGTGCTGACTCTGTATACTGTCAGTGTACCACCACTATACACTCGTACTGTATCTGAGATGCTTATCTAAGGTGTATCTAAGTACCTGTGTATAGTGATACTTGTACTGAACTGTATGCAAAATTTGACTGTACCTCGGTACACGTGATAAATAAAGTAGTATTAAAGTAATGTACCATTGGCTCTCTGGTTGAAAGATGCCGACACAGGAATGTAACCCAAACACAACAGGCATGGGTCGGGAAATAAGTAGGGAGAGGGAGACGAGGACGAGAAACTTGGTGGTAAAGCACAGGGTTAAATATTCTTCTTTGGAAAACCATTGTCATTTGATGTACAAACTTCAGAATTTTTGGAAAATGGTTTTTGTTGCTGACTCATCATTGGCAGTGTTTCCCTTTCTCAAGGAGCGGAGTTTTCCTGGACTATGATCTAAATTCACTGTGGGGAAACAAAGAACTGCAGCTGCTGGTTTATAATAAAGGACACAAAGTGCTGGAGTAACTCTGCAGGAGCGGCAGCATCTGTGGAGAACATGGATAGGCTATGTTTTGGGCTGAGACTCTTCCTCAGACTCAATCTGCCGGACACATTGAGTTACTCCAACACTTGGTGTCCTTGTGTATCAACCAGCAACTGTAGTTCTTTGTTGCTACTGATCTATTTGTCATTTGACAGCCACACAAGGATGACCGGAGTGAATTCAAATTGAAATATAAATACTTTATTATCGATGTGAAATAATCTACACAGGGCGGCATGGTGGAGTAGCAGTAGAGTTGCTGCCTGACAGCGGCAGACACTTGGGTTCGATCCAGACTAGGGGTGCTGTCTATACGGAGTTTGTATGCTCTCCCTGTGACTGCGTGGGTTTTCTCCGGGTGCTCCGGTTTCCTCCCACGCTCCAATGATGAAAAGTTTGTTACCTCATTGGCTTTGATTAAATTGTACATTGTCCCTAGTGTGTCGGATGGCACTAGTGTACGGGATGCTCGTTGGCCGGCGCGGACTCGGTGGGCCTGTTTCCACGCAGTATCTCAAAGGTCTAAAGTCTAGCACAAATTATTCATCATCACTGACCTTCATGTAGCGTGTGGTCACGGGCTGTTCTGTTACTGGGCTCCACTCCTCTGAACCCATTTCACAGAGGTCCACAAAGTAGCCAGTGACCTCGCTGGCACCCGTGTAGAGTGGTGGCTTCCACAGGATCACTAGAGAGTGGCTTCTCACCTCACAGAAGGTCAGGTCGTAAGTCGGGCCTGAGATTCACAGAGGATTACAACATCTTAGCACCACAGTGGAACAACTCTTTCACCAAATGAAGCAATGGTTATGGCACACAAGACTCGATGATGCCACCTACATTATGTGTTACAAAGAAATACAAAGAGCAACTTTGCTTCATCCCATGCCTTGTGAATAGTGGGTTTCCAGGCAGAGCAATTGAGGAGGAATGTTCACCTGTAAGTCAACTCATAGGCATTGCCTTGGTTAACAATAGGTATTAGGTGCAGGAGTAGGCCATTCGGCCCTTTGAGCCAGCAACGCCATTGAACGTGATCATGGCTGATCATCCACAATCAGTACCCCGTTCCTGCCTTCTCCCCATATCCCCTGACTCCACTATCTTTAAGAGCCCTATCTAGCTCTCTCTTGAAAGTATCCAGGGAACTGGCCTCCACCATCCTCTGGGGTAGATATTTCCACAGACTCGCCACTCTCTGTGTGGAAAAGTGTTTCCTCATCTCCGTTCTAAATGGCATACCCCTTATTCTTAAACTGTGGCCCTGGTTCTGGACTCCCCCAACATCGGGAATATGTTTCCTGCCTCTAGCGTGTCCAAACCCTTAATAATCTTATATGTTTCAATAAGATCCCCTCTCATCCTTCTAAACTCCAGAGTGTACAAGCCCATCTGCTCTATTCTCTCAACATATTACAGTCCCGCCATCCCGGGAATTAACCTTGTGAACCTACGCTACACTCCCTCAAAAGCAATAATGTCCTTCCTCAAATTAGGGGACCAAAACTGCGCACACAACTCCAGGTGTGGTCTCACTCGGGCCCTGTACAACTGCAGAAGGACCTCTTTGCTCCATCTCCTCTTGTTGTGAAGGGTGTCCCACACTTCAAAGCGCTATAGAGTCATACAGCGTGGAAACTGTCCCTTCGGCCCAATTTGCCCACAAATTGACCCAACGACACCAGTCCCTTCTGCCCGCATTTGACCCATATCCCTCCAAACCTTAAGTTGATATAACTTTGACAAACCATGTCGGGATTGACCCTGGGTCTCTTGGCTCTGTGAGCAGTGGCTCCACCAGCTACACCGCTGTGGGAGATGAATAATTGTAACCATTCCACATGCCCCAAAGAGACTTCATAAGTTCACAGGTTCTTGGAGCAGAAATAGGCCATTCGGTCCATCAAGTCTACCCTGACATTCAATCGTGGCTGATCTATCTCTCCCTCTCAACCCTATTCTCCTGCCTTCTCCACGGACATAACCCCTGACACCCGAACTAGTCAAGAAGTTGGCAATCTCGGTCTCAAAAAATGAGACCAGACCTACATCTGTCCACAATGCCACTTGGAGCCTGACTGTTGTAAACAGCAGCAATTCCAAGGATTGAAGGGAACCTTGCTCAAGTGGACCGGGCCAAAGATCTGCTCTTTGTGTCTGGTCTCCCAGACAAGGACCACCCAAAAGTCAGATCAAGTTTCCTTCCAAGCCTGTCACAGCAACATTGAGGGCTCTGCCTTCACAACTGCTGACCAATTCATTTGCCAGTCAGATTACATATATCCATGTATGCCTAGCTGAAGTGACTGGCTGTGTATATGAGTGGCCGGCACAATGGTGCAGCGGTAGAGTTGCTGCCTTACAGTGCCAGAGACCCGGTTTCGATCCTGACCTCAGGTGCTGTCCGTATGTTCTCCCCGTGACCGTGTGTGTTTCTCCGGCTGCTCCGGTTTCCTCCCACACTCCAAAGACGTGCAGGTTTGTAGCTTAATTGTCTTCCGTAAAATTATAAATTGTCCCCAATGCGTAGGATAGTGCTAATGTACGAGGTGATCGCTGGTCGGCACAGACTCAGTGGGCCAAAGGGGCTATATCCACGCTGCATATCTAAAGTCAAGTCTTAAGTAAAGTCTTAAGTATAATCTAAATACAAGTGTAAAGTGTAAAGTAAAATCTAGTCTAAAGAAAGTTCTAATATGTAGAGTGTCTTGTGCTGAAGGTAGACACAAAAAGCTGTAGGAGCTCAGCGGGACAGGAAGCATCTCTGGTGAGAAGAAATGGGTGGCTTTTCGGGTTGAGACCCTTCTTCAGACTGATGTCACGGGAGTGACCTTCAGACACAAAGCCACGGGAGTGACTTTCAGTCTGAAGAAGGATCTCCACCCTAAACATCTTCCATTCCTTCTCTCCAGAGATGCTACTTATCCCGCTGAGTTACTCTAGCTTTTTGTGTCTACAGTTTAAACCAGCATCTGCCGTTCGTTCCCACACGAGTGTCTTATGCCCATGGACACTGTGCCCAGTTCCATTACCTGGCTCTGCCATGGTCCATGCTTCACATTTGAAGTGTCGGCTGTGTTCGGAAGGGATGCCCACCCCACCAAGGTTCACTGCGCACACTTTAACCTCGTAGAAAGAGCCCTTGTTCAGATTTTCAACCTTTCAATGAAGAACAAACAAAAGAAACCATCAAAACTGCTACTGCAGAAGACTGGGGCAGAAAACCTCAAGCATGACCTTATTGTGACTTTGTACGGCAGTGTGCCATGTATCAGCACACAAATTGTCCAACACTACACGTGTGTGCGTGTGCATGTGTGTATGTGTGTGTGGGAGTGGAGGGAGCTTTCAAATTGTCCTTGACAGCATCACCTCAGGATACATTAAATCTATGTGCAAATGCTAAGCATGGCAGAAGTTAGAAAGTATAGCTGGGAACAGAATCATGAGAGGAATAGATCGGGTGGACGCACAGACTCTCTTGTCCAGAGTGGGGGAATCGAAAATCAGAGGACATAGGTTTAAGGTGAAGGGGGAAAGGCTTTATAGGAATCTGAGGGGTAACTTTTTCACGCAAATTGTGATAGGTATATAGAACGAGCTGTCAGGGGAGGTAGTTGAGGCAGGTACTATCGCAACATTTAAGAAGCAATTAGACAGGTACATGGATAGGACAGGTTTATAGGGATAAGGACCAAACGTAGGCATGTTGGTCGGTGTGAGCAAGTTGGCCCGAGCGTCCTGTATGACTCAAAGATGCTGCCTGCCCCGTGGAGCGGTTCCAATAATATCTGTGCTAATTTAAGATACGAGAGAAGAGGTGCTTTTATTTTACACAGAGGGTAGTGAGCGTCTGGAACGTGCTGCCAGGGGTGGTGGTTGAAGCAGATACGTTAGTGGCATTTAAAAGACTTTTGGATTTGCGCATGGATATGCAGGGAATGGAGGGAAATTAGTCATGTTCAGGTATAAAGTGGCATCATGTTCGCCACAGACATTGTGAGCCAAAGGGCCTGGTCTTGTGTCATAATGATCTTATGTTCTAAAAGCAGGCATTCCCGATAACAGCTGCAAGAAGTTGTATCCATTATTATTCCTCCTGCACGTTGTCCTGTTAATGCCCAAAGCCCAGTCGCAATACGAATGGCAAATACTATCTTGATTATTATAGGTTCAAAGTTTAACACAACAGTGCACATCCACAATGTTTGGTGCCACAGCAGTGCAGCGGTAGAGTTGCTGCCTTACAGTGCCAGAGACCCGGGTTCAATCCTGACCTCCAGTGCTGTCTGTGTGGCGTTTGTACCTTCTCCCTGTGACCACGTGGGTTTCCTTTGGGTGCTCCGGTTTCCTCCCACATTGGCCTCTGTAAATTGCCCCTGGTGTGTGGAGAGCGGTTGAGAAAGTGGGAAAACATAGAAGAAGTGTACGGGTGATCAATGGCCGGCACGACCTCGGTGGGCCGAAGGGCCAGTTTCCAGGCTGTATCTCTAAATAAAACTAAACTAGTTACAATCATGTCAAACTTCTGTACGGTTCACCAAGTGATTCAGAGGTATTTGGCAGTGTTTCCTTGGCCGCTCATTTTAAGTTTAGAGATACAGCGCGGAAACAGGCCCTTCGGCCCACCGAGTCCACGCCGACCAACGATCACCTCGTACACCAGTTCTACCCTACGCACTAGGGACAATTTACAGAAGCCAAGTAACATACAAACCTGCACATCTTTGGATTGTGGGAAAACCGGAGCTCCTGGAGAAAACCCACGCGATCATGGGTAGAACGTACAAACTCTGTACAGACAGCACCCGAGGTCAGGATCGAACCCGGGTCACTGGTTCTATGAGGCAGCTACTCTAGCTCTGCGCCACCGTGCCGCCGCTGGTGAAAATGAAGAGAATCCCGTTACTTTTCCCGGAACATGATTCGCCTCGGACGGGATACTAACCGTAAAAACGGTTCCAGCGATCGCTTTAATGTTGCTTTCGTGCCAGTGCAGGTCAGTAACCTCGCGGTGATCCATGTAGTATCCAGTGATGTCTGAGCCGCCGGTGAACCTTGGCACCTTCCAGCCAAGGGTCATGGTATCACCGGAACAGTTGAGGAGAGTGATGCCATATGGTGACGAGGGGACGGCTGGAGGATGAAGCAGAGAGTTAGTAATTTACACATACACCAAGCTAATTAACCTACAAACCTGTACGTCTTTGGAATGTGGCAGAAAACCAAAGATCTCAGGGAAAACCCACGCAGGTCACTGGGAGAACCTACAAACTCCGTACAGACAGCACCCGTGGTCAGGATCGAACCCGGATCTACCGCTGCGTCACTGTGCCGCCCTAAATCATAGGAGCAGAATTTGGCCATTCGGCCCATCCAGTCTACTCTGTCATTCAATTGTGGCTGATCTATCTTTCCCTCTCAACCGCATTCTCCTGCCTTCTCCCCATAACCCCTGACGCCCGTACTAATCAAGAATCTGCCAATCTCTGCTCTAAAAATACCAAACAATACCAAACACCACTGCCGCCCTGTGGCAATGAATTCACCATCCTCTGACTAAAGAACTCCGTCCTCATCTCCTTTCTAAAGGTACGCCCTTTTAATCTAATAAAATACATAAAATATGAATATAAAACAGACCCTTGGAACTCCAACCCAGTTCCGCCGCCAGGACAATGGGCCTTTATGGCCAAGTTAACACTCTACATTTTTAACCACTCCGAACTTGAAGAGTACATGTTGGCGTCAGAAAGGTGGCGACTCTTCTATGCTGTCTCAGTGTAATCTACTCTTGTTACTCTCTTAGTAACTAATCATAGTTACGTATGATTGTGCATAATAGCTAGGAAGACTGTTACTGGACTGTATTAAAAAAAAAATTCCCTGTACCGAGGTATATGTTCATAAGTCATGGGAGCAGAGATAGGCCATTCCGCCCATCAAGTCTACTCTGCCATTCAATCCTGGCTGATCTATCTCTCCCTCTCAACCCCACTCTCCCTGTAACCTTGGGAACATGTGACTATGCAGTACCATTGAAACTGAAGACACTGCTTTTGAAAATGTTGCATTCACTTGATACATAACCATACTCGCAATAGTTTGCCTCATGCTTTAAGTTGTTAAATGGTTGCTAATGTGATTGATGTGGAATGCATGGCAACGGAGACTCATGTTATATTGGTGATTCTGTAATAGCATTTGGCCATGGGGATGGCATGCCGCCATTCAGGTCAAAGGTGCCTGGAAACCATTAAAACACCACACGTATGTGAAAAGTCCCTCCGCCATCATGCAGGATAAGTTATTTTGCCAAGGTTTGTTTTTGAAGCTCACTTTGCGACCAGAACAATGTAAGGTCGCCAGAGAGCCGTACACATGGACAGAAATTTCTGCCTATCTTCACCAATCGCTTTTAAAACTAATTCCTTTTAAAAACGCTTCCACCTATGAGAGGTTATTTTACCCAGAAGAGTTTGCTCCTAATCTACTCCCGCGCCTCCTCTCTTGCGGTACCAAACATCAGCATTCCCCCAATTTAGGATCCCAATAGGCAATAGACAATAGGTGCAGGAGTAGGTCATTCGGCCCTTCGAGCCAGCACCGCCATTCAATGTGATCATGACTGATCATCCCCAATCCTGCCTTCCTGCTACCCCGTTCCTGCCTTCACCCCATATCCCCTGACTCCGCTATTTTTAAGAGCCCTATCTAGCTCTCTCTTGAAATCTCAACTTGAGGACCAAACTTACTCCATTCCATAACCCCTTGAAACTTACTGAAATGTGACCACTGTTTTTAAAGTTCTGCCCCTCTCCAACCAGTTCCTGAGATAAGGTCAAAGACAGACCTGACTATTCTCTTCTGAGAAAAAAAATTCACACAGAGAGTGATGAATCTGTGGAATTCTCTGCCACAGAAGGCAGTTGAGGCCAGTTCATTGGCTATATTTAAGAGGGAGTTAGAGATCCCTTGTGGCTAAAGGGATCAAGGGGTATGGAGAGAAGGCAGGTACAGGATATTGAGTTGGATGATTAGCCATGATCATATTGAATGGCGGTGCATGCTCGAAGGGCCGAATGGCCTACTCCTGCACCTATTTTCTATGTTTCTATGACATTCATAGATGGATTCATAGAGTCATACAGCACAGAAACAGATCCTTTGGTCCAACTCACCCATGCTGACCAAGATGCCCCATGTAAGCTCGTTCAATTTTCCCGCATTTGGCCCTGAATCCCTCAATATATTTTCTATCCATGTACCTGACCAAGATCATAGAACATAGAACAGTACAACACAGGGACAGGCCCTTTGGCCCATCATGCTGAATATGATGCCACGATAAACAAATCTCATCTGCCTGCACACGATTCATATCCTTCAATTCCCGAAGACAGACACAAAGTGTTAGAGGAATTCAGTGGGCCAGGCAGCATCTCTGGCAAAAAAGGATGGGTGATGTTTCGGGTCGGAACTATTCTTCAGGCTCAAGAAAGGTTCCGACCTGAAATGTCACACATCCATTTTCTCCAGAGATGCAGCCTGACCCACTCAGTTCCTCCACCATTTTGTGTCTATCTTTGTTATAAACCAGCATCTGCAGTTCCTACCTACGCATATCCAAGTGCCAATCTAAAAGACTCTCAAACGCCACTATCATATCTGACACCACCCCTTGCAGCATGTTCCAGGCACTCACCACCCTCTGCCCCGCACTTCCCCCTTAAACTGTACCCCTCTCACCCTAAAGCTACTCAAACTGCTTCCTCAACCACCAATCAGTGTGCTGGGCAGCTTCAGGTCGAATTTTATACATTCATAAAATAATTTCCATGAACCATTAAATATTAGCTCCAATTAACAACCACTGGGGCAGAAGTACAAGATCTGAACTGAAACATGACTAATGGTCTGTGAAAATTAAAAATAGATTGCACTGATAGAGGTACAGTTATACAGCGTAGAAACAATTGCCCATGCCGACCAACATGCCCCATCAACACTAATCCCACCTGCCTGCGTTTGGCCCATAGCCATCTAAACCTATCCTATCCATGCAACCTGTCCAAATGTTTCTTAAACATAGCAATAGTACCTACTACACCCTCTACCCTTTTTGTAAAGATGTTATCTCTCAGTTTCATATTCAATCTTTACCCCTTCTCCTTAAATCTATGTCCTCTGGTTCTTAATTCCCCTTCTCTGGGTAAGATACTCTGTGTGTCCACCCGATCTATTCCTCTCATGATTTTGTGCACCTCTATAAGATCGCCCCTCATCCTCCTGCGCTCCAAGGAATAGTGTCCTGGCCTGCTCAACCTCAAGCTATAGCTCAGGTGCTCAAGTCCTGGCAACACCCTCATAAATCTTCTCTGCACCCTTTCCGGCTTGACAATGTCTTTTCTATAACATGGTGCCCAAAACCGATTGCTCCAAATACTCTAAAAGTGGCCTCACCAACGTCTTGTATAACTACAATATGACCCCACAACTTCAATACTCAATGCTCTGACTGATGAAGGCCGTCTTGACCATCCTATATACCTGTGATGCCATCTTCAAGGAACATGGTATCGAGAACTATGAACTAAGCAACTATGCCATCTTCAAGGAACTAGGATGTTGGGCACCTACATCCCTCTGCTCCACAACATCCCTGATGCTTTAAATTCAATCAGGAGTGAGTGTTAATTTGTGCTTGTGGCTGGTGCCACAGTGGGTGTTAATGTGCCCATCTATTAAACAGACGACGGGTGCTTCAACCCAATGTTAGCCAAAAGGAAATGTGACCGATTCCTTCACCCGTGCCCCAGTACCTACCGTGAGGGATACCTCCTCCTAAAATGGTCAGATTTAAAAAAAAAGTAATTTAGATGTAGCTCAGAGCTAAATCCATGCTGGTAACAAGATTCCAATACATACAACGATTGAGCTTGCTTTTGGTGATCGTAAATGACATCAAGATTCAAAAGTGTTTTATTGTCATATGTCCTGATATGGAACAGGGAATCCTCTGAAATAACTTGCCCACCACAGCTTTTGGCCTGGAGACACATGGAACTGTTCATGCTGGTGTGCAAAGAAACAGACACAAAGTGCTGGAGTAACTCAGCGGGTCAGGCGGCAAGTCTGGAGAACATGGATAGGTGACTTTTCAGGTTGGTTTCCTTCTTCCGACTAGACCCTTCTTCAGATGTCATCTGTGCTCTCCAGAGATGCTGCCATGTGTTGTCAAAAGTTGCTGCCCAAGTCCACACAGTGAGCAAAGGTCACTGTGGACTAGTTCGGATCCCGACCCAAAACGTCACCTATCCATGTTCTCCAGAGAGGCGGCCTGACCCGCTGCGTTACTCCAGCACTTTGTGTCTTTTTATGTGTAAACCAGCAGCTGCAGTGCCTTGTCCCCACTCTCAATGACAAAGCATCCCATCCAATAGCTGACACATGGCTCCCTCCAAGAGCAAGGCAGAGGCCGGGGAGTGTGTCAGCTATGTATTACGTCCTCTTCAACTTCTCCTCCTCAACTCTCTGCCCTCATTGTGGTGAGAAACCCCTGAACTGATGTCCCAGTGCTAAGATAACAGCACCAGAAAACCAAACTATCCATTTGACTCCACCAGAGCCACATTACCTCTACATTTGTTTCAGCTTCAATTTTAATCGGGTTCTTCAAACCCAATAAAGTGTGGCTGACAAAAGAACGACAAATAAAAATGATTAAGCATTTAACAATATGTAACAATATGTAAATTGCTTACGATACCATTTAGCAATTACACCATCTGCAGGTATCGGCCATAGCATCTGACAATTTGGTAGAATTTAAATGAGGATCTGATTTTAAATGAGCATTAAAATCATATGCTCATTTTAATTTTACCGAAGATAGTCACAAAAAGCTGGAGTAACTCAGAGGGACAGGCAGTATCTCTGGAGAGAAGGAATGGGTGACGTTTTGGGTCTAGACTCTTCTACTCTCCAGAGATGCTGCCTGTCCCGCTGAGTTACTCCGGCTATTTGCATCTATCTTTGGTTTAAACCAGCATCTGCAGGTCCTTCCCACACATTTTAATTTGACCATTCCAAATGAGCACCTGATTTATATCTAATGCCTATTTGGAATGATAAAATTAAAGTAGGCCAAGAAGCTCAAGTTTCCAGGCGTTACTGTCACCAAAGATCTGTCCTGGTGCTACCACAGAGACCTTCTGGGCAAGAAAGCACAGCACACCTCTACTTCCTCAGGAGGCCAAGGAAAGTCAGCACGTCTCGATACATGCTTCACAACTACTACAGCTCCTAGAAAGCATGGTATCGGGAAGCATCGCAGCTTGTTAAGGCAACTACTCTGCCCCGTGGCCACGAGAGAGTGCAGAGAATTGTGAAAGCAGCCCAGTCCATCACACAAGCCAGTCTCTCCCCCATCAACATTTCACGCCAATAATCAAGGGTCATTCACACCCTAGTCACTTCTCTTCTCCCCTCTCCCATCAGGCAGGTCATAAAGTCTTACAGCAAGGAAACAGGCCCTCCGTCCCAACTTGCCCAAGTCGACCAAGGTGCCCCATCTACACTAGTCCCACCTGCCTGTGTTTGGCCCAGGTAGACACAAAATGCTGGAGTAACTCAGCGGGTGAGGCAGCATCTCTGGAGAGAAGGAATGGGCGACGTTTCTGGCCGAGACCCTTCTTCATCCTGTGTGCAGATGAGGTGTCCCCTCTAAACCTTTCCTACATTTGTACCTGTCCAAATGTCTTTTAAATGTTGTTATAGTACCTGCCTCACCTACTCACTCTGGCAGCTCGTTCCATATACCCACCATCCTGTGTGAAAAAATAACCCCTCGGATTCCTATTAAAGCCTTCTTCTATTAAAGCCTTCTTCTCGGTGCATTGACCCAAACTATTCCCACATGATTTTATACACCTCGAAAACAGTTCCGCAAAACTAGTATTGAATTCCTGTCCTTTGACTAAATCCCCATCATCGTTTGCCCACACACTAGCAACATGTGACTGTGTAAGAGACACAAACGGACACTTACTAAGGGCAGCTTGGACAATGATGGCCTCGGACTCTTGAGACACTTCACTGACCCCGACGGCGTTTACAGCTTTCACACGGAAAATGTACTTCTGCCCGTTCTTTAGACCATGAACAACAAACCTAGGGGGAAGAAAGCAGAGGAAGATCAGCGATGAGGAACGGGAACTTTAAAAAGCCTGCCCTGGGACAGCCTTGGACAGTTAACGTGGAGGTCAGCAGGGGAGCGGCAGTCCGAGCAGTGAGTGAGTGGATTGGCTGGAAGTCTTACATGTCCTTTAATCCGGACACAATTACCAGAGAGCACTTGAATTCCCCCCCCAAAAGTCCCCCCGAAAATGTGGTGCCTAGGCCAGGGTGGGGCGCTGATCTCAACATCATCGGGACCACCGCGGCCAACCGGCGGGTCGAATTTTCCCCGTGGCCAGGGCTCTGGTCAGAGTTCCACAGTTTCACAGTTCCCACCGCCGACTTCAGAGACCGACTTTCTTGGCTTCCCCCGGTATCTAGGCAAACCATTCCGGTTCCGTTCGACCATGGAGGTTAGGTGGGGTAGGACTCTATTCCTTGGAGCGCAGGGGAATGAGAGGTGATATTATAGAGGTGTACAAAATCAAGAGAGGAAAAGATCAGGTAAATGCACAGAATCTCTTCCCAGAGAAGGGGAATCAAGAACCAGAGGACATAGGTTTAAGGTGAGCGGGGGGGGGGGGGGGGGGGAGGGAAAGATTTAATAGGAACCCAAGGGGTAACTTTTTCCACACAAAAGGTGGTGGGTGCATGGAACAAGCTGCCAAAGAGGTAGTTGAGGCAGGTACTATGACAACGTTTAAGAAACAGTTACATGGATAGGATGGGCTTCGAGGGATATGGGCCAAATGCAAGCAGGTGGGACTAGTGTAGATGGGACATGTTGGTCAGTGTGGGCAAGTTGGGCTGAAGGGCATGTTTCCACACTCTGTGACTCCCCTCGGAGGTTGCAACCTCTGTTGGTCCAGCAAAACGGATAGTCCGGCAAGGCTGTGGAACCAAAGGTGCCAGAGAATCGGTATTAATTGAAGGCAAGGATTGGTAAGAATGACACAAAAAGCTGGAGTTACTCAGCTGGTCAGGCAGCATCTCTGAAGAAAAGGAATAAGTGACACTTCCGGTCGAGACCCTCCTTCAGGCTGAGAGCCAGGGGAGAGGGAAACGAGAGATATAGAAGGTGATTTGGAGAGATATAGAATAAAGGAATGAAAGATAAGCAAAAAAGAAATGATGATCATGGAAAGGTGGAGCCCACAAAGGTCCATTGTTGGCTGTGGGCTAGGTGATAACGAGTGAAGAGCGACCTTGTGTATTTCACGGGCTTGTGGTTGCAGGGTTGCCAGTCATCAGTGCCCAGCAGGCAGGAATCAATGTAGTAGCCGATGAGTTCAGTGGCGTTCTTCGGAGCCACCCACTGCACCACCACCGAGTGCTTTGTGTTCCTCGCACACCGAACGGCCCCGGGTGGAGATGGAATCTCTGAAGAAGGTTAAAAACAAAATAGAGCACAAACATCAAAGAAAGGTCACTTTCAAATGGGTTATACAAAAGTGCTGGATTAACTCAGAGTGTCAGGCAGCATCTCTGGAGAACATGAATGACCCGAAACATCACCTTCCTGACCCCAAACGCCACCTGTCCATGGAAGGATCCAGACCCAAAGAGTGGCACGGTGGCGTAGCGTTAGAGTTGCTGCCCCACAGCGCCAGAGACCCGGGTTCGATCCTGACTATGGGTGCTACTTGTATCGAGTTTGTACGTTCTCCCTGTGACCATCAGTGTTTTTTCTCCAGGAGCTCCGGTTTCCAGGTTAGGTGGCTTGGTAAAATTGTAAATTGTCCATAGTGTGTGTAGGATGATGTTAATGTACGGGAATCGCTGGTCGGTGCAGACAGCCTGTTTTCATGCTATATCTCTAAACTAAACTGAACAAAACGTCACCTATCCTCAAAAGGGTCCTGAACTGAAACGTCGCCTATCCATTGAAGGGCTCCGACCTGAAATATTGCCTATCCATATTCTCCAATGGGTCAGGGTTCACAGAGTCCCTGTGAACTCTGACCCGCTGAGTTACTCCAGTACTTTGTGTCCCCATTTTGTAAACTAGCATCTGCAGTTTCTTGTGTCTACACTAAGCACAGAATTCTAGGTTAGAAAAGGAAGAGTGTGACATATTTGTATTAAAAGGTGACATTAGACGTTGTGAGACATGTTACTGAAAAATGCAATAATCATTCTTTGATAAAAAGCTGGAAAATTTAACTTCTTCTCATCAACCATCAGCCAAAAGGACTCAGTGCTGGACTGTGACGGAGGCTCATCAATGAGTTATTTCAAGACAGAAGGTAGACAAAAATGTTGGAGAAACTCAGCAGGTGAGGCAGCGTCTATGGTGCAAAGGAATAGGCGACGTTTTGGGTCGAGACCCTTCTTCAGACTGATGTCGGGGGGGGGGGGGGGGGGGGGAATACCCCAGCGGTATGAACATTGACTTCTCCAATTTCAGGTAGTCCTTGCTTTCTCCCTCCTTCCCCTCCCCTCCCCAGCTCTCCCACAGCTGACCGTCTCCGCCTCTTCCTTTCTTTTTCAGCAAGGGGAGGAAACCCACGCGGTCACAGGGAGAACATGCACTCTCCCCACAGACAGCACCTGTGGCCAGGATGGATCCTGGGTCTCTGGGGCTATGAGGCCGCGACTCTACCAGCTGTGCCACTCGCTGCTCACAGTGCATGGCAAGATGTTATGGGAAGCAAGGGATGCGGCGTCAGTGACAGAATGTGGTGCTGAGGCAAAAAATCAATTATGTTCTTAACAATTGGCTTTGCAAACCCTTTTTAAACTATTTGTGAAGACTATGCGCCCTTTTCCTCTTGGACAGAGAAAACAGCGCTAAACAGGCCGTTCGGCCCATCAAGAACATGTTGGCCTTGGCATCATGTCAGCACAGACAATGTGTTTCCATTCATACTCATACAGCATGGAAACAGCCCTTTGGCCCAACTTGCCCATGGAGACCAACATGTCCCACCGACACCAGTCCCACCTGCCTGCGCTGGACTCATATCCCTCCAAACCTACACAATGCATATACCTGTCAAATTGCTTCTTTAAATTTGCAATAGTCCCTGCATCAACTACCTCCTCTGGCAACTTGTTCCATACACCCACCACCCTATGTGTTCAAAAGCTACCCTCAGGTTCCTATTAAATCTTTTCCCCTTCACCTTAAACCCATGTCCTCCGGTTCTCGATTCCCCTATTCTGGGCAAGAGACTCTGTGCATCTACCTGACCCATTCCTCTCACGATTTTATACACCTCTATAAGATTACCCTTCATCCTCTTGTGCTCCAAGGAATAGAGTCCCAGTCTGCTCAACCTCTCCCTATAAATCAGGCCCTTGAGGCCAGGCAACAAACTCGTGAATTTTCTCTGTACCCTTTCCAGCTTGACAACATCCTTCCTGTAACATGGTGCCCAGAACTGAACACAATACTCTAAATGTAGCCTCACTGACGTCTTATATAACTGCAACATGACGTCCCATCTTCCATACTCAGTACTCTGGCTGATGAAGCCCAAAATCACGACCTTAATTCCTGATATGAGTGTGACATATATTCCGTAGGACACAGGAGAGATAAAGCTTGCAACGAGCGATCTTGAATGAAAAGTGACTGCATACTGAACAAAAACACTTACCAATGCGATCCTGAACCATGATGGGCTCGGTGACCTCTGACGACTGGCTCATTCCAAACTTGTTCACCGCAAAGACACGGAATTCGTAGGATTTTCCTTCGACCAGGTCAAATATAGCAAGACGTGGTGAGCTTGCCGCGATCTCCACGTTGACCCTTTGCCAGGAGGTGCTGCCAGCCATTGTCTAAAAGGGAAACGAGAACCATCATGGAAATTTGTCTGGTTACACGCTTAAACATTGGGGCAGATCAGCGGTGCAGCGGTAGAGTTGCTGTGAGGCGTATCAATGCTGTTAATGGTCCTGCCATTAACTGTAACTCTCCCTTTCCATTTGACCTTCCCAAGTGCAGCATCTCACCTCACGCTCTGATTAAACTCTAGCTGCCATTTCTCTGCCCGTTTCTACAGCTGGTCTCTATACTCTATACGGATGTATACTTTGACACCCGTCTGTGCCTCCAGCAATCTTGGTATTGTCTGCAATCTTACTAACCAATCGGGGTCAGCGCAGTGGTAGAGCTGCTGCCTCATGGCGCCAGAGGCCCGGGTTCCATCCTGACTACGGGTGCTGTCTGTACGGAGTCTGCACCTTCTCCCTGTTACCGCATGGGTTTTCTCCGGGTGCTCCAGTTTCCTCTCGCATTCCAATTTACGTGCAGGTTTGTAGGTTAATTGGCTTTGGTAAACTGTAAATTGTCCCTAGTGTGTGGGATAGTGCTAGTGTACGGGGTGATCACTGGTCGGCGTGGACTCGGTGGGCCGAAGGGCCTGTTTCTTTACTGTATCTCGAAAGACTAAAGGGCATTCTATGACTAGAGATCTTTTAAGTTATATTTAAAGAATAGAGATACAGCGTGGAAACGGGCCCTTCGGCCCACCGAATCTGCTCTGACTCGAAAGCACCCACACCCGAGTTCTATCCGACACACTGAACCCTACACACAGTTATTTACTGAACGAATGAACCTACAAGCATGTACATCTTTGGAGTGTGGAAGGAAACTAGAGCACCCGGAGAGAACTAACACTGTCACAGGGGGAACGTACAAATTCTTTACAGACAGGACCCAAATTCAGGATGGAACCCGGGACACTGGCGCTGTGAGGCAGCAGCTCGACCACTGTGCCACTGTGCTGCCCCAGATCATGAGTTTGCTAACAATATAGGAGTTATTCAGGAGGGTTGCTTGCAAGGAACCTAAAGAATATGCAAGTTATCAATGTTATCATTTGTTTCTGGTGATTTTTTTTCCCCGGTCACTAACAAAAACTGACGGCTTGATTCCTTATACGGAGAACAATTTCACCGCATGTGAATCGACACTACAGATGATAAAATATTAAAGCAAGGAAACAGGCCTTTGACCCACCAGGTCCGCAGCCACCCATTTTACACTCTTCCTACGTGAATCCCACAAGTGTATCACATCCGTGGAGAGAAAACGGGGATTAAAGTTTTAGGTTCTGGCAGTGTTTTTGTTACTCGATCTACAGCTGAAACAATGCAGTAGTGTCCAGCTACTTGCTGCATTTGAGTTACAATCCTGAGCTGCAACGCTTTGTGTTGTTAACTATTTGTGATGACTATGTCCCCTTTTCCTCAATCTCGCACAGAGTAAACAGCAGTGAAGAGGCCGTTCGGTCCATCCAGAACATGCCAGCCCATCTGGGCTTAATTTTATCCTTGCTTATGTGAATAGCTAATGGACATAGGTTAGGCAGCAGAGAATCTCTGGAGAGTCGCCTCGGGTGGGACTCTTCTCCAGACTGCCTGACCCGCTGCAGAAGGTCGTTTATGAATGGCCCTGATTGATCCTGGTCTTTTCTCACCTCCATCTCGACATCGCCCAACATTTTTTCTCCATACCTTTTCAACGTAGTACTTGAGCGTCTCCCTGCCGCGGGGATCTGGGGGCTCCCAGCTGAGCACAATGTAGTTCTTGCAGGTCTCGGCAGCATGGACATTTGTGGGGGACCCTGGTATCTTCACATCCGCTGTCGAAGAGGGAGGGAGAGGAAGAGAGTGAGAGAGAGAAACAGGACACTGTTATTAACATTCTACCTCGGTACAGTCTGGGTGAGGTCTGCCATATGATTTTACCCAGATAGTGGGCAAAAACAAAGAATGCAACTCTACCTAGAATTAAAGAACCGAAGGACATCGGTTTAAGGTGAGGTGGGGGGGGGGGGGGGGAGGGTAAAGGTTTAATAGGAATCTGAGGGGTAACAAAGTGTGGTGGGTGTATGGAACAAGCTGCCAGAGGAGGTAGGTGAGGCAGAGACTATCACAATGTTCAAGAAACAGTTAGACAGGTACATGGATAAGCCAGGTTCAAAGTGATGTGGGCCAAATGCAGGCAGGTGGGACTAGTGTAGTTGGGATATGTTAGCCAGTGACAGCAAGCGAGGCCGAAGGGCCCGTTTCCACGCTCTGACTCTATTTAACACTAAAGTATCATGAATTGTTGAAAGGCTAATACAGATTAAGTGCATGGGAGCAAATGCACCATCTCCAAAGAAACACTGCTGCTGCAGCGAAAGAAGATTTCGTCTTTAGACTTTATAGATACAGCGGGAACTTTAGAGATACTGCCGACCTGCGATCATCCCTTATACTAGCACTATCCTACAAACTAGGGACAATAGTAAGATTGAACGAGAACTTACCAGTTCGAAGGTTGATCTTTATTTTATGAGGAGTCGAAGTGAGGGATTTCGTGAAGAGCCCGCCGGCGCGCATGCTCGACATACTTCAAAGTAGCGGCGTGGAATCACAGAAACCAACAAAGAAATGACTTCGCATAGTAAGATTGAAGTGACTAAGATTACCAGATGAAGGTGATTGAGGGTTGGGCGAGGAGGGCACGAAATCCCTCACTTCGACTCCTCATAAAATAAAGATCAACCTTCGAACTGGTAAGTTCTCGTTCAATCTTACTATTTCATTTCGGAGTCACGTGAGTGACTTCGTGAAGACTTCAAAGCTTCTGTGATTACACGCCCTGGACCACGTCCATGCTGACACACCACTACCAGGGATGGATGGGAGGAACAAACTTGCTCAATAGTTCATACTGCAAAACAAGAGCAGAGTTATTAATAACAAATCAAAACCCCTCATGCGGGGACATCTCCACGTTCGTGACCTGCATTCAGCACGGCTTCTGTAAACTGTAGAGGAGCAGCAACAGGCTTGTTATAAAAACGCTGGAACACAGCTTCATTAGCCCATCCTGCTGTGGCGAGAATTTTGTCCATGGGCACCTCCATGACCCTCGCCGTTGACGTCGATGCAGCCCTGTTGGAAAGAGACTTGAACACATTAGTGTCGATACCTGACTTACCCAAAACGACTGGAAGCCACATGGATATCGTCTGGACTGTCACTCGATGATGAGGTCTCTTATGAGTGACAAGCAGGTATCGCTCCATTCCTCTGATGCGTGCCGTCACCTTGACATAGTGGCGGATATGTGAGGCTACACATAGCCTAGCATCTGCGGGGTATGCCGGGAACTTCAGCTGCAGCCCTGTGCACCCAGGTCTATGCTGCTTTAGTAGCTCGTCAATGAAAAAGACTACTTCTGTGGGGGTAGACGTCATTCTGTCGACACGAAGTTTGTGTAGTGTCTGTACCCTCTGAGCTGAAGTCAGCGCTAGTAACATCACCAGCTTCATGGTGCGTTGGTCCAGTTGGAGCCCTTCCATGGGTGACCACGTCCTGAGCAGGGTTAATACGTCCCTGACATCCCAGGTGATATTATAGCGTGGTGTAGGCGGATTCATATTGAATATACCCCGCATGAGTCTGGACACTAGCCTGTTGGATCCTACCTCCAAACTGAGGTAGAA
The DNA here is from genome assembly GCA_963514005.1 of Raja brachyura. The sequence continues at coordinate 17,050,928 of OY740785.1, forward strand.
TGATAGCGCACTTCTGGCGCTGTTGATGGCACTGTAACTTAAGTGTTCATCATGGTGCAACCCCGCGAGGAATTCCAGGACGTCGGTTGTTGTCACGTCATCGTACGTGATGCGAGAGCGGCTGCAGTAGGCTTCCCACTTCTTAATATGCGAGCGGTATCTTCGCCTTGTAGACTCTCGACACGACGCCCCGGTGGTATCCATGGTCCGAGCCGAGAGGCCGTATTGGACTAACGGCCTGTTCAGAACCTGCAAGCCAACAAATTTAAATAGCCATGGCAGGGATGCGGCTCCCCTGAGACAGGGTGAGTAACCAATTGTGGGCACCCTTCAAAAGGACCCAAGGTTCGTTGAGCATGTCAAAGACCACCGGATACCAAGGCTGTGTGGGCCAGTCGGGTATAATAAGGATGCCCTTGGCAGCATCTGCCTGAATCTTTCCCAATACCCGACTGATGAGGCAAAATGGGGGGAAGGCATAGAAAAACCACTTCCCCCAGTCCAGCGAGAATGCATCTAGCGCTATTGCCCCAGGATCTGGTTCCCATGAAACGTAGGTTGGTACCTGATGGTTCCACCGTGACGCAAAGAGGTCAATGTCCGGTTTACCAAATTTGGCTGTGACTTTAGAAAAGATCTCAGGATGCTACATCCATTCAATGTTGTCATTAAATTTGCGTGACCTGGTGTCCGCCACAGTATTAAGCTCACCTGGCAAATAGGTAGCTGAAATCCAAATGTCTCTTTGAACACACCAGAGCCAAATTGAGTTTGCCAATTTGTCACACGAAACAGGCCTGGTACCACCCATATGGTTTAAATATGCTACTGCTGTGGTGTTGTCTATTTGGAGACGGACATGTGCTCCAACAAGCTTAGAACAATACGCACGAAGTCCGTGGAATGCTGCCAGCAACTCCAAATAGTTAATCCCTTGAGTTAACAACATCGTTGATTCAAGGGTGTCCCATCTGCCACCACAACTAGAGCAATTATTCGTGGATCCCCAACCATTGGAGCTTGCATCAGTTTGCAAATATACCACCGGATTAGCCTTCCTAATAGGCTTGAATGAGTTGCTAATGTGACACACCCACCATTGCAACTCATTTATCGCTTCGGGCGGCAGCTGCATGGACCGATCATAATAACCAGCGTTCTGTTTTAACGCAGCAATTTTAGCTCTTTGCAAATTCTGATAATGCAAAGGTCCATATCGCGCTGCCGAAAACAAAGCTACCAGCTTCCCAATTATTGTAGCTAAGTGCCGAATCGATGGTATATTGGTGCGGATTAAATCTTGACACACCTGGGTAACCTCCTCAATCTTGTTAATTGGAATGGTAACCCTCATGCTTATAGAGTTCACCGTGAACCCTAGGTAATTAATCACCTGGGCAGGGTAGAACTTTGATTTCTCTGGATGGACAATAAACCCCAATTGTTGAAATATATTGACAGCATCTGCAACACCCTGTTCAGCCAATTCCAGGGTGTGGCCCACAATTAAGACATCATCTAAATAGGCCATACTATATGGTGTCGTTGTCTCAAATAAGCCATAATTGGCTTCACTAATTTAGTGAACAATCTAGGGCTGTGGTGAGCTCATTAGGCAAAGCCTTGTACTGCCAGAGTTGCCCCATCCAGATGAATTTTTAAAACCTTCTGTCACATTTCTGGACGGATACGGAATAATATGCGTCTTTTAAACTGATGCATGCCATAAAACAACCATGAGAAATCAATGATTTGGTTGTTTCATCGTATCCATTTTAAAATGAGAATATGTTACAAAAGTATTCAAACGGGTTAGATCAATAATGACACGACAACTTCCATCCTTCTTAGGTCTGGTGAATATGTTCGAAACAAATTCAACTGGCTCATGCACCACTCTCTTAATCACTCCTTTGCTCAAGACTTAACAATTCCTTATAGCCGGCTGCCTGTTCTGCAGCAGATAATTTTAAATGTTCGAGCGGGCATGTGCTGGGATGGAGGAATGTCGCCATTAATAAACTCAATTTTATGCCCCTGAATATTCTGCAACACATACTCGTCACCAGTGAAATTACCTCATGCACCCAAAAAACCACCGAAGGTGACCACCAACATGTGAAGTTAAACAGAGAGAAAAGAGAGAACCAGACCCCCTCACCTCCGTGGTTACCGGCGGTCCTTGACACGCGTGTGTGGACGTGGAGGTGCTGGGTTGGCTTGAGGGCGCTGCGTCTTCGTTTTCCACCAGGGTCTCTGCCGACCCTGTCCTAAAAAAGACCCCTGGTGCTGGGTCTGATGTTGCTGTCGTTGTGGAGCTTGAGGGTGGGTCCTCGTCGAGGTACTGGCAGACCCTCGTGATCGAATGTATGGAGACTTTGAGCCTGACGGTGTGGGGGCACTCTGAGGGCGCATGATCCCCACCGTTTTGGCTTGCTCGTCAAGCTCTTTGACTCTCTTCGAGAGGTCCTTCCCAAAGAGCTGACGGGGCGGGGGCGGCGGCGGTGGTTTGCACACTCCTGCAAACTTTGGATTGAGCGCTGGGCGGATGCTGGTTTTGCGAAACCCGTTAATTTCGTGCTGGGTCGCGCACAGGAGGGCCAGGGCATCTCCCTGGTCCAAATTCAATTCGTCCCCGTCCACCGACCGCACAAAGGCGGTAATACCGGCCGTGAGGAGCTTCAGGATCCGCTGCAGTTTTACCTCCTGTTGACGGATAGCCGCACTGATGTTGCCCCATATCGGCGTATTGACCACAGGCACGTTGAGGGAGTTGCAATTGGATGGAGCCTTGTGACGGCTCATTGCCTGGATGAGGACTTCTTCCTGCTGCTCCAGGCTGATAGTAGATGTTTGTGAAGACGCCCTGTGCCTGTTGCTGCCCTGCTGTTGTTGACGTTGAAGCAGGAGCTCCAGCAGCCGCTCCATACGGTCAATACGCCCTTCACCCTGAACACTCAGGTGGTCGGAGTCCTCCGGCTCTGAAAAGAAAACCGGGCTCCTGTCATCGGCCCGCACCTCGTCGAGGCCCTGCCGGTGCCGGTAGTTGTCGCCAACAGCCGCCGAGGCGAACTGCGCGATTCCTGCGCGGGCGTGTTCAACCGCCTCCGTTTAGCGGGAGCTGAAGCCGCTGCCACTAAGGGCACTTGCGGCGAGGTGTCGGCACCAGCCGAAGCATGGCTGCCTGGGGCCCGCGCAGTCTTGCCGGCTGCCCACATCGTGGACGTTGCCGACGCATGGTCTCGCCCACCCATCCATGGGGGGCTCGGCGACCGTGACGAGACCCGACTCGACCGACCCGTCCCGGCGTCGAGAGCCGGGGCGTGCCGGCTGGACCTCACAGCCGCCCCGGGTCTTTCCCTGGAACCTGACCGCTCCTCCGTGTCAGGCAATGCCTTAGCCCTGGTAGGGTTAGGCTTCTGGGCTCCTGCCCTTCCCCTTCTCGGAGTGGAACAGGCCGTGCAGCCGCACGCACCCAGCTCGAGGTCGCCAGCGAGCCCGCTGACGACCTGACTGCCATGGCAGGTCCCCCTGCTCTGGCGGCACACCACACTCCTCCTCGTCGAACTCCTCCGAGCTGTGGTGTGCTGGCAGATCTGGACCTGTAAACACAGGGCTTACCCACATCTCCGCCTGAGTCCCGGCCTGCGATGCAGGTACTGCCGATGGTAAAGGCCCCGGAACTGTTGACCGGCGAACTCGTCCTGACGTCCTCCGGCCCTTGGAACTCCCATCCATGTCCTTGCTGCAAGACAAAACCAACAACAAGGACCACCAACTAAAGGTAGAATACTTACCTCCGTGGCCCCTTCTGAAGGGCTGGCGAGGAGCGCGCTCCACCGCCAGCCGTCGCAGCAACGCGGTACGACGATATGTCGAGCATGCGCGCCGGCGGGCTCTTCACGAAGTCACTCACGTGACTCCGAAATGAAATTCATAATTTAAACCGAAGCCAATTAACCTACAAAACCTGCACGTCATTTGGAGTGAGGGAGGAAACCGGAGCACCTGGAGAAAACCCGCGTGGTCACAGGGAAAACATATGGACTCCGTACAGACAGCACCCGTAATCAGGATCGCACCCGGGTCTCTGGCGCTGTGAGGCAGCAACTCTACCGCTGCGCCACCGTGCCACCCTGAATCTCTGCTACTCAGTTTGCGGATTAAGTTTTTCTTTGCCAGAGTATTGTGGACTTTAATCATGGGGGCAAGATAAAACCCACAGCCCTGGAGCTCTAGCAGCTGCACTACCCTTTACATGTTGGGAGAAATGTTAACTTTAAATTCAAACCAGCAGCTTGTCTTCCAACTCTGATGATTTTTATTTCCGCATGCTGCAGTGGTAACAAAAGTAACTGGATACAAGGCTGGCCACTGACTACTCTCTGTGTTATACATTGACACCAAGCTAAAATATACCCCAATGTAAAAGAGTGATTAGGTTCCACAATACTCTGGCAAAGGAAAGGTTAATCCTCACACTGAGAAGCAGAGATTCAGGGCGGTACAGCGGTTGAGTTGCTGCCTGACAGCGCCAAGACCCAGGGTCGATCCTGACTACGGGTGCTGTTTGTATGGAGTTTGTACGTTCTCCCTGTGACCTGCGTGGGTTTTCCCCAGGTGCTCCGGTTTCCTCCCACACTCCAAAGACGTGCGGGTTTGCAGGTTAATTGGCTTCTGTAAATTGTAATCCTAGTGTGTAGGATAGTGCTAGCGTACGGGGTGATCGCTGGTCGGCGCGGACTCGGTGGGCCAACGGGCCTGTTTCCGCGTTGAATCTCCAAAGTCTAAAGTTTAAAGATCCATGTGACCACACGTGCACAGTTATACAACATTTCCTGCAATGCACAGGTAAAACGCACACAAAAATAATATTTGGAATGGGATTTACCTTCCAGGTCATCTTGGGAAATAACAATCTGTCTGCTTGCATCAAAATGAATGGCTAAGAGAAGAAACAACAAAATATAAAAAAGAAAGTCTGAAGAAGGGTCTCGACCCAAAACGTCACCTATTCCTTCTCTCCAGAGACGGTGGCTGACCCACTGAGTTACTCCAGCTCTTTGTGTCTGTCTTTAAAATATAAAGGTTGCTCAGTAATAACAAGCAAAAATAATCAAGAACCTCTACAACAGAGACAAATAAACAAAATGTCTGTACAAAATTCCAATGGTATTCTTGGTTTCTTATGTTTACAAAAGTCTTTTAATTTTCCTATAATGGACCAAGGACAGTACTTTTCCCGCCCGTGACCAGGCGCAGTTCTGGAGACGAGGTACAGAGGAGGAAAGAGGACCGCAAATTCCCGACCCGACACTGGGGCGGCACGGTGGCGCAGCGGTAGAGTTGCTGCCTCGCGGTGCCAGAGACCCGGGTTCAATCCTGACTATGGGTGCTGTCTGTACGGAGTTTCCACGTCCTCCCTGTGACTGTGCTGGTTTTCTCCGGGTGCTCCAGTTTCCCCCCACATGTGCAGGTTCATACGTTAATTGGCCCCTGCAGAATTGCCCCTAGTGTGTAGGAAATGGGTGAGAAAGTGGGATGACGGAGATGAAAGTAGATCATGGGGAGATGATGATTTACTTTGTACATCCTGTGTTCCATTACCTGCATGGGGGGACGTTTGTGGACAGAGAGACAGTGTCGTAGAGTTCTCGGGATGTACAGCATGGAAACAGTCCCTTTGGCCCAACTTGCCCATGCCGACCAACATGCTCCATCTACTCTCATCACACCTGCCAGCGTTTGCCCCATATCCCTCTCAACCTTTAGTTTTAGTTTTGTTTAGTGATACCTTGTGGAAACAGGCCCCCTGGCTCAGCGAGTCCACGTCAACCAGCGATCACCATGCATACACAAAGGGAAATTTACAGAAGCTAATCAACCTACAAACCTCAACATCTTTGGGATGTGGGAGGAAACCGGAGCACCCGGAGAAAACCCACACGGTCACAGGGAGAATGTACAAACTCCGTACAGACTGCACCAGTGGTCAGGATCGATCCAGGGTCTCTGGCGCTGTACCGCTGCGCCACTCTGCTGCCTTTTCCTGTCCATGTAACTGTCCAAATGTCTCTAACGGACATCGCTCTGTCGTTCTTATAGAGCCAGTGTCTGGGATACTTCAGACCTGTACTACTTACTCTAACTTCAAGTAACACTTACATCCCTTCTCTCTCAGTCCTTCCCTCACCCCAGTCATTTTACTAGTTTCACTGTCATCCTGTTGCGTTTCACCGTCTCCATAACTCATTATCACCCAGACCACAGCCAACAATGGACCATTGTGGGCTCCACATTTCCTTGATCATTGTTACTTTTTGCATGTCTTTCATTCATTTGTTCTATGTGCCTTCTATATTTCAGCCTGAAGAAGGGCCTCGAGCCAAAACGTTACCTACTCCTTCTCTCCAGAGATGCTGCCTGACCTGCTGCATGCACATCTTCGGCTCCTGACTGAGATGAGATAAAGTCTAGCATTAACGTTGTCCGTAAACGCGAGGTACTCACTCTGCAGCCTTGCAAAGTCAGCGGGGTCAAAGGCCGTCACGGCATCCGTCACCCTGGACGGTTTGCTGATCCCGCACTTGTTCACAGCTCGCACACGGAAGATGTAGGAACGCCCCTCAAACAGGCCGGTCACCGGATACTTGCAGATTTTAACCGGGGCGTCGTTACACTGGATCCAGTTGTCCGAGTCAACTTCACATCTGCAAAAACAAGGAGAAGGTTCTCCGGTAATTTTACCACAGACACGGACGCCCTCATCCTGTTCCAGGAAGATCTGGAGTGGAAAGTTACCGTTAAAGGGGCTGTCCCACTGTACGAGCTAATTCAAGAGTTCTCCCGAGTTTCCCCGGATTCGAACTCGGAGATTTATGGTAATAGCCGCTCGTAGGTACTCGGGGCTCTCGTGGACATTTTTCAACATGAGTCTTCCTGAGCTGACCGCGTTTCCCGAGTACCTGCCGTTAGCGTTACGAGCCGCTAAGAGACGTCCCGAGCTCCGACATACCCGCTACATTCATTCTTACCACGATGTGCCTACCACGAGTTTGATTTTTCTTTTCGGGAGAATTACTCCGACAAGGTAAAACAAAGTAATGCTCTTGAATTCCCTCGTACAGTGGGACAGGCCCTTAACTCTGACAGCAACGTGACATCTTTGGGTAAACCAAAGCGCAGGAATAACTCAGCGGGTCTGGCAGCATCTCTGGAGAACATGGATAGACGATGTTTCATAAAATCATAAGGTCAGAAGTGATAGGAGCAGAATTAGGCTATTCGGCCCATCAAGTCTACTCTGCCATTCAATCATAGCTGATCTATCTCTCTCTCCTAACCCCATTCTCCTGCCTTCCCCCATAATCACTGATACCCGTACTAATCAAGAATCTACACTATCTATCTTTGCCTTAAAAATATCCATTGACTTGGCCTCCACAGCCTTCTGTGGCAAAGAATTCCACAGATTCTCCACAGCTTCGAGCTGGAAACCCTTCTTCAAGCTGTGAACCTGCATCTGCAGTACCCTGATTTTCTAATCAGAGGCCCACATGACCCTGGCCACTCTCTCATTTCACGCCTACAATGGGAAGATGGCATAGGAGCCTGAAAACCATGATCACCAAGTTCAAGAATAGGTTCTTCCCAACAAGGGGTGGGCACAGTGGCGCAGCGGTAGAGCTACTAGTTCACCAGGTTAATTCCCGGGATGGTGGGACTGACATATGGTGAAAAAATGGATCGACTGGCTTATAGCCACCTGGAATTTAGAAGGACGAGAGGGGCTCATAGAAACATATAAAATTCTTAAGGGATTGGACAGGCTAGATGCAGGAAAAATGTTCCCCATGATGCAGGAGTCCAGAACCAATTTAAGAATAAGGGGTAGGCCATTTAGGACTGAGATGAGGAAAACCTTTTCAGCCAGAGAGTTGTGAATCTGCGGAATTCTCTGCCACAGAAGGCAGTGGAGGCCAATTCAATGGATGTTATCAAGAGAAAGTTGGATATAGTTCTTAAGGCTAACAGAATCAAGGGATATGGGGAGAAAGCAGGAACGTGGTACTGATTCTGGATGATCAGCCACGATCATATTGAATGACGGTGCTGGATTGAAGGGCCAAATGGCCTATTCCTGCACCTACTTTCTATGTTTCTTACTGCCTCACTGCGCCAGAGACCCTGGTTCGATCCTGACTACGGGTGCTGTCAGTACGGAGTTAGTACGTTCTCACCGTGACCTGCGTGGGTTTTCACTGAGATCTTCAGTTTCCTCCCACTTTCCAAAGATGCACAAGGTTTGTAGGTTAATTGGCTTGGTATAAAAATATGAATGTATAATTGTCCCTACTATCCCTCGGGTAGTGCTAATGAATGGGGATCGCTGGTCGGCGCGGAATTGATGGCCTAAACGATTTGCTTCCTCTCTGTATCTCTAAACTAAGCTACACATCACTATCCTGGATTAGAGGATATTAATTACAAGGGGAGGTTGGACAAACCTAGATTGTTTTGTATGAAATGGGAAGTTGAGGAGAAACCTCAAATTTTATTTTATTGTCAGGTGTACCATTAAGGTACAGTGACATTCGATTTACCATACAGCAAGGCACACAACTACATAAAAGTTAAAATAATAATCCATCACAGCGGATTCTACTTTCCTCACTGTGATGGAAGGGAATAAAGTCCACTCTTCTTCCCTCTTTATTCTCCCGCGGTCGAGGCAGTCGAACCATCCGCAGCCGGTGGTCGAAGCTCCCGAGGCCTGGAGCTCCCGAAGTCGGTCCCTAACCATGATCTTCTATGGGCTGCACTGCAGACTTTGTTTTTCAGCGGGACAGGCAGCATCTCTGGATAGAAGGAGCGGGTGACGTTTCAGGTCGAGACCCTTCTTCAGACTGAAGATTGGTTTCGACCCGAAACGTCACCAGGTCCTTGTATCCAGAGATGCTGCCTGTCCCGCTGAGTTACTCCAGCATTTCTGTGTCTATCTTCAATGTAATCCAGCATCTGCAGTTCCCTCCTGCAGACTTTGGTTTTGTGACTATTGGTTTTAGCTTTAGAGATGCAGCGCGGAAACAGTCCCTTCAGCCCACCGAGTCCACACCGACCAGCGATCACCTCATACATTAGTACTATCCGAGAAATACTAGGGACAACTTACACTTATACCAAGTATACAAACCCGGGCCATTTAACCTACAAACCTGTACGTCTTTGGAATGTGGGAGGAAACTGAAGATCTTGGAGAAAACCCATGCGGTCACGGGGAGAACGTACAAACTCCGTACAGATAGCGCCTGCAGTTGGATTGAACCCTGATCTCTGGAGCTTCAAGCCCGGTAAGGCAGCAACTCTACCGCTGCGCCACCATGCCGCCGCTATCCCATTATGGTTATCTAGCATTGCAAGTATTAATTGTATGTTTGATTATTGTGTACTATCTGTATGTCACTGCCTTTATGGTTAAGCTGCAACCATGTCATTGTATGGGGGTTACACAAAAAACTGGAGAAACTCAGCGGGTGCAGCAGCATCTAAGGAGTGAAGGAGATAGGCGACGTTTCGGGTCGAGACCCTTCTTCAGACTGGTCAGGGATCAGGGAAACGAGAGATATAAACAGTGATGTGGAGAGATAAGGAACAATGAGTGAAAGATATGCAAAAAAGTATTGGTGACAAAGGAAGCAGGCCATTGTAGGCTGTTTGTGGTGTGAAAATGAGAAGCTAGTGCGACTGGGGAGGGGGGGGGGGGGGGGGGAGATGGAGAAGGAATGTCAGGGCCAGAGGGCTGAGGGAGAGGTGGGGGGGAGGCAGTCTGGGTTAACAGAATTGAGAAAATTCAATGTTTAAGCCCAGAGGATGCAGACTCCCCAAGCGGAATATGAGGTGCTGTTCCTCCAACTTGCGGTGTTGATCACTCTGGCCGTGGAGGAGGCCCAGGACCGAGAGGTCGGATACGCAGTGGGAGGGGGAGTTGAAGTGCTGAGCCACCGGGAGGTCGGGTTGGTTATTGCAGACCGAGCGGAGGTGTTCGGCGAAACGATCGCCCAGCCTCCGCTTGGTCTCACCGATGTAGATCAGCTGGCATCTGGAGCAACGGATGCAGTAGATGAGGTTGGAGGAGGTGCAGGTGAACCTCTGTCGGACTTGGAATGACTGCTTGGGTCCCTGAAAGGAGTGGATGGGGGAGGTGAAGGGACAAGTGTAGCATCTCTTGCGGTTGCAAGGGAAAGTGCCCGGGGAAGGAGTGGAGCGGGAGGGAAGGGAAGAATTGACGAGGGAGTTGCAGAGGGAGCGGTCTTTGCGGAAGGCAGACAGGGGGGGAGATGGGAAGATGTGGCGAGTAGAGGGGTCACGTTGGAGGTGACGAAACTGGCGGAGGACTATCTGTTGTATGCGCTGGCTGGTGGGGTGAAAGGTGAGGACCAGGGGGACTCGGCCCTTGTTGTGAGTGGAGGAATGGGGAGAGAGGGCAGTGTTGCGGGGTATGGAGGAGACCCTGGTGCGAGCCTCATCTATAGTGGGGGAGGGGAAACCCCGTTCTCTGAAGAACGAGGACATTTGCGATGACCTGGTGTGGAACACGTCATCCTGGGAGCAGATGCGGCGTAGACGGAGGAATTGGGAATAGGGGATGGAGTCCTTACAGGAAGCAGGGTGGGAGGAAGAGTAGTCCAGGTAGCTGTGGGAGTCAGTTGGTTTGTAGTGGATGTCAGTCAGGAGTGTATCACCTGCAATAGAGATGGTGAGGTCAAGGAATGGTAGGGAAATGTCGGAAATGGTCCAAGTATATTTGAGTGCCGGATGGAAGTTGGTGGTGAAATGGATGAAGTCAGTCAGTTCTGCGTGGGTGCAGGAGGTGACACCAAAGCAGTCGTCAATGTAACGGAGGTAAAGGTCGGGGGTGGAGGGCCGAGTCCCCCTGGTCCTCACCTTTCACCCCACCAGCCAGCGCATACAACAGATAGTCCTCCGCCAGTTTCGTCACCTCCAACGTGACCCCTCCACTCGCCACATCTTCCCATCTCCCCCCCTGTCTGCCTTCCGCAAAGACCGCTCCCTCTGCAACTCCCTCGTCAATTCTTCCCTTCCCTCCCGCTCCACTCCTTCCCCGGGCACTTTCCCTTGCAACCGCAAGAGATGCCACACTTGTCCCTTCACCTCCCCCATCCACTCCTTTCAGGGACCCAAGCAGTCATTCCAAGTCCGACAGAGGTTCACCTGCACCTCCTCCAACCTCATCTACTGCATCCGTTGCTCCAGATGCCAGCTGATCTACATCGGTGAGACCAAGCGGAGGCTGGGCGATCGTTTCGCCGAACACCTCCGCTCGGTCCGCAATAACCAACCCGACCTCCCGGTGGCTCAGCACTTCAACTCCCCCTCCCACTGCGTATCCGACCTCTCGGTCCTGGGCCTCCTCCACGGCCAGAGTGATCAACACCGCAAGTTGGAGGAACAGCACCTCATATTCCGCTTGGGGAGTCTGCATCCTCTGGGCTTAAACATTGAATTTTCTCAATTCTGTTAACCCAGACTGCCTCCCCCCCACCTCTCCCTCAGCCCTCTGGCCCTGACATTCCTTCTCCATCTCCCCCCCCCCCCCTCCCCAGTCGCACTAGCTTCTCATTTTCACACCACAAACAGCCTACAATGGCCTGCTTCCTTTGTCACCAATACTTTTTTGCATATCTTTCACTCATTGTTCCTTATCTCTCCACATCACTGTTTATATCTCTCGTTTCCCTGATCCCTGACCAGTCTGAAGAAGGGTCTCGACCCGAAACGTCGCCTATCTCCTTCACTCCTTAGATGCTGCTGCACCCCTGAGTTTCTCCAGCTTTTTGTGTAACCCTCGATTCTCCAGCATCTGCAGTTCCTTCTTTAACACCATGTCATTGTATCATTGTTGGTACATATGACAATTAAACACCCTTGACTATTGTCATTGACTGAGACACAGGCATCGTACTAGTCACCCTCTCCCTGACTGACGTTGAGAGCAGTCATTCCATCCTCCATCACAAGCAAAGGGAGACCAAAATGGTTGCCCGCGAGCCCAATCCTCTACAAGCTTTGCGGAGGTCCCACCAAATTGTTTGGCACTTGGCTCCCCTGGAGAGTCCATTAGGAGCAGCAAGGTGGCGCAGCGGTAGAGCTGCTGCCTCACAGCGCCAAAGACCCAGGTTCGATCCTGACCTCCGGCGCTGTCTGTATGGTGTTTGCATGTTCTCCCTGTGACCGCGTGGGTTTTATCCGGGTGCTCCGGTTTGCTCCTACGCTCCAAAGGCGTGCAGGTATGCACGTTAATTGGCTTCTGTAAATTGTCCCTAGTGTGTAGGATAGAAATACTGTACAGATGATCATTGGTTGGCATGGACTTGGTGGGCTGAAGGGCCTGTTTCCACTCTGTATCTCTAAAGTCTAAAAGGATGAATGCATGAAGCTCCCCGCTCGTTCGCTGCTACTACAGTGCCCGTACCTGTCAACAAAATATCCAATCACGGGACTCTCTTTGGTGACGTTGGGCGGCTTCCAGGTGAGGATGACGTAATCCTTGTTGGCATCGTAATACATGGCATCCATCGGGGCTCCTGGAGCTCCCACCACTGGGGCAGCAGCATCTGCGTGGGCAAGAAAGGTGAAGAGGGAACGTGACTGCTCATTGCTCCTGTGTGGTGGACCTAACGCTGCGACAAAAGGTCAACGTGGGTGGCCAGTCCAGTCTAGTCTCGTCTCGTCTAGTCAAAGTCTAATCACAGCTACTCTCATCTAGTCTTATCTAGTCTAGTCGAAGGCTAGTATAGTCGAAAGCTAGTCTAGTCGAAGTCTACTCCAGTCTAGTCGAAGTCTAGTCGAAGTCTAGTCGAATCTAGTCTAGTCAAAGTCTACTCTAATCTAGTTTTGTCTAGTCTAGTTGAGATCTAGTCTAGTCGGTCTTGTTGAAGTCTAGTCTACAGATGAAGTCTAGTCTGGTCTAGTCCAGTGGATTGATTGAAAGATACAGCATGGAAACAGACCCTTCGGCCCAGTGGGTCCGCGCCGACCAGCAATCGCCCCGTTCACACTAGTTCTATCTCATCCTACTTCCTCATCCACTCGCACACACTAGGGGCTATTTACTGAAGCCAATTCTACAAATCTGCATTTGTTCGTGACGTGGGAGGAAACCGGAGCAGCTGGAGAAAGCCCACGGGGTCACAGAGGGAAGGTGCAAACTCTGCACAGACAGCATCTGTAGTCAGGATGGAACCCAGGTGTAAGGCATTGACACTGATGTTACGGGGAGAAGGCAGGAGAATGGGGGTTAGGAGGGAGAGATAGGTCAGTGGGGTAGACTTGATGGGCCGATTGGCCTAATTCTGCTCCTATCACTTATGACTCTACCAGCTGCACCACCCTGCCTCCCACTGGGAATTGAAGTAAAATATTCTTCACAAGTGATACTGAATCTCTCACCTCTCACAAACACATAAGCACTGTGTTGGGAAATGCCGCCTCTCGTAATCAAACGGAGGGTGTACAGGCCTTCATCATCTTTATTCAGGTGAGGTAAGGTGAGGATGGCAGTGCCTTCTTTGTACTGCATCATAGCCCATTTAGACTTCTTTATCTCCACTTCTGGAAAAGAAAACATTTGCAGGGATGAGGAAGAGACCCGCACTTACACCAATTGAAGATAAAACAAAGTGCTGGAGTAACTCAGCGGGTCAGGCAGCAACTCTGGAAAACATGGATAGGTGACGTTTTGGATCAGGGCCCATCTTCAGACTGAGGTCTGGCGAAGGGTCCCAACCCAAAATGTCACCCATCGCTTTTCTCCAGAGATGCTGCCTGACCCGCTGAGTTACTCCAGCACTTTGTGTCTATCTTCAGTATAAACTAGCATCTGCAGTTCCTTTCTACACTTAAAACAACTGGGACTTGAAATTGGTGCCAAATCTGGCGACTCTGCATACTGTCTCAGTGTACCACTGCGAGACACTAGTACCGTATAGAAACAGAAACATAGACACATAGAAATTAGGTGCAGGAGTAGGCCATTCGGCCCTTCGAGCTGTACCGCCATTCAATATGATCATGGCTGATCATCCAACTCAGTATCCCGTACCTGCCTTCTCTCCATACCCTCTGATCCCCTTAGCCACAAGGGCCACATCTAACTCCCTCTTAAATATAGCAAATGAACTGGCCTCAATTACCCTCTGTGGCAGAGAGTTCCAGAGACCCACCACTCTCTGTGTGATCTCTGTGTATCTGAGATGCTTATCTAAGATGTATCTAAGTGCTTATGCATAGTGATAGTTTTACTGAAGATAGACACAAAATGCTGGTGTAACTCAGCGGACAGGCAGCAGCTCTGGAGAGTAGGAATGGGTGACGTTTCAGGTCGAGACCCCTCTGCAGACTTTTACTGAATTGTACACAAAAATGAACCTCAGTACGTGTGATAATAAAGCACCATGGAACCATCGAACTTTAGAGGCACTGTCAACCAGTAGCAACAGATAATAAATAATTAAGATAAACCTTAAAAGGGATGTGAGGGACATGTTTGTTTTTATACAGGGATGGTGGCGGAGGCAGATAGCACTGTGGCATTTAAAAGGCTTTCAGATAGGCACATAGTTATGCAGGGAATGGAGGGATATTAATCACGTGCAGGCTGAGATTGGTTTAGCCTGACGTCATGTTTGACATGGACATTGTGAGCTGAAGGCCCCGTTCCTGTGCTGTACTATTGTATAAAAGATATATAGACTTTAGAGAACTAGTGAGCAAACAGGCCCTTTGGCCCACTGAGTCCATGCTGACCAGCAATCATTCGGTACACTAGCACAGTCCTACACACCAGGAACAATTTACAGAAGCCAATTAAGCTATAATCATCCATGTCTTTGGAGTGTGGGAGGAAACCGGAGCACCCAGAGAAAACCCATGCGGTCACAGGGATAACGTACAAACTCCATACAGACAGCACCCGTAGTTGGGATCGAACCTGGGTCTCTGGTGCTACGAGACAGCAACATTACCGCTGCCTCACTCTGCCTCAGCTCTCATTCCAAAATCAACACTTCCAAGTGTCAACAGTAGACTCAGGGACCAAGATTCCAACTGTTTGCCATAAAAACTAAATCCAAAATATATATTCATTCTGCACAGAAAACTAACATGACAAATGATACCTGATCCGTGTGTTTCAATAGAGATGTATGTGTTAAGTGTGTTAGTGCTTCTTAAACTGATGAATGGTTCAACCCAAGGGTGAATTAAATTATTTTGGAGTGAATGAGTTAATTTTTGTTTTTTGCTCATGTGACAAAATAAATGATATATAAAATTATGCACATGGGAGAATAAGACGAAAATTAACAAAAAACAAAAAATCTTAGTCAAGGGTGAATGAAATTTTTTGAAAAAGACTCAAGAGTGAATGACAGTGAAAATGCCACTTTAAATTAAAAACCATGGCACAAAGTGCTGGAGTAATTCAGCGGGTCAGGCAGCATCTGGGGACAACTGGGATAGGTGATGTTTCGGGTCGAGTCTAAAAGACTGTCTCGATCCGAAACGTCACCTACCATTTTCTCCAGAGATGCTGCCTGATCGCTGAGTTAATCCAGCACTTTGTGTCCTTTTGTGTATTAGAAACATAGAAACATAGAAAATAGGTGCAGGAGTAGGCCATTCGGCCCTTCGAGCCTGCACCGCCATTCAATGTGATCATGGCTGATCATCCAACTCAGTATCCCGTACCTGCCTTCTCTCCATACCCCCTGATCCCCTTAGCCACAAGTGCCACATCCAACGCCCTCTTAAATATAGCCAATGAACTGGCCTCAACTACCTTCTGTGGCAGAGAATTCCAGAGACTCACCACTCTCTGTGTAAAGAATATTAATCAGCATCTGCAGTTAGAATATGAATATTGATTTTTCTAACTTCAAGCGACCCTTGGTTTCCCTCTCTCTCTGTCCCTCCCCCAGCCTGGTTCTCCGACTAGTTTCACTGTCCTCGTTGTCTCCTTCCCCTCAGCCAACAATGAACCATGGACCATTCTACATTTCCTTATCATCGTCTGCTTTGATCTGTCATTTTCACACCTTACTCTTCCATATCTCTAGTCTTCATCTCCTCTGACCCTCAGTCTGAAGAAGGATCTCGACACAAAACGTCACCCATTCCTTCTCTCCGGAGATGCTGCCTGCCCCGCTGAGTTACTCCAGCATTCTGTGTCTATCTTCAATTATTTCTACACCAGTGCCCGGCTGTTCAGCACTTTGCCAGCAGATGGCGGTCACCACCAGGGACAGCATCCCAGTGGAATGAGATACTGTTTGAAGTAGTGTCAGCACAGATTATTAACGCAGTCTCCTTTTGACAGGGCTACTGCTCTTCCCCAAGATAGCGACCACATCTGAGGTCTTTGCTTTCCACTTCAAGTGAGAAGTCTGGGTTTGGGTGGGAAATTGTGTTTCTTGTATTCATACGGTGGAATGATAATTAAAATCAAGGTGTGCTCAGCAGTGTGGAAATTGTCAATGACCAGTGGGCACAGCTTTATGATCAGAGAGGGAAAATTTAAAGGAGATGTGCGGTGCGTGCCAAGTTTTTTTTTTAGTGCAGAGAAGGACGGGATATGTGACAGCAGGCGCATAGATGAGCAGGGAATGGAGGGATATGAATCAAAGCAGAGATTAGCCACATGTCATAGTTACATGTGAGAAATGTGAGTTAGAGCATTAGATCGGGTCGATGCACAGTGTCTCTTGCCCAGAGTAAGGTCATTGAAAACCAGAGAACATAGGTCTAAGGTGAGGGGGAAAGATTTAATAGGAAATGAGGGTTAACTTTTTCACCCAAAGGGTGGTGGGTGTATGGAACGAGCTGCCGGAGGAGACAGTTGAGGCAGGGATTATCGCAATGTTTAAGAAACATTTAGACATGTCCACGGATCGGACAGATTTAGAGGGATATGGGCGAAACACAGGCAGGTTGGACCAATGTAGATGGGGCATATTGGGTGGTGTGAGCAAGTTGGGCTGAAGGACCTGTTTCTATGCTGTATGACTCTCTGACTCTACATGTGACAATAAAGTATCATTGAATCATTTAACAACGTGGCATCATGTTCAGCATGGAGACTGAGGGCCGAAGGGCCTGTTCATGGGCTATACTGGTCTATGCCCTCTGTACCCCTCAGCCATGAGTCTCACGGTGAAGGGCAGGGGGTGATGTTGTGCCGGCGGGGATTGGGGGATTTTCGGATTTACTACGTGGTGAAAGCAGATTCTGGGCAGTGTGTTCAGCACATATACTGTGGGCCGAAGGGCCTGTTCCTATGCTATACTGTTCAATATTCTCCATAATCACACTCAAATGAAACTGTGCACAGAATTTGATGGACAAAGCGGAGGTAGCAGAAGAATGGAGACAATTTGGCAACTTGCTGAAAGCCATCATAGATTTAATGGCCTGAATGGCCTCTATGTGTAGCCCTTCAGTGCATGACTATGCTGGAGGTTTGCAGCCTGAACCATTGAAGAGTATCATATTAACTTTTTTTTATAGAAGTACGAATGGCTTTCATTTCAAATTTGAAATCATTCTTTGCAACGCAAGATGTAAATCTGTATGGTTACATGATTTAGTTTAGTTGAGTTTAGAGGTACAGCGTGGAAATAGGCCCTGCGGCCCACCGAGTCCTGCACTACACTAGCACTATCCTACACAATTTGCTGAAGCCAATCAACCTGCAAACCTGGAGTGTGGGAGGAAACCGGAGCACCCAGAGAAAGCCCATGCAGTCACGTGGAGAACGTACAAACTCCGTACAGGCAACACCTGAGTTCAGGATCGAACCCAGGACCCTGGCACTGTAAGGCAGCAACTCTACCGCTGCGCCACTGTGCCGCTTCATCAACTCCCCCTGTCAAGTGATATGGGGAGAAGGCAGGAGAATGGGGTTGGGAGGGAGAGGAAGATCAGCCATGATTGAATGGTGGGAGAAGACTCGATGGGCTAATTCTCCTCCTGTCACTTATGACCTCCCCAGACCTCCCACTCACCCACACACTGGGGTCCATTTACCAGCGACAATTATCCACCCAACTTTGGAAACTGGGAGCACCTTGGAGGAAACCCACGTGGTCACAGGGAGAACATGCAAACTCCACACAGAGAGCATCCGAGGTCTCTCAAACCTGGGACTTTGGAGCCGTGAGGCTGTGGCTTCACCCACTACACCACCATGTAACCTCATATTCAAACACCCTTGTGTGATTTAATGTACAATGATCGGCAATGAAGGAACATTGCCATACGGGGTCCCGGCATTATAAATCACTGCTCCAAATCTCTCTTGAACATTGAGCATGGATCTCCACAGGAGCAGGCCCTTCGGCCCACAACGTCCATGCCTAACATGATGCTAAGTTAAACAAGTCCCTGCCTCCATATGACTCCATTCCCTGTCTATCCATGTGCCTAGCCAAAAGCCACTTGTACAGCACTGTTATCTCTGCCTCAATAACTACTCCTGGCAGCACATTCCAGGCACTCACCACTCTCTGTGTAATAACACTTGCCCCGCAGGTGATAAGTTCATCTGTTCTAGGAGCAAAAGCAAGCCATTCGACCGATCAAGGCCTCTCTGCCATTCAATCTTTCCCTCTCAACCCCATTCTCTTGCCTTCACCCTATAACCCCTGACACCCGTACTAATCAAGAATCTATCAATCGCCTTCAACATGTCCATTGACTTTGCCCCTCTCACAGTAAAGCAGTGCCCTCTAGTCTCTGACATCTCTGCCCCAGTGAAAAAGGTTCTGACTGTCTACTCTATCCTTGCCTCTGCTGATTTTACAGTCTGTAGAAGGGTTCCCACCTGAAACGTCGTCTATTCCATTTCTCCAGAGATGCTGCCTGCCTGACCTGCTGAGTTAATCCAGCATTTTGTGCCTAGCTTTGGCATAAAGCAGCATCTGGAGTTCCTTCCTACACTCTCCTGGTTTTTTATACCTCTATCCGATCTCTCCCTAGAAAGAAGCGCCCTTTTGCAAAAAAGAACCAGCTCGTATCTGAAGGGGGTTGTTGAAGGTCGATGAGTCGAGGAGTTAAATTTCCACTGACTAGCAGTGAAGTGACTGGAAACGGAGAAGCAGAGAGCAGAGCTCGGCAGGGCTGGAATCTGCAGCTACAGAGATACAGTACCAGGGAGCTGAGCTGGCCGAGCAGCTCACTTTAGCAGATGTACGTGGTGCTAATGGCGGGGGCAGGCTGAGAGCCACAATGATCCCAGGAATGTGTGGGTTAACACATGATAAGGGTTTTACGGCACTGGGCCTGTACTCGCTGGAGTTTAGAAGGATGAAGGGGGGACCTCATTGAAACGTATCGAATAATGAAAGGCCTGGATAGAGTGGATGCGCAGAAGATGTTTCCACTAGTCGGATAGTCTAGGACCAGAGGCCAAAGCCTCAGAAATAAAGGATGTTCCTTTAGGAAGGAGATGAGGAGGAATTTCTTCAGTCAGAGGGTGGTGAATCTGTGGAATGTTTTGCCGCAGAAGGCTGTGAAGGCCAAGATAGTGGATATTTTTAAGGCAGAGATAGACAGATTCTTGATTAGTCCAGGTGTCAGAGGTTATGGGGAGAAGGCAGGAGAATGGGGTTAGGAGGGGGAGATAGATCAGCCATGATTGAATGGCGGAGTAACATAATGGGTCAAATGGCCTAATTCTGCTCCTAGCACTTATGACCTTATGACCTATGACTACTGACCGTCTCGGTACCACACAGCTTCTGGCTGGAGACGGTGGATGTTGGGGGTAAGAATCATTCGGCAGGTCAGGATCATCGTCTCCCCCTCGGTGCCAAAGCTCACCCCAAACTTCTCGCTGTACTGGATGTTGATCTGTGTGAAGATAGCAGGCGACAGCAGAGGAACTGTTGGAGAGAGGAAAACAGCAGGCATTAGCACAAAGTCGACTTCACTCAATATCAACTTCACCTCCCTTCCACTGACTCACGCTGCCTCGGCAAGGCCACCAGCATAATCGGGGACCAGTCTCACTGGTGCCAAGCTGTCAGAGGAGGTTGTTGAGGCAGGTAACATCGCAACATTTAAGAAACATTTGGGCAGGATAGGTTTAGAGGTTTATGGGGCCAAACTCAGGCAGAAGGGACTAGTGTAGATGGGACACGTTGGGCAGTGTGGGCAAGTTGGGCCGAAGGGCCTGTCTCCATGTGTATGCCTCTTGTTCCATTGTCGGTACTTAAACACTCTTGACTAAATAATTCATGTGAACTTAAATAATTTGCGTGCTATTCAGTCAAAGAAAAGACTGTACATGATTGAAATCGAACCGTGCACAGTGTACAGATAACTTGCCTCTAATGCTTTACCCACAGAACAAAACAACATTCCCTTACGATATATCATGGAAATATTTTGCCATTTCCCGCCAAGCGATAGAATTAAAATCCATCACTCACTGTGACTGAGTTTGAGTTGAGTTTATTGTCACGTGTACCGAGGTACAGTAAAAGGCTATTGTTGCGTGCTATCCAGAGCGGAAAGACAATATATGATTACAAGTGAGCCATCCACAGTGTACAGATACAGGATAAAGGGAACAATGAGAATAACATTTAGTGCAAGTCCAGTAATGTCTGATCAAAGATAGTCCAATGAGGTAGATAGTAGTTCAGGGCTGCTTTCTAGTTGTGGTAGGATAGTTCAAGCCCGATTACAGCTGGGAAGAAACTGTCCCTGAATCTGGAGGTGTGCATTTTCACACTCTGTACCTTTAACCTCCAGGTGGAATGGGATGAAAGGTCAGCTAGGCCTGAGGCATTGGGGTATCCCAGCAGAGCGCGATACAGAGCAGACTAAACAACCCAGAACAGGGTCGATGCTGACCATGGATGCCGCCTGTACAGAGTTTGTACGTTCTCCTTGTGACCACGTGGGTTTCCTCCGGTTGCTCAGGCTCCCTCCCACATCCCAAAGACGTGCCGTTTTGTTGGTTAATTGGCTTCAGTAGAAATTGAACCCAGTGTGTGAGATAGAAATAGTGTACGGGGTGATCGCTGGCCATCGTGGACTCAGTGGGCTAAGGCGCTGTGTCTCTAACCTAAATTTGACCAAGGTGATCAGGCATTCTACTCTGAAGTCCCCACTGTCTGCATACATGGCTGATGGAGCAATTGAGCGACAATGCTAATTCTGCACACTATATCTTTCACTTCACCCTACCTATTGTACTTGAGTTTGGCTTGGTGTACTCAATTTGGCCTAAAGAACTGCAGATGCTGTTTTGCAAAAAAAGACACAAATTGCTGGAGCTGCTCAGTCTGAAGAAGGGTCCTGACCTGAAACTGTGATGTTTGGTGGACTGTGTGGGGTGGGAGGACCCGTTGCTCCTCCCGAGCAGCAGTGGCGTTGCACAGGACAAAGGAAGATGTCTTGTATATACCACCCCACACAGTCCACCAAACATCACAGAAACGTGACCTATCCATATTCTCAATGGATGCTGCCTGTCCCGTTGTTACTCCAGCACTGTGTGTCTATTCCAAAATTGCATTAATGTACAGTATTATTGATTTGATTGGACAGGATGCTAAAAATAGCTTTTTGCTGTACCACAGTACACGTGACAATAATAAACCTAAACCAAAACATTTGGAGGATAAGGGTCTTCCAGAAAATGAGAGAGATAGAAAGATCAAAACTGACTAAAGAAGAACTGACGAGAGAGAACAAAACTGACGAGAGAGAACAAAACTGACGAGAGAGAACAAAACTGACGAGAGAGAACAAAACTGACGAGAGAGAACAAAACTGACGAGAGAGAACAAAACTGACGAGAGAGAACAAAACTGACGAGAGAGAACAAAACTGACGAGAGAGAACAAAACTGACGAGAGAGAACAAAACTGACGAGAGAGAACAAAACTGACGAGAGAGAACAAAACTGACGAGAGAGAACAAAACTGACGAGAGAGAACAAAACTGACGAGAGAGAACAAAACTGACGAGAGAGAACAAAACTGACGAGAGAGAACAAAACTGACTAGAGAGAGCAAAACTGACTAGAGAGAGCAAAACTGACGAGAGAGAACAAAACTGACTAGAGAGAACAAAACTGACTAGAGAGAGCAAAACTGACGAGAGAGAACAAAACTGACTAGAGAGAACAAAACTGACGAGAGAACAAAACTGACGAGAGAACAAAACTGACGAGAGAACAAAACTGACGAGAGAACAAAACTGACGAGAGAACAAAACTGACGAGAGAACAAAACTAACTAGAGAGAGAACAAAACTGACGAGAACAAAACTGACGAGAGAGAACAAAACTGACTAGAGAGAACAAAACTGATGAGAGAACAAAACTGACGAGAGAACAAAACTAACTAGAGAGAGAACAAAACTGGCTAGAGAGAGAAGAAAACTGACGAGAGAGAGAACAAAACTGGCTAGAGAGAGAAGAAAACTGACGAGAGAGAACAAAACTGACCAAAGAGAAATAGTGAACAAAACTGACTAAAGATAAAAAGAAAAAGAGAACAAACTGGCATGAGAAAAAACAGAACAAAACTGACTAATTAGGAAGAGAACAAACTGACTAAAGAGAAGCTATAAAAGTGGCTGAAGAGGAGAACAATGACTAAAGCAGCATTCGCTGGCATGCGTGAGTGTTGTGGCCAGTGGGCACTGCTGGCTGCCACACTCCTGGGTGTAGCGGGATGATCCACAGTGATATACTCACGATTCACAGGGAGCAGCACCGAGTGGTAAGGCTCTTCATCCCCATGGAACCCTAAAGGAAGACGACAATTTAGATGCTTGCCCACACGAGGCCTCTGGTACAATAGACAACGACAGGAGCCCAGCCTTAATCCCACCCTGCTAAATCTGGCACTCACTTTTGACAATGACGGCGGCGTTGGTGGAAGACTCCCCGTGGATGTTGAAGGCCACAGCGGTGTATTGAGCAGTGTCGCTGGTCGTACATCTATGGACGGAGGCAAGGCCAGCTTAGACAATCATCATGGGTTCAATCCATGCACAGTCAGAGAAGTCCCAGGGTGAAGGAACAAGTTTAGTTTCAGCTTTAGCTTTAGTTTAGTTTAGTTGTAGTTTAGTTTAAGTTTTCGTTTCAGTTTAGTTTAACAGGTGAGGCCTGACGCAAATTGGAGGAACGGAACCTCATGTTTTACTTGGGTGGCTTACAACCCAGTGATATGAATGTTGAATTCTCTCATTTTAAGTCACTTCCATCTAAACTCCCCTCCCCTCCTTCCTCCATACTTGCCATTTAACCAGTTCCACAGTTCACCACATTGTACCTCTCTTGCGATCACACCTTCCCTAGCCAACAATGGCCCAACCAGGGTAACACCCTGCCCGAGATCTATTCGTGGCTGGCCCCGATTGCTCCTGATCTTTTTTCGTCCCCAGCTCACCACCCCCCCTCAGTCTGAAGAAGGGTCCCAACCCAAAACATCACCTATCCCTTTCCTCCAGAGATGCTGCCTGATATTTTGTGTCTACCTTCAGTATAAACCAGCACCTGCAGGTCTTTGATCCTACATTCCTATGTTTAATTTAGTTTAATTATTGTCAAGTGTACCAAGTTACAGTGAAAAACATTTGTTTGCTTGCTCTCCAGTCATCGAAAAGAATATATACATGGTTACAATCAAGCCATCCACAGTTCAAAGAATAAAGGGTACCACATTTAGTGCAAGATATAACATTGAAGTCCAATGAAGTCCCATTAAAGATAGTTCTAAGGCAGGGGTGGGGAACCTGTCCACGTTGGCAAGTTAGCTGTAATCTAAAAAGGCCGCATCCAAGAAATTCAATTAGATATAGGATTATTTCATTGAATCTTCTTTTACTTTTAGGTATTTTAAATAAGTTCATTTTAAGATTAAAATAAAAATAATAAATAACGTACAAAAACAAATTAATAAAAATAAAAGGATTTGTTCAACAAGATTTGGATTCATTCAAAAGGCCTCACTTAATGGCCTAGAAGGCCGCATGCAGCCTTAAGGCCACAGGTTCCCCACCCCTATTCCAAGGTCTCCAATGAGGTAGATGGGAGGTCAGGACCGCTCTCTAGTTGGTGATGGAATGGTTCAGTTGCCTGATAACAGCTGGAAAGAAACTGTCCCTGAATCAGGAGGTGTGCGTTAACTCCCTCATTGTTCGAGACAGTCTGTGGATATAGAGAAAATTATATATTTGCTGAGAGGCAACTTTCTCTAGATGTGAGGCCGCACCAATTATCTTCGAGGTCTTAGCCACTGCCCAGAGGTCCCTGCCCTAAGGTACATGCAGTGGGAACAGCAGGCGATGCCTTTCACAGTCAAATATACTGCAGATACTTCATCCAATAATTCATAGAAGGATGATCACAGCCACGTACCCATGCAAACTGTCACCATGTTGGTCTCTGGGAACTGAGAGTGGGAAATTCAAGTCATGTAATGCTTCAGTTTAGTGTACTGAGGAGCAGTGAAAAGCTTTTTTTGTTGCGTGCTATCCAGTCAGCGGAAATACATGATTACAATCAAGCCTTTCACAGTGTACAGATGCCATTTTGGGTTGGAAGCCTTCTTCATACTTCTGAAGAAGGGTTCCGACCCAAAACATCACCTCTTCTTTTTCTCTCACCATCCTTTATATAAAAAAACTCAGTGGGTCAGGAAGTGGAGAGATTACATGTTGGGCTGGGACCCTTCCTTCTAGTTTATCTTTGTTTTTATGCTCAAAATCTCAGCTTCTAGTATCTCTCGTGTCACCATACTAACTCCTGTGGCCGCACAGCCTCGGGTACCCAGCTGTCCTGTAACTGCAGGGGTGACACAGTGGTAGAGTTGCTGCCTCACAACGCCAGAGACTCAGGTTCCATCCTGACTACCGGCACTGTCTGTACGGACTTTGTACATTCTCCCTGTGACCTGCGTGGGTTTTCTCCAGGTGCTTCGGTTTCCTCCCACACTCCAAAGATGTACAGGTTTGTCGGGTAAATTGCTTTGGTAAAATTGTACATTTTCCCTGGTGCGTAGGATCGTGCTAGTGCATGCGGTGATCACTGGTTGACATGGACTCGGTGGGCCGAAGGGCCTGTTTCCATGCTAGAGGCACAACTGCATGAAGAGGTTCCAGAGTGAAAATGAAGGAGAGAGTATTGCGCTAACTCGCTCACTGTTAAACACTGTGCAATTAATTACACCAACTCTCTCCACAGTCCCACTAGATTCTGTATTTCCCCAGGTACTAACTAACTTAAAACCCTGCACGGCTTTGGGAAGTGGGAGGAAACCTACAATTCAAGGAGAGTTTCTTCCCAGATGGTGTCAGGCAACTGAACCATCCTATCACCAGCTAGAGAGCATTCCTCACCAACCATCTATCTCATTGGAGCCTTTAAATTATCTACAAATGGACTTTATTTTGCATTAAAATTTGAAACCTTTACTTGTACACTGTGGACGGCATGGTTGTGTTACGTATAGTCTTTTCTTTGACTGGGTAGCATGCAAGCAAAAGCTTTTCACTGTCCCTCGGTACACGTGACAATAATAAACTGAACTAAAACAGCAGCAACAACAGCAACTGAAGGAAGCCCATGCCCTAACAGTGAGAACGTGCAAACTCCACAAAGACAGCAGCCGAGGTCAGGTTGCAACCCGGGTTTCTGGTGCTGTGAGGCAGTGAAGTTCTTGTTACTCCCATATCGATTGAATTAATTGTTTGAAAGACACAGAGTGGACACACGCCCTTAGGCCGATGCCGACCATTGATCACCCTTTCACACTAGTTCTAAGTTATCCAACTTTATCATCCACTTCCTACAAGCGATTTGCAGAGGCCGATTAACCTGCAAACCCGCACGTCTTTGGGATGTGGGGAGCAAACCAGAGCATCCGGAGAAATCCCACGCAGTCACAGAGAGAACATGCAAACTCCACTCAGACAGAATCAGAGGTCAGGATCAAGCCCAGGTCCCAGGTGCTGTTAGGCAGGGGCTCTACCTGCTGCGTCACTGTGCCATCCATATCATTTATATTGTATATTGCATTGGGCGGCATAGTGGTAGAGTTACTGCCTTACAGCACCAGAGACCCGGGATCAATCCTGACCACGGGTGCTGTTTGTACGGAGTTTGTACGTTCTCCCTGTGACTCCGTGGGCTTTCTCCGGGTGCTCCAGTTACCTCCCACATTCCAAAGACGTGCAGGTTTGTAGCTTCATTGGCTTTTGTAAAATTGTCTTAGTTTGTGTTTAAGGATAGTGCTGGTGTACAGGAATCGTTGGTCGGTGTGGACTCGGTGGGCCGAAGGGCCTGTTTCCACGCTGCATCTCTAAACTAAACTATTAGTAAATAAATGCAATGCCATTGCTATTGGAGGAGAGATTTATGCTTTGTAACCTCCCACCCCTGTCACAAAATTAAGATGTTTGCAATAGCCCTCCAGTTTTCACTCTCTTCCCCCATTTTGAACCGTCCTCTCCTGATGTGTGAAGTATTGTCTCTCATTGTGATACCGTCAGCAGAACGATGATTGCCAGCATTCCTTTACTTCCGGGGGACCCCCTTGCCTTCATACTATGCGTTCCTCAGATCCAGTGTTTCATAGTTATAATGTATCACAGCACGGAAACAGGCCCTTCGGCCCACTGAGTCAGTGCCGACTGTTAACTACACATTTACACATCCGGTTTCCTCCCACATTCCAAAGACTTGCTGTTTTGTAGGTTAATTGGGTCTGTAAATTGTCCCTAGTGCGTAGGATAGAACTAGTGTACAGGGAGATTGCAGGGACTCGGTTAGCCAGAGGGCTTGTTTTACGCTGTTTCTCTAAATTAAGCCACATTTACATTGGGTTGCGAGGCAATGGGCTAAATATTGTACTGCTTATAATATTGCTGCAGAAACGACATCGCTTGGGGTCGCTTCCTCTGGGTCTGTTAGACATTGATTTCCACAACCGTGCGGCAGCCAGGGTTTTGTGCTAGTTAGCACTGTGATTAGTTTGAGTTTGAATATAGTTTATTGTCACTTGTATTGTACAGTGAAAAGCTTTTGTTGCATGCTAACCAGTCAGGGGGAAGACTATACATGATTACAATCGAGCCGTCCACAGTGTACAGATGCTGGATAAAGGGAATAACGTTTAGTCCGATCAAATATATTCCTAGGTTCTCTAGTGAGGTAGGTGGGAGGTTAGGACCGCTCTCTAGTTGTTGATAGAATGGCTGAGTTGCCTGATAACAGCTGGGAAGAAACTATCCCTCAGTCTGAAGGTGTGCGTTTTCACACTTCTATACCTCTTAGCTGATGGGAGAGGGGAGAAGAGGGAGTGACCGGGGTGAGATTGGTCCTTGATTATGCTGGTGGTCTGGCCGAGACAACATGACATGTAGATAGACTCAATGGAAGGAGGTTGGTTTGTGTGATGGCCTGGTCTGCATCCCCCACAATTCTCTGCAATTTCTTGCGATCTTGGATGAAGCTATTCCCAAACCATGCTGTGATGTATCCCCATAAGTTGCTTTCTATGGTGCATCTGTAGGAGTTGGTGAGAGTTGCTGGCGACATGCCAAACATCCTAACCCTTCTCTGGATGCTCTTTTAGAGTTAACGCACACAAATAAATGCAGGGAGGGTCTGTCCCTTCAAGGAGCGGGGCAGTGGGCCTGATTTCTACTCTGTATCACCGTGTAATCTGAAGAAGGGTCCCAACACAAAATATCACCTTCCATGCTCTCCAGAGATGACGATTGTCTGAAGCCCCCTCCCCCCACCGCTGGATTTACTCCAGCCTTTTCATGTCTCTAGACATGCAATGCTAAATCCTCTAATACCTTAGAAGACGGAGGAGATTCACTGCATCAACAAATACAACCAACAACATTTAATTCCTGTGCGTGCATATTTCTGAAGATCTAACCCAGGGGCAGCACATTGATGAAATCATAAAGAAAGCCAATCAACAACTCTGCTTCCTTGGAAGATTGAGGTGGTTCAATGAATTGACAAACTCTCTCTTGAACCTCTCCAGGTGCACAGTGGAGAGCATATTGACTGGTTGCATCACGGCAACTTGAACGCCCAGGAGCGAAGGAGATGGCACAAAGTTGTGAACACTGCCCAGTCCATCATCGGCTCTGACCTCCCCACCATCAAAGGAATTTGCTGGAGTTGTTGCCTCAAATAGGCAGCCAGCATCATCAGAGACCCACACCCACCCTGGCCACATATATGTCTCACTCCTGAAAACTATAACGTCCAGGTTCAAGAGCAGCATCTTTGTAATAGCCATTGAACACTACAAAACTAAGGACTGTCTTTGTTTGCACTAGGAATTTTTGCTTTCGTTCGCCTTATATTGGAGATTCATTTATTTTTGATTATTATATGTTATCTACGAATATTGTGTACACAGGCCTGTTAAGCTGCTGCAGGTAAAGATTTTTATTGTTCATCAATATCCACCTATCACTCGACAAACTTTGTCCTGCCCTTCCTCTCTTCCAGCTTTCTTTACCCCCCAGCAGTATCTCTAAACTAAACACAGAGTTAATGGCCCAGGGCCATGTGTGCAGATTAAACCATAGGATAAAGGAGGAATCTGTGCGGATGGGTGGTTGGTGTTGAGCAGGGATTTGAAGGGTCTGATTCCCAGTTTGTAAACCAGCAGCTGCAGGTTCTTGCTTCTACTCTTTCATTGCTCCCCTGTCATTACATGTGGCAATTGAACACTTTGCCTCCTTGGACTGACCCGAGCAAGATACAAATATTTGACCATTGTATTCCACCAGGAAACAATGGGTCCAGGTTTTGCTGAAATTGGTGTCAAATGATCAACCCACGAGTTAGCTGTGTTTATTCACCAATCAACTCAAATTTCATCACTGACCTCCTTAAGTGCCAGAGAGTCATACACTGTGGAATTTGTCCAACTTCGCCCACACCGACCAACATGTCACATCTACACTCGTCCCACCTGTCTGCCTTTCTCCATATCCCTCTAAACCTGTCCTATCCATCTACCCGTCTAAATGTTTTGTAAATGCTGTGATAGTCCCTGCATCAACCACCTCCTCTGGCAACTCGTTCCATACACCAACCACCTTGTGTGTGAAAAAGTTATGTCTCAGATTCCTATAAACATTTCTCCCCCCCCCCCCCCCCCACTTTAAACCTGTGTCCTCTGGTTCTCGATTCCCCTACTCTGTGCAAGAAACAGCCTGCGTCTATCCGATCTATTCCTCCAATGATCTTATACAGTACACCTCTGTAAGATCACCCGCCATCCTCCTGTGATCCAGGAGTTTCTCCCTCTCCTCAACCTCTCCCTGCAGACTGAATGTTTTCCAGAAATCTTCAACTTTATTATCAGCATTTGAATGCACGGAGTCATTGTGACCCTTCCGCCCCAAGTCTTTTACGCAGGGTAGGGATATCAAGAGCGGGTGCTGTCTGTACGGAGTTTCTACGCTATCCCTGTGGTCGTATGCTTTTTCTCCAGGAGCTCCAGTTTCGCCCACACTCCAAAGATGTGCAGGTTTGTAGGTTAATTAGCTTCACGAAAAATGTTAATTTGTCCCTAGTGTGTAGGAGAGTGCGAGAGTATGGGGTGATCGCTGGTTGGTGCGGACTCGATGGGCTGAAGGGCCCGTTTCCACGCTGTATTCCTAAAGATGTAAAATCAAATCAACTGACCGACTTTCCAGCATACGGCAGGTGTCAGTACTTGATTTATAGAGAATCAGAGCCTTCGAGAGATACAGCAGGGAATCAAACCCTTCAGCTGGCCGATCCCCGCACACTAACACTATCCTACACACACTGGGGACAATTGACAATTTTAAATCAAAGCCAATTAACCTATAAAACTACGTCTTTGGAGTGTGGGAGGAAACTGGAGCACCCAGAGAAAACCCACACGTCACAGGGAGAACATACAAACGCCGTACAGACAGCACCCATAGTCAGGATTGAGTCTAGGTCTTTGACACTGCGAGGCAGCTTCTCTACCACTGTGCCACCCTAAACCTCTAAACCCAACCCTAAATTTCTAAACTTTGGTTTTCAGTCAGTGTGTGGCAGGTCTGGATCCTATTTTTAGGCCAGCAGTTATCAAAATCTGATGTCTCAGATATTTTGAGCACTCTGAAGCCGGCAGGGATGTCACAGAATTAGAAACGTCTCATGTCACCACCCTATCGTGTCCTTGGTAACAAGGCGGTGGCCAAGAAAACCCGATCTGCTGAGGGCACAGGGATCCAGTCACCGACAGCTCAGCGTTTTGTGGAGGCCAGCTGTCATTGGTGGGGCTCCGGCTCAAACGGAGAAGGCAGCTTACATCACCCATCTAAATCTGGTCGCCGAGGTCTACGTGTGAAAACCTCCTAAACTATGGGGCAGTCACGCAGAACTGTGCCTGCCCCCAACGGCGCAGCAGTAGAGTTGCTGCCTCACAGCGCCACGGACCCCGGTTCGATCCCGTCTACGGGTGCTGTCTGTACGGCATTGTACGTTCTCTCTGTGACCCGTGTGGGTTTTCTCCGGGTGCGCAGATGTGCTCCCACACTCCGAAGACACACAGGTTTGTAGGTTAATAGGCTTAGTATCATTGGTAAAATTGTCCCTGGTGTGTGTTGGATAGTGTTAGTGTATGGAAAAATCGCTGGTCAGCACAGACTCAGTGGGCCAAAGGGCCCATGTCCACACTGTATCTCTAAACTAAAGATGGGGGAATCCTGAGCAAAAGACAAAGTACTTGAGTTACTCAAGGATACGTTCATAAGTTCTAGGAGCAGAATGAGGCCAACTGGGCCCATCAAGTCTACCATAAGACATTGGAGTAGAATTAGGCGGCATATCGGTAGAGTGCGGCCTGACATCACCAGAGACCCGGGTTCGATCTTGACTGCTGGTGCCATCTGTACAGAATTTGTACTTTCCCCATGAAGTCTACTCTGCAAAACAATCGTGGCTGATCTATCTTTCCCTTCGAACCCCATTCTCCTGCTTTCTCCCCATAACCCCTGAACACTCAAACTAATCAAGTACCAGTCAATCTCCAGCTTAAACTAACCCACTGACTTGGCCTCCACAGCCTTCCACAGATTCACCACCCTCGGACTAAATTAATTCCTCCTCATTTCCTTACTAAAGCTACGCCCTTTTACTCAGAGGCGGTGCCCTCTGGTCCTAGACTCGCCCACTAGGGGAAACATCCTCTCTACATTCACTCTATCCAGGCCTTTCACTACTTAGTAAGGCAGCATCTCTGGAGAACATGGACAGACATTTCCGTAAGACATCAGAGCAGAATTAGCTGGCGCGGAGGTGCAGCAGTAGAGCTGCTGCCTTGGAGCACCAGAGACCGGGGTTAGACCCGGACAATGCGTGCTGTCTATAAGGAGTTTGCACGTTCTCCCTGTGGCCATGTGGGTTTTCCCCAGTTTCCTCCCATATTCAAATGACGTATTGGTTTTTAGTTTAATTGGCTTCAGTAAATTGCAAATTGTCCCCAGTGTGCAGGATAGTGTTAGTGTACAGGGTGACCACTGGTCAGCGCAGGGTCGGTGGGCTGAAGGTCCTGCATCTCTAAAGTCTAAAGCAGGGGTTCTCAACCCGTTTTGTCCCATTTACCTCTGGCAACTTTAATAGCACATAATGTTATTTAACGTATTTATGAACTAATGATGAACAGATACCAAAACCAGTCAGTTAATGAGAATAAAATGTACAAATCCAGAATCAACAAATTTACCCCACGTTGGGATCCCTTAGTGTAAAGAATTAGGCCATTCGACCCATCGACTCTGCTGCACCATTCAATCTGGCTGAACTATTTTCTCTCTCAACCCCCTCTTTGACGCCATTATTAATCGAGAACCTGTCAATCCCCGTTTTAAAAATACCCAATGGCTTGGTCTCCACAGCCGTCTGCGGTAATGAATTCCACAGATTCACCACCCTCTGAGTAAAGACATTCCTGCTCATTGTGATCCTTCTGCAGACTAATTGTAGTTGGGGGGGGAGAAAAAAATCTGGAAGATTTGGGGGAGACGGGCAAAGCTTGGCAAGTGATAGATGGATGGAGGTGCGGGGAGGGTTGACCTAGTGATGGGTGGACAAAGGCCTGGGATGAAAAGACAAAAAGCCATGAGGAAAGAAGAGAAAGGGCATGAAAGGTGAGGCCAGGGGAATGGACATAGGGGACATTGAGCCATAGACACATTGCTTTGTACAGCATAGAAATGGGCCATTAGGCCCAACCCAGCCGTGCTGACAGACCCACTTGAAATTGATTAAAAAAGTGAAATCATGGAGATAACAATATTAACGTAAATATCAAAAGGACGCCGTCAATTTACAAACGCATAATGAATGAAAGGGAAGTGAAAAAGTTCCGCTGAATGCCCCAGTTTTATGAAGATTGGTGGCAAAGTTAAAATGAATGGAGTGCTACCTGACCAAGGCCGGTGTGAAGCAGAGGTATTGAGAGAAGGTTGAACAGTACAGCACAGGAACGTGCCCTTCGGCCCACAACGTTTGTGCTGACCATGATGCCTTGCTAAACTGATCTCATCTGCATGTACATGACCAATATGCCTCTATTCCCTGCACTTTCATACGCCTCTTAAATGCCACTAGCATATCTGCCTCCACCACCACCACCCCCGGGCAGTGCGTGTAAAAAAAACTTGGCCCACACATCTCCATTAAACATTCCCCCTCTCGCACTGATAACTCTGCCTTCCAGTGTAGGACATTTCCACCCTGGGAAAAAGGTTCTGACCATCTTAGACCCAGGTGTGAATTGATACACAGATCCTAACAGCGATTTTATGATCCACCTTGTGCTGGAGTTTGACTTGATTCTATTTATTTAGAGTATTTGGTTTGATGGCATGCAAAACGAAGCTTTTCCCTGTGCCTCGGTACCAGTGACAGTAATAAACCTACACCATGGAGTCACAGAAGCAGCACGAGGCGTGGTCCCCTAGAGCCATCTTTAGCATAGTCTGCACGTTAGAGTGAAATTGCAGAGGTATGCATCGCATTGACACGCCCTTGCTCTCGCTTGAAGGCGAAACAGGTCTGGCTCAAGTGGATTACAAAGTCTTCAATTTGAACACCTGCACGTCTTATTTTGGAGGGTTAACATTACAGAATACTGGATCACAATAGTTAACCCTGTAAACAGGTATATGCGACTGACCTTACATTTATGCTATCAGAAATGAAATTAAAATGGTGCATTTTTTTTGTCTGCAGAGCAGTTTCTTGATTGTTTGTTCTCCTTGTCTGACAAATTTAGTTTAGTGTAGTTTAGAGATACAGCATGAAAACAGGCCATTTGATCCACATTCACACTAATAATTCCACTACACACTAGGCTAGGAGGCAATTTATAGAGGCCAATTAACCTACAAACCCGCACGTCTTTGGGATGTGGGAGGAAACCCAGAGTCACAGGGAGAACATACAGACAACACCCATAGTCAGCATCAAACCTGGGTCTCTGGCGCTGTAAGGCAGCAACTCGACCGCTGCACCACCGCGCCGCACTTTCGCAAATATAGTAAACTGTCACTCGCATCTTGTGTCAATTATTCTGACAATGTTGCGTTAAAACTTTGTAAAACCTCTTATCTGGTTCCAAGGGATATTGCGCTCAGTTCTGTTTACCAAGTAAGGATGGTCAAGACCCAGGAGAAGGGTGCAGAGATCGACAAAATGGCAGCCAAGATGATAGCCCGGAGAAAACGGGATCCATTTCACGGGCGTGAAAAAGAGGTGAAAGGGAGTTCTAGAGGTATTCGAGGTCTGGAGTCATTTAGTCAGAATAGGTTACAGAACTAGGCAGAGAGCACTGTGGTGCAGCGGTAGAGTTGCTGCCTTACAGCGACTGACTATGGGTGCTGTCTTTACAGAGTTTGTATGTTCTCCTGGCGACCTGCGTGGATTTTCTCCGAACTCTTCGGATTCCTACCACATTCCAAAGACGCACAGGTTTGTAGGTTAATTGGCTTGGTAACATTGTAAATTGTCCCTAGGATAGTGTTAGTGTGCGGGGATCGCTGGTGCCCGCTGCTCGGTGCGGACTCGGTGGACCGAAGTGCCTGTTTCCACGCTGTATCTCTAAATTATAAACTAAAGTAAATGTCAGATGGAGTTTAATCCAAGCAAGTGCAAGGTGTTGCTCTTCAGGAGGTCAAATGCAAGGAGAAAGTATATAGTTAATCCCTTAACAGCATTGACTTCAGGGTCTAACTCCATAACTCACTAAAATTGGTGACACAAGTAATAGAGAGGTAAAGAAGGCATATGGTATGCTTGCTTTCATCAGTCGGGGCATTGCGTATGAGAGTCAGGAAGCCAACATGCAGCTTCATAGGAATTTGATGAGGCCACATTTCGAGTATTGCGATGGTTGACACAAAATGCTGGAGTAACTCAGCGGGACAGGCAGCATCTCTGGACAGAAGGAACGGATGACATTTCGGGTCAAGACCCTTTGTGCAGTTCTGGTTGCCCTAACACAGGAAGGATGTGAAGGCTTTTACCAGAATGATGCCTGGATCAGTGGGTATTAGCTACATGGAGAGGTTGTACAGACTTGGATCGTTTTCTCTGGTATGCAGGAGGTTGAGGAGAGACCTGACAGAAGTAAATAGAATTACGAGAGGCATAGATAGGGTAGACAGCCTGATCCTTTATGCCCCAGGGTGGAAATATCAAATACACGAGGTCACAGGTTTAAGATATGAGGGGAAAGGGTTAAAGATGTGGGGATTAAATGTATTTATTTATTTTGTAAACACAGAACGGTGGGGGCCAGGAACACGCTGCAGGGTTGGTGGTGGAGGCAGATACCATAGTGGCATTGAAGAGGCTTTTGGACAGGCACATGGATATGCAGGGAACAGAGGGATATGCATCACGGGAAGGCAGGCAAGATGATTTCATCTTGGCATATGTTTGGCACAGACATCATGGGCGGGAGGGCCTGTATTTGTGCTGTACTACTCCAACCATAGAAGGGTTGAAGATGAAGTACGCAGACCTGAGGTGATTGAGAGAGAATAGTGAATGGCCTGGACAGAGCGGATGTGGAGGGGATGTTTCTAGTGGGAGAGTCTAGGACTAGAGGCCATAGCCTCAGAATAAAAGGGTGTACCTTTAGAAAGGAGGCGAGGAGAAATTTTGTTGGTCAGAGGGTGGTGAATCTGTGGAATTCATTGCCACAGACAGCTGTGGAGGCCAAGTCAGTGGATATTTAAGGCAGATAGACAGATTCTTGATTAGCAAGGGTACGAAAGGTTACAGGGAGAAGGCAGAAACGGAGAATGGGGTCGAGAGAAAGATAGATCAGCCATGGTTGAATGGCGGAGCAGACTCAATAGGGCTGAATTGCCTAATTTGTTTCTAGACTTTAGAGATACAATGCAGAAGCAGGCCCTTTGACCCACTACATGCTGACCAGTGACCACCCGTACACTAGTTCTATCCCACACATTAAGGACAATCTATGGAAGCCAATTAACCTACACGTCTTTGGAGTGTGGGAGGAAACCGGAGCACCCGGAGAAAACCCACGGAGTCCGTACAACCTCCGTACAGGCAGCACCCATGGTCAGGATGGAACCCAGGTCTCTGATGCTGTGAGGCAGCAACTCCACCTTTGCGCCACCAATCCGCTCCTATACATTACAATTTATGGTTTTCCTGTGATTTCTTTATACTGCTGCATCCACTCACCTGCTAATCTCCAAAGAGTGAACGCCATAATAACTATCCATCCTGTATTTTCCTGGCACACCAGTCTGGTCAATGTAGACGTCATCTTTATACCTACCAATAAAACACAAACAAATCAGTTAGACTGGGTCCAGGCAAAGAGGAATGGCCCAATGTTCATCCTTTTAGAGGCGGGTTGGATGGATATTTCCAGGTGGGACCATTCTTCAGATTCTTCAGTCCATTCACCTCTGGCCCATTGAGGACATTGGACCTGTTCTATGGAACTGCTGCACTACAATGCTGAGAACTATATTCTGCACCCTTCGTTCCATCTATCGTACTTGAGTTTGAACCAATTGTATCTATGTATGGTGTATCGGATCTGTTTGGATAGCGTGCAAAACAAAGATTTTTACTGTACCACAATAACCTAAATGTATTCCTTCTACAGATGCTGCCCGACCAGCT
Organism: Raja brachyura; assembly: GCA_963514005.1. Next base: position 17,087,199 of record OY740785.1, read on the forward strand.
GAGTTACTCCATCAATGCGTTTTGCTCAAGACTCCAGCATTTGCAGTTCCTTGTGTATTCATGCTTTCAGTGATGTTGTGGGAAGAAGCAAAAGGCAATAGTCGTCCCCCAGTTAATCAGAGAGTCTTACAACATGGAAACAGATCCTTCAGCCCAACTAATCCATGCTGACCAAGATGCCTCATCTCCACTCTTGCACCCATTCACATTTGGCCCATATCCCTCTCAGCCTTTCTCATCGATGTGCCTGTCCAAATGTCTTTTAAATGCTGTTACAGTACCTGGCTCAACTAGTTCCTTTGGCAGCTCGCTCCATATACCCACTGTCTTCAGGCTCCGATTAAATCTTTCTCCTCTCAACTTAAACCCATATCCTCTGGTTCTTGATTCCCCCGACACTGGGTAAAAGACTGCACTCACCCTATCTATTCCCCTCGTCATTTTATAGGGTCTCGAGAAGATCACCCCTCAGCCTCCTGCACTCCAAGGAATAAAGTCCTTGTGTGGAGGAAGTAACTGCAGATGCTGGTTTGTACCGAAGATAGTGTCAAAGTGCTGGAGTAACTCCGCGGGTCAGGCAGCACCTCTGGAGAAAAGGAATGGGGGACATTTTGAGTTGGAACCCTTCTTCAGACTCGGCTTCAGAATAAAGTCCTAGCCTGTCCAGAATAAAGTCCTAGGCCCTCAGATTCATATCCGTTTACCATTGACAGGGCATAAATGTCCAACAGTGCTTTGATCTTTTGTTGGCCAATAAACTTTTAGGACTTCCTGAGACTTGAGACTCTTTGTTTATGGATTAAGTTAATTAAACCCTGTTTGTTATTAAATAAACATATTCCCAAATATATGCTTACATGGTTTAAACACAGTTGAAATGGCGAGGTGTGGTTTCACATTGGTTGGAATACCTTTGCTCAGTGTACTATATTGTATAAAGAATGGATACGAGGAGGAATTTCTTTAATGAGTTTATAGTTGAGATACAGTGTGGAAACAGGCCCTTCAGCCCACTGAATACACGCCGACCAATGGTCACCCTTACACCAGCACTATCCTACACACTGGGTACAATTTTACTGACGCCAATTAACCTACAAACCTGGACGTCTTTAGAATGTGGGAGGAAACCGGAGCACCCGGAAAAAACCCATGCCATCACAGGGAGAATGTACAAACTCTGTACAGACAGCACCCGTAGTCAGGATTGAACCCTGGTCTCTAGCACTATAAGGCAGTAACTCTACCGCTGCACCACTCTCAAAGATAGAAGACAAGAAATGTCAAGGAGTTCCGTGAGTCCCGGCAGTTTGCAGGAGGAGTGAGGGAGGTAAAGATCCTGCTGAAGCCTATTGAGTCAGTATTATCAGTCATATCGATGATAGGGCAACTAGATAGACACAAAGTGCTGGAGTGAGTCAGGTCAGGCAGCATCTCTGGAGAAAAGAAATAGTTGACGTCTTGGGTCGAGACCCTTCTTCAAATATCCTCTCAGTCTGATGAGTCTTGACCAGAAACGTTACTTAATCCTGTTTCCAAATTGGAGAAGTCAATGTTCATACCGCTGGGGTGTAAACTGCCCAAGCGAAATTTACACCCCAGCGGTATGAACATTGACTTCTCCAATTTCAGGTAGTCCTTGCTTTCTCCCTCCTTCTCCTCACAGCTCTCTCACAACCTACTGTCTCCGCCTTTTCCTTTCTTCTTCCCGCCCCCTCTCCCCCACATCAGTCTGAAGAAGGGTCTCGACCTGAAACATCACCTATTCCTTCTCTCCATAGATGATGGCGCACCCGCTGAGTTTCTCCAACATTTTTGTCTACCTTCGCATTTTCCAGCATCTGCAGTTCTTTCTTAAACATTAGAAGGGTAAATCATCAGTTCATCTGCACCCAGAGGTGCTGTGGGCACAGTGAGACTCCCAGCTTACAAAATACAGGCAGCAATATGACCTCCCAACCTTAGACAACATGGTGTTGTGCAAACAAACATTCCCTGGTATCGGTAACACTGGTAGACTTAGCGTGGCTAATTTTAACTGGGAGTGTGCAAGCAATGCTCCCTCTGGAGCTTAAATCCCGACTTCTGGATCTACGCTCGACATCCTTACAGAAACATTGGTTCAGATTAGTTATCACCCTTTGTATTTCCCCAAAGGCAGGGCGATTAAAATGCTCCGACGTTCACACTCTAATCAACCTCTGTTCATGTAATGGTGGACACAAGATACTGCAGCACATTTCCCAGTGCTGGTCACTGCCAGAAGCTGGTGATTATAAGGAGGCTGTTACACTTTACTGCAGTGGGGAAGATACTGCTTGGGACCTTTGCCAAGTCCAGAGGTTCTGTGGGTGGAAGGCGGCCATTTACTTCAGCCAAAGACCAGGGGTGGGGTCAGAGTGCAAAGGGGCAGGGATGAGGACAGATGCTGATCTACAACAGAAAACGCAAGAGCTGGGTCCGGTGCGGTGGTGCATCGGTAGAGTTGCTGCGTCAGAGCCCCGGAGACACGGGTTTGATCTTGACCTTGGGTGTGGTCTGCGTTGAGTATGCACTTTTTCTCTGAGACAGCGTGGGTTTCCTGCGGGTGCTCCGGTTTCCTCCCACATCCCAAAGACGTGCAGGTGTGCAGGATAATTGCCCCTCTGTAAATTGCCCCTAGTGTGTAGGGAGTGGATGTGAAAGAGGAATAACATCGAACTAGTGTGGACAGGTGACCGCGTTGGCTAAAGGGCCCATTTCCATGATAATCCTTTCAATAATAAAGGCCAATTATCCTGAAAGCCGCACGATGCTTATTCCAGACAATTCAGCCAAAGTTTCCATAGCGGTTATACATGGGGACCAATGTCACGCCGTGAGTGACGGATGCAGAAAGAGTGAGGACAATCCGACCGGGAGATACCCAGACTAATTTCCAGAATGACGCAGCTGTCCAAGAATTGGAATTTAAAAACTTGTCGTCTTTTGTAGAGTAGAAAGTGAGAACTACAGATGGTGGTTTATACCGAAGATAGACACCAAGTGCTGGAGTAAAGGGCCTGTCCCATTTGCACGTCACGAAGGTGGCGCGCGAAGAATTTGTGAACCCCAAAATCCAAAGGCGCTGCGTGCGACACTGCCTACGTCACCACGCACCGTGCTCGCGTAATGCGTACCATGCGCAGATCACGGCGCGCGCGTTGTGACACGTAAATGGCGTTGCGGAAATGATGCCCAAGTGGGATCAGCGGATCAGGCAGCATCTCTGGAGAACATAGATAGGTGACGTTTCAGGTCAGGATCCTTCTTCAGACCATGACGAAGGGTCTCCAGTCTGCAGGGTCCCAACCCAAAACGTCACCTATCCTTTTTCTCCATAGATGCTGCCTGACCCACTTAGTTACTCCAGCACTTTGTGTCCAGTCTATCTTCAATTTTTCATTATTCTGAATTGCATAACGGGAAGAGTTCGAAATGAAAAATGTAGAAACAAACATAATTGTGCAATTTCTGGAGCAATTATCTTAATTTATCTTCAGCAAGTGCAGTGCAAAAATAATTCATTGCATGTACACTGATTTGGAACAAGGTATTTTTAAAACTTTGTGCCCTATGAAAACGGGGCAGTGATGCCTGTAAGAGCCATGTGGTTGTTGGTGTATTTCTGCCACCATTTTAACCTGGAATTCTGGGAGAAACAGGTGTGGAGGAATCTGCTCACTGAATGACAGTGAGAGAGCCACAGCTCAGGAATAGGCCCTTCGGCCCATCATGTCCCTGCCAACCATTAATTAAAATAAGGAACTGCAGATGCTGGTTTATACATAGAACGGGACCCTACCCATGTTCTCCAGAGATGGTGCTTGACCCGCTGACTTACTCCAGCGCTTAGCGTCCAACCAGTAGATTAGAGAGACAGTGTGGAAACGTGCTCCTCTGCTCACCGAGTCCGTGCCAACCAGCGATCCCATACACTAGCACTATCCTACACATGAGGGACAATTTACAATTAACCTACAAACTGCACATCTTTGGAATGAGAGGAAACCGAAGCACCCGGAGAAACCCCACGCGTTCACGGGGAGGACGTGCAAACTCCGTGCAGACAGCACCCGTAGTCAGGATCAAACCCAGGTCTCCGGCGCTGGAAGGCAGCAACTCTACCACGCCACCCTAATAACTACCCATTTACACCCATCCTACTACATTAATCCAGTTTATATTAATTCTCCCCACAATTACATTAATTCCCCATGCACTAACTGCAATTTACAGAAGGCCATTTAACCGACAAACCTGCCCTAACTTCTTTGGGATGCAGGAGAAAGCTGGAGCACCCGTCATCAGAAGCCTCTTGGAACTAATGTCGGGGTGCTCGTCATACAGTGTGGAAACAGGCCTTTCAGCCCAACATCCACCATCTACACTAGCCTCGCCTGCCGACATTTGGCCCTTATCCCTCTAAACCCGTCCTATCCATGCAACTGCCCAAATGTTTCTTAAACGTTGCGATAGTCCCAGCCTCAACTACCTCCACCGGCAGCTCGTTCCATACACCTACCACCCTTTGTGTGAAGACGTTACCCTCAGATTCCTATTAAATCTTTCCACCTTCACCTTAAACACATGTCCTCATGTGATCGGGTGATCACTGGCCGGTGCAGACGCGGGGGGCTAATGGGCCCGTTTCCATGCTGTATTCCCTGCATATCCAAATGCCTATCCGAAAGTCTCTTAAATGCACTATCCTATATGCCACAAACACCACCCCTGGCAATGCGTTGCAGGCACTTACCACCCTGTGTGTGTTATAAATAAATAATTTGGAGAAGAAAAACTTGCCTTGCAAACCCCCTTTAAACATTGCCCCTTGCAACTTAAACCTATGCCCGCTCGACTTTGATATTTCCATCACAAAGAATGCATGAACTCTATGCACCCACTGGAGTGGGGATTGAGCTGCTGTTAACCTGGATCATAAGTCAACATTTTGTTCTGTAGAATTGTTTTAATTTTGTTTTTAGATACAGCGTAGAAAGAGTCTCTTCAGCCCACCAAGTCCGTGCCCACCAACCATAACCCATACACTAGCTCAATGTTATCCCACATGCATCCTACACTCTAGGGGCAATTTACAGGGGCCAATTAACCAACAAACCTGCACGTCTTTGGGCTGTGGGAGGAAATCAAAGCACCTGGTGGAAACGCACGCAGGTCCCAAGGAGAACGTACAAACTCCGTACAGACAGCACCCGTGGTCAGGATCGGACCCGGGTCTCTGGTGCTGTGAGGTTTGTATAAATCACAAAATTCTGATCAAGAAGTTTCACCGATCAATGCCTAGAGCCCTCTTAATACATTCCTGGTGACTCTATATTTAGACGGTTGTTAACCTCCTTATCTTCAGCGATATATAAAAATAGCCTGCACTCAAACATAGATTGAGAACATTAAGTATTCACACATGAACTTCCTTAATGGGAATTTGTTGTCTAAATTTAAGTGTGAAGGAGATGGCAGGGGCGAGTCCCTGTATGAGCTTTGGAGACAAAGAAGAAAGGAAAGGTTTGATAGGGTAAATTGGACTTGTTTAGATGGGGCACCATGGACCAGTTGTTTCTGTGCTGTACGACTCTGTGAATTTGAATAAATCTATTCAAAGTCCCCGCAGGATATGATTGGTAATATTCTTTAGAGCTCGTACTGTAACCAATTTCTATAATTTGGTAATGGTATTAGGAGAATTAAGAGAGTCTCCAATACGAGTGGCTGTCAATAGCTGTATCTAAGACAATATGTAACAAACATCTGATATAAGAGGCACAGATTGGGGGCAGCACAGTGGCATAGTGAGTTGCTGTTTTATAGCGCCAGAGACCAGGGTTGGATCCCGACTGTGGGTGCCGACTATACTAGGTTTGTACGTTCTCCGTGACCTTTGAGGTTTTCTCCGGGTGCTCTGGTTTCCTCCTGCACTCCAAAAACGTGTAGGCCTGTTTCCACGCAGTATCTATAAGTCCACTGACACAGCTTGCAAGAGTTGCCAGGTTTTGATTCTGTTTTCAGAGTCCAGTCTGTGCGCTCGGTCTCCTGGAGCGGAGCCTGGTCCACAAGAGCCCCAGGCTGCTGCAGGGCCTCCAGCCATCGCCTCCGTCTGGATCGTCCAGCGATTGCATGTCGACATGTGTATGCGGGTGTGCTAACGCTGCAGCTGCCGCAATGCATGGTAGAATGCAACCTTTAAACTGAAAGCACGTAGGTGAACAAGTAGCTGAGTTTTGATTGGAAGATTGGGCATGGAAACTGTCTGGGCCCTTGGGAGCACAGCCTACACCATCCAGCGATTATTCTGTATAATAGTCATGACCTCCACACTAGGGACAATTTATAGAGGCCACTTAACCTTCAAACCTGCATGTCTTTGCAATGCGGGAGGAAACCAGAGCACCCGGTGAAGACCCACATGGCCACGGAGAGAACGTACAAATTCTGTACAAACAGCACAAGTAGTCGAGACGGAACTTGGGTTTCTGACCCTGTAAGTCAGCAACTTTCCTGCTGCACCACCCTTGTGCAGGCAGATAAGATATGGTCTTGGCATCATGCTCGAAGCAGACTACAGACTATTTCTGTACACTTTGGATTAATTGGGGATTCTGATTACTTTATTCATCAGTGCCGGCTCGGATTTGTTCGGAGATATAATATCTCCCCCTTTCCCCTGACTCACCTATTCATAAGTTTATAGGAGTGGAATTAGGCCATTCGGCCCATCAAGCCTATTCTAACATTCAATCATGGCTAATCTATCTCTCCTTCCTAACCCCATTCTCTTGCCTTCTCCCCACAATCCCCGACAGCCATACTGATCAAAAACCGATCAATCTCCGCCTTAAAAATACCAAATAACGTGGCCTCCACAGCTGTCTGTGGCAATGAATTCCACAGATTCACCACCCAGATGCCCAAAGAAATTCTTCCTCAACTCCTTTCTAAAGATACTCTAAAGGCATTCCTTTTCTCCAGAGATGCTAGTTGACTTGCTGAGTACTCCAGTATTTGTGTTCATCTTTGGTGTAAACCAGCATCTATAGTTCCATCATACACCAACACTTAACCGAAGTGTATGCAAAAACAATGTGACTGTGTGTACGTGTGATAGAGCACCTTTGAACCAGTGAACCGCGCACATTGTGTGCTTTGAGGTCCTGGCCACTTACCATCTGACCAAGGGGGTGGGGAATCCTTGCACGGTGCAGCACAACTTCACAAAGGAGTTTTCCCAGACGGTGTGGGACCTCAGTCGGACAAGGAACTCGGGAGCGCGGCACAGGGCGTCCTCTCGCACGTGTCTCTGGAGAGCCGCCCTCTCCTCCTCCTGGGGGCAGAAAGCTGATGAGAGACAAACACACACCGAGCCGGGACACCACAGGCCGAGCGCCGCCGCAAGGCAAGGCCAGCAGCATCATCATCATCAAAGACGAGTCGCATTCTGGCCATTCCCTCTTCTCCCCTCTCCCATGAGGCCAAAGGTGCAGAAGTGTGAAAACACAAACCTCCAGATTTTGGATCAGTTTCTTCCCAGCTGTTATCATCGCCCATTCCTTCTCCCCAGAGATGCTGCCTGTCCCACTGAGTTACTACAGATTTTTGTGTCTATCAGCAGTCCTGAACTACTATCTACCCCATTGTTGACCCACGGACTAATCTTTGATCGGACTTCACTGGCTTTGCCTTGATTAAACATTATTCCCTTTATCATGTATCTGCGCATTGTGGATGGCTCGATGGTAATCATGTGTTATCTTGCTGTTGACTGGTTCGGGCAGATGGGGCTCGTCAGCTGGGGAAGGCAGTCCATCTCGGAGAGGGAAAACTCTGATTTAAAACCTCCACTGTCTTGTGGCCATATCCAGTCATGGAAAAGGCTCCAGGAGTAAAACGCAAGAAAATCCGGAGTCGGAGCCCCTAAGGCAGTTTGTCATTGTCGACAACCTCGCTCTGGCAGCCCCTGCGACGGAGCTGGTGTCAAACTGTAACGGCCCTGCTGTTCCTTTGAATGCATGGGCAACAGCCTGTCCTCCAGATGACATCGCCCAGGCTTGCATCCGACCAGGATGCATCACCTATGGTCAGTCATGACCGAGCGGGGGGCCTACTACTTGACTGGTTAGCATGCAAAAGCATATCACTGTACCTCGCTACACGCGGCAATAAACCAAACTGAAGCTAGTGCCGGGCGATGGGCTTGGCCCTCCCCCCCGGCCAGACGGGATGACTTACCATCCTGGTCAGAGCCAGCATCTCCGTGCTCTCGTGGGCAGTCCTGCTCAGCCGAGCAATCTCGTTCTCCATGGCTCTCAGCTTGGTGCCATACAGAAAGGACCTCGCTTTCACCCTCCGCGATGACTCCTCGACCACTCTGTCAAACACACAACGGAGAAAACTTCTCTAAACCTCTCAGCTTCACTTCCGTGGGTCAACTTGAAAACATCCCATCACATACGGGACATCTTAGTTTTAGTGTTGGACATACAGCGCGGAAACAGGCCTTCCGACTTAGAGTCCACACCGACCAGCGATCACCCCATACACTAGCACCATCCTACACACACCAGGGACAATTTACAAATTTTACTGAAGCCAATTAACCTACAAACCTGCACGTCTTTGGAGTGTGGGAGAAAGCCCGAGCACCTGGAGAAAACCCACGTGGTCAGAGGGCGAATGTACAAACTCAGTACAGTCAGCACCCATAGACCGGATGGGACCCAGGTCTCTGGCGCTGCGAGGCAGCGACTCTCCTGCTGCGCCACCGTGCCACCCTCGGTCCTGTCCAGTTCTGCTAGCAAATGCAAGGTGGCCCACTTGATGACTGTTTATAGCTCACTTTGAGCTGATTACGTTGCCATGCAACCAACGCAAAGTCACACTAATGTAAGAATGTCCTTGGGGCGTGTGAAATCCATTTTCATAAGTTCATTAGTCATGGGGAGCAGAATTAGGCCAGTCAGCCCATTGAGTCTACTCCGCCATTCTATCATGGATCATCCATCTTTCTCTCCCAACCCCATTCTCCTGCCTTCACCCCATAACCTGTACCAATCAAATATCTGTCAATCTCCACCTTAAAAATATCCATTGACTTGGATACATCCACAGCTGTATGTAGCAATGAATTCCACAGATTTACCACCCTCTGACTAACAAAATTCCTCCTCATCTCCCTTCTAAAGGTACGTCCTTTTATTCCGACACTGTACGGAAAGTTTTAAACAAGTCTGAAAAATGCACAAGATTACAGCGTCCAAAACAAATTTAAAAAAAACACTTCCCCATCACAGGACGGAAGTGGAGGCTTTGGAGAGGGTGCACAAGAGGTTTAGCAGAATCCTCCCAGATTAGAGGATTTTAACTATGAGAGGTTGGACAACTAAAAACATCCCATACTTTACACTTTAATACCAGAACGTACCCACCTCTATCTCCCTTTAAACATAAAGGAGAGGATTTAATCACAGAATTCAGATTGTAAATAGCTGAAAGAACTAATATACAAACATGAATTAAATATTTTCAACCAAGCCAAAACTAATTATTAAATAATATTCCAAATGGTCCAGAATGACTTCCCAACAAAATTCCCACAATCATTATTTTACAAGCGTGCCTCCTCTACTGAGGATGAGGTTTGGGCACAGGGGCACTACATACACTCCGATGTGAACCTGTGTTCACTACACGTGCTTGAAGAGCAAGACCAGGGCGTTCATAAGTTACAGCAGCAGAATCAAGCCATTCGGCCCATCAAGAGTCCTCCTCCATATCAGCTGGACATTTCTTGATCCACCTCCACTGCTGTACTCCAATCTCTCAAAGGGAAGACTTTCAGACATTACAGACGACTGGGACATAAATGTGGACGGGAGTTTAGTTTTAGTTTTCTACAAATATAGGCCCTTTGGCCCACCGAGTCCGCTCCGACAAGCAATCACCTCGTACACTGGTTCCATCCTACACACTAGGGAAAATTTACAGAAGCCAATTAACCTACAAACATGCACACCTGAGATGTGGGAGGAAACCGGAGCACCCGGAAAAAACCCACGGAGTCACAGGAAGAACATACAATCTCAGTGCAGGCAGCACCCGTAGTCAGGATTGAACCCCGGTCTCTGGTGCTGTAAGGCAGCAACTCTGTCACTGGGCCACAGTGCTGACCCCAATTGGTTAGTAAGATTGGTTTAGTAAGATCAAACACCAAGATTGCTGGTGGCACAGATGGTGGTCAAAGCATACGGCGGGATAAAGTCCAGCTGTAGATACGGGCAGAAAAATGGCAGCTGGAGTTTAACCCAAGCAAGTATGAGGCGTTGCACTCTGCAAGGCCAAATGCAAAGGGAAGGTACACAGTTACTGGTAAAACCCTGAAAAGCATTGTTGTGCAGAGGGATGTTGGGGTGGAACTGAAGTCCACAGCTCCCCTGAAAGCTGCAACAAAGTAGAATATGTAAAGAAGGTGTATGATATACAGTTGTGGTTGCCCCGATATAGGAAGGATGCAGAGGCTATGGAGAGGGCACAGAACAGGTTTAGCAGAATGCTGCCTGGATTAACCACAAGGAGAGGGTAGGCAGACTTGGATTGTTTTCTCTGGAGCACCAGAGTCTGAGGAGAGATCCGATAAAAGTTTAGAACATTGAGAGGCATAGATAGGAGAGACAGACAGAACCTTTTCTCCATTGTGGAAATGTCAAAGATTTAAAGGCCTCGCTTCAAGTTCAGAGGCGCAAGGCTCAAATGAGATGTGTTGGGGCAATTTTATTAAACTCTGAAAGAGGAAGATGACTGAACTTTATTGCCTTCCGTCACAGTGAGAACATTGATTCCGCTGTGGTGGATGTTCATGTTAAATGCAATTGTGTATTGTGTTATTTTTATTCGTATGGCTGCATGGCAACTTGGTGCATGTGACAATAAATGCGAACTTGAATTTTTATTTTTACATAGAAGGCAACGAGTCCCTGGATTTCACTATCAGGGGTAGTGGTGGAGGCAGATACAATAGTGGTGTTTTAAAGGCTTTTGAATAACTGCATGGATAATCAGGGAATGGAGGGACATGGATAATGTGCAGGCAGAGGGGATTAGTTTAACACGGCGTCATATTTGGCAAGGACATTGTGGGCCGAAGAGCCTGTTCCTGTGTCGACCAGTGTTCTTTGGAGAATTTAAAGCATCACACTTGCGTTGGGGGACAGGGCAGGGGTGCAAAACAGCTCTCTGCTTAGTGCCACAGTGAATAGCATGCAGCATCTGCGAGATTAGCTGCGGTGTATGATGTTGCATCCGGTACCTACACTGCTTGTTAATGCAATGCACGTTGGCATACCTGCTCTTAAATGAAGGTATGGTGTAGTCAGGAACCTCGACTGCAGGACAGTAGCAAATCCTCTTGGCACAGGGACTGAACTTAGCCGAATGAGACACAGCTGACGACGCTTGTAGTGTTGATGAAGACCTTGAAAGGCGAAGAGAAAGTAAATATTCCTTCGGGGGCAAGAAGGGAGGAGACACTTTCCCCCTCGTACCGGGTTACAAGGCACTGGTGATTTCATTTTGTGTTCAGATGAACATTACAAAAACTGCATGCTCAATTCCACCAAAACACATCTGCGATTTTACCTATGCTTTCTGCGCAAAGTAAATCACTCCTCAAATTCGACAAATTACCGCTATTCCGGCACGGGACGATGAGGGTGACACAAGAGCCTGGAGAAGCAGGAATCTGGAGTGAAAAAGCAAAATGCTGGAGGAATTCAGAGATAGAAACTGTCCCTCCACATCCAGGGACAGTTTCTTCCCAGCTGATATCAGGCAATTGAACCATCCTATCACCAACTGGAGAGCGGTCCTGACCTACCATCTAAAGGGCCTGACCCACTGTACAAGGTAATTCAAGAGTTCTCCCGAGTTTCCCCTGGTTCGAACCCGGAGAATTACGGTAATAGCTGTTTGTAGGTACTCGGGGCTCTCGTGGACTTTTTTCAGTGCTGAGAAAACTTCACGAGTTACCGCATTTCCCGATTACCTGCCGTTAGCATTACAAGCCGCTACGAGACATCCACAAGCTCTGACGTAGCTGCTACGTACATTCTACGAGCTTGATTTTTTTTTTTTTTAAATTTATTTTTAATCGGGAGAGCTCTTGAATTACCTCGTACAGTGGGTCAGACCCTTAACATATTGAAGACACTCGGACTATCTTTAATTGGACTTTACCTTGCATTAAACGTTATTCCTTTATCCTGTATCTGTACACTGTGGACTGCCCGATTGTAAGCATGTATAGTCTTTCCGCTGACTGGATAGCACGCAACAAAAAGCTTTTCACTGTACCTTGGTTCACAATAATAAACTAAACTCTAAAAGTAAACGCTAAAACTAAATGTCAAAACTGGCAGCATCCGAGAGGGAAATGGACTGCGGACATTTTGGGTTGGGACCCTTCTTCAGCCTGGATATGGGATGCAACACGTTTGTTTACCCCAGGAGCTCTCAGAGGGCAAGGTGATCAGACCCACACAACACCAGCGCAATGCTGTGTGAGATTCGAATTGTAGTAAAACTAGCACACTGAAGCCTGTAGTTCTGGTCACAGTATGACTGAGTTTGCTTTCATTGGAACCGAGGAAGCTGAGGCGATGAGGCGGGAGAGATACATTAGAGGTTACACAGCTGCGAGAGGCCTGGCTAGGGTAGACAGTAGGAAGCATTTTCACCACAGCAGAGGTGCCCAAACAGAGGTTTGAGAAGAGTAGGAGGGTCAGGGAAGAACAAAGGAAGATTTTTCTCCACTACCCAAGACTCTCACTACATTGAAGAAGGCATCTGGACATGCAGCTGAATCACCGAGGCACAGATGGCCAGGGACCAAGAGGTGGTAAATGGAGCTTGTGTAGATAGGAATTTGACTGTGTGCAGGACATGGGTTCACTTCAGTTTAGTTTATGTACAGAGGTAGAGTGAAAAGCTTTTGTTGCGTGCTAACCAGCCAGTGGAAAGACAATATAGGATTACCATCAAGCCATTTGCTGTGTGCAGATACATAAGCTAATAATGTTTAGTGCAAAATAAAGTTAGAAAAGTCCAATCAAAGATAGCCCGAGGGTCCCCGATGTGGTAGATAGTGGTTCAAGTCTGTTCTCTGGTTGCAGTCGGATCGTTCAGATGCTTGATAACAGTTACAGGTAGACTTAGACACCTGTGAACACCTATCCATGCTCTCCAGAGACGCTGCCTGACTCAGTCACTCCAGCACTTTGTGTCTTTTTTTTGTAAACCAGTGTAGGAGAAAATAGATAGGCCACATGGAGTTGGTGTTCAAAGTAACGGGCAACTTATTAAAACAGATACACACCAAGCAGCCAGCTAAAGTTAAATCAATTTTAACAAATTGCCCGTTAGAGGAGTCCATTTTAGAGTCACACATCTCTCTGGGAATAAGAAACACCACATGTTGCGGGGAAGTGGAATGAGAGGAGACCTGGTGGTGGTCAGGTCAGGTACACTTGTATTTCAACAGTCTATTGACTTGAGGAACCATCAGGGCAAGTCCACCACCGGAAAAACCCTTCAATGATAATCACCAATCACCTGTGGGAAGGGCCCGTTTTCAAGCGGCATCTCCATATTAAACTAAACCACAATGTTTGCCCTGCCTTGGCAGTTTAAATGTCTGCAGTAATCCTCAATGCTGAACATTTCCTCACCCTTTCCGATCGTCAATAACATCCACAAGTTCAGAACTTGTACCCTGGATTCGAAGGTTTGCGTGAATTGTGAGCAACGTTGATCCCAGAATGATACTAGTCGTGTCTTCGTTTTCACCTCTGGTCACTCTTGCCCCCGTCCCCTGGAGCCACCGAGTCCACACTGACCAGCGATCACCCTGCACACCAGCACCATCCCACACACTAGGGAGAGTTTACAGAAGCCAATTAACCAACAAACCTGCACGTCTTTGGAATGTGGGAGGAAACCGGAGCAGTTGGTGAAAACCCAGGTGGTGACAGGGAGAATGTACAAACTCTGTACAGACTGCACCCACAGTCAGCATTGAACCTGGGTCTCTGGTGCTGTGAGGCAGCAACTCTACCACTGTGCCACCCTTCAAACTCTGCTACTTTTTGTTGACCCCACATTTTCAGAATTCACTTGTTGGGCTTGCTCAGTAACAGTTTTTAACACAATGGGCTTTTTCCATCAACTCAAATTTCCCCAGAGCCATTCACTCACACACCAGCCCAGAGACAGAAAGAGAACTTTACTAAAAACATTGGAATTCCCATGATATCCTAAATAACACCTACCAACTAGTCCTTCAGGCCCTCTCACCACCGCTGACCTTTCTTATTTAATGATAGGAGTAAAAAAATTTGGAATTTAAATTAGTTATCCACTTTGCTAGTACTCAGACCTCTTCCTTCATGGTTTCGTGTACCTTCCACTGCCAGCTTGGACGTCACTTTTGGACCTTGACTTATTGGAGTCGCTGCCTCAAAAAGGCAGCCAGCATCGTCAGGGACCTACTACCCTGGCCATTCTCATTTCACTCCTGCCATCAGGAAGATATAGAAGCCTGAAAGCTGTAACGCCCAGGAGCAGCTTTGTCCTCAACCATCAGGCTATTAAACACTACAACCTCCAAAAAAAGCTCTGAACTGCACAGACTTTGGGCATTATTTGTCTTTGCACTATTAGAAATAACTCATCTCTAGAAGGAACATTATCCCAGTGAGTTGCAGCGGCAGACAGCATTGAGTCGGTCCAATTTCACTTCTTTACGACACCATGCCCAGTGTGTTTGCCTCTGCACCTCATTAAAACTCACCGTCCTAAACTCGGAAAGGAATTCTAGTATTAAGAATATCCTAACAAGTCTTATTTTAGTTTTATTGGGCCAACATTACCCAAGGAAATATTACTTCAAACTCCAAGACTCCAACTCATCATCAACTTCCTTCACAGACGGGAGAGGATGTTGTTAAATTGGAAAGAATGCAGAGAAGATTTACAAGGACGTCACCAGGACTTGATGGCTTGAGCTATAGAGAGAGTTTGGGCAGGCTAGGTCTTATTTCCTCAAAGAGCGGGAGGGTCTTGTAGAGGCGTGCAACATCATGAGGGGAATAGATAGGTTGAGTGCACAGTCTTTTACCCACAATAGGGAAATCAAGAACCAGGGAGCCTGGGTTTAAACAAGAGGGGAAAGATTTAAATAGGAACCCAAGGGGCAACATTTTTCACACAGTCTATGGAATGGAGGTAGTGGAGGCAGGTACGATAACAACATTTAAAAGATGTTTGGACAGGTGGGACTTGTGTAGATGCTTCCATGCTGTACGACTCTATAAATAATCTGCAGAAATTAATTCTGTGCGATCATCTATTGGTCAGTTGCTCAGAGTGATACAGCACAGAAACAAGCCCTTCGGCCCAACTCAAGGCTGACCAACATGCTGCATCTATAATAGTCCCATTTGTCTGCATTTGGCCCATATCCCTCTAAAACATTCCTACCCATGTACCCTTACCAGTGTCTTTTAAATGCTGTTATAGCACCTGCCTCAACTATCTCATCTGGCAGCTTGTCCCATACACCCACCACCTTCTGAATTGAAAAAATTTGCCCTTCAGGTTCCTGTTAAATTATTCTCCGCTCACAGTAAACATGTTCTCAGAATCTTGATTCTCCTACCCTGGGTAAAAGGCTGAGCAGTCACCTATCTGTTCATGATTTTATCTACCTCTATATGATCACCCCTCATGCTCCTGCACTCCAAGGAATACAGTCCTAGCCTACCCAACCTGTGCCTATTGGTTAGGCCTTTGTCCTGGCAACATCCTCTTAAATCTTCACTGCATCCTGCCTTGGAACTAATTGACTGCTGTTCCATGACCCCGCCCATCTAGGAGTTTAACGCGGCACGGTGACGCAGCGGTAGAGTTGCTGCCTCACAGCACCAGAGACCCAGGCTCGATCCTGTCTACGGGTGCTGTCTGTATGGAGTTTGCACATTTTCCCCGTGACCGTGTGGATTTTCTCCAGGTTCACCGATTACCTCCCATATTCCAAAGACGTACAGGTTTGTAGGTTGACACAAAATGCTGGAGTAACTCAGCGGGACAGGCAGCATCTCTGGAGAGAAGGAACGGGTTTGTAGGTTAATTGGCTTTGGTAAAGATTTCAAATTGTCCATAATGTACAGGATAGTGCTCGTGTATGGGGATCGCTGGTCGGTGTGCGGAAGGGCCAGTTCCTCTAAAAACAAAGGTGAACTAACTGCTGCTTCTCACCTTTTGGATGAGCTGCTGCTGGTGGTGTAGTGCTTGACAAGTCTTTGGCTATCCGAGCTGCGGTAATCAAAGCCATAATGCTTATGCTTCTTTTGGTAAAATGGCAAGATCGTTGTTGCCATGGTGACCAAGTGTCTTCAACCAAACCTAGAGGAAAAATAAAGTCAGAAAATATTTCAATTAGTTTGGTAGTGACAAAATCTAGAGATAGAACAATTCTGCTACATATTGGATTCACTTTGATGGTTGATTTTTTCACCACTTGTTTCTCTTGGATAGTGATAAACACAAACCATTAATTTGGGGGAATTAATCCTTAAAACACAGACAATGTCATGTTGGTGTAAGTCAGGGGGAATTCCACAGAAGACAAGGATTGCAGATGCTAGAATCTTAAGCAAAACACAAGTGCTGGAGTAACTTAACGGGTCGGGCAGTATTTCTGAAAGACATGGAAAGGCAACGCTTCAAGTCGGGATTCTTCCTCAGACTGGTCCCGACCCCAAAACATCACCAATTCATGCCTTCCACAGATGTTGCCCGGCCCACTGAGTTACCCCTGCACTTTGTGTTTTAGGGTTTCACGGGAAACCCCAAAACAGGCTGCAAATGGCGAGGTATAATTAAAGAGACACTCTGGGATTCTATGCAACCTTGATAACCTTCCAGGAATCTACGTGGCAATTTATGGAATAAAACTCGATGCAAGGAAAAGGAGACGGCGAACCCCAAGCAGAAAGAAAACTGCACTGCAGAAATACAGCCTAGCAAGAGAAGCAACTCAAGATGTAATATTAAGCTTGTATCATTCCAGTTTAACAATAGGTATAAACAAAACCCTTTTTTTTTTTTTTTAATATTTTTTTTTTTATTTGAAGTAAATAGTTTACAATATATAGCTTACTTTATAAACTAACACCTTAATTCAGTATTACTACAAATAGCATATCAATACATAATATCTATTTTTATGGAAATAAAGAAAAAGATATATAAAAGAATAAAGAAAAAAGGAAAAATAAAAGGGAATAAAATAAAAAAAAAATTTTCGCACATATATCAATTAAAAATTAAAAAGATAATTTGAAAAACAATAATATTACATATATATATATATATATAAACAAAAACTAAAGACATTGTACGAGATACTATTTCATTCAGAAATATCTCTAATAAATACACAATATTATCAATTATAGGTAAGTTATTCGCATCGGATCCATAGGGTGCCCGTCGAAGCCGTGATTCCAAGAATAGCTACTTCTCTAAATACTGTATATATGGAGACCATATCAATTCAAAAGAATTATACTTGTCCAAAAGGACAAATCTAATTCTTTCCAAATTCAACGTCTCCAACATCTCTGCTTTCCACATTTTAATTGTTGGGGATAATGTTCCCTTCCAAAATTTAAGTATCATTTTTTTCCCAATTATTAAACAATAATCAAAAAAATTTCTTTGATTAATTGTAAGTACCAAATTTGGCTCCGGGATTCCAAATATTATTAATTTTGGGTCTGGGTCAAGTTTAACCTTAAGGACTTCCGAAATAACTTTAAAAATTTCAATCCAATAAAAATTCAACCGTGGACATGTTACAAAACTATGTATTAAATTTGCTTCAAAATTCTTACATTTATCACAAATAGAGGAAAGGTTAGGAAAAATACTTTTTAATTTGGTTTTCGAGTAGTGTAATCTATATATAACTTTAAATTGTATCAATGTATGTCTGGCATTCAAAGAACACCAATGTATTCTTTGTAAGCTTTCTTCCCAAGTTTCTTTCGTTATAGGTAATCCAATTTCATTTTCCCATGCTTGACGATATGTTTCAGTTGCTGGGTTCTCTTTATCTAAAATAATATTGTAGATATAAGCTATAAGCTTATCCGTATTTGGATGTAAATTAAACACTTCATCTAATAAGCCTGGTCCTTTATTTTTATAGTCGTATGTGTTACATTTAATAAAATCTCTAATTTGTAAATACCTAAAATGATGTTGTGAAGGTAATCCAAAAATATCTTGTAACTCTTCAAATAATAATAATTTTCCATTTCTATAAAGGTGTTCTATTCTTTTAATTCCTAAATCCTCCCACAGTCTAAACCCCGCATCTAAGATTGAGGGTTTAAACAGTGGATTATTCCTAATTGATAACCTAAAAGAAAGATTATCCAGATGTAGGGTCTTAACTATCTGTTTCCAAATACGCCTAATATTATGAATGATAATGTTGTCCCTATAAGTCTTTTTTTGTACTTCCTTTGGTGCGAAAATAATCGACTCTATAGTGAAGGGTAAACAGTCTTCCTTTTCCATTTTTAGCCACATTGGTTCAACATCCATATTTACCCACCAAAAATTCATATTCTTAATCTGGACTGCCCAATAGTAATATAAAAAATTTGGAAGTGCCAGCCCTCCATTTATCTTCGACTTACATAAGTGTTTTTTACCTATTCTATGGCTTTTGTAATCCCAGACAAAATTATTAACTATGGTATCAATTTTTTTTAGAAAACTTTTTGGAAGAAAAAAAGGAATTGCCTGAAATAAATATAACAATTGTGGTAAAAAAATCATCTTTATAGCATTAATTCTACCGATCATAGATATAGGAAGTGTTTTCCAATATAAAATGTTTTTTTTAAGTTTCTCTAATAATTGATAATAATTAGCTTTAATTAATAATTTATAGGATTTAGACACATTAATTCCTAAATATTTAAATTTATCTGTAACTATTTTTAATGGGTATTTTTGTAATATATTTACATTTATACCAGTTATAGGCATTATGTCACTTTTACTCCAATTAATCCTATATCCTGAAAATACACTAAATTCATTTATAACATTGAATAGCTTTGGAATACTACGTTCCGGCTTAGTAATATAAATCAGAATATCATCTGCATATAAAGATATCTTATTATTTGTTATGTCAGTGTTGTACCCATATATTTCGGGTTCTGATCTGATTCTTTCAGCCAGAGGTTCTATCACCAAGGCAAATAATAAAGGGGATAACGGACATCCCTGTCTGCATCCCCTAAAGAGATTAAATTTAGGTGATAATATTTGATTGGTTAAAATTCTTGCAGTAGGGTTAGAATATAATATTCTTACCCATTTACAAAATCCGTCCCCCAGTTGATATTTTTCCATTATATTAAATAAATATGACCATTCCACCTGGTCGAATGCTTTTTCAGCATCCAACGATATAACTGCTAATTCTATATCTCTCCTTCTTCTCGAGTAAATAATATTAAACAAGCGTCTAAGATTATGTGATGAGTAACGTTTTGGAATAAAACCTGTTTGATCATAACAAAACCCTTTTAACTCATAAGCTGTCAAGAGAGTGAATTCGGTCATTTCTCATCTTTTTCCTGGAAAACATGGAAATAAAAATAGAAATGAGAAAAAAACATGAAGATTTTAGACGACTTTGCCTTGAGTTTATTTTAGTATACATAATGCATACGATTAAAATTTGCAGAATTCTATCTTTCCCGCTCAACCCCATTCTCCTGCCTTCTCCCTATAACCCCTGGCACCCTTATTAATCAAGAACCAGTCAATCTCCACTTTAAAAATGCCAGCTTTAAAAATCGAGGGCAATATTTGCAACAAACACCCCTTCTTTCCGTTGAGTTTGGAGATACAGCTCGGAAACAGGCCCTTCAGCCCACCGGGTCCGCGTCAACCAGCGATGCCCGCATATTAACACTATCCTACAACCACTAGGGATAATTTTTACATTCTCCAAGCCAATTAATCTACAAACCTGTACGTCAAGAGTGTGGGAGGAAACTGAAGATCTCGGTGAAAACCCGGTCATGGGGAGAACGTACAAACTCCATATCGTTGATAATTCAGAATCAACAGTTTTCCAGAGACAAGGAACTGCTGATGTGGGAACCATGAGCAAAACACAAAGTGCTTGAGCAACTCAGCGGGTCAGGCAGCATCTCTGGAGGACATGAATTGGTGAGGTTTTGGTTCGGGACCCTTCAGGCAACTCGGTTGCAATAATTTCCCCCGCTTTTATAAAAAAAACTTTATGGTGACACAACATGAAAATCAACTTGTCATGATCTTTGCATAAAAACAAGAAACCGTGGCGAACATTCAGCGAATGGGATAGCTTCAGCTGAGAGAGAAAAACAACGTTTTGTTTGGGGTTGATGGTCTTTCATCAGAGCTGGGGGAATAAGGAATTAAAAGAGATTTAATTGTTTGTGTGTGTGATCAGAATGGAAGGCTGATTGTAGGGCAAGAGCAAGAAAAATGCTTTAGGAACTCAGCAGGACAGGTTGTGCCTCTGCAGAACATGGATAGTAGACATTTCAGGTTGGCATCCTTGCCAGAACACAAGGGTTTGAACTATAGGGAGAGGTTGAGTAGGCTGGGTCTCTATTCTTTAGAGTGCAGGTGGATGAGGGGTGGACTTATTGAGGTGTATAGATCGGGGAGATGCACAGATTCCCTCGTCCAGAGAGGGCGAATGGAGGGCCAGAGGACAGTTTTAATGCGAGGGGGAAAAGATTTAATAGGAATCTGAGGGGTAACTTTTTCCACACAAAGGTGGTGAGTGTATGCAACAAGCTGCCAGAGGAGGTAGTTGAAGACAGGGACTATCCCAACGTTTAAGTAACAGTTAGACAGGCACATGGATAGGTCAGGTTTAGAGGGATATGGTCCAAACGTAAGCAGGTGGGCCGGTGTGGGCTGAAGGGCCCGTTTCCATGTTGCAAGACTCGATGACTATCCTTCTTCAGACTGAAGTCCAGAAGCGCCACCTATTCACATTCTCCACAGATGCAGTCTGACTCGCTGAGTTACTCCAACACTTTGCGGTGGGGTGGAGGGTAGGTGGGAGAACAGGAGCAGCCAGTGATGGCAGTTGTAGAGGGGTACAGTGACTGGGCTTTCCCCATTGCTACCACTCGCGGCGACTCCGTCGTCAAACACAACCCTCTTTAGAAATGAATATTTCCTACAAGGACATGCCCTGACCTAGACGTGTGAATCTAGATTCCTTCTCGAAGATCTTTCTCCGGTCGGTTCGCAGTCTTGCTCCACTCATACCCCGCCTGCCGCTCTGCCCATTGCAGTCTAGTTGCAAATAAACATTACAGCGCCAGGTCTCTGAAGATTCAACAGTTTAGACAATGGTGAGGAGCGGCACGGCGGTAGAGTTGCTGCAAGAGCAGCGCCAGGGACCCGGGTTCAATCCCGGCTACGGCTGCTGTCTGCACGGAGTTTGCACGTTATCCCTGTGACCACGTGGGCTTCCTCAAGCATCCCAACAACGTGCTGGTTTGTAGGATGAATGGCTTCTGTTAAAATTGTCCCTAGAGTGTAGGGAGTGGATGAGAAAGTGGGATAACAGAGAACTAATGTGAACGGGCGATGGATGGTCGGCATTGACAGTGGGCCGAAGGGCCTGTGCCATGCTGTATCCCTTAAAAAAAAACATTTTGCTGCAAATACTCCCATGAGGTGGTCAGAGGCAAGGCGAGAGAACTCGCAGAGCCAAGTGGATACAGGAACATTCAGAATACATCAGAACGACGCAGGAAACTTCATATTAAAACGTCTGAAGGGTTCAACTCGATCTCCATGGATGCTGCCTGACCCGCTGAGGTCCTCCAGTGCTTTCATGCATTTTTGTAAGCCAGCACCTGCAGTTCCTAGTTTCATATTAATGGTTACTTGTCCATTCTCTCCACTGACACTGCCTGCCCCTCAGATTTCCTCCAGCACTTTGAAAATAAAGACAAACAGTATCTTCCTTGGGCTTTCATATCAAAGCTGTTGCGTTTAAACTGAAAATTTCCAAGTACATGTTTGTAAATAGATGAGGGGGAAACAGCCAAGTTCGGTTTGTAAGAGAACATGAAAATGTGCATTGAGGCGGTGTTGGGAATTTGAGACATAGAACGGCAGATGCAGGATTGAGCAAAAAACACAATAATCGTCTAGTAATACAGAGTGGTATAGCCCCCTCAGCCCAACTTGCCCACACCGACCAACGTGTCCCAGCTGCACTAGTCCCACCTGCCTACATTTAGCCCATATCCCTCCAAAATCTGTCCTATCCATGTACCTGTATAAATGTTACTTGAACGTTGTGATAGTACCTGCCTCGACTACCTCCTCTGGCAGCCTGTTCCATGCACCCAAAAAACAGTGTAAAAAAAAGTTACCCTTCAGATTCCTAAGAAATCTTTCCTCCCCTCCAGCATTATGCTAGACGGAACTCACTGGGCCAGGCAGCGCAGCATCCGTGGAGGGAACAGACATGCCAGGAATGGGGACCCTTCCCACAATGAGACTTGTTTACGCGCCTCCAGGAAGAAGGACAAATTACATGAGCGGGGCATAGGGCAGCGTCTTGCGTAAGATTCGTGGTAAAACGGAATTAAACTGCCTCGTTCGCGGTAAGCATGGACTATTCCCACCCGCGCTGTTTCGGAGCGCCTGGGAGATTCACTGAAACCCTGAGGCTGAAGGCACTGCAAGCGTGGATTGAATTGACGCAAGGGGAACGTGCAAACTCCACACAGAGAGCGCCCGAGGTCAGGATGGAACGCCGGCCTCTGGCGCCGTGAGGCAGCAGCTCTACCAGCTGCTCCACTGCGCCGCCCTGAGACTTCGAGCGATAACAAAGTCTATGCAGTTAATGAAACACATTAGTTTTCCACTGATAAAGGACCAGCTAGTTTGTGGGGAACGTCACCCCACTCACACCCCCCCCCCCCCCCCCCCTCTCTAAAAACAATCCAGGACGGTTTCGACCCGAAACTTCACCTATTCCTTTTCTCCAGAGATGCTGCCTGACCCGCTGAGTTACTCCAACCTTCTGTGATCTCAGCAGAAGGACACTCTTTGGACAATGCCACCGGCCATGGTAAAATGCCACCGGCCATTTGAAAGCAAATGCAGTCTCCCTCCATAGATGCCGCCTGGCCCACTGAGTTCCTCCAGCACTTAGACTTCTGCTCAATATTCCAGCATCTGCAGTTCATTTTGACTCCTCCCTCCTCCTCCTCCTCCTCAACTTTTGCCGGCCGGCCTGAGGCCCCTGGCTATGAAAGCCTCCCGCACCAAACGCGGCACTGTGGAGGCCAGGCGGCGCTTTCCTTAATCTCCACGCAGGTTGAAGACAACTCCCACCGCCCTGTACTCGAGTTATCCACCTATCACTCCCCACTCCCAGGAAGGTCCTCAGGGGCTAACCCGAGCTCTTTCTTCTCTTAAATACCTCTGTCTTCGCAAGCAGTATATTTTTTTCTTAGACGAGGTTGCATTGGAGACACCTCCATTTCAGACACCAAACAACGTCGGTAATATTTTTCCCCCGCACGACCACCTCCCTGCCCAGTGCCTCCTCTTCCACTCTGCGCAAACACACCTGTTCCCAGCTGCCTCCAACCTAACCACAGGGCGAGTCATTGTGGACAATCGGCCCAGGTGTACGGGATTGTGCAGATTAATCTAATCAACGCTCGTCTCCGAATCCCCCCGCAGCGGCAGCGGCAGCCACGCACATGTTGCAATTCAAGCAACCGCCAAATCTAGACTAATCATAGTCATGCAGCATTGGAAAAGGCCCTTCGGCCCAACTCGCCCATGTCTACCCAGATGCCCCCCTCTAAACTACTCCCATTTCCACATGTTTATCCCACGTCGCTCGAAACGTTTCCTATTCATGAATCTGCCCAGGTGTATTTTGAAAAGTCTGAAGAAGGGTCTCCACACGAAACGTCACCTGGCCCTTTTCTCCAGAGATGCCGCCTGACCCACTGAGTGACTCCAGCATTCTGTGTCTATCTTGGGTGTAAACCAATATTTGCAGTTCCTCCCTGCACAATTCTTATTTCGTTAGCTGGTTTATTGTCACGCCTACCGAGGTAGATAGTCAAAGGTATTTGTCCAGGGGTCATTTAAAACGCTTAGACTGGTACATGGATGGAAAAGGTTTGGAGTTTAGTTCAGTTTACTTCAGCTAAGTTGCGTTCATTGTCACGTGAACCCAAGGTACAGTGAAAAGCTTTTGTTGCGCGCTAACCAGGCAAAGTCAAATGGAACTGGGTTAGTTAAGCAACGTCGTCAGCAAGTTGGGCAGAAGATAGACACAAAATGCTGGAGTCACTCAGTGGGACAGGCAGCATCTCTGGAGAGAAGGGATGGGTGACGTTTCGGGCCGAGGCCCTTCTTCTGATTGGGGTCTCGACCCGAAACGTCACCCATTCCTTCTCTCCAGAGATGCTGCCTGTCCCGCTGAGTGACTCCAGCATTTTGTGACTATCTTTGGTTTAAACCATGATCTGCAGTTCCTTCCTACACAAGTTGGGCAGCGGGGTCTGTTTCCACGCAGTACAGCTCCATCGCTCTATGGCTATCTTCCCTTACTTCACATTTGCATGTTCTACTAATTAATAGGAGTTGCGCTGTGTATGTCTGCTGAGAGTCGGTGTGGATAGACACAAAGTGCCGGAGCAACTCAGCGGGTGTGGGTGTATCCATCTGAGGATTCCCTCATCCACCAGTTTTGGATTATACATCCATCCGAGGCTGTGCGCCATCCATCCTTGGGCGGCACGGTGGCGCAACGGTAGAGTTGCTGCCTCACAGCGTCAAAGACCCAGGTTTGACTCTGACTCCGGGTGCTGTCTGCACGGAGTTTCTACTTTCCCCCTGTGACCGCGTCGGGTTTCTCCCGGAGCTCTGGTTATCCTCCCACATTCCAAAGACGTGCAGGTCTACAGGTTCATTGGCTTCGGTACAATTGTAAATCATCCCGAGTGTGTGAAGGATAGCGTTGGCGCGGACACGGTGGGGCAAAAGGCCAGAGGAATGTCTCAAAATAAACTCAAAAATAAGCACCAAGAAAATGGAAAATTACTCGGAGGTAGGAAGGCGGTTTGGAAATAGCTTTAGACCTTGAGATGCAGCATGGAAGCACGCCCTTCTGCTCACCGTGTCCGCGCTGACCAGCGATCTCCCATCCTACACACTAGGGACAATTTACAGAATCCAATTAATCGACCAACTTGTACGTCTTTGGAATGTGGGAGAAAACCGGCCCTCCCGGAGAAAACCCATGCGATCACGGGAAGAACATACAAACTCCGTAGAGACAGTCAGTACCCGTAGTGGGGATGGAGCTCAGATTTCTGGCTCTGTAACTCTACCGCTGCGCCACCGAGCCGCCCATTCTAGGAAGTTGCCTTTCTGGGGCTTTCTAGTTGTACGGCACAGCATTCCATTGTCTTTCTTAAAGCTATTGACACCATTTGGGATACAGAAGCCAGAACATGTCTCATCCTGCTCCACTCTAGGTCGGGAGATAACATTGGACGGCCACGAGGCAATGATTGAGAAGATTATGGACCATATGTGGGTGAAAGGGACAAATACAGAGAAGTATGAAGGTTGACACGGACACGTTGGTTCAATATGATTGCAACAGCATGACTATAATGGCCAAGGCAGGAAGAACAGTCATGATCTGCCAAGCAAATTGAGAGCCCATGGGACTGCTCATCACCACCAATGCCCCCAAACCACAGGCCAGTCTTCAACTGCAATGGCCGGGGTGGAAGATTGCAACCTTCATGTGGTCCGCCCTGTTTCCACTAATGCAATCAACCCGACGTGCACAAACAAGATCAAATAGAACAAGTTGACCTACACACTAATAGGAGCAACGTAATCCCTGCTCGGTACGCCATACGCGAGAAGAAGTGTAATGACCAATGTGGATGTGTACCGGTGCATCTCACCCACACCCACTGAACACACCACTGACGCAAACATCTCTTCCAGATGTACAAAGACAATATCTTCATGTCCACACACACAGCTTTAGCTCCACCACAACTCAAGTACAAGCAATGACATCCCTCTGTCCAAAATACAACCAATCTTTATGAGAGTCCTACCGGTTTCTAGAACAGTTTTTAACTATTATATATATATACACATATATATATACACACACACACACATACACAAATCAAAAGGTATATATGTATTTAAAATATTTTTTATAATTTTAAAAGAATTGTTAGCAATTAACATTTTTGTTTAAACTATTTGTTTTATATATTCATTTTTAAACACAATAGTTTATTTTTTTAATTGTTGATAATTGTTTTATAAATAGACTTGGGGGAAATTATTTTGGTATTTGCACCATTATTGTTTATATATATATATATAAAATAGGTTTTTAATGTTTAAATTGTTATTAATTGTTATATATGTTATAGTGTATATCTAACAATAATAATGCAAAGACAAAAACAATGCCCCCCAAGTCTACAGATGCTGGTTAATACCAAAGATACACACAAAATGCTGGAGTAACTCAGCGGGTCACGCAACATCTATGAAGAAAATGGATAGGGGACGTTTCGGGTGGGGAAAAGTCTGAAGAAGGGTCCCGATCCAAAACGTCACCTATTCTATTTTCTCCACAGATGCTGCCTGACCCGCTGAGTTACTCCAGCACTTTGTGCCTGTCTGCCAAGTCTATGTAGTTGGGATGAGACGGGGCTGTTTTTACACAATATTGTGCACAGTGAGGAGAACGGGAGCGCTTCAGGGTAGCGACGCAGCCCGAAATATACACCGATATCGACACCAGCTGGTGTGAATGATTAGAGACCCAAAACCACAGTTTAACACCCACCCCTCTCCCACTCCTGCCGCTCCCAAATACCAAACACTAATAGGAACAACGTAATCCCTGCTCAGGTGCCGCAGTTTCTCCGCTCAAGGGCAAGGCGCAAGACGGAGCGCCTTCAAATATTATTTTTAGCCAACCGCGACAAGCAGTCGGAATTCGGAGCAGCTACTGATTAGATCTACTGGGAGAACTCGTACACTTTGTCAACGTCAAAGTCAAGTGTGTGTTGCATGCAAGGGAAGTTGCAACGGGTCCAAATGCATTTCTAACAGAGCAATGTATCATTAAATTAATCCGCTAACCTGGCAACAGGTTAAACAGGGGGGGGCTGGTGATAGGGTCGGGTAACGAATCGATGCTGACTGCCACAGACTCGGATATAGAGTTAAAGAGTAATATAGTGTGGAAACAGGCCCTTCGGCCCTACTTGCTCATACTGACCAACATGTCTCATCTACAGCAGTCCCGCCTGCCTGTGTTTGGTCCATATCCCTCTACACCTGTCCTATCCATGTATCCGTCCAAATGATTCCTAAACGTAGTGATAGTCCCTGCCTCAACTACCTCCCCCGGCAGCTGGTTCCATGCGCCCATTAATGTCTGTGGAAGAAGCGGCGTCTTGCAGCGGACGGGCTGCGGGATACACAGTACCTTCGGGTCGGAGGAAGGCGATAGAGGTGCGGAGGTTTCTACCAAACCTTGCCCGCCCCCACTTCTGGTTGTCCGCGGTATCACCGGCCTCCCCTCGCCGCTCGCCCAAGCGCAAAGTAAAGACTCACCGAAATATGTGGAGGAGGGAGGGGGGAGAAAAATGTGGAAAGATGCAGGTCGCGAGATCGATCCGTCGTCTCGGCCGCGATGGTCTCCGGCTGGCAAAAAACAAAATTTAGACTGGGTGTAGGAATGCCCGTTCAGCTGGCGCCCCTTTTAAGGCGAGGCGCGCCGTTATATATAGCAGCGCCGCTCGTCTTACGCCGGGTCGGTACAATATTCCGATCCGTATTTCCCCACTAAATACAACATAGACCCACTGCATTCACATGTTTTAGAGTTGGACGGTCATCTTTCAAACACAGGTATATATTGCTACACTGAATCCAACCTCTCTAAAGTGTGCATTGAGTGTAAAGAGCGACCTGCATCCCGGGATAGTGATTTAGCGCTCGCTTGCCATCTCCCACCTTAGTTTAGTGATCTGCACCTCATCTGGATATTTCTTTGGGGGGGATATCTAATATCACCTTTAATCTCGGCGTTCTCAGTAACGACGTCAAGGTTTGTGGACCACCCCACAGCCTTGATCCTCTCCCCTCCCAACGCCTCCGGCTGGGAAACAGAGCGGTTTCGAAGCTGACTTTGTACCAAGGGTTATTTGGTCCTCATGATTTCAAATACTAAAGGGAAAGAGATTTTGTTTTTGCTACGCGTGTCCTCTTTAGGGACAGTCTGTGTACGGTGGCGCGGGGGGGCGGGAGTGGGTTTTTTGGGGGGGAGGGGGGGGTTGGAGGAGAAAGTTGCTGAGTGAGCCGATGTTAAATAAAGTAAGGAACAGTGGCGATCATCTTACACGCGCGATCCGGTTTCCCAAGGAACATGGACAAGACAGACGTAAGAGGCGGGCCTCGGCGCTGCTTTAAGCCCACAACTGCCTCAAGCCGCCCTCCCCCCCGTTGCTCTGGGTGCAGAAACCCTTCATCTTCCGCCCTGGGCATCTACAACCCCTCAGCGCTCCACCAACTCTCCACAAGCCGCCCAGCGCCACTGCCACGCTCTTACCGTTGTGGCAAGCATTGGAATCAACAAGGGATAATTGGGAGCAAGGAACTGCAGATGCTGGTTAACACCGAAGATGGGCACAGAGTCGGCCATTGAGTCATACAGCGTGGAAACAGGCCCTTCGGCCCAACTTGCCTATGCTGACCAACATGCCCCATCTACACTAGTTCACTGGATGCTTTCAAGAGAGAGCTAGATAGGGCTCTTAAAAATAGCGGAGTCAGGGGATATGGGGAGAAGGCAGGAACGGGGTACTGATTGGGGATGATCAGCCATGATCACGTTGAATGGCGGTGCTGGCTCGAAGGGCCGAATGGCCTACTGCTGCACCTATTGTCTATTGCCTATTGTCTATAATCCCACCTGTCTATGTTTGGTCCATATCCCTCTAAACCTATCCCACCCATCTACCTGTCTAAATGTGTCTTAAACGTTGCCACAGTCCCTGCCTTAACTACCTCATCCGGCAGGTCGATGCATTCACCCACCACCCGCTGTCTTATCTTCTCCCCTCATCTTAAACCTATGTAATCTGGTTCTTGGTTCCCCTACTCTGGGCAAGAGACTCTGTGCGTCTACCTGACTTATTCCTCTCCTGAGTTTGTACACTGGAGTGACTCAGTGCTGGAGTAACTAAACGAGTCAGGCAGCATCTATGGACAGAAGGAATCGGTGGCGTTTCGGGTCGAGACCCTTCTTCAGACTGAGAGTCAGGGGAGAGGGAAACTAGAGATATGAAACGGTATAAAGAACAAACGAATGAAAGATATGCAAAAGGGCAGATCAAAACCAGCAACGAGGATAGGAGAAAGATGGAGCCCACAATGGGCCATTGTTGGCTCTGGAGAAGATACAACGAGTGGATACAAAGAGTGGCCGCAAGGCGACAATGAAACGAGATGAACGACTAGGGTGGGGAAGCTCAGTCTGAAGGTGAGCAGGCACAGCT
Organism: Raja brachyura; assembly: GCA_963514005.1. The sequence continues at coordinate 17,116,985 of OY740785.1, forward strand.
GGTAGAGTTGCTGCCTCGCAGCACCAGAGACCCGGGTTCGATCCTGCCCTCGGGTGCTGCCTGTGCATGTTCACCCTGTGATCAGGTTTCCTCTCACGTCCCAAGGATGTACGGGTTTGTAGTTTCATTAGCGCTCTGTAAATTGCCCCCAGTGGATGTGAACGTGGAATAGAGATCTTGTGTGGGCGGGTATGGATGGTCGGCGTGAATAAGTGGGCCGAAGGGCCGGTTTCTATGCTGTTTCTCTAAACCGAAAGGAACGCGACCAGAAACATCGCCCATCTATTCCCCTCCACAGATACTGCCTGGTCAGCTGAGGTCCTCCAGCACATTGTATTTTGGGTTATATTCAAGGAGTTTTGGAACTCTTAGCTGAAACATTGCATTTTAAATAAAGCTTTCTCCCCCTTACTACAATCAGTCTGAAGAAGGGTCTCAACGCGAAACGTGCTCGGTGTATTTCCCGCCACAGATGCTGCCTGTTCCACTGAGTTACTCTGGCATTACAGTATGTTTTTTAAATTTTGTAAACCAGCGTCTGCAGTTGCTTGCGTCTAGATTTTAAATAGATCTAGGGGAGAGTGCCTTTCTAAGTTTTAAGTGTTTGTAGTTGCGTTCGATTATTCTCAGGGCGTGTCAAGCAGTGCATCACACATCTGCATGTACACATCTGCATGTGTGATATGCCTGGGTGGGTCCCTTCATCGCCTTGTACTACCATCTGGTCGGGACTGTTCTTCAGACTGGCTAGAAACAAGTCTGAAGAAGGGTCTGGACCATCCATGTTCTCCATGTGGAGATGCTGCCTGACCCGTTGAGTTCCTCGACGGGTTTTATTTGTTTACTGTAGACATCGGTTGATATATTCCGCACTCCACAGAAGGGCTGGACTGTGTCGCTCTGCAATGTGCTGCGGGTACCATTCCCACGACACAGCCCAGACCATCGCGCAAAGCAACCTCCCATCCATTGACTCCATCCACACTTCACGCTGCCTCCACAAAGCCAGCAGGTTAATCAAGGACCAGTCTCACACCGATCACTCCCAAGAGAGGAGTACAGAAGTGTGAAAGTATATGTCCAGCTGTTATCAGGCAACTGAACCATCCTACCGTCAGCTAGAGAGCGGCCCTGACCTCCCATCGACCTCGTTGGAGACATCCGAACTAATTGGACTTCATTTGACTTGAATATTCTGTATTGCACTCAGTATTGTGCCCAAGATGTATAATCTGTACACCAAGGACGGCTCGATTGTCATCATGTATGGGTAGCAGGCAAACAACATATTTTCACTGTGCCTCGATACACATGACAATATAAACTGAACTAAGAGACTGGTCGCTGGAATCTGTAGTAACAAGAAGTAGAGCAGCTGGAGGAACTCAACAAGCCAGGCAGCATCTGTGGGGGGAACTGGGTAGACGATGTCCAATCGAGATGAAGGGCATCGACCCCAAATGTTATTACTATAAACTTTACTTACAGCGTGGAAACAGGTCCCTTGCCCATTGAGTCCGCGCCGACCAGCGATCAGCCCACACACTAGCACTATCCGACACATTCGGGGCAATATACAATGTACAGAAGCCAATTAAACTACAGACCTGCTCGTCGTTCATGTGTGGGAGGAAACCAGAGCGCCCGGAGAAAGCCCACAGGGTCACAGGGAGAACGTACAAACTTCGTACACAGCACCTGTAGTCGGGATCGCTGTAATAGCAACTCTACCGCTGCGCCACAGTGCTGCCCCTTCCATTTCGCTCCAAAAATGCTGCCTGACTTGCTAAACAGCCCTTAGAAACATAGACATATAAAATAGGTGCAGGAGTAGGCCATTCGGGCCTTCGAGCCTGCACCGCCATTCAATGTGATCATGGCTGATCATCCAACTCAGTATCCCGTACCTGCCTTCTCTCCATACCCCCTGATCCCCTTAGCCACAAGGGCCACATTTAACTCCCTCTTAAATATAGCCAATGAACTGGCCTCAACTACCCTCTGTGGCAGAGAGTTCCAGAGACCCACCACTCTCTGTGTGAAAAAAGTCCTTCTCATCTTGGTCCTACAAGCTAGGATACTGTCCCGTTCACCTCTTCCCCATTGGTACATGGGCAATAATAAACTAAATTGTGGCACGGCGCGCAGCGGTAGAGTTGCTGCCTCACAGCACCAGAGACCCAGGTTCGATGCTGAATACAAGTGCTGTCTGTACAGAGTTTGTATGTTCTCCCCTTCGTGGGGCTTCTCCGGGATCTCCGGCTCCCTCCCACACTCGTACAAGATTGTAGGTTAATTGGCTTGGTATAATTGTAAATCGTCCCCAGTGTGTGCATGATAGTGTTAATGTGTGGGGATCACTGGTCGGTGCGGACTCGGAGGACCGAAGGGCCTGTTTCTGCACTGTATCTCTAAACTGAAACTAACCAGTTCCTTGCGCCCTGTGGTGACAATACCAGTGACAATACCAGACAATAAGGCGTCCTCCTTTGTTCCATGCCATGGCCTCTCCTCAGCCATGGCCAACAGGTCCACCTCACACATGCCTGAGGTTCAATTAGATCAGGCACCACTCCAAGTGGCCGAGCTCACAGTTCGGGCCCGGCCTGCAGAGCAGCGGTGGACGGTGGACATCATGGCCTGGCCAAGTTGGCCCCTGCAACTCCAACCCAGTACCGCTGCCATTTAGGGTCAAGTTAAGACTAACATTTGGACTTAAGTTGTACAAAATGGTGCCATTTGTGGCAGAGACGGAGAAATTGGGAGGTTTATTGTGGCCTTGCAAGAGGCAGGGGAGAGAAGATGTAGTCAAGATAGTTGTGGGAGTCGGTGCTTTTGTAGTAGACGTCAGTCGATAGTCTAGTCCCTGTGCTGGAGACAGAGAGGTCGAGAAAGGGGAGAGAGGTGTCAGAGATAGTTAATTTCAGGACAGGGTGGGGCTAGTGATAGAGTTGATGAAATGATAGTGCGGAAACAAGCTCCACAGTCCACGCCAGCCAGCAATTACCCTGTACACTAGCACTATCCTACACACTAGGGATAATTTACAACCTTTACCAAAGCCAATTTACCTACCAACCTGCGCGTCTTTGGAGTGTGGGAGGAAACCGGAGCACCAGTGAAGTCCCGGTGATCACAGAGACAGTGTACAAACACCACTTGTAGTCAGGATCGAACTCGGGTCTCGGGCATTGTAAGGCAGGAACTCTGCCACTGTGCGGTTCTGCATGGGTGCAGTCATCACTGTAGTGGAGAAACAGTTGGGGACTTTGCCCATGATTTGGTGTTAAAAATGGACGACCTTCCATCAGAAGTGGTCAGCCTTTTGTCCAAACTGAATCAGCTGATCAGCTAAAATTGTTGAATTCAGTTTTTCAGCACAGCAGCTGTGGTGTGTCACGATTAAGGTGATGGTGAGAAGTTTCTTCGGCATGTTGGGCAGAAGGTGGAATAGTCTTTCAAAGAGAGCTGCAGAAGCACAAATCTTGGAATTGTACACAAACCGTTTGCATGCCTCATTGAGCGGAGTGGAGATTAAAGGGCCTGGCCTAATATTGCAGTGTTCGTGCAGCTAACCACTGATTTCTTCATGAATCAAGGAGACTAGAGTGACCACTGCACCACCTAGTGGAAAAATGGTTCAATGGTTCAATGCGTAGGGAGAAACCTCAGATGCTGGTTTAAACCAAAGGCAAACACAAAAAGCTGGACTAACTCAGCGGGTCAGGCAGCATTTCTGGAGAAAAGGAATAGGTGACGTTTTGGGTCGAGACCCGAAGAAGGGTCTGAGGAAGGATATTTGCATAAGGACTCAGGGGACTGTTTCTATACACTCTGTACATAATCTGGGATTGTACTTACCTATGGCGATAATCTTACATGATCTGTATGCAAAAGTATTTCACTGTACCATGGTACACGTGACAGTCAAGAACCATTGAACCATTGACAGACACAAAAAACGAGTAACTCAGCGGGTCAGGCAGCATCTCTGGAGAAAAGGAATAGGTGAGGATTTAGATCGAGACGCTTCTTCAGACCCTTCTTTGGGTCTCGATCTAAAACATCATTTATTCCTTGTTAAAATACAGATGAACTGGTCTTAACTGATAGGTCTTTGGCTTTTAGTGTAGAGATACAGTGTGGAAACAGGGCCTTCAGCCCACTGAGTCCATGCTGACCAACGATCACTAGCACTACCCTACACATTGGGGACAATTTACAATTTGTACCGGGTGCCAATGAACTTACAAGCCTGTATGTCGTTGGAGTGTGGGAGGAAACCGGTGGAAATCTAAATATAAATATTAAATGTAACCAATGATCTGGTTTGACATCTGTCGACATTTTAAGCTTTTACAGCTGCAATTGGCCTCGGGATGGCCTGAGGGTATGAGCTGTGCTTGTTTTATACGCATATGGATAACTGGGAAATATGGAAGTTTGTGCAAAGGGAAAATTGTTGTAAATGCTTAATGATAGTCATAGAGTCATACAACTTTCAACAGGCCCTTTGGCCCAACGGCCACATATCCCATCTACACTAGTCCCACCTGCCTACATTTGGCCCATATCCCTCTAACCCTGTCCTATCCATGTACCTGTCCAAATGTTTCTTAAATGTTGCAATATTACCTGCCTCAACTACGTCAGCTCGTTCCATACCATTCTTTGCCTGAAAAAATTACTCCTCAGATTTCTATTAAATCTCCCCCCCCCCCATCTATTCCTCTCATGATTTTATACACTGCACACTTAGTTCATTCTCCACCAAAGTTGAACGTTTAGTTCAATAGCTTATTACTAATGATTTGTTTACAGAAAGCATAATGACAGGAAGCCTCTATGCAGATAATTGTGAATTGAAATGTACCTTGAAGTACTGCCACATCTTATAAGAGCCTGTTTTACAATGTATGAACAGCAAACATTGATTGAAACTTCCTCAGAGCATCACCCCCAACTGATTGCTGGCATGAAAAGATTTCTATTCGTTCTATTTCTCCATAACGTAAAAGACTACAGGACAGGAACAGGCTCCAGCCCACAATGCCTGTGCTGAACATGAGGCCTAGTTACACTGTTCTCATCCGCCTGCACGTGATCCCCCTCCCTCCGTTCCCTGCATATCCATGGGCTGATCTAAGAGCCTGATGTCCCAGTCACGCTGCCTCCACTACCATCCTTGGTAGCACATTCCAGGCATTCACCGCTCTCTGCATCAGGCAATCAGCCCCCCCCCCCCCACCCCACAGCTCCTTCAAACCTTTCCCCTTTCACCTTAACACTACACCCTCTAGACGTTGACATTTCCACCTCAGGATAAAAGGTCTACCCAATGTCCCTCATCCTTTTATATATTTGTATCAAGTCTCCCGTCCACCTTCAATGTCCCTGAGAAAACAATCCAAAGTTTGTGCATCCTCTCAGGCGGCACATTGGGGCAGCTGGTAGTGCTGCTATCTTGCAGCGCCAGAGCCACATGTTCCATACTGACCTCGGGTTCTGTCTGCGTGGAGTCTACACGTTCTCCTTGTGACTGCGTGGGTTTCCTCCAGGTGCTCCGGTTCCCCCCCCACACCCCAAAGACGTGTGGGTTTGTAGGTTAGTCGGCCTCTGCAAATTGCTCCTAAAAAGATTAGTCATTTCAAACAGTTGTACATTATTTCATTGACCAATTGTATTATGTAGTAGAAAGGAAGAGCTGCAGATGTGGGTTTGTACCAAAGATAGGCAGGAAGTGCTGGGGTAACTCAGCAGATCCATCCAAAGGCAGGCCGGTCGGTCGGTCGGTCAGTGTAACCGGGAGGCAGCTGGAGACGTCGGAGGCAAGAAGCGAGGGCTGGGTAGGATGGTGAACCGGGATAATACCTCCAGTGTATTCAAGGTCGGCTGCATGAGCCCCCCCCCGGGCCCCGGGACACAAAGATGGGCCGGGCAAGGAGAGGAGAGGGACAGCGGTTCGCGGGAACTGCTCCAGTACATCGAGCACAATGGCCGCGGGCACTTTGGATATAATGGCGCCAAAAATGGCAGTGCCTGCATGTGTGATAAATGCAAAATGAATTTTGCTGTGCACAAATAAAGCAACAATGAACCATTGGTCAGGCAGCATCTGTGGAGAGAAAGGGGACGTTTCGGGTAGTACTTGAAATTCATTCTCATATCTTAAAAAATGTTTTTGGGATGATTCAATCATCAGCAACACCAAATGATGTTTAATTTTCTTGTATGATTTGGTGTGAAACAGGAGCGTTCATTTACTGCTCCGCTAGTGATAATAGTAGACCCCTGGGGCTTTACATCCATGAGATTGCTCAGAATCTTTACTGAAGAACGGGGCGCAAGGCAGGAGAGCAAGAGCAAATCGTGCAACTTCAGAACCCAAAATACACGTTTCACAGTAGCGTGATATTCTCTTTGGCCTCTGCCAGCCTTCCAGCTAGACTGTAGTTGCGTGTTACCATATTAAAGTGTCAAAGAGTCAAAAACTCTTCATCACTAGTTCTAATGTCATCTAACATTAACATGTGATGAGCACTAGGCCTGTACTCGCTGGAGTTTAGAAGGATGAGGGGGGACCTCACTGAAACTTATCGAATAGTGAAAGGCCTGGATAGAATGGATACGGAGAGAATTGTTCCACTAGTGGGAGAGTCTGGGACCAGAGTGCACAGCCTCAGAATAAAAGGACGTATCCTTAGATGAGGAGGAATTTCTTTAGTGATAATCTGTGTAATTCACTGCCACAGACGGCAGTACAGGCCAAGTCATTAGGTATTTTTAAGGCAAAGATTGGCAGATTCTTAATTAGTACGGGCATCAAGTGGTTATGGGGAGAAGGCAGGAGAATGGAGTTGAGAGGGAAAGATAGATCAGCCATGATTGAATGGTGGAGTAGACTGATGGGTCGAACGGCCTAATTATGCTCCTATAATATGAATTGATGATTGATGTCATTTTGAGATGCACCTAAAAAGGCAAAGGTATCAATTCTTTATGATTTTTCTTCTTCCAATGTGTAAAAAGATTAGATCAATGTGTCATTTTGGTTTGGAAAAAGAGGCTACTTTTCGGATCCAAACGCTGAAAGAATCAGTGTGCCAGGGAAGAACTTTTGTAAGGTCATTTGTTGCGTGAAGCTCCCACATCCAACATAATCTCATCAAACATCGTGAACAATTGCCAGGTGTATTTAAGCTCTTTATTACAATTTCACTGCAGTTACAGCGTATTGGTTGTATTAAACTTTACAATGTCCATGAAATGTTAATAAATACACCAATGAACAATTACAAATGCTAGTTGTGCCGTGCAGCAGTATCTGCAGTGAATTACTGCAGCAGTATCTGCAGTGAATTACTGCAGCAGTATCTGCAATCTCTACGAGATGGTAAAATCAGCATCTTCCAATTAAAGTCAACATCTTCCAATACGTTGTGGATTATTGACGTGATCCAAGTGGTTTATCAAGGGGCCACAAAGTCTTTTGAGGATAAAAAGGAAGTCAAGTTATCAAAGTAAACCGCTGCAGATATCTTCCATATACAGCGCATGCCAACATTCCCTGATTCATGTTTTTGCAAAGTGCTGGGCCCACGTTAAATCAAGGAAAGTTTAATCAGCATTAATAATCCTCAGCTGGCAGCTGCTGGTTCACCTATGTTTTACATTGGCGGATGCTTTGAATGGGCGATAGCAATGTACTAGTTCCATACAGAAGGACCAGAAGAAATCGAAGCGACATGAATCAGTCTTTTCCTCTTCCAGTCCTCAAAAGTATCACCCTGGCTGTTCCACCAACACCGAGGCAGGTTCACGTTTCCATCTTCAAGATCACTTTTTGCAGTTTGGGTGTTATTTATCTCAGCTGACTAAAATAAGTTCGATCATCAAAAATATCGTATAAATGTTTCTATTCCATCACTTAGAAAAGTCCAGAAACGAAAAATATTTTAGGCCTCGCTCTCAGAATTGTCCAGCATCACACCATATACAGTAAAGCTGAACGACGTGAATGCATACGGCTCAAGTCCAGGCATTTACCTCTACCTGCATGCTGAGGCTTAGATATTGAAATCTGAATCACCTGGGACCACATGCAAATGTTTGCAGTGATGGTGCCATAGAACAAAGACATGCTGGATATCATCTGGTAGTACAGAGTCACAATTATACCGCTCGACACAAGTGCTAACATTTGCTTCCCATACACACATCCTCCCAGTATGTCACCTTGTGCCGCTGCAGACTTTCTTCCATCTTAAGGGCCTGTCCCACCAGCATGCGATTCCATGCGGTGAGCACGACCAAACCGGCAGCGGGGGCTGCATGGAGGTCGGGTGATCCCCGTACAGGGCCGTTCCCACCAGCATGTGCCTGCATGCGGCAAGCGTGACCAAACCGGCAGCGAGGGCCGCGCGGAGGTCGGGTGAGTGGCGCAACGCGGCGCAAAGTGAGGTGAACTTGGAGCAAAGTCTTAAAGGTAAGTTCGCCAGGACAGAGAGGGACACACAGAGAGGGGCACAGAGGCACACACACAGAGGGCCACAGAGGCACCTACAGAGAGGGTCACGGAGGCACGACGTTGAGGCGACTGCGAGCCGACATGCCGTTGCCGCGCGGAATTTTTGAACATGGTCAGTTTTTCGGAGCCCCGCGCGATGTCGGGACAAACTCCGCACAATTCCGCACGGCTCCGGCGATGGAAGTGGGACCGGCCCCGCGACGCCGGACGGCTCAAGCGACCACGTTAGGTCGCGCTCATCGCATGGAGTTGCATGCTGGTGGGACAGGCCCTTTAGGGTTTAACAGCTTGTGCACAACATTTAGAATAATGCACAGTTACGATTGTGCGATCAGGCAAGACTGTAACATTGTTGGCACCTTTCAATCCCGTGACAACTCATTTTGTTTAGAGATACAGCGCGGAAACAGGCCCTTCAGCTCACCAAGGCAGCGCCAACCAGCGATCCCCACGTACACCAGCACCTTGCCGAACCTTCACCGGTTAATTAACCTACAAACCCCCAGGGCCTTGGAGTGTGGGAAGGAACCTGAGCACCCAGAGAAAACCCACGCGGTCACAGGGAGAATGTACAAACACTGTACAGATAGCACTCGTAGTCAGGGTCAAACCCAAGTCTCTGGCACAGTGAGGCAGCAACTCTACCACCGAGCCACCGCGCATTTTAACATTCTATAATATCTGTATCCAACAGCTCCCATTCACAGGTAAAAAGTGGTCATTAACTCTTTTCTACAAAACCGTGCGTTCCATTCCCTCTGCAGAGATGCTGCCTGTCCCACAGAGTTACTCCAGCAGTCGGTACCTTTCTTCAGACTGAGAGTAGAGGGGCATATGTCAGCCTCTGAACTGGTCTGTGCCATCAGGGTTTATCAGAGGGTAATGAATTATTGGCTTTGAACTGGTGGGAGGCATATTATATTTTGGTAAAGCTTTCCTCACATGGTAGAACAAATACATTGTTTTGGTTCACAGGAAGATGGTTAACCCTGAAAATAACTTACACACAACTGCTCTCAACAGTTTGCAAAGCCTTATAGACCTGACGTATCTTTGTAATAGCTTAATGACAATGCTCGCTGGTCCACAAGTTTTGGAAGAATATCAGTGGTGTCTCCAAAACTGGGAAGGATTTATCCTTTGAATCATTGGCTTGGATTGAACTGTAGTTACTGTTGAACACAGGATCTCAGCCCTGTTGATGGTCTCTGCTCTACAGCGGGGTAACTGGTCCTCCTTGCACAGGTGAGCTTGGATTGAAAGTCACACCAGCATCATTTGTCCGGTCATTAAGGCAGCATCATTTGGTTAGCTGGTAACTTATTTAGATCTAAAAGATCAAGTGAGAATGATCCCAGGAGGGATTGGGTTAACATATGATGAGCATTTGACGGCACCGTGCCTGTACTCGCTGGAGTTTAGAAGGATGAGTTTTGGAACTTACCGAATTGTGAAAGGTTTGGACAGAGTGGATGTGGAGAGGATGTTTCCACTAGTGGGGGAGTCAAGGACCAGAGGGCACAGCCTCAGAATAAAAGGATGTACCTTTAGAAAGATGAGGAGGAATTTTGTTAATCGGAGAGTGGTGAATCTGTGGAATTTACTGCCACATACAGCTGTGGAGGCCAAGTCAATGGGTATTTTTTAGGCAGAGATTTGCAGATTCTTGATTAATATGGGTGTCAGAGGTTATGAGGAGAAGGCAGGAGAGTGGGGTTGAGAGGGAAAGATAGATCAGTCATGATTGAATGGTGGAGTAGACATGTTAGGCCAAATTGCCCAATTCTGTTCCTTGAACTTTCTAAAAGCATATTTACAATGATTATCAATGTGGATCTGTTAGAATCAGATTCCTTATCTAAAAAAATAAATTACATCAAGTTCGATTTTGCTTTATCTGTGAAACTATATAAAACCTGGATCATTTTGAGATGATTTTGATGGTGAAAACAAGATCCACGAGATGCAATTGGACAAATTGCTAAATGGTAATACTGGGAAGTACTTTCCATTTCAGTAAATTTGAAAGAGGAAACCCACACCAAACAGATTAGGTAAAATGGGTGCCTGCAAGGTTTATGTTGCTGGAATGTGGATAAATGAAGATGTTACAAACTAGTGAGAACAGATACTATTTCAATATCAGACACAAAGAGCTGGAGTAACTCAGCGGGTCAGGCAGTATCTCTGGAGAAAATGGATAGGTGACATTTCAGGTCGGGACCCTTCTTCAGACTATTTCATTACTATTGTATTCCTTGACACTATTGCAAAATGGTTTTCCAGGAATCACAGTAAGACTACATTTCATTTTTTCCGATGGTTCCACACACAGCCGTGGTTTATCCAACGTGTATGTGGCACGGTGGCGCAGCGGTAAAGTTGCTGCCTTACAGCATCAGAGACTGGGCTTGATCCCGACTACAGATGCTCGCTGTACGGTCTCCCGTGACCACATGGGTTTCCTCCGGGTGCTCCAGGTTTCTCCCACACTCCAAAAACGTACAGGTTTGTAGGTTAATTGGCTTCAGTAAAGATTGTAAATTGTCCCTAGTGTGTGTAGGATGGTGTTAGTGTGCGGGTATCGCTGGTCAGCGTGGACTCGGTGGGCTGAAAGGCCAGTTTCCGCGGTGTACCTCTAAACTAAACGAAATGAATGGTTAACTCTGTACTTTGACATCCGCAAGCAAGAGTTCTCGATTGTCTGCTTTTAAACAAGGCATCGCTTGAATCTGCAATACAGACATGGTGCTCTTGGATACAGAACACGTTACAAGCAACTGCTACCGGTTTCCCAGCCACCAGACTGGACAAAAAGGATAGTCACTGGTCTGTGTCGCTGCCTGCTGGTGCCTAACTCTGAGCCTTCAACTCAGCTAAAAATTTCAATGCATACAACAATGAACACTGCCTTGTAAACAGAGAGCAGCGTCAACTGTTCCATTGTATTTAGCAACATTAAAAACAACACAATGAAGATAAAATTATCTTTTTTTTTCAATGCTGAACGATGCAATATTAAATGGGGCAGTGAAAGACAAGATCAAAATATAAATGCCATAATGCCTGGGCCAATTGTCAACGGTGAGATTTAAGCTAGTAGAACAATAAATAGTGATTACTTTGTAAAATAAAAATTGAGTATCAAAGTATGATATTGAGACCTTTATAAAGTTTCAGTATAAATGGCTGTTTATGTTACAAGATTCTTCACTGCAGAACAATCGCCCTATTTGATTTTGCAGAGGAAATAGTTCAGAGACTTGCACACAGGATATCACGAGTGTTGTAAACGAGTAGAAAATAGGAAATGTAGGACATATCCGAGGAAACTGCTGTTATTATTGGACTTTTGAAATGGCCAAAGTCTGGGTATTGAATGCTTCCACTGTAGTTAACATAAAGTATAGAATAGCTGCTCTCTATTTTAAGCAGTAATGCCTTCATCTGTATCAGTTAGTTTAATTTAGTTTAGAGAAACAACGTGCCCCATCGAGTCCGCGCCGACCATGATCACCCATACACTCAGGGACAATTTACAGAAGCTAATTAATCTACAAACCTGTACATCATTGGAGTGTGTGAGGAGACTGGAGCACCCGCAGAAAACCCACATGGTCACGGGGAGAACATACAAACTCCATACAGACAGCACCCGTGGTCAGGCTTGATTGAACCAGTGTCTCTGGTGCTGTGAGGCAACAAGTCGACCACAGTACCACCTTGCCGGCCTCTTGGATTCCACTTAAGTGAATAAATCAAATACATGTTTGATGTGAATGAATCGGGGGAATCCTCCTGCCTTATCTTCACAGTTGTCATTAAGCTAATGTTCCCGAATCTAAATTTCAACATCTACGCTACCAGTTTTATCAAGGGGTGGTAGGTAAGAAAGCTGGATAAAGGTCCTAATGTTTCAAGTATCAGAAATTCATGAAGTATAAACGAGAATAAATGTTAATATTCCAACAATCTGAAACATACCAGTTTTACTTACAATTCCTTTTTTAAACAAAACCTTATCCCTCAAAGGTCTTTGTTACTGCAAACTTCAGAATACTCACACGTTTCCAAACATACGATAGAAAATGACAGCAATGGACAGCACGGCATCTGAGGCAATAATCACACCGGCATTTACAATGTGAACAATAAATCTGTATAAACTTCCTTGGAATTGTTCTCCCAATGGCCTGCACACGTTCTGATATCTGACAATCTCTCACTAAAGTTGAGACTTAAGATATACAGCTGGAGATGGGTCCTTCCGCCCGCCAAGCCCGTGATGACTAGCGATCACCCCGCACACTAGTTCGATCCTACACACAAGGGACCATTTACAGAAGCCAACTGCGCGTCTTTGGAGTATGGGAGAAAACCGGAGCACCCAGAGAAAATCCACGCGGTCACAGGCAGAATAAACGTGCAAACTCCGTACAGACAGCACCTGTAGTCAGGATCGAACGCGGGTCTCTGGCGCTGTGAGGCAGCAACACTGCCGCCGCGCCACTGCTTGGGATAATTGGAGGAAATTCTCAGTGTTGCCTCCCTGAAGTACTGACATGAAGTAGTGTTGCCCCTGCATTGACTGAAGGCTCTCGCAACCACTGTGCTTGGGTTGGGGTGTGGGGACTGAGGGTCACCCTAACCCCAGTAATCGTTGACTATATTAACGTCAATTACATAATTGGCGTCTGATTGAACTTGCACCTCTAGTGGGGAAAATGACATGCTTACACCATGTAATTTACATACATGCTGACACCACCTCCTTCTGCATCTGGATTCCCAAGAATATTAGTTTTCTTTTACAAAAGCACCAACTGGCAGATTTAAATCTTTACAATGTTCATTATTTCATGAAAATCACATACAAAAGTGTCTACCTTGGACGTCGCCTCTGTGCAAAGTCCCTCTACCTTTCATTTGACTGGCAGAGCCCGCCAAAATGCTTCAGGTTCACCCAAGGCCAGGGTTGAGATGAAACGAGTCTCCATTAAAGGCTAGTGTTCAGCCGCACCAAGCCACAGAGCCTAGAAGCAGGCTCTTCGGCCCATCCCATCCCTGCTGCATCAATCACGACGCAGCCTCTACCCCTTGGTGGTTCGAGAGCTTGCGGAGATACCTTGCTAAGGGTGGGTGTTGTCTCTAACTCCGCCAGCCCCTCCAACTACACCCGAGGGCGAGGATTCTTCCCTCTGAAACGCCGACCTCCCCGCCTTGAACCTGTGATCTCTTGTTGAACCCCCACCACCCAGCCTGGGCTCCCCACCATCCACTGATCTCCATGGGACAACACCCCTACCATCTCCCTTCCCCCCTTCCCTTGTACTCACAGGATAACACCGCTACCACTTCCCTCACCCCATCCACTTGTCTCCCCCTCCTCCACACGTCTCCACACGTCTCCCACCCACTCTCCCCTCCACAAGCAGGGCCGTTACCCCGGCCCGTCCCTGGGGCTCTCGGGCAAGGCCAGGACGACGGGGAAGAGCGGGCCCCGGGCCTGGAGACAGGGTGGCAGCAGACGGTAGGAGAAGTCCTCGCCATCCTCGTCCTCGTCGCCCTGCTGCTGCTGCTGCTGCTGCTGCCCCTCTCCTCCCTGCCCTTTCCTCCCCCTGTATCCCCCGCCCCCGCCGTCCCGGGGCAGCAGCAGCCGCAGGAGGCCGGCGCGACCCAGCAGGTAGACGGCGCGGCCGAGGAGGGCGCAGCGGGCGGGCTGCAGATGCAGGGAGGGTCCGGGGCTGATGCAGGCGGCCCGCACCCACACCCGCCCCGCCGTGTTGTAGCGGTGCACGGAGAGGGAGCAGTGGTCGCGCTGCAGCTCCAGGCGGTAGAGCCAGGGCGGGCGGGCGAGGAGGGCGACGGCGCGGCCGCTGGGGCCGGGGCTGCCCGGACACTCGTCCCACTCGTCCCGCCGCGGCTCGTAGGCGAGCAGGCGGGCGGAGAGCGAGCCGCCGGTCAGGTAGAGGCGGCCGGAGCAGGCGGCTGCCTGCGGGGTGATGGCGAAGGCGCCGCGGGGCAGCGGAGCCACCGGGGACCAGCGGTCGCCCCGCGGGTCGTATCTCTCCACCGCCAGCTCGCAGTCGCCGCCCAGCGCGTACACGCGGCCGTCCAGGGCCGCCAGCCGCGGCCGCGCGCGCGCCCGGCCCATGGAGCGCGCCTCCCGCCACGCGCCCGTCGCCGGCTCCCAGCTCAGGGCGCGCGCCGACGGGCGCGGCCCCGCGAACCCCCCGCCCCCCTCCTCCTCCCCGCCCCGCGTCCCGCCCGCCACGAACAGGTAGCCGTGCAGCGCGCACACGCCGCAGCCGCGCGCCCCCGACACCGCCTCGGGCACGCGCGACAGCCGCCGCCACTCGCCCGTGCGCGCGTCCCGGCAGTGCACCCAGCGCGCGCCCCCGTCCCCTTCCTCCCCCTCCTCCGCCACCTCGTCGGGGGCGCGCTCCGGGCTGCACGGGCTGTGCGCGCGGCTGCTGTCTCTGCTGCTCGCCCCCGAGCGCTCGTGCCCGTCGCCCAGCTCCGCCAGCAGCAGACAGCGCGCCCCCGCCTCCTCCCTCCGGCGCAGGATCAGCTCCCGCTCGGCGGCGGTC
This sequence comes from Raja brachyura, assembly GCA_963514005.1. The sequence goes on from OY740785.1 coordinate 17,132,102, forward strand.
AGGCGGCCGTAGACGGCGGGGTCGCGCAACACGTCCAGGTAATGCTCGCTCATGAAGCCCAGACACAGGTCTGCCAGCTCGGGAGCGCGCTGCCGCTTGGCCACGTCCAGCAGCTGCCCGCAAGCGCGTGCCCGCAGCTGCTCCCGCAGCGCCCTCTCGGCGGCGCGCACCGCGCCCGGCATCTGCAGCGCGTGGGCGGCGGCGAGCAGCGCGGCGGCGAGCAGCGCGTCCACGTCCCCGTCGGGCGCGCCCCCGACCGTGGGTGCCCGTAGGCGCGCGCCGTAGGCGTGGTCCAGCAGCGCGCGCATGGCCGTCAGCGAGATCCCGCGGACGCGCACCACCTGGCGCGAGCGCCGCGCGCGGAAGAACTCGCTGCGCGGGCACAGCACCGCCTTGTGCGCGCGCACGCGGCGCCCCGCCACCTCGATCACCAGGTCGGGCTCGGGGTGCGCGCCCCCGCTTCCATCCGCGTCCCCGGGCCCGCCTCCAGACTCCTGCGCGTCCCCGGGTCCCCCCGCCTCCAGGGTCCAGCGCGCCCCCGCCATGTCCGCGCCTCCGCTCCCATCTCCAAGCCCCTGCGCGTCCCCGCTCCCGCCTCCGTACTCTAGCGCGTCCCCGAGCTCGCCCCCGTCCAGGCTCCAGCGCGCCCCCGCCGCTTCGTCCTGCATCCCGCTGTTGTTGATCTGCCGCTGACTGTCCACCACGGGCGCGCCCCCGTGCTCGGCCCCGACACCCGCCGCGCTCTCGTCGCCGCTCGCCCCCGCCGTGAAGCAGAGGGATGAGCCGAAGCCGCAAGCCGCGCCGCCGCGACCCCACTCAGCCTCCCGCCCGGCGTCGGGGACGCGCACACGGACACGAAGAAGCTCATCCGCCAGCGACTCGCCCGCGTCCCGCCCAGACCCCGGGGACCACACCTCGCCGTTCACGGTGATCATTGCCTCTCCGCGCCCCCGACAAGCTTCCTGGTGCGCGCCCCCGCGCTGCTCGCACCCGGCAGCTGCAGCCACCAACTCCTCCACATCTGCGGTCCGGCCGCCCAGACCATGCGCGTCCTTGTGGTTGAACGCGCTAACTCCACGGTGGCCCTGCCCTCGGCACCGACTGCCCGTCGCTCCGAAGAGCTGGGGCTGCGAGTTCTCAATTCTCTGCAGGGAGGGATCATCGATGAGGGTGGATAGATCCTGGCCACACCGATCCATCAACCGAGCAAAGACCAGCTCATCCACCGGCGAAGGGGCTGCGAGACGCAGGTAGCTGGTGGTGTTTGCAGGTCATCCAAAGATCGCTTTGCTCCTTCACCCCTTGACTTGCATTGATACCGTGGATTGAAACAGAATGGATTGGCAACAAATGACCTCTGGGACGTGAAGCTCGCGTGTGTTATCGGCCGTGTCTCCACAACGTAGACTCCAGCTGAGAGGGGTTTCTGCTCAGCCCCAGTGCGTGTCCCTGTTATGTCCCGTCTCCCAATCTGCAAGAAATGAAAACATTTTTTTTAATCTCAAAGCTATCGTATTCCTTGTTTTTAAAGAAAAGGTGAAATATATTTTCTAGCCATTTTGGAAACATCTGACCAAAGACAAGGGTGGCGCAGCGGTGGAGCCCTTACACCACCTGAGCCCTGGGTTCGATCCTGCAGCCGCGTGGGCTTTCTTCCACACGGCAAAGACGTAGGTTAATTGGCTTCGGTAAATTGTAAATTGTCCGTAGTGTGTGTAGGATAGTGTTAATGTGCGGACGTTGTGGGCCGAAGGGCCTGTTTCCACGCTATATCTCTACACAACCTCTTCAAAATTACACAACACAGCAAATAAAATGCATACTTTGCTGACTGGTGATCAATTGATGTGGTTGTCATCATTTTTTTCTTGCTCTGGAAAGTTGCCTTGAAATTCAGATCTCCTCGTTGCACAACATTTGAGTTTAGTTTATTGTTGTCACATGTACGAGGTGCAGTGAAAAGCTAATGACCTTAATAGTACAAAATAAAAAAAATAGTTAACCTGACTTCCTGTAAATACATTAGACACAATAAGCAATGTGAAGGTCAATCGGTCCTTACAATCCTTCAAGTGAATAACTCCAAACAATGATTGGTTATGTCGCTATCGCCCGTTTACAAGGTTGGTGAACAATGCGTAGGAAGGAACTGCAGATGCTGGTTTAAACCGAAGATAGACACAAAATGCTGGAGTAACTCAGCGGGACAGGCAGCACATCTGGAGAGAAGGAATGGGTGACGTTCCTGGTCGAGACCCTTCTTCAATGGTCATTGTTTTGGACTTTTAGTGTTTTAGACTTTAAATTAAACGCAAAGATGTGTTACTCAGCTGAAAGCGAGTAGGTTGTGCTCCACGTAACCCAATTATATACAAGTCTCGACCCGAAACGTCACCCATTCCTTCTCTCCAGAGATGCTGCCTGTCCCGCTGAGTTACTCCAGCTTTTTGTGTCTATCTCCAATTATATACAAGACTCGGTCCTATTTAAATCTACATCTGAATTGACTGGTTAAATCAGATCTATTCTGAGAATTGCCACTGTAATAAGAAATCATAAAACGACATTTACTCTCAACAGTAATGGGGCTGGTTCAACTTTGCAACTTTAAAAGTGACTTTGTTTGGAAAACCAGCAAAAGGGAGGGGGAAATTTGGCAATTTGCCTTTCCAATCAGCAGAGGTGTGACAGACAATACACAATTGCCAGAAGTTGCAATTCCCTCCCACATTGTTGTGCAATTTATGCCATTTCTGTTCCTTGCAGTTGAATAAAATTGCAGTGTCATGCCTGAATTTCCAAAACAACGCAATGCATAAACATTTCACAGTTGGTGGGAAGTATACATTTAGTTGTGTTTATTGTCACGTGTTCCGAGGTACAGTGCAAAGTTTTTTTGTCGTGTGCAATCCAGTCAGCAGAAAGACCATATAACACTCAAGCCGTCCACCGTGGTCAGGGGCAGCACGGTGGCGCAGTGCTAGCGTTCCCGCCTTACAGCGCCAGAGACCCGGGTTCAATTCTGACTACGGGCGCTTGGCTGTACGGAGTTTGGACTTTCTCCCCGTGACCTGCGTGGGTTTTCTCCGGGTGCTCCGGTTTCCTCCCACACTCCAAAGATGTACAGGTTTGTAGGTTAATTGGCTTTGGTCAAATTGTAAATAGTCCCTACTGTGTGTAGGATAATGCGAGTGTACGGGATCGCTGGTCGGCAGAGGTTCGGTTGGTCTCAGGGCCTGTTTCCGAACTGTATCTCTAAACTTATACTCAAAGCCCTGACTTTATATTCAAAGGCCAGTGTGCCTTCTTCACCACCTTTTTACTTTCAGGGAACTATAAACTTGTACACTCTGGTCTCTCTGTTCTACAATAACACTCGAGGCTCTGCTATCCACAATGAAAATCCTACCCTGGTTTGAGTTCCCAAATTACAACATCCACTAACATTCTTGATAACCTTCTTCACTGCATGTGATATCACCTATGTTAGTGTCATCTGCAAACTAACCAAATGCCTTGCACATTCTCATCCAAATCATTGATACAGATGACAAAACAACAATGGCTCAGCATCCACCCCGAAGGCTAGTCATGGGCCAACAATCCATAATACAGCCTCTGTTTCCTACAATGAACCAATTCTATATCCAAGAATAGGTACAGAGTGTGGAGTAACTCAGCGGGTCTGGCATCTCTGGTTGGAGGGTGAATGACGTTTCAAGTCGGCACCCTCCAGTGAGCTAGCTCTCCATGGATCTCATGCGATCTAACCTTCCAGAGCAACCTACCATGTGGAAACTTATCGAAGGCTTTGCTGAAGTCCAGAGAGACCATATCAGTCGTCCTACCTTCTTCGACCTTCTTGGTCACTTTTTTCAAAAAACTTTCTCGTGAGATACAATCAGTCATGCACAAAACCATGCTGTCTATCCCAAACCTTCCGAATTCACCTATGTCATATATTTCAGAATCATCTCCAGTAGCCACATGCATTATCACTCAGTCACCAATCTGGCATCCAATTAATTCATATAAAACACAATGTAACTCCTGACCTGAGCCGGCTCTCCCAGAAAGCAACACCGCTGAAGATCTGCGAGATAGGATTATTGAATGCAGTGTATTTTTAAATGAATGTGAAAATATAAATGATTTTATACTTGCATCATGACCTCAGGCATGAACCTTTAGACTTTAGATATACAGCGAGGACCCTTGAGCCCGCTGGCTCCACGCCGACCAGCGATCACCCAGTATACTAGCACTATCCGATACTTCTAGGGACAATTTATAGAAGCCAATTAACCGACAAGTGTAAGGTTTTACAGTGAAGGTGAAAAGATTTAATAGGAATCTGGGCAGTAACGTGTTCACTCAAAGGGTGGTGGGTGTATGGAACAAGCTGCCAGAGGAGGTAGTTGAGGCTGGGACTATCCCAAAGTTTAAGAAACAGTTAGACAGTTACATGGATAGGACAGGTTCGGAGGGATATGGGCCAAACGCGGGCAGGTGGGACTAGTGTCGCTGGGACAATGTTGGATGGTGTGGCCGAAGGGCCTGTTTTCACTATATCACAATGACGCTACAAACCTGCACACCTTTGGAGTGTGGAAAGAGGTTAATGTGTAGTATTTTAGAGACTGATGGTTGTTGGGAAGAAGCTGTCCTAGAACCTGGTAGTCGTGGTTTTCAGGCTCCCCATGGTAGGAGTAAAACGAGAGCGTGGCCAGGTCTCTGATGATGCTGGCTGCCACTTTGAGCTTGCACCTCCTATAGATCCCTTCGATGGTGGGGAGGTCAGTCAGCACCTGTGGTGGACCGGCAGTGTCCACCACTCTTTTTAAATCAGATTGACAGCTGGATTCCTACCATTTAACTTCCAAGGAGATGAGACAAAGGACCTTGCAGTTCAGGGGATTGATTTCACAAGTGATATAATGAAATATTTCAAACTCATAGGGAAAGATGGACAGTAAACAACACCTTTCCAGTTAATGAGAACACGAGAAGCACTGTATGATTGCTGATAGTGAGTTCCAGGTGTACAGAACCTGCCCGGGGCCAGGCAGATGGAGGGGAACTGAGATCGACCGACTAGAGGACCGGCAGCGATCGCCATCACCACCGCACCAAATGGCTCGGTTCTGGCCAAATGTTGAACAGCGATTCCTCAGGTTACTGAAGCGTTATCCACGACCGCCTCAGGAGAAGTTCCCTCTAAAATGATATCTCAACTCCACCGGGCAACAACTGACCTTTTATTCCCTGCCTGTTGCTGGAAAGAGTTAAATTGGATAAATTCCATAATCGATTCCGTACAATCTCAGGTGTCATAATAGACACACAATACTGGAGTAACTCAGCATCTCTGGAGAGAAGGAATGGGCGACGTTTCGGGTCGAGACCCTTTCTCAGACCCTGGAGCTAAAATCTGGTTCGTACAAAGACTATGCCGTTTTTCACTGTAATTTAATGATGCGACGCTGTGAATATCACCGTCCTTCCTTCGGGGAAACCCAACATCTGCCGTGTGAATCACAAGATTACACCTCAGGTTAATAAATAATATCCGCGTGGACACTGGGACACCGCGGGAGAGGGGCATTCACCTAATTAGAAGGATTTCCGCATTTTTGCAGAAATAGTGTAGTTTTTTTCTGCATTATTGAAATAGAACTGTATTAGAACTTTAAAAACCTTCAATATTTTAACCCATTAGAAAACTTCGAACAGCGGCTTTTCATTTCACGTATAATATTAAGAATGACAGGTTCTTGATCAGTACGGATGTTATGGGGTTAAGGCGGGAGGATGGGGTTGAGAGGCAAAGATTGGTCACCCACGATTGAATGGCGGAGTAGAACCAATGCGCTCCTAATGAAAACTTAAGAAGGAATTAAGTTTCGATGAAGCGTGCGGTTTGGCACCGAATACCCGGAGACAAGATTATTCCTCAACCCCCGGGAGGTTCAGCATTGGCGTTTTAAAATGAAAGGCGGGGCTATTTTACTCCGTGAGATGGCGAGCGCCAGTAAGCTCAACAGTACCCCAGTCTGAAGAAGGGTCTCGACCCGAAACGTTGCCTATCTCCTTCGCTCCTTAGATGCTGCTGCACCCGCTGAGTTTCTCCGGCTTTTTGTGTAACCCTCGATTCTCCAGCATCTGCAGTTCCTTCTTTAACAGTCTTGCTTTCTTCCTCCCTCGCTCTCCAACTCTCAGTCTGAAGAAGGGTCCCGATCCGAAACGTCACCCATCCCTTCTCCCCAGTGATGCTGCCTGTCCCGCGGCCACTCCAGCATTTGGTGTCTATCGCCGGTGAACGATCAATAGGTTCATTGTGCGCGGTTTTAAAGGAGCAGTGTCTGGAGGCGTGGCGGCGTGGAGTACAGTCTGTGGTGCACAGCGATGCTGGGCGAGACGCGCTGGCACTACAGCAGCCAGGGACGGAGATACATACACCTTGGTCCCAGCACAGACTGTTTACTGTTCCCTGTTGCAATGCTATGAGTAAGAACACTCGACTGCTTTCAATACAGCAAAGCGTGCGTGGGAGAGAGTGGACAATCACAGTCGTGACTACAGCTGAAGGGCCATGTTACACTGAGTGTAACAACGTGCTCTGGTGCACTGGAACCTCGTACGTACGGGCGGCGGCCGCGATACACCAATCGCAGCTTTGTCTTAGCTACGACTCGAACTAAATCGCGCCTGCAAACCGGCACTCGCCGATCGCAAACAGCCGTTCAAACCCCACAAATTAAAAACAATGTGTAGGAAGGATCAGTAGGTGCCGGTTAATACCGAAGATAGACACAGAAATGGTATCCAAATACTTCCCACCGCCCAAGTACTTAGGCCAGGCATTCAGTGCAAGATGCAGCAATGTGAAGATGCCTCTGCCGTTTAGCGGCGGAGGGGGAGCCCTGTTTCAGCGGCCGGGGGCGGGCGGGGGGTAGGTGTTGGTATTTACCGCTGCCTGCGACCTTGGAGGAGGGGGCTGTGTGAACGAGCGAGCTGGGAAAACACATCACTTGCAGGCCCCCACTCTTTAAACGCCTCCACTGCAAGGAAGAATCCTCCGGAGGAATTCTCCGGGAAGGAGGGGGGGAATGACAGCAGATTCGATGGCCAGGCCAGGCTGAGGACTGAGGGCAGGCTGTGTCTGTGGTATAACGGGGTGAGCAGCAAATGTAGAACACACAAAAACAAGCATTCCCACTGTATCTACAAGGCTGCATCGCTCCCAATATCGACCAGGGGGTTTCAGGGACACAATTTTAAATAAGATTTAATAGTCTTTTACATACATTCACCGTTTAAAACTATCACTGATCTTTAAGGACGCTTAGGATGTCGTTCGCGTTTGGTGAACAGATGATTTATTACAGGCGTCTGTCTGCTGATGGGAACTGCTATGGTGCGAGGCTCGGAATGAGAAGCAGATTCCGTCTCTTTCTCTGATTGCGATGCCTGCACGCTGTTACCCACAAAAAAACAAACGAGATTAAAAAAAAGAAAACCAGGCCCACTTACTTGCAGTTGAAATGCGAAATTACATCAACCTCTGGTGTGTCAGACCTGTGTGTAAAAGCTCTGGCAAAGCGGTGCAGAAAAGCCTGGCCATCAGAGAGAGGAAATGACTGCAGAGCTTGTATCTTTTGTAGACGTGGGCGATGGCGAGCGCTGCTTCCACCCCGGGTTCCAACCTGGCCGGCAGTTTCTAGGCCCGGTGTGTCACCAGCGGTCGTGCACAGCCCCGGAGAAACGCATCCACCCACCCCGGGGACCGCGTCGAGTCCCCCCGCACCGAATCCGGGGCGCTGCGCTCCTGCTGCACCTCAGCTCTACCCCCGCTTGTTGGTGGCGGTGCTTGGCGCTTCCTGATCAAAGGTGGGAAAGTTAATCCGTCTACGTCGGCGAGAGGAAAGAAGCTGGAAGGTAGATCAACGCACAGCCCGGCGCCTCGCCTCGGCAATAGATGTGTGGTTGAACTTGCTCCTTGCGTGTGTCCGTTATCGAGGGGTCGAGGTTGTCCCGCCAGCGCCTCGCTGCTGCTTGTTGCTCCTTCTGCGCTGTGTGGACACTGGAGACGCGGTGGGACAGCAAAGTCCGCCTGCACCGATGCTGCCAGGGAAGTGGGTGGGGTCTGGATCAGCCAGAAGCGCTGATCAGACATGTGCCGAGGCCAGGAGGAGGGAGGCGGCGGTGATGGAGAATAAGCGGGGGGCTATTTCCCGGATAGGCTCCAACCTTTCTGGAACCATCCTACGACTGACGCGAAATTGGCCACTGACCAAGAAAAAAAGAGTCGAACCATTGATAAATCAGTGGGACACGACCTGCAGGAACTCAGTTACTCCTGCACTTTCTGTCTTTTTTTTTGTAATCCAGCATCTGCTGTTCCTGTGTCGACAAATCAGTGACTTGTGAAGGAGGGTCCACCAGAAATGGACCGACAGAAGACGCAAGGAACCGCAGATTTTTTTTTTAAAGATACAAAGTGCTGGAGTAACTCAGCGGGCCAGGCAGCAAATCTAAAGGATGTGTTTAGGTGATGTTTTGGGGCGGGACTCTTCAAACAATGGCAATGCCTGAAGATGGGTTTGAAGAAGGGTCCCGACTCAAAATGTTATACCAATCCTTTTTCTACAGAGATGCTGCCTGACCGGCTGAGTTACTCCAGCACTTTATGTCTATCTTTGATGTCCATGGCAAGTTGTGTTATAGGGCTTACCGCCTTTTCCGCATAACACTTCAAAGACAGTTCGTTGGTTGTTGATTGTGAGTCATAATTGAAAAGAAAGGTCCATTTGATTTCTCTTTTTGCTTTTCGAAGGCTGCTGCCCCAGTTTCTCACAGAATGTCCCCGAGTAACTTGTACTTCCTACTCAAATGAGACACTAACTTTGGAACTACTAACCGTTTACATTTACGACCCTGTAATCCAGGTAGCATTCTGGCAAGTCTCTGCACCCTCTCCAAAGCCTCCACACCCTTCCTGTGATGGGGAGACCAGAACTGCAGGCAATGCTCCAGATGTGGCTTAAGCAAAGTCCTATAGAACTGCATCATGACTCTTGACTCTTATACTTGATGAACGCAAGCATACCACATGCCATCTTAACCACTATCTACTTATGTTGCCACTTTCAGGGCGCTATGGTATGGACCCCAATATCCCCCTGTGCATCAATGCAGTTAAGGATCTTGCAGAAGGCGCAAACAAATTGCAAAAGGTGCTCAGTCCATCACAGATACTGACCTCCCCACCATCGAAGGGATCTACAGGAGTCACTGCCTCAAAAAAAGGGCAGCCAACAACATCAGTGACCCACACCACCCTGACCACACACTCATTTCACTCCTGCATCGGGAAGGTCCAGGAGTCTCAAATTTATAACGTCCAGGTTCAGCTCTTCCCTACAGCCATCAGGCTATTAAACACTATAATCTGCAAATAAGCTCTGAACTACATGGACTTGGGGGCATTGTTTTAATCTTTGCACTATTATTGCTTTATATATCTATACTTTTTGTTTCAATAAAACACTGTTGACACTTTCCCCTTTCATTCGACCTACAGAGTACAACACTTGCTTGGATTAACTCCTGCTCTCATTTCTCGGCCCATTTCTGCAGCCGATCTACATTCCGCTGTTATACATTGGATTTGTTAAGGACCTGTCCCACTTTCACGAGGTAATACTGAACATCCCGCGGCCTAGGCATAAGCTCAGGGGTGACCGCGCCTTTGCGGTTGCAGCTCCTAGACTGTGGAACAGCATCCCTCTTCCCATCAGAACTGCCCCCCCCCCATCGACTCCTTTAAGTCACGACGGAAAACTCATCTCTACTCTGAAGCCTTTCTTGACGTCCTCTGAGTGAGGGATATATGTATGTATTTATGTCATTAATCTATGAACCACTGTTGTATAACGTTAGTACCTCCACAAATGTAAAGCACTTTGGCCAACGAGAGTTGTGTTGTAAATGTGCTTTAGAAATAAAAGTGACTTGACTTGACTAATTCACGAATTCTCCCGAGTTTTGATTGTTCGTAGAATGTTCGTAAAGAGTTCGTGGGAGGTTGTAGGAGTTCGTAGATGTATCGTAGCGGCTCGTTATGCCAGCCGTAGGTACTCGTGGCATCAGGTAAATCAGGACATTTTTTCCAGCCCGATAAAAAATGTCCACGAGTAAAAGAATGGTCGGGATGAAAGAAATTGCAACTTTTTACTCATAAGGAGGGCATCGAAATAGTCGTGGGAAATCGTAGACATACTCGTAGGAGTTTGTGAACAAAGTCGTGGAAGGTTGTAGGAGTTCGTAGATTACCACGATCTTGATTTTTTTAGGTCCTTTAAACTCGGCAGAGGTTTTGAATTAAGTTGTGAATGTGGGACAGACCCTTTAGCGCTCACTGACCTTGAGGATGGCTGTGAAGTCAGTCACTCCTGGGCTCAGGTTGCCGGTTGTTCTCTTGCTGTCGATTTCCATTGGGAAAATCCTCACAAATCTTCCTTAAAGTTCATTACCTATATCTGGAAGACTCCCTTCTAATTTCAATCACACCGGCAATGATTTCTTGTGCAAGTATCTGAACACTGCAACTGCCCCAATGGCTGAGCGGTGAACACTCCCAAGTGGTTGTAGGTAGTGAGTGGCTCCACAGTAAAGGCTGCAAAAATGACTTTAACCTGCAGTAGTGGCTTGAGCTAATGCACAGCGCAACTGCAATTATATTTTGTGGTGTTAATGGCCCTGGTTATATGTTCAAATCATGGTGTAAGATTTAACTCCAAATACCAGGAGAAACCACAAGGATAGCTAATGTTCCACCCAACTCAATTACATTTCTAGGTCACTGCATTCAATTTTCATTAACGTGCCATAAGAAATGATAAAGTAAAGAAACAGAATGAAATGGGAATGCAATCCTGCCACATTCTAAAGCATAACCTAGAAACAAAGAACTGCAGATGCCAAAGATAGGGACAAAGTGCTGGAGTAACCCAGCGGGTCAGGCAACATGTCTGGAGAAAGTGGATGGGTGAGGTTTTGGATTGGAACCCTCCTTCAGACTGAAAGTAGAGGGAGGGAACTGGAGGCAGGAACAGGTTAGAGATAATCAGAACCGGCAACAGATGACAGCTTAGCCATCCAACCTCTCCTCACAAGCCAACTGGTTCATTCCTGCTAGTGATCTGGTTAAAATAAAAGGAGATCAGCTGGAGAAATTCAGTGAGTCAGGCAGCACATGTGGAAGGACATGAGTAGTCCACCTTTTGGGTCAAGACCCTTCATCTGGACTGAGAGGGAAAGTTTCCAGTATAAAGAGGTGCTGGGGAGGAGTAGGCAAGAGTTGGCAAGTGGTGGGTGGATACAGCTGAGGAGTAGTTGATTGGTGGAATCAGTCTGAAGGGTCCCCACCCGAAACGTCACTTACTCATTCTCTCCAGAGGTGTTGCCTGACCCGCTGAGTTACCCCAGCACTTCGTGTCCTTGTTTTTGATTACAGTCAGGTAGGGGAGGGAAGGGTGGAGATAGCTACAGAGACTGGGAGGTGATCAGTGAAGAACAAAAGGCCGAAGATTCTGGAATTTGATGGGAAATAAAAATTAAGAGAGGAATTTGAATGAGGATGGGTAGAGGTAGATGGAACATCAAAGGGACGGGAGAGGTGAACAATTGGGGGTGGTGAACTGGACTCATTGGAAGGACTGTGCAGGAGAAGGGGCAAATAAACAGGGTGAAAGGGGGGCAGGGAGTATTGTGGGACAAAAGTGAGCACATGGGAAGACCAGGGTGGGTATGAGTTGAGAGAAAGGGTCAGATTGGGTAATTGGTGAATTCAATGTTTAAGGTGTTAGGGTGTAGACTGCCCATATGGAATATGAGGACTTGTTCCTCTGGTTTGTGTGCAGCCTCACCCTGGCAATGGAGAAGGCAGAGGACAGATGAGTCAGTGCAGGAACAAGAAGGGTAATTAAAATAGTTGGCAACAGGGAAATGCAGATCGTCCAACCAGTCAGGACGCAGATGTTCGGCATTGTGGTCGCTTGGTCTGAGTTTGGTCTCACCAAGGTAGAGGAGGCCACATTGAGAATAGTGAATGCAGCAGAACAAGGTTGGAGAAGATGCACGAGAAGCCGAGTAAACCTTCTCTGAACTGCTTCCAATGCATGCACATCCTTTCTTAAATACAAGGCCAGAACTCTATCCAGTACTCCGGATGTAGTCTTGGCAATTTCCTGAATAGCTGAAGCATTACCTCCCTATTTTTGTATTCAATTCCCTTCACAACATAAAATAACATTTGCCAGCCTTCCTAATTACATCATGAGCTACATTCTAGTCTGTTGGGAATTGTGCACTAGAACATACAGATCCCTCATGCATCTCTTACCGGTTAAATAAAGTGCTTTGCTATTTTTCCTGCCAACATGGACAATTTTGCATGTTCTGACATTATACTCCATTTGCCAAATCTTTGCCTGCTTTCTGCATCCTTGTCTTCTCTGCAACATATATTCCTGCCAACTTTTGTGTCTCCAGCAAATTTGTCATCCAGATATACAGTGCCTTCATCCAAATTATTTTAGCAATAACAAAATGTTGAAGTCCCAGCACCGCACCTTGTGGTGCACCTCTTGTTACCGGGTCACATACCCCTGTAAACACTGATGGCACTGAGGTGGAGATGGTTTATAGCTTCATATTCTGACGATCAAATGTCACCAGCAATCTTCTCTGGACCAGCCACATCGAAGCAATGGCCAAGAAAGCATACCAATGCCCCTACTTCCTTAGAAGGCCAAGGAAGTTTGGCACGTCCACAACAACCTTCACCTTTATACAGATGCGCCATAGAAAGTATTTTATCGGGATGTGTCACAGCATGGTTTGGGAACAGCTCCATCCAAGACCCCAGGAAATTGCAGTGAGTTGTGGACGTAGCCCAAACCATCACGCAAACCATCCTCCATTCCATTGACTCCATCTCCATTTCATGCTGCCTTGGCAAGGCCACCAGCATAATCACCCCATTCACTCCCTCTCCTCCCCCCTTCTATCAGGCAAGAGGTACGGAAGTGTGAAAATGCATACCTGCAGATTTAGGGACAAGATTCACTCCCGCTTCTCCTCTCTCCCATCAGGCAAGAGGTACAGAAGTTTGAAAATGCACACCCCCAGATTCAGCAAGTTTCAGTTTCTTCCCAACAGTTATCAGGCAACTGGACCTTCCTATCACCAACCAGAGCGGTCTTGATCTCCCATCTATCTAATTGGAGGCCTTCAAACTATCTTTAATCAGACTTTGGGTACACAAAATGCTGGAGAAACCCAGCGGCTGCAGCAGCATCTATGGAGCGAAGGAGATAGGCAACGTTTCGGGCCAAAACCCTTCCTCAGACTCTGAGTCTGAGGAAGGGTTTTGGCCCGAAACGTTGCCCATCTCCTTCGCTCCATAGATGCTGCTGCACCCGCTGAGTTTCTCCAGCTTTTTGTGTATCCTCGATTTTCCAGCATCTGCAGTTCCTTCTTTAACATTTAATTAGACTTAACTGGACTATTTTGCACTAAACGTTATTCCCTTTATCCTGCACCGGTACACTGTGAACCTGTAATCAAGTAGTCTTTCCGCTGTCTGGATAGCACTAAAAAGCTTTTCACTGTACCTCGATACACATGACAAGAATAAACTAAATTAAACTAACCTTGCCAACCAGAAGAAAACAAATCCATTTATACGTCCACTCAGTTTCCTGTCACTGAGGCAGTCATCCGTCCACACCAATATCTCACGTTCTAGACCATGGTGTAGTACCATATCAAAGGTCTTATGAAAATCTAGCAATGGACAAATCCCATCAATTCCCCCCTATTGACAGTAGGCATTACTTGCTGTTCAAATAAATTACAATTAATTAGTTAAACATGATTTTCCTTTCATAAAACCACAATGACTTTAGGTTCATTAACCTGGATTTTTCTAAGTGGTTACTGTAACATTTTCAACTGCTGCTTCCAACCATTTTCAGTGTGAACGTAGGACAGCACAGAATGAGGCCCTTTGGCCCATAATGCCTGTGTCAAACATGATGCCAAGACCAATCCTTATTTGCCTGCACATAATCCATTTCCCTGCATTTCCGGCATATCTATGTGCCTATCCAAGTCTCCCAAATGCCACTATCGTATCTGGCTCCACCATCAACACTGGCAGCGCGTTCCAGGCACTCACCACACCCTCTGCAAAACCTTACCCCGCACATCTCCTCCAAACCTTGCCCCTCCCACCTTAAGCTGTGCCCTCTACTATTTAACATTTCCATTCTGGGAAAAAGGCCCCAAATGCCTACCCTATCTATGCCTCTGACAATTTCATATACCTCGATCAGGTCTTGCTGCAGCCTCCTGCATTCCAGATGTGTCCAATCTCTCCTCCTCTGTACAACCCCCCCAAAGCCTCCACATCCTTCCTGCAATGTGGCCACCAGAAATGCACACAAAACTGCAAATGTGGGCAAACTAAAGTGTGGCAAATGTCAAGATAAATGACCAGGAGTTTCTCACTTCCTATTTCCCTTTTTATTTTGAAATAAACAAATCCACAAAAGAGCAAACTTAACTACATTTATAAAAATATAAAATTGTACATGACCTTAAAAGATCTTGCAGCACAAAGTGCAAACACACAACCTTTTAGGCCCCATCTTGGACGTAAGAAGTTGAGCTCCCCAAGCAGGATTAAAGTCATACAGCATGGAAATAGGCCCTTTGACCCAACTTGCCCACGTGACCAACATATTAGTAGTTCCACTGGCCTGCATTTGGCCCACATCCCTCTCAACCTATCCTATCCATGCACGTGTCTAAACATTTCTTAAACATTGTGCTGGTAACTGCTTCAACTACCTCCTCCGACAGCTCGTTCCATATACCCACCACCCTTTGTGTAAAATAGGCTGCCCATCAGGTTCCTATTAAATCTTTCCCCCCTCACCTTAAACCCATGTCCTCTAGTTCTCGATTCCCCTATTCTGTGTACAGGATTCTGTGCATTTACCCGATCTATTCGTCTCATGATTTTGTATAACTCTAGAAGATCACCCGTCCTGCGCTCCAAGAAATAAAGTTCTCCTCTGCTCAACTTCCTCTTTTAGCTCAGGCCCTCAAGTCCTGGCAACATCCTCATAAATCTTCTCTGCGACCTTACCAGCTTAACACGATCTTTCAAGTGACATGGCGACTAAAACTGAACACAATACTCTAAATGTGGCCTCACCAATGTCTTGTACAACTGTTGAGCTGAACGTGGCGCAATGTGGACTGGAGTTGACGTAATGGACACCTGACCAGTGGTGCTAAATTATTACAATAATTCACGTGTAAGGAAAACATATTCTTATTGTGTCAAATGCTTGCCATGATGATCCCTCATATATAACCACAGCTTGAGTTCACAATTGATGACAGGTTAAGCTCATTATATGAACATATACGGGGCATAACTCAGTGAGCTGTTGACATGCTATAGAGAACTAGATCATTTTATAGGGATAAAAAAAAATCATCTGCACTAATGGATCCGGCAGCGTGTTTGTACTGGACATTCTGAAATAGTGCCGAAGGGACCCAACGTCGAAAGAATTTCTAGGCTTACATGCTGTTCATATAGGCACAAGGAACGGCAAGATTAGTTTAGATTAGACAAACAGTGCGGAAACTAGGCCTTCGGCCCACCAATTCCGCTTCGACCAGCAATCCCCGCACACTAACACTATCTTACACACTAGGGACAAATTACAATGTTTACCAAGCCTATTAGCCTACAAAAACCTGTACGTCTTTGGAGTGTGGGAGGAATTGCAGCAGCCAGAGAAAATGCAGGTCACTGGGAGAATGTGCAAACTCCATACAGACAGAACCCATAGTTAGGATTGAACATGGGTCTCTGGTGTACGGCAGCAACTCTACCACTACACCACTGTGCAAGTAATAGCTTACAAAAAAAGGCACAAAGTGCTGGAGTAACTCAGCAAGTCATTTAGCATCTCTGGAGAACATAGGCATGGTCCAAGCCGAAAGGTAACCTATCCATATTCTCCAGTGATGCTGCCTGACCCGCTGGGTTACTCCAGCACTTTGAGTCATTCTTTGCATGCAGTACATGCCTGCCTCATGAATTTCAAAGACAGTTCCTGAATCCTATGAAACCCTCAATGGATATTAATGTGAAAAACATACCACCTTCTGAGGCAGCATGTAAACAAAGAAAGGAATAATCTGTGGTGTCCTCCAGCTTGCAAAAAAATAAATAAAATTATCATAGATCCTAAAACAAAGTTATTAAAAGGCAAGCTTATAATGATTAGCATAAAGTTATTTTCAGAAGCAAAAACCAATCTTTGCAATAGACCAGCAGGTTTTAATAGAAGCAGAAATCGCAGAATCATTTTGGAAGCAATTAGGGGAAAGGATGCGGAGACATGGAGAATGGGGGTGTGCGGGGATGCAGCATGAGGTCTCCTGACAGCTCGCATCAATTTTATTTTAAACAGTATGTAGGTTGTGAAATTTTATTTTATCAAAAGCAGAATACACCAACAAAGAACAGGAAACCAGAAACAAATGGCACAGTCCTTTTGCTTTCTCCTCTCAGCCTTGTACCTACAAACCTACAGATATCATACGTCAATAATTTTAGTTAGTTTAGGTTAGTTTATTGTCACGTGTCCAAGGTACAGTGAAAAAATTTATTCATCCATTTCATGTTGTTTTGTCGAACCTACGCAAACATTTGCATTAAAACTGAGGAGAAACAGAGCAAATATAGTTGTCAATGAGTCAGTGGTTTGAGGTGGGGCTGGAAGAGTTTGCTTATATTATTTTAATTCTGACTGTAATATGGTGGTACGCATGAATAGGTGAGACAATCAGTACTGTTGGGTGAGCTCATTGGAAACTTGGCAATGGGAAATGTCACACGCAGTGTTTCTAGAGCACCAGCTCCAGAGTTAACTACTTTTCACATTGGAAGTGATAGTCTTTATTTGTAATTGTATCATCAGCAAAGACAGGGGAAAAAAGGTCTGAGGAATAAAGTTGCTTGTATATTAGGGAAAACCTGTATGTACCAGTCCATCACAGGCATTGACTTCCCAGTGAAAGGATCTATGGGAGATGCTGCCTTAAAAAGGCAGCCGGTATTTCATTGTTCCATTTCGAGACATTACTTTAGACTTTAGAGATACAGTGTGGAAACAAGCCCTTCAGCCCACTGAGTCCTTGACGCCCTGCGATTACCCCGTATCCCACTCACCAGTGACAATTTACAATTTTTTATCGAAGCCAATTAACCTACAAACTTGCATGTCTTTGGTATGTGGGAGGAAAACAGAGCACCTGGAGAAAATACACGGGGTTACAGGGAGAACGTGCAAACTCCATACAGATAGCACCTGTAGTCAGGATCGAACCTACTTCTCAGACAGCTGGAAGGCAGCAACTCTACCACTGCGCAACCCTACATATGACAATATGGCAATAACACACTCTTGACTTGACTCTAAATAGCTTTACACATACTATACTGGTTTCATCATGTCTATCTTTACATTTTGTTATTTACCTCATATCGATGTAACATATCGTCTTAGAATTCAGCATTTGATGAGTGGCTATTGCTCTTAGATTCCAGGACTGTGGCCAAAGTTGAGAACTATCACTGACCGAGGCAATGGATCGTCAATGTGCAAATTACATTCAGTGCCAACGTCTTAAGTGGATTAAGAACAGAATTTGTTCAGTATTTTTGTAAATTTAAACAAAGTGAATTTAAATAAACACAGATGCCGTTTCAACTTTTACATGGATATGAATTTGTTAATTGGTGTGTTGAGAGTACAGCAGCCAATATTTGTTCCGTGTAGATATACAGATGTTCTAAAATAGTGAATCCAACCTGACAGTATCAATCTCCCTCCCACTTCCTCTTAGAATTTGTCTCATCTCCAACCCAGTACAGAGTGAAGGTTGAAACACAAGGAACTGCAGATGTGGTTTATAAAAAAAGTCACCCAAGTGCTGGAGTAACTCAGCGGGTCAGTCAGCATCTCTGGAGAACATGGATAGTTGACTTTTCGGGTCAGGTCCCTTCTTCAGATTGATAGTGGTGGGAGAGGAGAAAGCTGAAAGTGAAGTGGGGAACATGAAAGCCTGGCAAGTGATAGATGGAAAATGGTGTGTAGTTTGGTTTAGATTAGAAATGCAGTGAGGAAATAGGCCCTTCAGCCCACCAAGTCTGTGACAACCAGGGATCCACATACACTTGCATTATCCTGCATTCTAGGCACAATTAACAATCCTTAGCAATCCAATTAACATACAAACCCGTACGTTTCGAATATGGGAGGAAACTGGAGCACCTGGAAAGAACCCATGCGGTAACAAAGAGAATGTACAAACTCCGTGCAAACAGCACCTGTAGTCAGGATTGCTGGCCGGGTTGCTGGCACTGTGAGGCAACACCTATACCGCTGCGCCACTGTGCCACCCCGAGCAAGCAAGCAAGTGCTGCGGAAACACACGTAGCTGTGGTTGTGAGTCCAGGTCTGTACATACTCGAAGAGCAGGAGAGCAGCAGGAATTACTGAGGAGGACCATCTGTGATGGTCTCACCTAACTGCCATCAGAGAGAGGAGGGAAACTTCTTCAAAGTATGCGAATAACCTGAAGCATTAATAGACATAAAGTGCTGGAGTAACTCAGTGGGTCAGGCAGCATCTCTGGAGAACATGGATAGGTGACTTTTTTGGTTGGGACCCTGCTTCAGACCTGACGTGTTATCTCAGTTTCACCCTTCACAGATGCTACCTAACATCCTGGGTATGTCTAACACTTTTTTTAAATTTCAGACCTGAATTTCGTATTCTGATTGGGCGGTCTTGACCAAATGTGTAGCCAGGATAAGAGACATCCAATGACCTGGAACCTGGAGTGTTCTATTTGAACTTTGAGTCTGCACAATTCTGTTCAAATGGGAATATGAAATAAAATTGCATGCAATAAAATCGCCATCGAAAAATGATCATCACAAACAATAAAATTTAAAAAACTTCCATACATAGAATTGGTGCATCATTATGTCAATTAATAAAGTTGAATAAGATTTTACTTTAAAATATGTAAACATAGAACTTGTAACATGACAGAGTTTAGTTATTGCAAGAACAAATTACTAGTTTGTATATTAATCAATAATCCAGAAACTGGAATTATACAAAGAACACATATTAGATACACAAAATATAAAAATCCAACAGATTCAAACTACAAGTTGATAATGTCGATAAGTCAATGTATTCATTTGGTTGAAAACATCCGAACAGTCTACTTCAGACCACAGCCTAATTCAGTACCCTTCCAATGTGCACAGAAATTACCTTCCACATGAAGAAAAGCAAATTTAGTTTAGTTTAGAGCAGAAACAGGCCCTTCGGCCCGGCGGGTCCGCTCCAACCAGGGATCTCCCCTTACACTAGCACTATCCTCCACACCAGGGATAATTTACATTTTTTACCAAAGCCAATTAACCTACAAAACGTTTACTTCTTTGGGATGTGGGGGGAAACCGGAGCACCTGGAGAAAACCCATGGGGACAAGGGGAGAACGTGTAAACTCCACACCGACAGCACCCATAGTCAGGATCGAACCTGTTTCTCTTGCGTTGTAACGCAGCAACTCTACGGCTGCGCCACCCTCCACCCAGATGTTTACAATTGGCCAAAAACAAAGAACTCGTGCCAATCTTTGGGTGACAATAACATTTACAATGACTAGACAAGTCAAAGAAGGATGAGGAGGAATTTATTTAGTCAGAAGTTGGTGAATATGTGGAATTCATTACCACAGACGGCTGTGGAGATCAAATATATGGATGTTTATAAGGCAGAGATTGACAGATTCTTGATTCGTAAGGGTGTCAGGGGTTATGGGGATAAGGCAGGAGAATGGGGTTGAGAGGGAATGATAGATCAGCCATGATTGAATGGTGGAGTAGACTTGATGGGCCGGATGGCCTAATTCTGCTCCTAAAACTTATGATCATGAATTTCAAGTAGGTTGGAGTGGAGATTGATTTTGGTCAATAGCATTAGAATGGCTATAGCACATCGGTTTTATGTCCAATCTAATATTTAGTTATAATGAGCTGCAAAGATCATATTTTGTCCCTGCTGTATAAAATATTTAGTTCCTTGTGCCACTTAAACATGACATAATGACATTAAAAAAGAAATTCAAGTATTATGCATCAGAGATCACTTTCAGATTAAGTACTGAAACACGTATACAAATTAGGAGAGAGCAGAGGTGATTCACTTGGATGCAGCTTGGATTTGGAGACTTTGTTTATGGGGAGCGACTGGATAGATTGGGCTTGTTTTCCCTGGAACAAAGGAGGCCAAGGGGTGACCTGATAGAGATATATTAAATCATGAGAGGCACTCGTAGGAGTCAGAATCTTTTGGTAGGGGTATTAAAAACAAGAGGGCATGGGGTCAATTAGAGTGGAAGTTTTAAAGTAAGAAGCATTAGTCAGGTTCTTGGATAGGCAAGGCTATAAAGAATACGGTCCTAATGTAAGTAAATGACATTATTGTAGATGGGCAAGACAGTTGGTTTGGACTAGGTGGGCTGAAGGGCTTATTTCTGTGCTATACTATGACTCTACGAGCACTTATGAAATTTCAATTGTTGCAATGGTTCCAGTTAGAATTGTTTTTGATTTATACAATAAATTCAGACCCAAAAATGTTCAGGCACAATACACACTGTAAGTAAGTATTTAGTGGTCGTATTACATGGATGAGTGTAGATGAGATGAGTGTTGTTCGTGCCGGTGGTAAGTATTTATTTAAAATGGATCACAGATGGCAGTTAAAAACACAATTGGGAAATCTAAGCTGTGGCTGTTTTAAGCAGATTGAAGTATTTCAAAACCTCTGCGGTAAAACTTTCTGTTTCTCAAGTTGAGGCTACACTCTCAATACACTGTTAAAATTTGGCGCATGTAGGCAATATCAAATTACATTCTGACCTGAAAGTGTGACTTTACCCCAAACGCTGAACAACATTTCAACATCGCACAAATTTACCATATATCTTTTGCACACAAACCTGTTCATGTGATGGCTGGCAGATTTGTTAAGATTAATACCAGGAACTTGCTGAGATTACCAAAAATTATCATGCAATTTCAATATACTTTGAAAATAACATTGGCAACAATTTGAATTAATACAACCTTTTGAAAATTGATATTGAAATTAGACGATCTTAAGATCCAATTAACAGTATATGAATGAAAGTCAAAGAAAGTAAGAATTGAAAGACAAAATGGGTTGTCAATTCATCACGCCTCACTACACAGTATTACATAAACATAAGCACATATGCTTATGTTAAATATTACATAAGCACAAATAAGAAAAAGGACAGACGCTGGAAATTAAAATAAAAATAGAAAATGTTGGACATGCTCAGTGGGTCAGGCAGCAGCTGTGGAAGGAAACAATTTTCATTAAAGTCTTGTACATTTCGTATCACCTGCGGTACAAGTTCTGTTTCTTTCTCCATATATGTTGCTTGGTATTCCTAGCATTTTACCTTTTTAAAATTGAGATACGTTTCGTTGACCAAATCAGGTGAAAGCATCTCTGGAGAAGAGGCATGGGTGACGTTTCTACGATACTTCATTCTGAAGAAGGGTTCCGACCCAAAAGGTCACCTATCCATGTTCTCCAGAGATGCTGCCTGACCCACTGAATTATTGCAGCACTTTGTATCTATCTTTGGTAGGAACCCGTATCTGCAGTTCTTTGTATCCACGATGTGCTGGAGGAACTCAGCTGGTCGAACAGCATCTGTGGGGTGGGGCGGAGGAGGGACAAATCGTTCATGTTTTGGGTCGAGATGCTGTATCAGGACTATGAGTGGTGGGTGATGAGAGCTGGTATAATGAGGAGAGGAGGAGACAGGGGCCAGTGGGTGAATGGTGGTGGTGGTGAAGGATGATAGGTGCATTGAGGCAGGTGAGGGAGGGGAGGGGATGGAGTTGAGGGACAGAGGCAGCTGAGCGCGAGGTGGGGGTAAGACAAAGGAAAAGGCAGATGGAGCTAGGTGGGAGGGATGGGAGTGTGGATGGTGGGGTGAAGGTAGAGGCAACTGCTGGAGGGTGATAAGCAGGAACTTGGAGGTTTCCAGAGCTGGAATTGGATAATGAAGGTGACAATGGAAACCATTAGAGGAGAGATGAAGGGAACCAGAATCAGATTGGAGGGGTCGGGCTTAAATCAATGGGTGAAATGTGCAGCAGGAAGAGGATGGAGCCAGGAGGGGAAGGGGAGTAAAATATGGCTGATAGGGGGCTGGGAGTGGGGGATGGACAATTAAATATTGGATTTATAGTCTGTAGAAAGGTTCCAACCTGAAACGTCACCTATTCTTTTTCTCCAGAGATGCTGCCTGTACTGCAGAGTTACTCCAGCATTTTGTGTCTATCTTCGGTATAAACCAGCATCTGCAGTTTCTTCCTGCAAAGATTAGATGGATCTAGATTGCAAAATGTAAAGTTGTTATTCGAATATAAGATCAATCTGCTTGTTCTCATTCCATCTCTAAAGCTACAAGATGATTCATACCTCACTCATAATCAGTGACCTTGAAATCTAGATTGCAACAGTTATTTTTCAAAAAGTTTCCCCAGTAACAATGTTTTACTCTAAAGTAATAACCTGGAAAAATATTTCATGATACCCCTCCCCCTGGTTATGTGGGTGCCTTCAAATAATTCCATTCAGGCAATGGTGTTGATTGGAATAATTTCAAAGCTTTCAAATCGGCACATCATAAAACCATCAATCACAGACCTTGCAGATGAACAAAGTCTTTAGTCTTTGGTCGTGTTGTTTACAGAGAACAGTTTGTGTGCAGCTTCGCTGATAGTTGGCGCTGCCTATACTAAAGTAACCAATAAAACTGCTTCGAGGCTATGATTATTGAATGAAAAACATTGCTGTGTGATAATTTTGACCATTCAGACACATTCCTTAAACAAATCAATGCACTTGAGTAAACAAGCACCATGATTTACCGCAACAATATAAGGCCATGTCTGTACAAAGAAGGGTGTGATAGAGAATCATAAATAAACATGGATAATATATCACAGAATGCCAGTCGTTCTGAATATTTCAAACATTAGAGGTTATGATTTGGCAAAAACAAAGCTACTTAAAAGAAAAACCTGAACAATTCTCTCCAAATTTCTTATGTGGGTGCGACATAGAATGGTAACACAATTGTAATTAGTGTAAAGTTTAGGTTCCAGAGTACTTTAATGCAATTTGAGAGAACAGAATAAATTCAACCCCTGGTTTAATTCTACAGGTTTAAGGGCAGTGATTAGACCCACTCTGCAATGTCACAATGGAACATGTGAACGAGTGAGGTTCGGGAGCAATATCACGACTGGGAAAGTTCATAATTGATAGGGGCAGAATTAGGCCATTCAGCCCATCCAGCCTACCCCACCATTCAATCATGGCTGATCTATTTATCTTTCCCTCTCAACCCCATTCTCCTGCTGTCTCCCTATAACCCCTGGTTCGGTAGAGGTTGGCACACACACACGCACATCGACACGCGTACACAGTACACACACACACTAATCTGTGACTATTCAGTTTCCCTGGCCTTGAAGCAGTGACCAGTGACACAGCAACAACCAATATAACTCACATTAATAATCCCTGTGACCCAATAATTGCTGGTAGAATCTTATGTTCTTATAGAACATGGAGCAATACAGCACAAGAGCATTCCCTTGTGGTGAACATATGGGTCTCGACCCGAAATGTTGCCTATTTCCTTTGCTCCATAGATGCTGCCTCACCCGCTGAGTTTCTCCAGCATTTTTGTCCACCAAGTTAAACTAATCTCCTTTGCCTGTACGTGAACTGTATCTCTCCATGCCCTGCATATCCACGTGCCTATCTAAAACCCTCCTAAACACTAGCATCGTATCCTTATTCACCACCACCACTGGTAGTGAGCTCCAGCACCCTGCCTATAAAAACTTAGCACATTTCTTTCAAACGTTCTCTGCCTGACCTTATAGCCTTTAACATTTCCACCCAGGGATAAAGATTCTGACTACCTTGTGTATCACCCTCATAATGTTATGTACCTATCAGGTCTCCCTTCAACCTCTGACATTCCAGAAAAAACAATTCAAGTTTGTACAACCTTTCCCTATAGCTAATACCCCCTAATCCAGGTAAACGCTTCTGCACCCACTACAAACCCTCTACATTCTTCTAATGCCACACAGCGCCCAACGTCTGATTATAAACAATTCTCCCTGATGATAAATGTTGGAATGATGGGAACAGGTAAATGGGATCTTTTCCATGTTGAGATGGCAAATATCTGGATGGTTGATTGGAACTAGCCCAATAACCCTGATTTAATAAGCTGAACCTCTCTCCTACACTAGTTTGCCCTATGCTCCAGACATGTCCATAACCAGCTCCAAATTACCTTTCAGTTAATGCTGCACAGTCCCAGATCACCTGGTTTGGACAGCAATTGACATTCTGCAATAGATGTGAAGCAACTTGGTTTTAACTAGGAACAAGGAACTGCAAATACTGGTTTACAAAAAAAAAGACAGTGCTGGAATATGTCAGCAAGTCAGGCAGCACCTTAGGTGAACATGGATAAGCGACATTTTGGGTCGGGACCCTTCTTCAGACTCACCCGACCTGAAAAGTCGCCTATCCGTGTTCTCCTGAGATACTGCCTGACCCGCTGATACTCGAGCACTTTGTGTCTTTTTCTGATTTTAATTAGGTTATCAGCAAAACTCGGCAAATATCTGGATAAATAAAATTTTGCCTAAAACTTTACCTACATGGAAGTTGAGAGTGCAAAGTACTTATTTTTTTAGAGAGATGGCGTGGAAAAAGGCCCTTGAAAACTCCGAGTCCACGCTGCCCAATCTGTTCACACTAGTTCTATCGTACACACGAGGGACAATTTACAGATGCCAATTAAATTACAAATCTCCTTGTTTTTGGAATATGGGAGGAAGCTGGAGCACCTGAAGAAATTCCACGCGGTCATAGGGATAACGTACCTACAGCACCCGTGGTCAGGATGGAACCCGGGTCTCTGGCGCTGTAAGGCAGCAACTCTACCGCTGCGCCACTGTGTGCAAACTCTATAGGCATGAGTTCATCAGGTATTTGGCTTGGAGATGCTCAAGTTCCAAGAGTAACATTGATTAATAAAACACCGACCAGCAGTAAATAAATCAACTTGAAATACCTTGATGCTTTCACTTACTTTCTCATTCCAGAACCCATCCCTGTCCAAGTTCAATTTCCAAATTTGACTGGCCATTCCTTAGTTAACTGTCTGGGGTGGAAGATTGCAACCTTCACGTGGTCCGCCCTGTTTCGACTAATGCAATCAACTCGACGTGCACAAACAGGAGATCAAATAGAACAAGTTGTCCTACAACTTTAAGCTGTGCACGCCACACGAAAGAAGAAGAAGTTAAGTGTCTGGTTCTTCACTATGAAATGATAATAATAAAATAAATGCTTCTTTCATGCTCCCTACCTGCTGCAACTCAACAGTATTGGAACTGGGTTTTGGAGTGAGCAAGTGTGATGATACCATTCTTCAGGAATCAGTGATGTACTGTGCCAAGTAATTGCAAAACAAAATGTTCTGCCATAGATATCACCCACAGAACAACACAACTACAGAATGTGAAGATGCATCATCGTTCCACTCAGACCAGCTAAAACATAGCATTTAACTATACAAAAATGTGCTTTAATACATAAATAAAAGCAAAATGACAGCATGGTAAAATGTTAGTAATGTGAACAAAATGTGAAAATGTGAACAATTGAGAATGCTTACCAGAATAAACCTTCAACTGTGCAATGTTGTATGACAAACTTAATATAGGTGGAATCTCAGCACTGCACCAATCCACTTTATTGATGCCACTTGAATTTGAATCCATGTCAGAAACACTGATATCAGCATGACAACATTACAAAATAGCGACTTACCAATATGAAAGTGAAAAAAAATGACTGCTGGGTATTTGAAATGGGAAATGACAAAGGAGCTGGAGGTTTGCAGCTCCTGTGAAATCCCATCAAACTTACTATTCCAGATACCAACTACCATTAGCGGTTTAATTGGTTTGTTTTCATCTGACACTTTACTTAAGCAGCAAGTTAAATTGGACACAAGCATTGAAGTGACTTTACATGGAAAGAATGGTATAGTAAGATGCTTGAGAGATAATTTGTGTCTTAGACCTTGCCGAGAGGTGTACTACCCGGACTGAAACATTTTCAATTCCCCAGTGTTCATGTAAACCCCAAAAATTTAAAAGTTTAAAAGTTTGTATTAAAGTGTACCATTCACGTTGGGTAATAATTCTAGGATTGCCCATTAACACACAAAATAGAATTGCAAATGAATCTGTCAATTTTTTAAACATCAACAAAATGTCAAACTAATTGTAAATAACTAAATATTTAATAATTGTCTGTGCAAAAGGACGTAACTGGAAATAAAACTACTGTTAGCAATGAGCATCTCTCACTAATAATTAATTATCCATGTTAAATGCACTAGTTCTGATTATTGCTTAACAACTGTACATTTTACTGTATTGGTCAGAAGGTGCATCCGATAAGGCGTTTTAAAAAAAAAGTGTTTTACAAAAATTAATTAGCTGCTCCAATCAGATTTAACATTTTAACAAACCTTTTTTAAAAACATATACATTTTAATAGTTTACTCCGCCATATAATTTTTGCAACAGTCTGTGGAAAACAAATGAATCCAAAATTTTTCAAATTTCCTTATTCCTAGGGTGTTACGTGTTTTGCAGTTGGCAGATTTCACTAAATGATTTAATGGGCCCTGAAAATTGAACTTAAAAAATCGACCACAAACTTTTCATGAATGAATAGGTGGTCTGTGAATCAGTGTGAAGCCTGATCATAGTTGGCACTTTAAGAAAATGTCCTTGGAAATATCAGCCCCCGGGTGATCTTCTCCAGAACAGAACAGACCTCCGAGGAGTAGCCCATGGAATTGCATTTAAAGAATCGATAACAAAAGTATTAAAAATTTCTGATTCGTTAATATAAGAATATGTACTATGTTTACATATCTGTTATGTCGCTACAACTAAGAATTTCATTGTTCCGTTTCAGGACATATGACAATAAAACACTCTTGAAGTTGTTCAAAGGCAGATTTACACCTTACGAACTCTTGAACATGACCAACAATCGCTGGGTGGTCAATTTGACATGATATGAGCACTGTTCAAAAATTGGAAGATCATTTGTGCATAATTTTACAATATACAGGTACATCCCCTCCAACAGGACTGGGGATCTCAGGATAAGAGACTGACTGTCCTACCACGCTCACTTGTCACACGTTTAACAATGGAATTTGCCAAATCATGACGGTGGAAATGGTTTCGTCTTGCCGTTGCTTGGACTTCTTGTTGAGCCGTTTGTCCCCCTGACCTCCGGAGATGACCAAAACGGAAGTCATCTTCGTCTTCTTTAAACCCTCGTTTTCGAGGCATTTACTTTTGCTGGAGAGACTGGAGTCATTCATGAGCTCGTAGAGCGCAGTGTCCTCGGGTCCGTGCTCCTGTGCACTGGATTGGTGGGACCAGCTTGGAGACGCTGTTGATGAAGACAGGTCGCTGTGCTGTGCAGTGGGTGCTGCGGAGTCTCCAAGCCAAAGCCCACTGTCCTTGTTAGCCGTGTCGAACCATTCTGTTTGCGTCCCGCCGCAGCCAGACTTTTCTCCACTCTTCCCTTCCAGCGGCAAAGGCAGGATTGTCAGTGACGGGATTTTATTCATTATTGTGGTAGTGGCAGTGGCCATGGTGAGAAATCTGACTGGACCACAGTGAGCGTGGTAGGACACCATTCCCCTGCCTGGAGGAAGAGACAAGAATGCTGGATGAGTCACACTTCACCTACAGTAGACTGCTTCAACATCCAGAAATAGAGTACATCAATGTTTAATTGATACCTAGTGAAGAAACTGGATTGATACTTACTGAAAGCCAATTGAGTGACAGGGAGGAAGAGAGAGGGTATATGAGCGGAATTGAGAGAAAATGAGAGATGGTAACAGAGAGAGAGAGAGAGAGAGAGAGAGAGAGAAAGTTAGACAGGGAGAGAGTCAGATGGAGAGAGACAGAGAGGCTCAGACAGATAGACAAAAGGCAGACACAGACAGTCAGAGGGATTGACAGACAGGAGAGACTGAGAGCTAGAGAACTGACAGACATAAAGAGAATGACAGAGAGGGGAGAGAGAGAAAGAAACAGGGGTGGGAGAGAGAGAAAGAAACAGCAGATAGTTTGTATAAGCGACTGTCCTTTCCTCAGTATGAGCTTTGCAACTTACGTAAAACATTTATTGTGCACTTGATCACTGCAGTGCAACCACAAACTTGTGTAAACAAACATGACATCTAAGCAAAGTTGTTTATCCATTGTGCCATACAGCACTATCATAGAATGATAGAGGCAGAGTCACACGGCACAGTAACAGACCAATTCATCACTCCATCCAGAACCTAACTCCACTGATCCCATTAATCAAAACTTGGTCCTTGACCTTACCTGCCTTGGTGATCTTTCAGAAACTTGGTAAATCACTGTGAGAGTCTCTGCCTCCACCATCGCCTCAGGCAGTGCCTTCCAGATTCCAACCATTCTCCACATGGAAAAAACATCTCTTTATATCTGCTCTCATACTCCTCACTTTAAACTCATGCTCTCTAGTTTTAGATATCCCTTGCACCAATTCAATTATAAATTCAGGATATTGTTTCTCTGATACTACCTTCAAATTACTTCAGAGTATATGCTTGGCGGGTTGAAAAACGCACAGCATTAGATGCAACGTTAACCCAGCGGGCAAAAGCGTCTTGGTGGTATATTTTGTTACTGAGCAGATAGATACATGACTATGTTTTGCTCATCCTGTTATCATTTTGATCACTCTGTTATAGGAAAAATGTTGTTTAGCTGGAAAGTGTGCAGAGAAGATTTGCGAGGATATTGCCAGGGGCTGAGCTATCGGGAGAGGTTGAGCAGACCAGGACTTGATTTCCTGCAGCGCAGGAGGATGAGGGTTGATCGTATTGAGGTGTTTCAAAGGTTTCAAAGGTCTTTTATTGCCACGTGTACCAATTAAGATACAGTGATATGTGAATTACCATACAACCATATGAAAAAAAAATCAACAAGACACACAACTACATAAAAGTTAACATAAACATCCACCACAGCGGATTCCCCACATTCATCACTGTGATAGAAGTCAATAAAGTCCAATCCTCTTTCTCTTTCCTCTCCCGTGGTCGGGGCAGTCGAACCATCCGTCGGGGTATTCGAAGCTCCTGCGTCATGGAGATCAAAGTCCCTGTGTCGGGGCAATCGGAATTCCCGGTCGGGGCGATCAAAGCTCCTGCAGCTTGGAGTTCCCGAAGTCGGTCTCTAACTAGAGACCGCGAGCTCCGTGATGTTAAGTCCGCAAGCATCATGGTTGGAGCTCCGAGCTCGATCCCTGGCAAAGGGATCGCAGGCTCTGTGGTGGTAGGTCCGGAGGTGACCGCGGTGGAGCTCTCAAAATCGGTCCCTTGCAAAGGCCGCCAACTCCTCTATGTTAGGCAGCAGTGCGGACAGAGATACGATACAGAAAAAAATCGCATCTGCGTCGAGGTAAGAGATTAGAAAAAGTTTCCTCCAACCCTTCCCTCCCCACCCCCCACATAAAACAAGCAAAAGAACACTAAAAACATACATTTAATACATACTATTAAAACACAAAAGAAAGAAAGGACAGACAGAATGTTGGTGAGGCAGCCATTGCTAGCGCCATCCGATGCTCCAGTTGTATAAGATCATATGGGGAAAAGATGGGGTAAATGCACCATCTTTTACCCAGAGTAAGGAAATCAAGAACAAAAGGACATAGGTTTAAGATGAGGGGGGAAAAGTTTAATAGGAACATGAGGGGCAACTTTTTACACAAGTGGTGGTGGGTAAATGGAATGAGCTGCCAGAGGAGGTAGTTGAGGCAGATACAATCAATAGACAATAGACAATAGGTGCAGGAGTAGGCCATTTGGCCCTTCGAGCCAGCACTGCCATTTAATGTGATCATGGCTGATCATCCCCAATCAGTACCCCGTTCCTGCCTTCTCCCCATATCCCCTGACTCCGCTATTTTTAAGAGCCCTATCTAGCTCTCTCTTGAAAGCATCCAGAGAACCTGCCTCCACCGCCCTCTGAGGCAGAGAATTCCACAGACTCACCACTCTCTGTGAGAAAAAGTGTTTCGTTCTAAATGGCTTACTCCTTATTCTTAAACTGTGGCCCCTGGTTCTGGACTCCCCCAACATCGGGAAAATGTTTTCTGCCTCTAGTGTGTTCAAGCCCTTAACAATCTTATATGTTTCAACGAGATCCCCTCTCATCCTTCTAAACTCCAGAGCATACATGCCCAGCTGCTCCATTCTCTCACCATATGACAATCACAACTTTTAAAAGGCAATTGGACAGATACATGGATAGGAAAGGTTTAGAAGGATATGCAAACACAGGCAGGTGAGATCAGTGTAAGTGAGGTATGTTGGTCAGCCTGGGCAAGTTGGGCTGAAGGGTCTTTTCCCACACTGTATGACTATAACTATGACTAACTGTAATGCTAACATATCAACAGTAAAGTATACCAACAGAATAAACACAAACAATATCACTTGAAGCCATTATCTATGGATATCTAGGAACATTTGGATAAAGCAAAGCAATGAAATGTTGAACTGATAAAAACAGAAAGTGCAGTGAAGCCTTCATCTTCACTATTTATCCAACTTTAATGTGTGATTGGAAATCATCCTGATGTACTTTCATGAATTTATTATTAAAATTGTGATATTTGTTTGCACTATCTCCAAAACAGAATTCCTATCCTTGTTCTTGTGGCATCACTTTGTCCCAGGAAAAGGAATGGCAGAGAATAGTAAGATTGAACGAGAACTTACCAGTTCGAAGGTTGATCATTATTTCATGAGGAGTCGAAGTGAGGGATTTCGTGAAGAGCCCGCCGGCGCGCATGCTCGACATACTTCAAAGTAGCGGCGTGGAATCACAGAAACCAATCAAGAAATGACTTCACATAGTAAGAATGAAACGACTAAGATTACCAGCTGAAGGTGATTGAGGGTTGGGCGAGGAGGGCACGAAATCCCTCACTTCGACTCCTCATGAAATAATGATCAACCTTCGAACTGGTAAGTTCTCGTTCAATCTTACTATTTCATTTCGGAGTCACGTGAGTGACTTCGTGAAGACTTCAAAGCTTCTGTGATGACACGCCCTGGACCACGTCCATGCTGTCACACCACTACCAGGGATGGATGGGAGGAATAACTTGCTGACTAGTCCATACTGCAAAACAAAGCATATTTATTAACAAACAAATCAAAACCCCTCATTCGGGGACATCTCCACGTTCTTGCCCCGCATCTAGCACGGCTTCTGCGAACTGTAGAGGCGCAGCAACGGGCCGGTTGTAGAACCGCTGGAACACCGTCTCATTAGCCCATCCTGCTGTGGCGAGAATATGGTCCATGGGCACCTCCATGACCCTCGCCGCCGACGTCGATGCAGCCCTGGTGGAATGAGATTTGAACACATTAGTGTCGATACCTGACTTACCCAAGACGACTCGAAGCCACCTGGATATCGTCTGTGTTGTCACTCGATGGTGAGGTCTCTTATGAGTGACAAGCAGGTATCTCTCCATTCCTCTGATGCTTGCCGTCACCTTGACGTAGTAACGGATATGGGAGGCTAAGCATAGCCTAGCATCGGCGGGGTATGCCGGGAACTTCAGCTGCAGCCCTGTGCACCCAGGTCTGTGTTGCTTTAGTAGCTCGTCAACAAAGAAAACTACTTCTGTGGGGGTAGACATCATTCTGTCGACACGTAGTTTGTGGAGTGTCTGTACCCTCTGTGCTGAAGTCAGCGCTAGTAACATCACCAGCTTCATGGTGAGTTTGTCCAGCTGGAGCCCTTCCATGGGGGACCACGTCCTGAGCAGAGTTAAAACGTCCCTGACATCCCAGGTGACATTGTAACGTGGTGTAGGCGGATTCGTATTGAAAATACCCCGCATGAGCCTGGACACTAGCCTGTTGGATCCCACCTCAATATTGAGGTAGAATGATAGAGCGCTCCTGGCGCTGTTGATGGCACTGTAGCTTAAGTGTTCATCATGGTGCAACCCCGCGAGGAATTCCAGGACGTCGGTTATAGTCACGGCATCGTACGTGATGCGAGAGCGGCTGCAGAAGGCTTCCCACTTCCTGATGTGAGAGCGGTATCTTCGCCTTGTAGACTCTCGGCACGACGCCGCAATGGTATCCATGGTCCGGGTAGACAGGCCGTATTGTTCTAAAGGCCGATTCAGAATCTGCAAGCCAACAAATTTAAATAGCCATGGCAGGGATGTGGCTCCCCTGAAACAGGGTGAGTAACTAATTCTGGGCTACCCTGCAAACGGACCCAAGGTTCACTGAGCGTGTCAAAGACCATCGGATACCACGGCTGTGTAGGCCAGTCGGGTATGATAAGGATGCCCTTGGCACCGTCCATCTGAATTTTACGTAACACCCGACTGATGAGGCAAAACGGGGGGAATGCATAGAAAAAGCAATTCCCCCAGTCTAGCGAGAATGCATCTAACGCTATAGCCCCTGGATCTGGTTCCCACGCGACGTAGGTTGGTACCTGATGGTTCAACCGGGACGCAAAAAGGTCAATGTCCGGTTTCCCAAATTTGGCTGTGATTTTTGCAAAAATTTCAGGATGTAACATCCATTCAATATTATCATTGAACTTGCGTGACCTGGCGTCCGCCACAATATTAAGCTCACCTGGCAAATAGGTAGCTGAAATCCAAATGTCTCTCTTGACACACCCGAGCCAAATTGAATTAGCCAATTTATCACATGAAACTGACCTGGTACCGCCCATGTGGTTTAAATATGCCACCGCTGTGGTATTGTCTATTTGGAGCCGGACATGTGCTCCAATGATCTTGGAACAATATGCACGAAGTCCGTGAAACGCTGCAAGCAGCTCCAAATAGTTGATCCCTTGTGATACCAACATCGTATTCTCAAGGGTATCCCATCGGCCCCCACAACTAGAGAATTGATTCGTAGCTCCCCAGCCATCAGAGCTCGCATCAGTTTGTAAGTATATCATCGGTTTCGCCTCAATAATAGTTTTGAACGATTTACTAATGTGGCAAACCCACCATCGTAATTCATCCAATGCTGCAGGCGGCAGCCGCATTGATCGATCATAATGACCAGCATGCCGTCGCAACGCAGCGATCTTGGCTCTCTGCAAGTTTTGATAATGCAGAGGTCCATACCGGGCTGCCGGAAACAAAGCCACAATCTTGCCAATGACAGTAGCTGTGTGACGAATCGATGGTATACGAGTATTAATCAAGTCTGTACACACCTGTGTTACCTCCTCAATTTTGTTAATTGGTATGGTGACTCTCATGCTAATGGAATTCACCTGGAACCCCAGATAATTAATTACCTGGGTGGGGCAGAACTTAGATTTTTCTGGATGAACAATGAACCCAAGCTGTTGGAACAAATTGACCGCAGCTGCCACCCCTTGTTGTGCTAATTCCAAGGTGTGGCCGACAATTAAAATATCATCTAAATAGGCCATAACAATATGATGTCTTTGTCTTAAATAAGCCATAATTGGCTTCACCAATTTAGTAAATAAGCGAGGGGCTGTGGTGAGCCCATTAGGCAACACCCTATATTGCCACAGCTGATCCATCCAGATAAATTTTAAGAACCTTCTGTAATATTTTTTCATAGGTACGGTATAGTACGCATCCTGTAAATCAATGCATGCCATAAAGCACCCTTGTGAAATCAATGATTTGGCCGTTTCAAACGTGTCCATTTTAAAATGAGTATATGTTACAAAGTTATTCAGAGTGGTTAGATCAATAATGACTCTACAGCCTCCATCCTTCTGAGGTCTAGTGAAAATATTGGAAACAAATTCAACGGGCTCATGAACCGTTCTCTCTATGACCCCTTTCTGTTCCAACCTTAAAAGTTCCTTATAGCCTACTGACTGTTCCGCAGCCGTTAGTTTGAAAGTACGACCCGGTCTATGCTGAGGTGGAGGGATGTCCCCATTAATAAACTCAATACTATGGCCCTGAATATTCCGTAACACATACTCATCGCTGGTAATGTCACCCCATGCACCCGCAAACAACCGCAAACGCCCACCAACATGTGGAGTTAAACAAAGAGAAAAAAGAGAACCAGATCGCCTCACCTCTGTGGTTACCGGCGGTCCCTGACACGAGTGGGTGGTCGTGGAGGTGCTGGGTTGGTTTGAGGTCGTGGCGTCCTCATTTTCCACCTCGGCTTCTGCCGAGCCTGTCCTAAAAAAGACCCCTGGGGTTGGGGTGGCTGATATCGGTTTGGAGCTGGAGGGTAATTCCTGGTGGAAGTGCTGACAGACCCTCGTGAACGGCCAAGTGGGGCTTTCGAGCTTGATGGCGTGGGGGCACTGTGAGAGCGCATGAGCCCCACGGTCTTGGCTTGTTCATCCAGCTCTCTGACCCTTTTGGAGAGGTCTTCGCCAAAGAGCTGACGGGGCGGCGGCGGCGGCGGTGGTTTGCACAACCCTGCAAACTTAGGGTTGAGCGCTGGGCGGATGCTGTTTTTTCGAAAGCCGTTTATTTCGTTTTGAGTAGCGCACAGAAGCGCCAGAGCATCCTCCTGGTCCAAATTAAGCTCCTCTCCGTCGACCGACCGCACAAAGGCAGTAATCCCGGCCATGAGGAGTTTCAGGATCCGCTGAATTTTCAGCTCCTGCTGACGGATAGCCGCACTGATGTTGCCCCATATTGGCGTATTGACCACAGGCACGTTGAGGGAATTGCAGTTTGATGGAGCCTTGTGACGGCTCATGGCTTGTAGTAGGACTTCCTCCTGAAGCTGGTGATTATTTAGGAAGTCCACTGTGGCTGCCAACTTCGTATTGATGGGAAGCCCCAACGAATGAGGGGCTGCAAATTTGGTAGCCACATCGAGGAGGTCCTCCGCCGGTAATTCAGGCGGGGGTGGGATGGGGTCAACCACGGCCTCCTCGTCCTGCTGCTCCAGGCTGGTGTACGAAGCTGGTGATGAAGCCCTGTGCCTGTCGCTGCTGGATGCCTGTTGTTGTTGACCTTGTAGGAGAAGCTCCAGCAGCCGCTCCATCCGGTCAATACGCCCTTCACCCTGAACACTCAGGTGGTCGGAGTCCTCCGGCTCTGAAAATTGGCCGGGGCTCCTGTCATCGGCCCGCACCTCGTCGAGGCCCTGCCGGTGCCGGTAGTTGTCGTCGACAGCCGCCGAGGCGAAACTGCGCGATTCCTGCACGGGCGTGTTCAACCGCCTCCGTTTAGCGGGAGCGGAAGCCGTTGCCTCTATGGACAGATGCGGCATGGTGTCGGCACCAGCCGAAGCCTGGATACCTTGGGCCCGTGCAGGCTTGCCAGCTGCCCACATCGTGGACCTTGCCGACGCATGGTCTCGCCCACCCATCCATGGGGGGCTCGGCGACCGTGACGGGACCCCCAACTGACTCGTCCCGGCGTCGAAAGTTGGGGGGCGACGGCTGGACCTCACAGCTGCCCCGGGTCCCGTCCTGGAACCTGACCGCTCCTTGGCGGCAGGCAGAGCCTTAGCCCCGACAGGGTTAGGCTGCTGGGCTCCTGCCCTTCCCCTTCTCAGAGGGCTGCGTGAAACGGGCCGTGCAGCCGCACGGACCCTTCTGCTCGAAGCCGTCAGCAAGCCTGCTGACGACCTGGCTGCCATGGCAGAGTCGTCCTGCTCTGGCGGCACACCACACTCCTCCTCGTCGGACTCCTCCGAGCTGTGGTGTGCGGGCGGGTCCGGACCTGAAAATACAGAGCTCACCGACATCTCCACCCTCGTTCCGGTCTGCGTTGCAGGTACCCCCGACAACTCTCGCTCCGGAACTGCTGGCCGGCGACTTCTCCTCGAACTCCGGCCTCTCCCATCCATGTTCTTGCTGTGAAGCAAACACAACAAGAACCACCAACTTAAGGTAGCATACTTACCTGCGTGGTTCCCTTATGAAGGGCTGGCGAGGAGCACGCTCCTCCGTCAGCCGTCGCAGCAACGCGATACGACGATATGGCGAGCATGCGCGCCGGCGGGCTCTTCACGAAGTCACTCACGTGACTCCGAAATGAAATTGTAGATGTAGTCCAGTCCTCCTCACAGACCAGACTCCCCACCATTGACTCCATTTACACTTCATGCTGCCTCGGAAGAGCAGCCAACATCACAAAGACTTGTCCAACCTTGGTCATTTCTTCTTTTCCCCGCCCCCATCCGGCAGAAGGTACAGAAGCTTGAATGCATGCATCACCAGACTCAACAACAGCTTCTTCTCCTCTGTTGTCAGGCTTCTGAATGATCCTTCCATAAGCTAGGATACTGTCCAATTCACCTCAACCCCATTGTGGACATTATATTTTGTCTATGGAACTGATGCTCTACAGTGCTGAGAACTATATTCTGCACTCTGTTTCTTTCCCTTTACTCCTTCTATTGTACTTCAGTTTGACCTGATTGTATTTATGTATAGTATATCTGATCTGTTTGTATTGCATGCAATACAAAGCCTTTCACTGTACTTTGTTACACAGGACGATAATAAACCTAGACCTTTGCTCACACCTCTGACCTTAGGAAGTACCCTTAGTGATTAGTAAATTACTAATCTATTATGTTTAAAAATAGTGAAGGGCTGCTTATTGGTTTTGCAGATGTTCAGGGAGAAAACAGCATGATTTAGATAATCTCAGATCAGAGCCAAGATGCTTCTGGATGAGTTGCCTTGAAGTGCCTATTTTCGTGCTGTATGACTCAATGACTCTAAACAAGTAAAATATTTTCCTTGTACCATTTACATATAGAAGGTAATGTACTTCTGGGACACTAATGTTAATGGGTTAACTATCTGTAATTGGCTTACCCGAACACACAGTGGTGCAGCTAGAGCTGCTGCCTAACAGCTCCAACGAGCCAGATTCAATCCTGACTGTGGATGCTGCCTGTGCGCTGTTTGCACGTTCTCCCTGTAACCACATGGAATACCATTGTGTACACTGGTGTCCTCCCACCTCAAAAAGCCATGGTAGATCAACGGCTGCTGTGAACAGCCTCTAGAGTTCAGATAAGCGGTAGAATTTGTGGTCAGTTGATCGGGATCTGTGGAGAATATTGGGACGGTACAGCGGCACTATACAGTGCCAGAGACCTGGGTTCGATCATGGGTGCTGTCTGTATGGAGTTTGTACGTTCACCCTGTGACCGCGTGGGTTTTCTCCGGCTGCTCCAGTTTCTCCCCACACTCTGAAGACGCACAGGTATGTAGCTTAACTGACTTTGGTATAATTGTACATTGTCTCTAGTGTGTAGGATAATACTAGTGCAGGAGTGATCACTGGTCAGAGTGGACTGTGGGCCGAAGTGTATCTCTAAACTCTAAATAAAATGGAATCAGTGTAGGATTAGTACAACTGGATGTTTGAGAATCAGCTCAGACTGCTGCTTCCATGTTGCATGACCCTTGGAGTCTAATTTTAATCCATGCCATTTTAACATCAATATACAGCTCATATTATTTTTAATTATTACAAAAACAGATAAGTCACCTGTAACTTTAGGTATTCCCTGCAGCCG
Organism: Raja brachyura; assembly: GCA_963514005.1. The sequence continues at coordinate 17,170,074 of OY740785.1, forward strand.
TGCAACTGGCAATGCTACAACGATCCCGAGGTTGGTTCCAACCAGCAGTAAACCGTGACACACAAGAAGACAGGTTACAGTTGTCCGCTGTTGACCTGGAATTACAAACAAAATATGCAAGTACGTCAAATCCCACGAAACATTTCTGTCTTATATTGCAACCTTGAGTCCAATTACAATCTTCAGATTGACATCAGTTGCTGCAAAGTCTTGAAAGGAAAAGGAAAGGTCCTATATAAATGTAAGTCTTTTTTCATTATCCACTCCCCAATCTGGTCGAATATCTGTCAGAGACCCTTGCAACAAAGAACTCATTGAACAGTCTTCGCCGTTATTGTTACTTTGTCAGTTCTAATACCACACTTTATGTTTCAATCACAGTTTTGTAGATATTGCGTGTGACGATACATCAAAAATACTTCAAGCAGTTTGAAATGTTGTGAGTCCACGCAAGAATAGTTACACTTCAAATTACTTCCAAGAAGTAACTGCAGACAAGAGCGGAACTCACTGTCAAAACATGGAGGGGACCGGGGGACACAATTTTTTGGTGGCCGCGCACGCATGTGCACACACACACGCGCGAGGCTTCGGAGGCTCAAATCAGTGCTAAATGCAGCTCAACTCTGCCTGTCACGCCGGGTTAACTACAGCCCTGACTGCACTGACGGGACACCAGCGCTCCTTCTCCACGCTGGCCATATTTCCCGCAAGCCCAGGCAGGTTTACCTGGTGGGACAGGCAGAGTTGAGCTAGGTTTAGTGCTGCTTCTCTGTGCTGGCTGTGGGCCTGGGGGTACAGCTCACGTCTGACTCCCGAAGTCTCTGGCCACCCGTGGGGGGCACTCGTGTGGGGACGGGACAGCGCCGGAGACCGATCCTGGCTGTGGATGAGGCGCAGGTCTGTGCCACGTCTCCCTCCTCCAATCATCGCGCTGAATCATCATGTCCAGTCCCCATTGCCCGCTGACCGACATCTCTCTCGTCCAATCGGCGCCCTTGATCAGCGGTCCCACCTACACTCTCTTGCGGAAAGCAGAGATTTTAAAATCCGGATTACAAAACCTTGGGGGGGGGGGGGGGGGGGGGGGAGATGACCTCCACCTCTCAAAACATGGGAGGGGTGTGTCCCCACTGCCCCCCCCCCCCCCCCCCCGTGTTTTCCGCCCCTGACTGCAGATGATGGTTTACACTGAAGATTGACACAATATGCTGGAGTGGGTCAGGCAGCATCTCTGGAGAAAAGGAAAAGGTGGCTTTCAGGTTGAGAGCCTTCTTCAGACGGAGGGTCAGGGGAGAAAGAAACCAGTTATGAAAAGGTACAGAACAAATCAGAGCCGGCACCGATGGCCAAGGAGCTCACAATGGTCCATTGTTGGCTGAGGAGGTCATAAGATCATAAGGAATAGGAGTAGAATTAGTCCATTTTACCCATCTAGTCTACTCTGCCATTCAATCAAGGCTGATCTATTGCTCCCTCCTAACCCCATTCTCCTGCCTCCCCTTAACCTCTGACACGTGAACTAATCAAGAATCTTTGCCTTAAAAATATACTGACGGCCTCCCCAGCCTTCTGTGGCAAAGAATTCCATAGATTCACCACCCTCTGACTAAAGAAATTTCTCCTCATCTCCTTCCTAAAATAATGTCCTTTCATTCTGAGGCTATGACCGCTAGTCCTAGACTCTCCCACTAGTGGAAACATCCTCTCCAAATCCACACTATCCAAGCTTTTCACTATCCTGTATGTTTTAATTAGTTCCCCACTCATTCTTCTAAACTCCAGCGAGTACAGGCCCAGTGCCGACAAACGCTCATCATAGGTTAACCTACTAATTCTGGGGATCATTCTTTTAAACCTCATCTGGACCCTTTCCAGAGCTAGCACACCCGTCCTCAGATATGGTGCCCAAAATTGCTCACAATATTCTCGATGCGTCCTTACCAGCGCCTTATAGAGCCTCAACATTACATCTCTGTTTTAGTATACAAGCCATCTTGAAATAAATGCTAGCATTGAGTTTGCTTTCTTTACTACTGATTCGACTTGCAGATTAACCTTTTGGGAATCCTGCAGTAGCACGTTCCTTTGCATCACCGATTTCTGGAGTCTTTATTCCTACTACCAAAACAGGGGATAATGTAAGGATATGAACAGTGAAACAACTAGGGTGGGGGAGGGACAGAGTGACAGAGAGAGAGGGACTGCAAGGATTACTTGAAATTAATATTCATACCGCTTGGTTGTAAGCTGTTTTGTAACCCCCACTTCTTTTCCAGCTTTCTACCCCCTTCTACAATCAATCCGAAGAAGGGTCCAGACCCAAAACGACATTTGTCCATTCCCTCTACAGATGCTGTACAAGAGAAATCTGAGGATCGAGAGCAGATAGCAGCCTAGCAGATAGGATCTATGAGTGCTGTTAATGAAAGGGCCCTGCCTGGATCAGATTCCTCAAGCCAAGCTGGGATCTGCTTAGGGAGACCACCATTAAACTGTACTGCTGCAGATGCGGAAAAATTGTTATGAGAATGCGCAAAACGTGAAACTCGGAGCTACGTGAATGAATTTTGTCAGCAGCATTGCATGAGGAATAACTGTGCAGTGTGCAGTGAGTGGGTAACCCACCCATGGGCAATGCCAGGCTAAATAACTGGATCACTGATTCTTTGCTTACACTTTACTTTGGACCTTAGAGATGCTGAGTGGAAACAGGTCCTTCGCCCCCCCCCCCCCCCCCATGAGCCTGCACCAAATGGCAATCCACTAGCACTATCCTACACACCAGGGCCAAATTTACAATTTTTACAGAAGACAATTAACCGACAACCCACCATGTCTTTGGAATGTGGAGGGAAACCAGAGCACCAGAGGAAAACCCACCTGGTCACAGGAAGAAGGTACAAACTACGTACAGACAGTACCCGTACTCAGGATCGAACCCGGGTCTCTGACACTGTAAGGCAGCAGCTCTACCGCTGCGTCACCGTGCTACCCTAAAAGGTGCATCGACTTTCACGGTGTTGAGACAAAGTGTGACGGGACCCGATCTCTGTGCCACTGCGGTCTCTTCACTTCATTCACTTTCCCTTTTCCGGGGAGTGTTGTGAGAAGAGAATTTAGACTTTCAGTGAGTCTTTCTGGAATATGTGCCAGAAGTGAGACCAGAAATCATCCTGTCCACGAACCGGCAAAACAATCAGGTTTGGGTTTATTATTGCCACATGTACCAAGGCACTGTGATAAGCTTTATTTTGCATGGTATCCAAACGGGCTCAGAGTGCAGAATAAGGATCCTCACTGCTGAATTTCAATTGGGTGTTCAAAATCAAACCAGGAAATTAATGGGATTTTCTGCATCTTAAAAAAGATGCTCAGTTATTGCATTTTACTGCTCAGTTATTGCATTTTGCAACTTCATCAGCTTCCTGTTATTCATCTCCACCAGTGGAACATCTGGTCACTGTATGAAGTTAACATAAGAACTGCAGGCAACCTAATACCACAAAGCTGAACCGCAACCGTTTGAGGCAGGTGGCAGAGCTGTTGCCTCACAGTGCCAGTGACCCGGGGTCAAACCTGATTTTTGGTGCTGCATATGTGAAGTTTACACGTTCTCCCTGCGACCATGTGGGCTTTCTCCCACATCCCAACCAACTGCATGTTTGTCGGTTAATTGGTCTGTGCAAATTGCCCCTAGTGTATTGGAAGTGGATGCAAAAGTGGGATAACATAGATCACGTGCGAATGGGTGAACGATGGTTGGCATGGACTCGATGGGCTGAAGGTGCTGTTTTGATGCTGTGTCCTTCAATGAATTCAATCAATCAACTAGAGAAAGATACACAGAAGAACACAACCAGATTAATCTGGAGAGATCAGAGTCTGTGGACCAGAGTAAACATTCAAAAAGTATCAGGGAATGCGTTTGTAACCCACTGCGTTTGTGCCTCCTAGTGCTCTGACATCACCAACTTTGGGGTGGCACAGCGGTAAAGTTGCTGCCTTACAGCGCCAGAGTAATGGGTTCGATCCTGACCACGAGTGCTGTCTGTACGGAGTTTGTACTTTCTCCCTGTGACTGCATGGGTTCTCTCCGGGTGCTCCAGTTTCCTCCCGCACAGGTTTGTAGGTTAATTGGTTTTGGTAAAAATTGGAAATTGTCCCTCGTGTGTAGGATAATGCTAGTGTATGGGGTGATCACCGGTTGGCGTGGACTCAGTCGACCGAAGAGCCTGTTTCTGCACCGTATCCCTAAGCTAAGCTAACCTGAACTAAGCTTTTGAGCTGCGCCTGTGTCCTGTTAGGGACACATTGGGACGTTCCCGATTTCCTTTAATTACAGAAGTAACTCCAGCTGTAAATACATTTTCCTCGCAATGTACCCAGTTTGCACAGGTTTTTTTTAAACCTTCAAAAGCAACAAAAGATTAAGTTAAACTCTATAGCTATGCTGTGCAAGAAGATGAAATTAGCACAACTCAACAGGAAGCTAAACAGCTTCACAAAGCGAAGGACATTTGCGAGGCAGGAAACACCTGCAATGAAAGTCACAACATTCCCTTAATCTGCAGTCTGGTGGGAAAAATATGAAGCATGTCTTTGAGAATTCACATCCGAAATAAAATATGATCCATTGAGACGTTCCATGTAATCTTACTGAAAGCTGCCTGATTTGAAAATTGTACAAGCGTTGACATCTCTCCTAAAAAACATGTTGCAGCTCAAATTGCCCAAACCGCCATCAAGAAATGAACCCAATTTCTTGGGTTCCATTGGGGTCCAGAGATTGATTCACACTACTCCAAACTAAACCAGTGAAGAAAATCTATTTAACCTGGGGGTAGGAACATTGTGGCCCCTTCTGGTGTCTTGATGGCCTTCCAGGAGTTCAGTTCCTGTCCTTCTGGCAAGATGTTTGCTTGCTCGAGCACCTTCTCTCCAGTCCACAACACCCGCGGACCACACTACAGCAACTTAATACCTAGCGTGTCCCCAGTGTGGGTTTACACTCCGCTGGTCCAGGAAACAACAGTTCTCAGTCTGAAGAAGGGTCTCGACCCGAAACCTCACCCATTCCTTCTCTCCAGAGATGCTGCCTGTACCACAGAACCACTAGGACGTTACTACTTGGAACGCAGGAGACTGAGAGTTGATCTTACCGAGGTGCATAAAATCATGAGGGGAATAGATAAGGTCAATTGCCAGAGTCATTTATCCAGAGTAGGGCATTTAATAGTGAGAGAGATTTAATAGGAACCTGGAGGCAAATATGACAATGTTGTATGGAGTATGTTGATCGGCATGGACAAGTTGGGCCAAAGGGTCTGTTTCCATGCTGTATGACTCTATGATGATAATAATACTGGAGCTGCCTACACTCTTCACTCATGTGAATACAGAGGGAATTCAAAGTTCCAAGTCAAAATTTGTTTCATTTTATCGAAACTTAATTGACAAAAATACTAAAGAATTGTATTGAACTACATAAATCATGATCAAAATAGCACATAGACTCTGTTCACGTAGGTTCCCTGGAGCTGTGGGAAAGTTCACTCGGTCATTTGGAGATACATTATTCAGGCAGCAGTTCACACAAATGTTCTCATCTAGTTACAGTAAAATAACCCAACAGCGCACCTGTGATAAAACAATGCTTGGCTAAAATAGTGCAAGGAACTGATTTGCAATAAAGGTCTTCTGTTGCTAAGGGAAAAAGTTCAAGGTCCAAAATTAAAATGCAGAGAAAACTGGAACTGCGTCAAAAGCATACATCATAACGATAGGCTGGTGAATATGCTTGTTATAAAAGGATCTAACCCAGGCATTACTGCAGGAATTTATTCAGGGCAATGTCCAATGCACAACCTCTGCAACCACTTCTTCAGACGGAAGTGTGGATCTTTCTTATTAATTGTGCACTGCTCAATTCTATTTGGAAATCCTCAGATAACGAAGCAATTAAACATTACTGTGAGCTGAACTTTGACAACATCCTGGCTTGGGTTTATGAGCAATGAGTCACATTCCTAGTGCAGTTGCTTGACTGCTGTCTATCCATAGTTGAAGGGGGTAGGTTCAACCCTGACCTTAAGAGCTGTCTGCTTAGAGTGTCTAAGCTCTCTCCGTGACTGTGTGGGTTCCTGCTGGTTGCTCCAATGTCATCCCATATTTCAAGAGGCTGTGGGGTGATCTTTAGACTTTAGAGATCAGGCCCGTTCGTCCCACTGAGTCCATGCCGACCAGTGATCACCCGTACACTAGCACGATCCTACAAACTTGGGCCAATTTACAAATTTACTGAAGCCAATTAACCTACTAACCTTTGGAGAGTGGGTGAAAACCAGAGCACGCGGGGAAAACCCACCCGGTCGGTCACAGGGAGAACGTAGAAACTCCGTATAGACAGCACCCGTGGTCAGGATTGAACCCGGGTCTCTGGCTCTGTAAGGAAGCAACTCTACCGCTGCACTACTGTGCCACCATTCTTATGGAGGTGTATGAAATCACGAGGGGTATAGATTGGGTGAATGCACAGAGACTTTTACGCAAAGTAGGGGAATAAAGAACCAAAGGATATAGGTTTAAGATGGGAGGGGCAAGACTTATTGGAAAGCACACAAAGTGCTGGAGTAACTAGGCAGGTCAGGCAGCATCTCCGGAGAACATGGATAGAGACATTTCGGCTTGGACCCTTCTTCAAACTGATCAGTCTGAAGAAAGGACCCGATCTGAAACATCACCTATCCATGTTCTCCAGAGAAGCTGTCTGACATGCTGTTTCTCCTGCACTTTGTGTCCTTTTGTGTAAACTGGCATAACGCCCAATAATAAACGTAAAAAACATCTGTGATTGCCTGCATTCGGAATCACCACTCCATCCGTGTTACTTTTGAAGGTTCTGGTCTAGCCATAAATTACAATTAAAATAAAACTGAATGAGTGAAAGAAGTTACAGTGAGAGTGAGGAGTATTTTTTGGTAGATGGCTAGTTAAATAGGCACTCAAGTCAATACTGTATGTCACGAATGTTTGAGCAGAGTGGAGTCAGCAATAAAAATTCATACCACTGCATCATGTGCCAAGTACGGTTATCATCATGAATGATTGACTGATGCCTTGAAAAGTCTTTATCTACAAAAATAAAACACTTCTGCAGTGCCTGTCAGCCTAGCATTTACAAAGGAACTTTGAACAGGAAGTTTGCAAGCAAGATTCCAGTGAAACTCACCAGAAACTCCAAAAAAATCTGCTCAGTTGTGCAGCAAAAAAACACCAATCAATTGTGGCCAGCAGTTTATGTCACTGACATCACTAGCCCATAATTTCCCTCTCCTTCATTTTAATGGACTGGATAATGAGCTTAGTCAGGATATAAAAACAGACTTGCCCCTTTCTTTTAAAGTTAGATCCTGAGTGGTAACTCTAGTTAGTCTCTTTATTCAACATATTACGTTACCCTTCACTTTTTTATAACATTCCTTCATCTTTGAATAAGTTATTTGGTTTGGATGTAAGTCTGGTAGAATGTTAGATTTCTGCACCTGAGATTGTCTTATTTATTTTTTTCAGTTGGGCCTTTCCTTGATTCAGCCGTAAATATTAATCCTAGGCAAAGCTTTTGCTTAGTCCGTAGAGAAGGAAGATGTGAAACTTTAAATGCAAGAGACTTGGCAACAGAAATTCAGCTCTTGTTGCTCATCCAAACTGGGTAGAAGAAAAATAGGTCCTGATTGAGTTAATGGGACAGAATGTGCAGGAGTGATCCAAGATTTCCGCGCTGTATCTCTAAAGCCCAAAGAATGACAGGTGCCATTTTGGGCCGGGACCCTTCTTCAGACTGACTTCTTCAGTGTGGGGGGAGAAAACTAGAAAAGAGAGGTGGGAGCAGGGCAAAGCCTGGCCATTAATAGGTGGATCCAGATGGGGTTGCATATGTAGTAAATCCACTTATACAGGTCTGTTACTAATGACCACAGATAATTTATTTGCTTTGAAAAAAATCATAGCCTAGGAGGCAGATATTTGCAGAATTAGGCTTAAGCATAGCAAATGGCATGGGACATCTCAAATTCATAGAAATATTTAACACTTTAAAAGATTGAAATATTATTGACCTAGTTTGTTGAAGAACCATCTGACCTTGTGTGGATTTGCCATTTACCTGGTATCATGTTATGAATGGGAGTTGCAATGTTGATATCCTGAAGATGTTCAAGGGTCTCTGTGTGAAACAGACGCAGGGCAGATCCGGAGCTGAAGGCAATCCAGACTCCAACACCAGCCACAGCCATATGTGAGATCACCATCCCTTCTTCCTGGTGTGCCTCGAACTGTTGCTGAAAGAGACAATAATTACAGGTTTAGCTTAAATTAGAGATACAGCGTGGAAACTGGCTCTTCAGCTCACCGAGTCCCCACTGACCAGCCACCACCCATACACTAGTTCTATCCCACACACTAGGGACAATTTACAGAAGCCAATTAACCTAGAAATCTGTACGTCTTTAAAGTGTGGGAGGAATCCGGAGCACCGGGAAGAAACCCATGCAGTCACAGGGAGAATGTACAAACTCCAGACAGACAGCACCCTTAGTCAGGATCGAACCCGGGTCTCTGGCACTGTAAGGCAGCAAGTCTACTGTGGAGCCACTATGGCGTAAATGGAAAGGAGATATGAATCAGCGTCCAGGGGCTAAAACAATCAAGGTCCAATATCTCTGTGCATTTTTACAGTTCTTTCATTTACAAATAAAATATCCAAGTGAAACAAAAATGTTATGGCACCCATAGAAGAGATGACAGAAGTGGTGGCAAACACCTTGGTGAAAAGATATGAGATTAAAGAGTGTTCATCCCCTCCAGCCTTACAATCCTTGACAATAATGCAACCCTCTCCAGTTTTGTTGTCTTGAACAATCCACGTGCTCGAGTAACTCAGTGGGTCTGGCAACATCTCTGGAGAATGCTGATAGATGACGTTTCATGTCGGGACCCTTCTTCAGACTGAAGAATGGTTCTGACCCAAAGCTTCACCTATCCATGTTCTCCAGAGATGCAACCTGACCCCGAGTTACTCCAGCACTTCATGCCCTTTTGGTAAACCACCATCTGCAGTTCTTTGTATCTCTGAACATCCAACTTCACTCGTGTAGTCGTTGGTGGCTGTGCCTTCAAATCCAAAGCCCTGACCTGACATTCTTTCATATCTCTCCACCTAGCTTTCCTCCTTCCAAATGCTCTTAAAACTATCTCCCAGAAGCTTCAGCCAAGCACCTTGGGGATGGTCTCTCTCTGCCTGATAATGTAGCTGGAACAGGAAACAAAGCAATGGGGTTATCCTTCTGAATACCGAGATGGTCTCACAGCATACCCAAGCAAATGTCTGAAGTCTTGGCAAAACGCCTCTCAACTTCCTGAACTGTTCGCAAGTGTGCTCATTGCTTTTTCTCTTGAGCTTGTAAAACGGTGAAGTAGAGATTTGTGATCTATCAGTCTCGCAAAGTATTCGTGGCTTGGCTTGAGACGCGACCATAATTAGTTCAAGCACTTCATTCAGCATTGCCAGAACCATATTAGAGACAGAAGTCCAGACCGCTGTTGAATCAAGCAGTTATCTCACATATACATCTGCAAGCAATTTTGTGCTTGTGGTCTGTCTGGCAAAATCATCCTAGCGACAATATTATCCAGTTAATCACAGACTCCAGTTCACCAATACTGTCCTATCCTAACCATTTATTTCCCGGGGAAGACCATCAATGAAAAACCCTTTGCCTGAAGTGAATGAGTGACTTTAGACTAGAGATAGAGCGTGGAAACAGGCCCTTTTCCCCAAAGAGGGCTCGTCGACCAGCGATCATCCTGTGCATTAACACTCTCCTACACACTAGAGTCAATTTACAATTTACAGAAGCCAATTAACCTGCATGTCTTTGGAGCACGAGAGGAAACTGGAGCACCCGGAGAAAACTCACGCAGTCACAGGGAGAGCGTAAAAACTCTGTACACACGGCACCCGTAGTCAGGATCAAATCGGGTCTCTGGCGTTGTGAGGCAGTAAGTCTACCGCTGTGGCACTGTGCCACCCCTAAGTGGCAGAATGCTGTAAACTGCTGAGGTGGTCAACCTACAGAAGATACCACTGCAACAGGAAAAAGACACAGACATCTTCACCGAACACTCGCACTCCCTCTGGCAGGACCATCTGCAAGCCACTTTCATTCCCCTTCCCATGCCAACCCACCTGGGCCCTGCCTCCCCCACTGGTAGTGTCAGGCCACATGCAGGCTGGAGGAGCAGGGCCTCCGATTCCGCTGGGGTTCAGGTCAGGGAGTTGATTACCATGTAATCCCGTGCAACCTGCACCATGGTTGGATAGTCGGCGACTAAACCCTCTCCCCCACCTGGTTTGCCAGGTGAGGAGGGGGCTGGGGACCCCCAGCAGGACCAAAATCAAGACCTGTCAAAGGGCAGTTGAGCTTCTAGCGAGCCAGCGACCGTCCACACTTCAGTAGAAGTTGCGATCACTGTCGTACGTAGCATTGTAAGGAGTGAAGAAATACATGAAATGTAATTCTTCCCTCTCCGTGCTTCTCAAAAGAGAAGTTGTTAATTAATTATCATAACCCAACGCCATGAATATGGAATTCTCCAATTTCAGATATGTCATCTACCCAGCTTCTCCCCATCACCTGTGCTAACTTTCAATGCTTCTTTATTATCACGTGTAGCAAGGTACAATGAAATTCTATTGTTGCATACAGTTCGGTACAATTATTACCATACATAAAGTACAATCCCAGTTTAAGTATAATATGTATATAAACAGGCCACTGAGACCATATGCAAGAGTCGCCAAATTTTGGCGCCTTTAACAAAATCCCAGCTGAAGCAGGCCACAAAGGCCCATTGCAGCCGTCGCCTCTTTGCATTCTCCTGACCTCTATCATCCAGTTCCTTTCCCTTCCTCTTCCTTCTCGGTGCTCTCATCTCCTAACCCTCCCTCGTCCAGATCCCATGTCTTATTTCCCTCCCCACCACTCATTTACTTCTACACACCAATCTTCCCTCTTGTTCTACATTTAACCCCCCACCCTCATTCATTATCAGATTCCACCATTCTAACCTGTTTGCCTACCTCAAGTCTTGGTCGCTATCTTCACCCTTCTCACCCCCATTGAACTCAACTGCCATCTATCGCTTTGGTTTAGTTTATTATTATTGTCATGTGTACCGAGGTACAATGAAAAGCTTTTTTGTTGCGTGCTGTCCAGCCAACGAAAAGACTAAACATGATTACATTCGAGCCATCCAGAGTGTACACATACAGTATAAAGGGAATAACATTTAGTGCAAAATAAAGTTCAGTAAAGTCTGATTAAAGTCTGATAAAGATAGTCCAAAGGTCTCCAATGAAGTAGATAGTAGGTCAGGACTGTTTTCTGCTTGGTGATAGGATGATCCAGTAGCCTAATAACAGCTGGGCAGAAACTGTCCCTGAATCCGGAGGTTTGCATTTTCACTCTTCTGTATTTCTTGCCTGATGGCCACTTGCCAGCTCTTGCTCCACCCCTCCCCCTCATCTCTACCTACCAGCTACATCCAGGAGCTCTCCTCCATAAGTTTGAAGAATGGATCCTATCCAAAATGTTGCCTCTCCATTTCTCTCTTCTGATGCTGCCAGACCCACTGAGTTCCTGCATCTGTTTTTTTGCTCAAGATACCAGCATCTGCTGTCTCTTGTGCCTCCTTCTCATTTCCCTCGTTCCTGTCCCGCACCACACCACTGGCACTTCCTATCCCCGTACAAAATAAAGTCAAACACTCATCACTGTCCAGTTCTCTGCTCCAGAAATGAAAACAATACTTGTCTAATTTGTGGCTGCAAGACATTGCCACATAACCACCGTTAACACATTCTCCTCAACTCTGCTTTAAGCAGTCTTAAATACCCCTGAAAATCAGAAATCAAAGTGGCTTTTTTTGTGATTAAGTTCATTGCTACTTTCTTCATTGTTGCCTGGCAGTCTTCTCCAAATGCAGCCATATCAATTCCCTGAGTCTGAAGAAGAGTCCAGATCTGAAAAGTCACCTGTTCATTTCTTCCGCAGAGGCTGTGAGACACCCCATCACTTTGTGGTTTTGTATTACTAATTCCGTTACCCACCTTCCTGCAAGGTCGTGCGATGCTTTAACCTCAGCATCCTGGCTCAATCTTCATCAAGCTTCTTCCTTGTTATTTTACCTTGTTGTTTTCTTTCTACCTTGTTGTTCTACCTTGATGTTGTTATCTTTCTGCCTTGTTGTTCTTTATTTATCCAAATCATTCTATTATTTAGCAGCACGGTGGCATAGCGGTAGAGGTACTGCCTTATAGTGCCAGAGACCAGGGTTCGATCCTGACTACGGATGCTTGTGTGTATGGAGTTTGTACGTTCTCCCAGTGACCTGTGTGGGTTTTCCCTGAGATCTTCGGTTTCCTCCCATTCCAAAGGTTTGAAGGTTAATTGACTTGGTGTAAATGTAAAATTATCCCTAGTGTGCGTAGGATAGTGTTAATTGACACTGATCGCCGGTCGGTGTGGACAGTGGGCCAAAGGGCCTGTTTCCGTGCCATATCTCCAAGCTAAACTAAACTTTGCTGCTGCCTCATTTCAGTCCATAGAAAATAATTAGCCTGTGTTCTTACACACCTCGTATTTATAGGAGCCTGAGAATCATTACCTCCAAGTACAAAATCAGCTTCTTCCCACCAACCACCAGACTCTTTTAACACCCTGCACAACCCTAACCTCAATCCTACCTCAGTACCGAGCTACTATGGACTTGTATAAGGTTGCACTATGTACTTCAGCTTGAACTATTATGTTTGGTTTCTTAGTATAACTGATATTTTATTGTGTTATTGATAAATATATATATTTACTTGTGTTGTATTGACGTTCCTGTAAAGATGCAGCAAGTAAACATTTTTATTGTTCTGGTCCTGGTGCTTATGACAATTAAACACTTTTCAATTTCTGCTATCGAGAAGTTTGGGACAGAGTCAGCAAATTTTTAAAGGTGATTTGATGATTTTAAGTGAAAAAATTCTTTACATTTGTTGCTTCCATTATAAATGTCATCAAATGTTGCATGGTGAAACATATGACACTGTAAACCTTCGTTATAACAGACCGTAGGGGTCCGTTGTTGACGACTGTCCGCTGTAACCGAATAAAGAATAATCATTGTATAAGTAGTTGCTGCAATTGCTGGTTAATACACAAAAGGAAACAAAGTGTTTGAGTAACTCAAGCGGGTCAGGCAGCATCTCTGGAATACATGGGCAAGTGACGATTCGAGTTGAGACCCGAGCCGGGGATGGCGTGGGCAGCCGTCGGTAGGTCCGTCTGCTATAACTAAAATCCGTTCTCGCGAGGTCCGTTAAAACGAGGCTTTATTTGGCAGAGCCTGGGTGAGACTTTGGCAAAACACAAAGTGCTGGAGGAACTCAGCGGGCCAGGCAGCATCTGGGAAGGGAATGTCAATAAAGTTTTGTGGATGCACTCCCTTGTTCTAGCCTGCCCAAGTTACCTTATCACTCTGCCACACTGCACAGCTCAAATCGTCTCGGCCATGAGGATGCCTCGAACCTGTGGAAAAGGGATGTTTGGACAATGCAGGCTGTGAGAGTAGGGGAGGGCTGGAGACCCACTCAACAAGCCACAGGCTGCTGTCGACTGACACGTAGGATAGGTGTGAGGGCAGAGTGGAGGGAACATTCACTGTAAACCAAAGTCAACTGTGTTTCTTGTCCTTCTACTGATACTGCACCTCTACTGATACTGCCCTTGGACAAGAATCCTATGACACATTTGCCTTTTATCACATCTTTAATTATCAAGACAATTACACCACTTTCCCCTCTCGCCTACTTTTACTAAATGTCCTGGACACAGATCCTGGGCCTCCTCCATTGTCAGAGTGAGGGCACATGCAAATTGCAGGAAAGGCACCTCATATTTTGCTTGGGCAGATATGAACGGTGATTTCTCTAATTTCAAGTAACTCCTGCAGTCCCTGGAGTAAGTGGGAATCTGCAGTTTAGTTTAGTTTAGAGATATAGCATGGTAACAGGCTCTTTGGACCACCAAGTCCATGTCGACCAATGATCACCCGTACACTAGTTCTATCCTACACACGGGGACAATCTGCAAAAGCCCATTAACCTACAAACCTGCACGTCTTTGGAGTGCGGGAGGAAACCGGTGCACCTGGAGAAAATCCATGTGGTCACAGGGAGAACGTACAAACTCCATACAGACAGCACCCGTGGTTAGGTTCGAACCCGGGTCTCTGGCGCTGTAAGGCAGCAACTCTACCATTGAACCACTTTGCCGCATGTTGGGGTTACAATCCTATCAACCAAATTTACCAAGTGATGGAGCAGACTCAAGAGGTGAAGAACCTCCTGCTCCAAATGATTTGGGCAAAGAACAACTATTTTAGACTTTTCTCATTTTATAATACTTATTACCAACTTTAACATTAGCAAAGTATTATTAAAGTAATATTAGCAAATTTGCAGATGACACAAAGCTGGGTGGCAGTGTGAACATGGAGGAGGATGCTATTAGAATGCAGGGTGACTGGGACAGGTTGGGGGAGTGGGCAGATGCATGGCAGATGCAATTTAATGTGGATAAATGTGAGATTATCCACTTTGGTGGCAAAAAAAGGAAGGCAGATTATTATCTAAATGGTGCCAAGTTGGGCAATGGGGAAGTACAACGGGATCTGGGGGTCCTTGTTCATCAGTCAATGAAAGTAAGCATGCAGGTACAGCAGGCAGTGAAGAAAGCGAATGGCATGTTGGCCTTTATAACAAGAGGAGTTGAGTATAGGAGCAAAGAGGTCCTTCTGCAGTTGTAGAGAGCCCTAGTGAGACCACACCTGGAGTATTGTGTGCAGTTTTGGTCTCCAAATTTGAGGAAGGACATTCTTGCTATTGAAGGAGTGCAGCGTAGGTTCACAAGGTTAATTCCCAGGATGGCGGGACTGTCATATGCTGAGAGAATGGAGCGGCTGGGCTTGTACACTCTGGAGTTTAGAAGGATGAGAAGGGATCTTATTGAAACATATAAGATTATTAAGGGTTTGGACACGCTAGAGGCAGGAAACCTGATTCCGATGTTGGGGGAGTCCAGAACCAGGGGCCTCAGTTTAAGAATAAGGGGTAACCCATTTAGAACGGAGATGAGGAAACACTTTTTCACACAGAAAATTGTGAGTCTGTGGAATTCTCTGCCTCAGAGGGCGGTGGAGGCCGGTTCTCTGGATACTTTCAAGAGAGCTAGATAGAGCTCTTAAAGATAGCAGAGTTAGGGGATATGGGGAGAAGGCTGGAACGGAGTACTGATTGTGGATGATCAGCCATGATCACATTGAATGGCGGTGCTGGCTCGAAGGGCTGAATGGCCTACTCCTGCACCTACTGTCTTGTCTATTATAATGCCTTTGTTATTGATCTAGCAGTAACTTACTACACCAATTTCAAACCCGAAGCACCTCAATGTACTGAGCTTAAAGATTATTTCAGTATTACGAGCAGGGCTGAACAACATTGTCTAACACGAACCAGTGCCCGATGAAGTGATGGATTACATAACACCACCTGACTGAGCAAGCAAACAGAGACATTCTTCTTTCAAGTCTGCAGAAGTAAAACTGCATGACATCTCCATGGTTACCATGGAACATTCAAGCATGGACTTGTACGTACAAATTTATTTCAATTAAATGGGTGAGCATTAGACTGCAAAATAGGACACAAAGTGCTGGAGTAACTCAGCGGGTCAGTCAGCATCTCTGGAGAACATGGATAGTTGACTTTTCGGGTCGGGTCCCTTCTTCAGATTGATAGTGGTGGGAGAGGAGAAAGCTGAAAGTGAAGTGGGGAACAGGAAACCCTGGCAAGTCATAGATGGAAAATTGTGTTTGGATTAGGTTAGAAATGCAGCGAGAAAATAGGCCCTTCAGCCCACCAAGTCTGTGACAACCAGCGATCCCTATACATTTTGCATTATCCTGCATACTAGGGACAATTAACAATCCTTACTGAAGCCAATTAACCTACAAACCTGTACGTCTGGAATATGGGAGGAAACTGGAGCACCCGGAGAAATCCCATGCAGTAACGAAGAGAATGTACAAACTCCATGCAAACAGCACCCGTAGTCAGGATTACTGGCCGGGTTGCTGTCACTGTGAAGCAACCGCTGCGCCACTGTGCCACCCCGAGCAAGCAAGCAAGTGCTACGGAAACACACGTGGCTGTGGTAGTGAATCCAGGTCAGTACATACTGGAAGAGCAGGAGAGCAGCAGGAATTACTGAGGAGAAGCAGTCTGTGATGGTCTCACCTAACTGCCATCAGAGAGAGGAGGAAATCTTCTTCAAAGTAAAACCCCTGTCCCACGGTACGCGTTCATTCTAAGAGTTCTCCCTAGTTTGCCCTGATTCGAACTCTGAGATTTACGGTAATGGCCATACGTCGGTACTCGGGGCTCTCGTGGACATTTTTCATCATGTTGAAAAATCTTCACGTGTCTCCCCATGCTTACCTGCCGTTAGCGAGTCTTCCCGAGTACCTGCCGTTAGCGCTAAGAGACGTCCCCGAGCTCCGACGTACCAGCTACGTTCATTCTCCGAGTTTAATTTTTTTTTTGAACTCGGGGGAGCTCTTGGAATGAACTCGCACCGTGAGACAGGGCTATTAGCTAATCACACCCAGCATCTCTGGAGAACATGGATAGGTGATGTTTTGGGTGTGAACACTTCTTCAGACTGAGCTGGAGAGTAGTGTGGCAGTTGTGTAAAGAAATCCCAGTTCACGTTCTATCGGTGTTGGCTGATGTTAGATTCCCATCTTGCTTTCTCAGGAATGCTCTCCTGTGTTTTCACCCATGTGTTCAGGATTACCACTCAGACATCCATAAGTCAGGGGAGACCCTGTACTTCAGTTTTATTTCAGTGGTATTGAGCAAAATGTGATTCGGCTGTAGCGGCCAAGTCAATTGATATTTGTAAGGTGGAGATTGACAGGTTCTGGATTAATAAGGGTGTCAAGGATTATGGGGAGAAGGCAGGAGAATTGGGTTGAGAGGGAACGATAAATCAGCCATGAAACCATAAATGGCAGAGTAGACTTGACGGGCAGAATGGCCTAACTCTGCTCCTAGAACGTATGAACTTATAAAATCAGGAATTTCCAACGCTTTAAAAAAAAAGTCCAGAGATCAACTTTCAGATTTCACAGAGTTCAACTAGAATTCATTGTGTTCCTGAACTGTACTGTTCTAATTAGATTGATATCTTTAAACATATTAACAACTCAAAATAATAAGAGATTATTGAAATATAGCATGGTCCTAGCAGGTAATCACTGTCCCCATTATCCTGTATCTGTGCACTGTGCGTGGCTCGATTGTAATCATGTATAGTCTTTCCACTTAACAAAAGCTTTTCACTGTACCTCGGTACAAGTGACAATGAATAGTAAGATTAAATGAGAACTTACCAGTTTGAAGTTTGATCTTTATTTTATGAGGAGTTACGATGAGGGATTACGTGAAGACCCCGCCAGCACGCATGCGCGACATTCTTCAAAGCAGTGGTGTGAAATCACAGACAGCAACGTAGACTAATATAGTAAGATAAGAGAGAACTTTCATACCAGTTGATCTTTATAATAGAGGGTTTGGGAGCGGAGGGCACGTAATCCCTCATCTTAACTCCTCATAAAATAAAGATCAAACTTCAACCTGGTAAGTTCTCATTTAATCTTACTATTTTACTTCGGAGTCACGTGAGTGACTACGTGAAGATTTCAAAGCTCTGTGATTTCATGCCCTGGAAGCTCCATGCTCACACACCGCTAAAGTTGGGATAAGAGGATGAACGTAATTCAGACAAGACACTGGCTGAAAAACAAAAATCAGGTATTTATTCATACCAAACAAAAATAGTGTCCCCAAAGGGTAACTATCTAGCAGCACTCAAAATCCTCCCTGCATAAGTGTCAGGGGAGGTCACGGGTTTATAGTAAAAGCGGTGGAAGGTCTTTTCATTACTCCAACCCGCTGTAGCCAGGATGTGATCCAACGGTACCTCCATCCTTCTAGCCGCCGAGGTGGATGCTGCCCTGGTGGAGTGAGATTTATATTTGTTAGTATCCACCCCCGCCGCATCCAGTACCACCCTTAACCATCTGGAAATGGTTTGCACCGTGACTCTGTGATGGGGCTTCTTGTGACTAACAAGCAAAGCTGTTTCCATGCCCCTGAGATTTTGAGTGACTGTAATGTATCGTAAGATTAATGTGACGATACAAAGACGAGGATCTGCTGGGTAAGCCAGAAACTCCAAAGTATGTCCAGACACTCCGGGTCGATCTTGTTTCAACAGTCCCTGCACATAGAAAGTGATTTTGTCACTGGTGATTGTCATTTCATCCAGGTTGAGTTTGTGCAGGGACTGGACCCGTTGTGCCGTGATAAGTGCCATAATCATGACCATCTTGTAGGTGAGTTTAGCCAAAGGGAGTCCCGTGTTTGGTGTCCATCCTCGCAGCATAGTCAAGACTGTGCTGATATCCCAAATATGGCTATATCTGGCCCTGGGGGGATTAGAATTGAATATTCCCCTCATAAATTTGGATACTAGAGGATGTGACCCAATTCCCAATTGGTCACTCCCCTTGCCCAAGTAGGATGATAGGGCACTCCTGGCACAGTTAATGGCACTGTAGCTCAAACCTTCATCGAAATGAAGGGTAGCCAAAAATTCCAGCACTTCCGTTATGGTGGCGGTTTCATATGTCGTGTTGGCTGTGATGCAGAATCCTTCCCATTTCCTGATGTAGGTCAGGTACTGCTTTCTTGTGGACTCTCTGCAGGCTGCTGTGATGGTATCAATGGTCCTGTTGGAGAGTCCGAATCCGTGAAGTGGCCGTTTTAAAATCTGCAAATTAACAAGTCCATGCGGTCATGACATGGATGACATTCTCCTGTAACAGGATGCACGAGCAGGCTTAGTCTTTTGTTCACCCTGATACAGGGTTCTGTGGCCATCTTCTGTACCATAGGGAACCATGGTTGGGTAGGCCAGTCGGGCACCACCAAAATACCCGATGCAGAGTCTTGCTTTATTTTCTGCAAGACCCGACTGATGAGGCAGAAAGGGGGAAATGCATAGCAAAATAGATCCCCCCAATATAGCGAGAAGGCATCCATCGCTACTGCCCCCGGGTCTGGCTCCCAAGCAACATATGTTGGTAGTTGGTGATTTAGCCTGGACGCGAAAAGGTCGATATCTGGTGTTCCATAACGTTCTACAATATCTGAAAACACATTCCGATCCAACATCCATTCTATGTTGTCGTTGAATTTACGTGATCTGGTGTCTGCCACTGTATTTAGCTTACCTGGAAGGTAAGTAGCTGAGATCCAAATTTCTCTTTGCAGACACCAGTGCCAGATATTGTTAGCCAATTCATCACACGATATCGACTTTATACCGCCCATATGGTTAATATATGCTACCACCGTGGTGTTGTCAATTTGTATTCTAATATGAACTTTGTGCATATTAGTGCAGTATGCTTTAAGGCCGTGAAATGCTGCCAGCATTTCTAAATAGTTAATCCCCAAGTTTTTGAATAGGGTTAACTCTGGTGCACTCCATCTACCTCCACAGCTAGAGGTAGTGTTAGTAGCTCCCCACCCTTTGGCACTGGCATCCGTTTGTAAGATGATCAAGGGATTGATGATATTGATAGGTTTGGAGCAATTTTGGGCATTACCCATCCA
Source organism: Raja brachyura (assembly GCA_963514005.1). Next base: position 17,189,926 of record OY740785.1, read on the forward strand.
CCAATATAATTCGGCTTTTGCCTTTCCCGGAATTTTCATAGGCCTGTCGAAATGGCCAGTATGATTTTTGAGCGCTGTAATTTTGGCTCTTTGTAAGTTTTGGTAATGTAAGGGCCCAAATTATGCTGCAGGAAATGCAGCTACTATCTTCCCAATCACCCTGGCCACCTGCCGAATGGATGGGTCCTTAATGCCAATGAGGCTCCTGCAAGCCTCTATCAGGTCTTCCACCTTGCTTGGTGGCAACGTGACAGACATTTGCACTGAGTCAATAATGAACCCCAGATATTTCATGGTGGTAGAGGGTTTCAATATTGATTTATCTGGATGTATCAAAAATCCCAGCTTCTGAAAAAGATGTTTCGTGGCTGTAACTGCCAAAGTAGCCATTTCCAAATTCTCCCCCACTATGAGGATGTCATCAAGATAGGCCATAACAGTATGTTCCTGTTGCCTTAAATAGGCCAAAGCTGGTTTTAATATCTTGGTAAACAATCTGGGTGCTGACGACAACCCATTAGGCAAAGCTTTGTATTGCCATAATTGTCCCATCCAGATAAATTTTAAGTATTTCCTATGATCCTTGTGTATGGGTACTGAATAATATGCATCTTTGAGGTCAATGCATGCCATGTAGTACCCATTGGCTATTAACTGTATAGCAGTATCGAAGGTGTCCATTTTAAAATGAATATACTGAACAAAAGTATTCAGATCGGTCAAATCTATGATGATGCGGCACCCGCCGTCTTTTTTATTTTTAGTGAATATATTAGACACGAACTCCTGAGGTTCTTTGATGGCTTTCTCAATTACCCCTCTTTCTATTAATCTCTGTAGTTCAGCATGCCCTGCTGCCCTTTCTTTTTGGGAAAGGACGAATTTTCGGCTAGGTGCATGCTGTACCAGGGTAGGGAGTTCGTGAATAAATTCAATTTTGTAGCCCTGAATACTTCTGAGTATATAAGGATCAGAGGTAAAAGTGAGCCAATTCTCGAAGAACATGTGCAACCTGCCCCCTACACAAAGTGAATTTGGACCAGATGTGTTTCTGGGGACCCCAGACCCACCTACCTCCATGGTTACTGCCGGTGTGGAGGTTTCTGTCCTTGCTTCCTTGGTTGGTTGTGGGTGTTCTGGGAGTGGCGCATCTTCCAAGAAGGCCGGCCTGGGCCTTGGCCTAAAAAAGACCGTTGTGCAGGAATGCCGGCCTTCGAGCTTTCACCACCGGCAGACCTGTTATGGTAACTCTGCCCGGTGGATGTGTAGGGGTGCTGTCTGTGTGGGTGGTGCGGCTTAGTGTAGCCAGGTTTTATAAGGCCCAAAGCCTTGGCCTCCTCATCAAGGTCTTTAACCTGCTTTGGGAGATCTTCCCCGAACAGCAGGCTTGGAGGCTGAGTCTTCCCAGGCTTACACAACCCCGCAAACTTGGGGTTAAGCGCCGGCTTTATGATGTTTTTTCTAAAATTGTTGATCTCATACTGAGTATTACAGAGTAAAGCCAAAGCATCCTGTAATTCTTCCGGCATATCCACACCCACTGCAGTTCTTGCCACTGCCGTAATCCCTGCGGTTAGGAGCTTCAGAATCCTCTGAAGTTTGATCTCCTGGCCTCTACTTGACGGGCTCATGTTTCCCCATATAGGGTTATTTACTGCAGGTACATTCAATGAGTTGCAGTTCTCAGGTGCCATATATTTATCTGCAGTAGCATTAATGGCCTGTTCCTGCAGCTGGTTCGTTGCCATATAGTTAATGCTGGAAGCCAGCTTAGGGTGGATTGGTAAGCCTTTCTTGTTAGGCATAGCATGCTTGCTTACCATATCCATGTAGTCTTCACACACCCCTGACACCGTCGGCAATTCAGCCAGCTCCCCTTCTTCTGGGTCAGCCCAGTTCTGACCCTCAATGCTCCCCTGTATAGAGGGGGAGACATTGGGCAGTCCTCGATAGGAACTTGCCGTGGGCCTGCTAGGAGTCCCACTGTGACCCTGCCCCTGCATTAGCAGGTCACGTTGGAGCATTTGCTCCAACATCCGCTCCATGCGGTTTAGACGACCTCCGTCGCTATCTGCGAACGGGGTGCTCTCGGGACCGTACTCCGCTGAGTCGGCCCTGGCCGACTTCCGGGTGGTTTTCCCGCCCGACCGTGGCGTACCAACGGTCCCAAAGGGCGAAAAGTCGGGAGCTGCAGGTAAACCCTGTAGCTCTGGAGAGACGGCTCTCTGCTGGCTGCTCTCCTTGGCAGCTGCTTTGGCCGCTGTTCTTTTCGATTTTCTTGCTTCCATCGCTGTATACTATGTCGTCGACTCACTCCTCCGGTGAGACTTACCTGGCGTAAGCTATTTAAACTTACGCTGGAGGAGCCCCGCTCCTCCCGACCGTCGCTTCCGCATGCGTACGACGATATGTCGCGCATGCGTGCTGGCGGGGTCTTCAGGTAGTCACTCACGTGACTCCGAAGTAAAATCAATATTTACATTTGTTTAAGGTAGACAAAAATGCTGGAGAAACTCAGCGGGTGAGGCAGCATCTATGGAGCGAAGGAAATAGGCAACGTTTCGGCCGAGACCCCGTCCTTCGCTCCATAGATGCTGCCTCACCCGCTGAGTTTCTCCAGCATTTTTGTCTACCTTCGATTATTCCAGCAGCTGCAGTTCCTTCTTAAACATTTGTTTAAGGTTGTCACTCATACCATATAGTATCATCAATTAAAAATATATATATTTTTTTAAAAAGTTGAATTTACGTATATTCTTTAAAAAAATGTTGATGGTCAGGGACATTAAGTAATTCTGGACATCATCTCTGGAGTATTAGGACACCTGGAATCCAAAGGAACCTCAATAGTAAGCAGCTGAGCATACTGACACGGAGTGACAAGCTCAGGAAGTTAACGTTTGCAACAAAGAACAGGACGTTAGAGAGCACAAAGGACCATGTGGTTGCTCCATGCTGCTTCCAGAGAGCTCATTGTGATTCGCACAAACAATGAGAGATAATCAAGGTATTGGCTGGGATGGCTGCCAACTTTACCATGAGAACGCAAGCTGTTCTGCCGGGTGCCACACAAAGTGCAGTGTATAACAAAGAGACATCTCCACAATGATTTACCAACGCTGAAAAATGTAACATCCAGGTTCAGGAGCAACTTCCCTACAACCATCAGGCTATTAAACACTACAACCTGGTAGCACAGGGGCTCAGTGGTAGAGTTGCTGTCTTACAGCGCCAGAGACCCAAGTTCCATCCTGACTACGGGTACTGCCAATACGGAGTTTGTACGATCTCCCTGTGACCGCGTGGGTTTTCTCCGTGTGCTCCGGTTTCCTCCCACATTCCAAAGACGTGTAGGTTTGTAGGTTAATTGCCTTCCGTAAATTGTCCCTAGTGTGTAGGATGGATCTAGCGTACAGGATGAACACTGGTCAGCGAAGAGTCGGTGGGCTGGAGGGTCTGTTTCCACGATGTATCTCTATACTAAACTAAATCAACACAGTCCATGACAACCCACTGACAGGAGGTTTAAACAACAATTAGGTGTAACAGAAAATATCGAGAGATATGATGGGTATTTTCAATCAAAACAGCATAAATAAAGCTTTGGGATGGCACAGTGGTGGATTGGCAGAGTTGCTGCCTTACTGCGCCAGAGCCCCCGGTTCGACGCTGACTGTGGTGTCTATACAGAGTTTGTACGTTCTCCCCGTGGGTTTTCTCCGGGTGCTTCGGTTTCCCCCCACACTCCAAAGACGTACAGGTTGTAGGTTAATCGGCTTATGTAAATTGTAAATTGTTCCTATAGTGTAGGATAGTGCTGGTGTACCGGGTGACCAGCACTATCACCCTGTACACTAGATCATGAACTATGTCTATATAGAGTTTATATAGTTCGGAGTCTATTTGGAGGTTAGACTTTAGACATACACCATGGAAATAAGTCATTCGTCCCCCAAAGTTCACGCCGACCAGCGATCACCCCATACACTTGCGCTATCTTACACACTAGGGACAATTTACAACTTACAAAGTCAATTATCCTACAAACCCGCACGTATTTGGAGTGTGGGGGAAACCTGAGCACCCGGAGAAAACCCACGCTGTCACAGGGAGAACGCACAAACTCTGCACAGACAGCGCCCATAGTCAGGATCAAACCCGGGTCTCTAGCACTCTAAAGCAGCAGCTTTACCGCTGCACCGCTGTGCTGCCCCCACAATGCCATTTAACAAATATAACATTTGTGCAAAGATTTAATCATCATAAAATTCAAAATGTTTTATAATTACCTCCACTGTGTGAGTCTGGGTGCTGATTATGAAAACCTGTCCCCCAGAAGCAGTCCAGATTGTATCTTCCATGACCAGGATGGTTTTGACTGGCAGATCACTTAGTCTCAGCACTTTGGGTGAATCGGCATTCCATGATCCATCTTCAAAAGAGGAATTGAGAGAAAATGTTTTAAAATTTCACTATTTTCGATAATAAGTGGTACACAACACCACACTTGATTCTGAATGCAAGCCTTTTTTTTTAAGACAAATCAAACTGCAGATGCTGGAACGTGAAACCAAAACAGAAATCATGGAAGGACTCAGCCAGTTGTGCAGCATCCGTAGATAGAGAACCCCATTAATGTTAGTTTAGTTTAGTTTAGAGACCCAGGTCCTTTGGTTCACCGAGTCCACGCCGACCAGCGACCCTGGCACCTAATTTACAATTATACCAAGCCAATTAACCTCCAGATCTGTATATCTTTGGAGTGTGAGAGAAAACCGGAGAAAACCCACGCAGGTCATGGTGATAACGTACAAACTCCATACTAACACCACCCGTAATCAAGATCGAACCTGGGTCTCTGGTGTAAGTCAGCAGCTCTACCGCTGCACCACCATGCCACCCTTTATGCATCGGGTCAGGATGGGGGAGAGAGTGGAAGGGATTGAAAAGTAGACGAATGAGGCAAATTGAAGAGGCTGATTACCACCCCTTTTCTGAGTTGATGTAGAAACAAGGAACTGTAGATGCGGGTTTACAAAAATGGACACAAAGTGCTCGAGTAACTCAGCGGTCAGGCACCATCTCTGGTGAACATGGATAGGTGACATTTTGGGTCTAAAGAAGGTTCCCGACATAAAACGTCGCCTATCCATGTTCTCCAGAGATGCTGCCTGATCCGCTGAGTAACTCCAACATTTTGTGTACTTTTTGCCTATTCTCCTCTAGTCGGTCGGTCTGTGGCTTCCTCCATTGCCAATGCAACCAGGATGAACAACATTTATAACAGTTTTTCCAACTTAAGATGAATGGTCACTAATCATTTATCATTATCTTACCTATGTCACTTTGTCACTGCATTTCTTTAAGATAGAGTCATAGAGTGATACAGTATGGAAACAGGCCCTTCGGCCCAACTTGCCCACACCGGCCAACGTGTCCCAGCTACACTAGTCCCACCTGCCCGCGTTTGGTCCATATCCCTCCAAATCTATAGTCATGGTAACTGTCGGCACTCATGCTCCTAATCACCTGATCTGTCTGAAACCATGTTCATATGGCAACCGTGCTGCCCTATCTCAGGGTGGCACAACTTCTTACAGTACAGTCTTACAGTACAGTCTCACAGCACCAAATACCCGGGTTCGATCCTGACCAAGGTGCTGTCTGTGAGGTGTTTGCATATTCTCCCTATGACCATATAGTTTTCTTCACGTCCCAAAGATGTACAGGTCTGTAGGTTAAGTAGCCTCTTTAAATTGCCCCTAGAGTAGAAGTGAATGTAGGATAATATAGAACTAGTGTGAACGGGTGATCGACGGTTGGCGTGGTCTCAGTGGGCCTCAATCACAATCTCAATGTATCTCTAAACTACACTACATTGAGATTGTGATTGAGGCACAGCACCAAAGACCCCCACCCCTGTAGTGCAACTTTGAGAACTGACAATCAATCCTTCACTCACCCCCTACTTCTAAAGAAGGGTCCCAGAACCAAAGCATTATCACGTTTCTCTCCACAGATACTGTCTAACTTGCTGAATTCTTCCAGCATTATTGTTTGTTCCTTTTTGTGGTGTATTGCAATGGAGTAGTTTGCGTTTGACTGGAGTACAGTATTCATAGATTTTTTCTTCCTAACATATGCATCTGTTGGAAACAACAGAAAAATACTGCCACTAGTTATGTAATCTATCTTGGAACAACCGAGATAACAATATTCAATAATACCCATAACTGAAATCACATGCAAAATAAAACATTTTATATTGTCGATCTTGAGGGGTTTTTTAAATCTTTTTCAAGGTGACGCCGTTGAAAATTTGAAATTGGTTTATTTTATAATTCAAATGTAGTTTATAAACTTTTGCTTTGATCTTGCAGCAATGGGATTGAATTGTGATATCAGAGTGTTCTCTATGTGTAAAGTCACTGGAATCATCATGGGGTTTAAAATAATGAATATGATTGCCAAAGTTGCATTATGGTTTCCAAATGAGTTATGAAGATCAAAATAATGCTGACGTAAATGCTTATATTTACAAAGAACCCGCAAATAATAAGACGTGGAAGTACTTTAGCAAGTAACCTTCATCTCCCAATAGTTTTGATCAATGGATGCAACAAATCATTGAACACAGCTTATTGCCATAATGATTTCCAGTAATGTGGCACTCTTTAGACTTCAGAGATACAGCGTGGAAACAGGCCCTTCGACCCACCGGGTCTGCGCCGACCAGCGATCACTCTGTACACTGGCACTATCCTATGCAATACGGACAATTTACAATATATAGAAGCCAATTAACCTACAAACCTGTATGTCTTTAGAGTGTGGGAGGAAACCGGAGAACTTGGAGCCAACCATGCGGTCACAGGGAGAAGGTACAAACTCCGTACAGGCAGCACTCGTTGTCAGGATTGAACCTGGGTCCCTGGCGCTGTGAGGCAGCAATTCTACTGCTGCGTCACTGTGCTGCCACACTTTGTGCTGTATGTTGTATCTTCCACGCAAAATGAAATCTTCGCATATTTAAACATTCCCTTAAAAATGATCTGGATTTTGTACAGCATTGAAACAGAAGAGATAGACATAACACACCACTCATGAACTAACTATTCATTTACAATATGTCTGGGAGCTCTCTCCCACCCGTGCATCAGAGTGGCAGAGAATCACTCAAACTATTTCCAGTGCATATAATGGATCAACCACCGCATGAGACACTGAAGAAAATACTCGAGAATGAGTGACAGTTTCATTTTATTCTCTTTTGTCTATGGGGTAACATCCCCTAATTCTTTTCAAAGCTCTTTGTACTCATGAGCTAATGAAGGTAGTTAATAATCATAGCTGCAGGCTTTAAGTTGCCACCCACTTCATTTAGCACCGCTCAAGCTGATCTGAGCTGTCTCTTCCAGGCAGGACGTAGAGCTGGTAACAGTTCATTTGTGAGACACGTGATCATTTCTGGTAGCTCTGTGCTGGTTCGATTGCCAAGTTGCTTAAGAAGACAGCAAAAGGCAAAAACTTGGGCTGGAGGCACATAACAATCTTACTCCGAGAACAGAAGACTTCCTTCTTCAAAGGTCAACAATGAAGCAGTTAGATTCTTAATACCGTTCAATAACTTTGCAGTCATTTTTATTCATCTTTAAAACAAGAAGGTACAGTGGTTCGGCAGTAGAGTTGCTGCCTTACAGCGCCAGAGACCTGGGTTCAATCCAGACTACGGGTGTTGTCTGTATGGAGTTTGTCTGTTCTCCCTGTGACCGTCTATGGGTTTCTCCGGGTGCTTCGGTTTCCTCCAACACTCCAAAGACATACAGGTTTGTAGGTTAATTGGCTTCTGTAAATTGTCCCTAGTGTACAGGGATCGCTGGTCGATGTGGACTTGGTGGACCAAACAGCATGTTTCCACACCATCTCTACAGTTAAACTAAAACTAAGTTTAGTATCCAATGGTATGGTGACATGGAATCATTAGGAACTACAGATGCTGGTTTACAAAAAAAAGTAATTCAGCAGGTCAGACAGCATCTCTGGCAAAGTGATGGTAAGGTGATGTTTCAGCAGGTCTGAAGAAGGGTCCTGAACCAAAAGGTCACAATACCATATTCTCCAGAGATACTGGTATGGTGACATTTGAATGTGAATTATCTGAATCAAAATGTTAGGCTTGATGATTTTTCGCCCAGTGGAGTGAACTTCCAGCCACCACGCCTTACACAAAATAGCCTATAACACTGTTTGCAGGCTGAGTGCACCCCGAGTCACATTTACACCTGTGGAGACGGTGTCAGCCATAATTAGAGGTCATCGACTCCTCCATTTCATCGTTAATGCACTGTTTCCCTAAGGGCTTGGAGCTGCAATGAATGAATGAATGAATGAATATGTTTATTGGCCAAGTATTCACATACAAGGAATTTGCCTTGGTGCTCCGCCCACAAGTGACAACGACATACAGTGACAGTTAGGAATGACACATAAAAATTAAACATTAATAATAAAACATTATTGATTAAACATGTGAATTAAATAGAATACCAGAGCAAAAGGAGGCTACAGATTTTTGGTTATTGTGTAGAGCTACTACTCGTGGAAGAAAGCTGTTTTTATGTCTGGCGGTGGCAGCTTTGACAGTCCAGAGTCGCCTTCCAGAGGGAAGTGATTCAAAGAGTTTGTGGCCAGCGTGAGAGGGGTCAGAGATGATCTTACCCGCTCTCTTCCTGGCCCTTGCAGTGTACAGAAATCAGGAACAAGATCTGCTTCCCCATACAGTTTCAGCAACATGGGAGAACATTTGCTGCTGCTGAATTAATTAAGGCCAACATATCAAGCTGTGAAATTAAGAACCGTGGTCAAGTACAAAGGAACCACATAAAGTTAACTTTTTAAGTGAAAGCAAAGAATGCCAATAAATGCTTGAAAAAATGACCTAGATATAAATAAAAATGAAGCATGTTTAACAGACCAGCTACATTTGCAACTGCAATCTAGAGGCATAGAGCACGGAAACAGACCCTTCGGCCCAACTTGCCCATGCCGACCAAGATGCCCCATCGACACTAATTGCACCTGCCTGTGTTTGGCCCGTACCCCTCTAGTTTTGTTTAGTCTAGTTTGGAGATATAGTGTGGTAACAGGCCCTTCTGCCCACTGAGTCCACACCGACCAGCAATCGCCCATTCACACTAGATCTTTGTTATCCCAGTTTTACATTTTACCGAAGCGAATTAACCTACAAAAACCCACATCTTTGGAATAAATCTCTAAACCATCCCTATCGATGTACCTCTCCAAATAGTTAATAGTTTATTCTCCCTCGCACTGTGAAAGTACAGCTGGCAGACAGAAATGTGATGTCACAACTCTCCAATGTGGTGAACAGAACCGAGAAAGCTTTAGCCTTCATCCCTGAAGATTTGCGGCAAAGCCAGTTTAATGTTTTGACAAAGACTTTTTCTGTTCAAGAATATCATGGAAGGATATGAGGATAGAGACACTTTATTGAATTGCTCTTGAAACATGTGGAAGGAGCCAAGGATGAATCATCAGTGGAATGTATGAGCTTAGAACAGAAGTGGAGGGATATCTCTCGAGAGATTTCCATGCTGTGATGTCTGCCTTCATAAACTGAAAACATTAAGAAAAGTTGACAATACAGGAACACCAACTTGGCATGGTGATGCAGCTGGTAGAGCTGCTGTCTCACATCACCAGAGACCCGGGTTCCACACTGAACTCCGGTGCTGTCTGTGTGGTGTTCACACGTTCTCACTGTGACCTTCTGGGCTTCCTCCAGGTGCTCCGGTTTCCTCCCACATCCCAGACATGTGCAGGTTTGTAGATTGACCCCTGGTGTATAGGTGAGTGGTTGAATCTGGGGGAGAGGGAGAGATAAGGGAATGTGGAGAGAATAAAATGGGATTTGAGCTAATAAATGATTGATGGTCGCCATGGACTCTATGGGCCAAAAGCCTGTTTTAGTTTATGACTTGATGAGATTGCAGCGGTTCACAATGCTCATTTGGAATTTCCTATTTTCTTGACTTTTTTCTGTTGTCACACTGGATAGTTTAGGTTAGTTTAGGAAACAGGCCTTTCGGCCCACCGGGTCTGTGGCGACCAGCGATCACCCCTTGCACTAGCACTATCTTACACACTAGTAATAATTTACAATTCTTACCGAACTCAATTAACCGACAAACCTGTACGTCTTTGGAGCGTGGGAAGAAACTGGAGCACCGGGGAAAATCCACGCGGTCACAGGGAGAACATACAAACTCCGTGCAGACGGCACCATAGTCAGGATCAAACCCAGGTCTCTAAATGGCCTGTCCCACTTAGGCGATTGTTTTTGGTGACTGTCACAGTTGTAGCAGGTCGCCGAAAAAGCAGCGACTGGACCCCACCCCCCACGACAATGCCGACGACAGGCTACAACAACCTACCACCTAGTCGACGTCAAGCTACCGACAAGCAGCGACCCATGAGGACGTCCACACCTACGACAACCAATGTCAACCTACATTCACCCGCGACAAGCTACCACCCTGTCAGCAACAACTGAAGACAATTCAGTCGCCGGTACCTGTCCCCAGTTGACGTAGGTAGTCGCCAATGGAATTCATCAAAGTCAGCACCCGGCGACGACCAGCAACAACTGGTGACAACCTGCCTCACCCTGGCGACAGCATCTGCGACAGCAGAAGACAAGTTGCGACAAGCCCACAGTTGCCGAAACGTTTTGAACATTTCAAAATCCACCAACGTTACGACTCTTTAGGCGACTTGCAGAGTCGGCTCACGACCATACAAGCGACACTCTGTGACCATGTGGCGATAATCTAATCGCCTGTAGTCGCCAAAAAAATTGCCTAAATGGGACAGGGGCTTAACGCTGTAAGGCAGCAACTCTACCACTGTGCAGACTTGAGTTGAAGCAAACTGCAACATTTTGTATCAGTAAATCCCTGGTCACCAGTGCAAGTATTAACATTGATTTGGGGCTAAATGTTGTGCATTTAAGTTGCCAAGGAGTTACAGACTTGGATTTTCACTTTTCAGGTACAGACATGAAATATCGCCTGTGGGCTGAAGGTGCAGAACAGAAAGCATTCAGAGGAAGCGCAATGAGGACATCGCCTGCCTGGTATACGTTGATTCAGCAAAGTATATATACTGCAGGGATTTGACGGATATATTGAAGTTGTATTAAGTTTGACAGATGTGTTGGTTGGATTAGGTGATACATTACATAGACAAATACATTGTGTAGGAAGGAAGTGCAGATGCTGGTTTAAACCAAAGATAGACACAAAAAGGTGTAGTAACTCAGCGGGTCCGACAGGATTTCTGGAGAAAAGGAATAGGTGACATTTCAGGTTGAGACCCTTCTTCAAACTGAGAGTCAGAGGAAAGGGAAACAAGAGATATAGACGGTGATATAGAGCGATATAGAACAAATGGATGAAAGGTATGTAAAAAAGTGACGACGATAAAGGAAACAGGCCATTTTTAGGCTGTCGACTAGGTGAAAACAAGTTCCAGACAATGAGACTCGAGAAGACGACTTCGAACCTTGTACAATAACTTGGGGGGGGAGGGACGGAGAGAGAGAGGATGCAAGGATTACTTGAAGTTAGAGAAATCAATATTCATACCGCCGGGTTATAAGCTGCCCAGGTGAAATATGAGATGCTGAACAGCACCTATCAATCTCTGCTTTAAAAATACCCCACGTCTTGGCCTCCACAGCTGTCTGTGGCAATGAATTCCACAGATTCACCACCATCTGACTAAAGAAATCCCTGCGCATCCATGTGGCCAGACACAGCTCTATGTCATCATTAAATTTGCCCCAAATTGTTGGACGAATAAATAGGTAACAATGTCAGAGTACTGGGGAGAGATTGATAATCTGACTGAATGAACAATCTTGCTTCCAACATGAACAAGACCAAAGAACTAGATGAAGGAAAAGTCGGGGATCCATGAAGCTGTCTTCATTGGTTGGATGGCGATGGAGAGTTAACAGATTCAAGATCTTGTGTGTGCATATCTTGGAATTTCTGTTCAGGGTCCACAACACTGAAGCAATCACAAAGGAAGCTCATCAAAGTCCCTGAATATTCTATCAAACCTGTACAAGTGTATGGTAGAAAGATTATAGACTACCTGCATCATGGCCTGGCTCAGTAACTTGAATGTCCAGGAATGATGGAGGCTGCAGAACGTGGCAGACATTGCCTGACCCATCACAGCATGGAAACAGCCCCTTTGGCCCACTAAGTCCACACCAACCACGATCCATCATTCTGTACACCAACACTGTCCTACACACTAGGGACAATTTACAATTTACAGAAGCCAATTATCCTACAAATCTTTGGAGTGTGGGATGGAAACAGGAGCGCATGGAGAAAACCCACGCAATCACAGGGAGAACGTACAAACTCTGTACAGACAGGACTCCGTATTCAGGACCTGGGTCTCTGGCGTTGTAAGGCAGGAACTCTCCTGCTGCACCACTGTCCCACCCATGATCTGCTATTGACTTTGTTTTGTTGCACTATGGAGTTCAGTTTTGCACTATTATAGTTTAGCTACCTAGTATTACTAATTATTAGTTTATTGTATTATTAATTATTGTGCATTTATTTGTTATTACCTGAATGCGTTTGTTAAGTAGCAGCAAATAAGAATATCATTGGTCCGTAGCTGGTACATCTTACAATTAAACAGTTTTGAGCCTGGATTTCTTGCCGTATCCAAGAGGGTTAAAGGGAGAAAAGGCATTGCTTAGTTAAATTGGCGCTCTAATTTTCTTGTCTTGCTTTCTAATGGATTTGCTACAGTGGCAGGAAAGGTGAAAAAAACAAGGCTTGTTAATTTGTGCCAGAGTGTATGTTAAATATTCTAAACTGTGAATGATTCAGAGGAGCAATAGAAAGGTTTCCATGGAGAGGAGCAACTATAATGCAACAACGTAATTGGTGCAGAAAATATCCAGTCCACTTCTCTTCATATTTAGGAAATTTAACAGGTCGGCACGGTGGCGCAGATAGAGCCGCTGCCTTAAAGCACCAGAGCCCCAGGTTCGATCCTGACTTTGGGTGCTGTCTGTGTGGAGTTTGTACGTTCGCCCTGTGACCTATGTAGGTTTTCTCTGGGTGCTCCGGGTTCCTCCCACACTCCAAAGATGTACAGGTTTGCAGGCTAATTGGTTTGGTAAAATTGCCCTCTGTGTGTAACCCCGACTTGGTGGGTTGAAGGACCTGTGTTACATGCTGTAGTTCTACACTAAACTAAATCTCTAAATAAGGTGACTTCAGGAAGTTAAAGAACCTTCACTGCTTCAGATTACATGGCTTTGTTATGGAGAGCTACTGCCTAGCTAATTTGAGGTTACTCAGTCTGGCAATTGGGGATAGGGGCTTTCCGTGGTTTACATGGATTTCACTAAGGCCTTTGCCAAGGTTAAGCTGAGACCTTAAAGTTAAGAGACCAAGGGATCCATTTTGGCAAACTGGATCTGAAACTGTTTTGGTGCTTGGAGGCAGAGGGTGATAGTGGGTACCGAATGAAACTGATGAGTTGGTAGATGGAATTTAATACTGAAAAAATGTGAGGTAATGCGTTTTGGGAGGACTAATAAAGCCATGTTAAAAGCAATTCATTCTAAGAGTCTAGAAAGTACTAATGGGCCTGTCCCACAGGCGACTGCAGGAGACTATGCGGTCGCCACATGTTCGCGGGTGGTTGCCGGGGAGTCGCCTTCGTGGTCGTGAGGAGTTCCTGCATTCTGGGCACTAGTCACGGCATCATTATGGTTACCGCAAATTTTTCAACATGTTGAAAAATTAGCGGCGACTAGAATGAAGCCGCCATGGAGAGTAGCGAGAATTCTCGTGCCGTAGGTGGATTGCCAGGAGGTCCTAGTGTGTTGCCAGGAGGTCGAAGGTTCTCATAGGTTCTTGTAGGTTGTAGCCGGTGCTGACCGGTGAATTTAATTGGCTCATTGGGGAAAAAGAACGTAAGCAGTAGTTTTCAGTACCAAGGATAACCGATCGGTAATGTTAAATGTCCGCCGAGCTTCACAGCCATGTATCTCTGGCTTCTTAAAAGTTGTCTCCACTCCTTCTCCCCCCTCTCCCGGCCCCCCTCTTTTAAAGGACTTACCGTACACTGTGCTTTAGCCGTCTTAATTACAGCGCCAACCTTCCTGTTCATCGTGGCGTGTGTCTGTGTCACCTTCGCTTTGCACCGTGTGAATTTCAGACAATGCTCCCCCCGCTTGCCCTGTCCCCCCCGCCTGCGATGTGTTTGTGAGTGTTCCACTCTGACAATTGCCGTTCCAATTGCCGGTTTTTCAGGCAACTGCCGGCAATTTGACAGTCGCCGGCAGTTGCCTGAAAAATCGTCTAAGTGGGACAGGCCCATAAGAAACAGACGGACCTTAGTATATACAGTATATACAAGGACTCCTGAAAGCGACTGAATAGATAAGGAAGTGAAGAAAGTAACAGCCTTCATTAGCTGGGCTAAGAACAGAGAGTTTATAGATATTGAGGGATGGCACAGTGGCCAAAAACAGGACCTGTCAAAAGTCGGATGAGCTTCTAGCGAGCCAATTATCATCCACACTTCAGTAGAAGTTGCGATCACTGACGTACATAACATTGTAAGGAACGATAATAAAGCACACACACCAAAATCCTATATTTCCAGCGGGGGAAGTCCGCAGGCGCTGGGGGGCAGAGAACCAGCACCACTGTGTCGCTAATGTTTCCAACGATGATGAATGAGTGAATGACATAGTTGGTAGATTTGCTGCCTCACAAGAGCCGGAGGCCCAGGTTTGATCCTGACCACAGAGCTGTCATGTCAAACATGGAGGTCGCATGTTCTCCTTGTGACCGTGTGGGTTTTCTCCAGGTGCTCTGGGTTTCTCCCACATCCCAAAGACCTGCAGGTTTGTAGGTTAATTAGCCTCTGTAAATTGGCTCTAGTGTGTAGGGAGTGGGTGTGAAAGTGGGATAACAAAACGGGTGATCACAGATTGGTGTGGACACGGTGATCTGTAGGCCCTGTTTTCATGCTGTATCTCTAAACTGAGAGGCCACAGCTGGAGTACTGCGTGGTTCTGGCCGCCCACACTACAGGATGAATGAATGCATTGGGGAGGGAGGGGAGGAGTTTCAATGGATAGAGCATTTCCGTAACGAGGAGACAGGGTTAATTGTAAGAAACGGTTTCCCATTAGTAGAGACCATCACCAGAGGGCAGGAAAGGTGCAGGATATTTAGAGAGGATCCAAGAAAGAATTTATTAACACATGAATCTGGAATGCATTGCCTGAGGAGGTGGAGGCAGAGATTCTCCAAACAGTTAAGCATCGAGATTGAGGATTTAAATCACCATGGCGTAGAAGGCTATGGACCAAGTGCTGGAAAATAAAATTAGTACAAGTAGTCCCTTGTTGGCCAGCATGGGCACTTAGGGCCAAAGGGTCTGTTTTCATGTTGCACAACTCTAGGACATTTACTGAGGCTTTGTGGACTTCGATGCATTTTCAAGGGAAGTTCAAAATAAAGTTGATGTTGATTCATGCTGTAAATTGCAGCGTCTCCACAGCAACAGCATTAGAATTGTATCAATCTATAGCCACCTTCACTTTTCTAAGGTTCAGACAAATCCTTATCTGCACAGTGGCACAGTGATAAAGTTGCTGCCTTATAGCACCAGAGACCCGGATTTCATCCTGACTGCAGGTGCTGTCTGTACGGAGTTTATACGTACCCACTGTGACTGCATGAGTTTTCTCTAGGTGCACCAGTTTCCTCCCACACTCCAAAGACATGCAGGTTTGTAGGTTAATTGGCTTCTGTAACATTCTAAATTGTCCCTAGTGTGTAGGATAATGTTATTGTGAGGAGGGTGATCGCTGTCGGCATGGACTTGGTGGGCCGAAGGGCCTGTTTCCACACTGTATGTCTTAAAGTCTAAATCCATTCCTTTAACTATAGAAAGAACATTTGAACTTTCACTTCCATTTTAGAGTATACCGCTCATTTTGCATGAAACACAACAGGAACAAAGCTGTATATGTTTTAAAAAATCAATCTGCTCTTTTATACAGAACTGGCAAAACTAGTTAACCATATAATTATGTTGTGTGTCTCAACATTTTGCAAACTGCACGTTTTTCTCAGCAGACTAAACTGAGATATAGCACATTGCTTTTGGCCCTCTTACACCCTCAAAAACATGTCAAGGAACAGCACTGATTCCATGAGAACTGGCCATCTCGTTTACCAGGATTTCTGACATGCCGACAAACCAAAAGTTTTTCCAAGTTCAATAAATAACAAAGAATAATAATGAAGCAAGCCATGTGGAATATCAACGTCAGAAACAATTACTATGTTTAAGGCCATTTAGACAGACACAATTTGGCACGGCAAAAGAGGATTTGGTCCAAAGGCAGGCAAATGGGATTCACGTAGAAGGGCAAGGTCAGTATGGCGTAGTTGCCAAAAGGGTATCTTTCTGTGCTACACAACTCTATAATATCGGCTCTGAAGAAGGGTCTCGACCCGAAACATCACCTATTCCTTTTCTCCAGAAATGCTGCCTGACCCGCTGAGTTACTGCAGCCTTTTGTGTCCATCTATAATATTAAAGCAAGACTAGGGGTGGAAACAGATAGCACCAGTGCCGAATACAGCTGGGTGCTTTGCTTATTCTGCATCATGAGGTGTTCACAAAGAAAGAAAGACTACCTGAATGTATTTAAGGATGATTTGAGATATTTAACATAAATCTTTATAGCTTTTAAAGGTCAATAATTAAACCATAGGAAATTAAAGTTGAAGATAGTAAATTAATTCTGACTCTGGGACAAGGAGCAGCCAGTCTTCGTTCAATGCTGGCATCAGTACTGTGCTCAGACTAGTTGCCTGTGGAGTTTGAATTTTCATGCCTCAACTGTGATTGTTTTCTCTCTTCTGTAATTAAAGCCCATCCCTTTCCTTGGAATGTCAAATCCAGTTTTGCACAGTACATTTAATCTGCAGCATTATAATGTATAAAACATGACTAGTTCGATCAAATGCAGGGAGGTCCATGGATTCCATTTCAGTGAAGCAACAGTCAGCTCACTGGACCTGAGTTTGACTTTACACGTACATACTGACTATGTCATAGAATCATACAGCACGGAAACAGACCCTTCAGCCCACCTTGTACTTGAGTTTGACTTGACTGTATTTATGTAGAGCATTATCTGCCCTGTTTGGGGAGCTTGCAAAACAAAGCTTTTCTCTGTACTTTTGTACACACGTAACAATAATAAACCTAAACCTATTTTCAACCTTTAATAGTTCATGTTAATATCTCACAGTGGTTTGCTTGAAAGGTTTCCTCCCACATCCAAAGTCGGGCCAGTATTTGTCTAATGGCATACACCCTAGTATAGTTGATCAAAGGAAATTGGTTGAGCATGAGGCAAAGTAAGTTGCTGGTTTACAGGGGAATACTTTGGTTTAGTTCATTATTATTGTCAACTGTACCAAGATGCAGTGAAAAGTTTTTGTCGCGTGCTATTCAGTCAGTGAAAAGACTATACATGATTACAATCAAGCCATTCACAGTATACAGATACAAGATAAAGGGTATAAGATTCAGTTTAATTTATTGTCACATGCACCGAGGTACAGTGAAAAGCTTTTATGCTAACCAGTGCTAACCAGTCAGTGGAAAGACATTTAGTGCAAGGATAAGTTCCAATAAAGTAGGTATGGTACAATACTTACCTTCAGCGGCGCTGCAGTTGTGCCACTGGCCGTGTGCGCGACTTTGGCATTTTTTTGGGGGGGGGGGCGGGATTAAAATGCCGTTTTCTCCTGCCTGTCCGAGATATATTTTCTCGGGCTGCTAGCTGATGCTGCAAAATCGTTCCGACTTGCGTTCTTGGAAGTTTTTAAAAAAAATCACGGGACAATTTAATCGCTGGAATAAATAAAAAAGTGACTTCTAATGCCGTCAACGGGACGGATCTCACGTGGGGGACAAAACATAAGGCAAGTCGTTTATTTTACATATAAACTTGCTTCTTAGAATGACATTAATCAAAATTTCATTGGCGAAAATGTGATTATGGCCCCATACAAACCAGCAGTGTTTTTCCTGCCGATATGAGGGTCAAATTCACTGCAAACTGCAACGTTACAATCGATCGCGTTCCACAAAAACCCACTCGCAAGATGATTAAATTGGCCATTAATTTACGGTAATTAAACATTAAATTCATTCCATTTGGCCTATAAATTCATAACAATGAGATTTAAATATAATGTTATATTGTGAATTCTTGTGTGAATTATATTTGGACACTTAGGCTATTCAAAAATGTTCATCTCTTCTTAAGAAATTGATAGATGTTTAGATCTAGTAATTGAATTTTGTAATTAGCTACAATTAGGTAATTAACTAATTATATGCTGTAATTTCAGGTCATCCAAGTAAGATTGTTTCATGTGTTAAAGAAGGAACTGCAGATGCTGGAGAATCGAGGGTTACACAAAAAGCTGGAGAAACTCAGCGGGTGCAGCAGCATCTAAGGAGCGAAGGAGACCCTAAGGTTGTTTCATATTTGTTTCAGAATGCTTCAATCTATAATAACTGAAAATTTCTTTCAGTTCTCTTAATTTTAAAGAAAGTTATGGTTTTTGACTGTCCTCGATCACAGCTTTTGTGTTGTCAATGGAAAAGCAATAGGGAACAAGATGCTAATTTCAGAGTATGAAAATGGCCATAACCTTTTTTTAATACTGAGGATATGAAAGTGAATTAGGTGTCAAATTAAACTTCTTTTTATGCTTTATCTGATGGGGTAAATTGCAGACATGATTTTTTAAATCTCAAAATCTTGTAACATTGTTAAATAAAGTCCAATTAAAGATAGTTCGAGGGTCTCCAATTAGTGTAAAAAGGTCAGGACCACTCTCCAGCTGGTGAGAAGACAGTTCAGTTGCCTGATAACTATTAGTAAGAAGGGCTTGGGATTGCTCTGCTGGCTCGAAGGGCCGAATCGCCACCCCCTGCACCTATTTTTCTATGTTTTTCTATTTGGAACCCAACGAGCTGAATGGCTTCCTGGGACAGAACAGAATCATTACAAATACAATGTAATTTTAACCTTCAATTCTAAAATATTCTAATCTGGGAGAATTTGGTATTGACGAGTGTCAAATATTTGTTAACCTGACTAGTAACCTTGCTGATAGAGAGGGTGGAGGGTTATACAAATTGATGTAATTCCCTTCCATCTCGATGCACATCATTTACCCATACCCAGAGAAACGTCTCCAGCACTCAAACAGCAATACCAGCTTCCGCTGTTTAACAGGGTTAGGAGAGGGTTGGGATGTGCAGATGTAAATACTGTGCACATCACAAACTATCAGTGACAGAGGACACAAGGAATTACAGATGGTGGAATTTTGAGCAAAACGCAAAGTACTGGAGGAACTCAGCAATATGGAGATAATCTCAGGCAGATGAGATTAGTTTATTTTGGCATGATGTTCATCATGGACCGTAGGACCTGTTCCCACGCTGTCCTATTCTATGTTCCAAAACACAACTATTGTAGACACTGAGAGGCAAACGTGTTTGAAGCTTCCTTAGAAACACAGAAACATAGAAATTAGGTGCAGGGGTAGGCCATTTGGCCCTTCGGGATTGCTGTAATAGCAACTCTACCGCTGCGCCACAGTGCTGCCCCTTCCATTTCTCTCCAAAGATGCTGCCTGACTTGCTAAACAGCCCTTAGAAACATAGACATATAAAATAGGTGCAGGAGTAGGCCATTCGGGCCTTCGAGCCTGCACCGCCATTCAATGTGATCATGGCTGATCATCCAACTCAGTATCCCATACCTGCCTTCTCTCCATACCCTCTGATCCCCTTAGCCACAAGGGCCACATCTAACTCCTTCTTCAATATAGCCAATGAACTGGCCTCAACTACCCTCTGTGGCAGAGAGTTCCAGTGACCCACCACTCTCTGTGTGAAAAAAGTCCTTCTCATCTCGGTCCTAAAGGATTTCCCCCTTATCCTTAAGCTGTGACCCCTTGTCCTGGACCTCCTCAACATCGGGAACAATCTTCCTGCATCTAGCCTGTCCAACCTCTTAAGAATTTTGTAAGTTTCTATAAGATCCCCACTCAATCTCCTAATTCTAGAGAGTATAAACCGAGTCTATCCAGTCTTTCTTCATAAGACAGTCCTGACATCCCAGTCCAGGAATCAGTCTGGTGAACCTTCTCTGCACTCCCTCTATGGCAATAATGTCCTTCCTCAGATTTGGAGACCAGAACTGTACGCAATACTCCAGGTGTGGTCTCACCAAGACCCCATACAACTGAAGTAGAACCTCCCTGCTCCTATACTCAAATCCTTTTGCTATGAAAGCTAACATACCATTCGCTTTCTTCACTGCCTGCTGCACCTGCATGCCTGCTTTCAATGACTGGTGTACCATGACACCCAGGTCACGTTGCATCTCCCCTTTTCCTAATCGGCCACCATTTAGATAATAGTCTGCTTTCCTGTTTTTGCCACCAAAGTGGATAACCTCACATTTATCCACATTATACTGCATCTGCCAAACATTTGCCCAGCCTATCCAAGTCACCTTGCAGTCTCCTAGCATCCTCCTCACAGCTAACACTGCCCCCCAGCTTAGTGTCATCCGCAAACTTGGAGATATTGCCTTCAATTCCCTCATCCAGATCATTAATGTATATTGTAAATAGCTGGGGTCCCAGCACTGAGCCTTGCGGTACCCCACTAGTCACTGCCTGCCATTGTGAAAAGGACCTGTTTACTCCTACTCTTTGCTTCCTGTTTGCCAGCCAGTTCTCTATCCACATCAATACTGAACCCCCAATGCCGTATGCTTTAAGTTTGTATACTAATCTCTTATGTGGGACCTTGTCGAAATCCTTCTGGAAGTCCAGATACACCACATCCACTGGTTCTCCCCTATCCACACTACTAGTTACATCCTCGAAAAATTCCACAAGATTCGTCAGACATGATTTACCTTTTTGGAAATCCATGCTGACTTTGTCCGATGATTTCACCACTTTCCAAATGTGCTGCTATCCCATCTTTAATAACTGATTCTAGCAGTTTCCCCACTACCGATGTTAGACTAACTGGTCTGTAATTCCCCGTTTTCTCTCTCCCTCCCTTCTTAAAAAGAGGGGTTACGTTTGCTACCCGCCAATCCTCAGAAACTACTCCAGAATCTGAAGAGTTTTGAAAGATTATCACTAATGCATCCACTATTTCCGGAGCTACTTCCTTAAGTACTCTGGGATGCAGCCTATCTGGCCCTGGGGATTTATCGGCCTTTAATCCATTCAATTTACCCAACACCACTTCCCGACTAACCTGGATTTCACTCAATTCCTCCTTTGACCCACGGTCCCCTGCTATTTCCGGCAGATTATTTATGTCTTCCTTAGTGAAGACGGAACCAAAGTAGTTATTCAATTGGTCCGCCATATCCTTGTTCCCCATGATCAACTCACCTGTTTCTGACTGCAAGGGACCTACATTTGTTTTAACTTAAAGTTAGGAACAATTTTTCTGCCCTTTCTTTGATGAGGGGTGAGTATAAAATCATAGACAATAGGTGGAGGAGTAGGCCATTCGGCCCTTCGATCCTGCACCGCCATTCACTGTGATCATGGCTGATCATCCACAATCAGTACCCATTATCATGTCTTGTCAACCCTATTTAAAAGGTAATGTTGGAAAAATGAAAAAAAGCATTCAGCTGTTCTCAAACCATGCGTCCCGATAAAATGCTTTCTACAGATGCACCACAGAAAGCATTTTATCGGAATATATCACAGCATGGTTTGGGAACAGCTCCAAACAAGACTACAAAACACTGCAGAGTTGTGGATGCAGCCCAGACCATCGCACAAACCAACCTCCTCCCATTGACCCCATCTACATTTCATACTGCCTTGGCAAAACCACCAGCATAATCAAGGACCAGTC
Source organism: Raja brachyura (assembly GCA_963514005.1). The sequence goes on from OY740785.1 coordinate 17,212,012, forward strand.
TCACCCCAGTCACTCCCTCTTCTCCCCTCACCCATCAGGCAAGCGATACTTTAGTTTAAAAACGCACACCTCCAGACTCAGGGACAGTTTCTTTCCAGCTGTTATCAGACAACTGAATAGTTTTCTCACCAATTAGAGAACAGCCCTGACCTCCCATCTACCTCATTGGGGTCCTTCGAACTATCTTTAATTAGACTTTACAGGACTTTATCTTGCACTAAAGTTATACCCTTTATCCTGTATTTGTACACTGTGGATGGCTTGATTGTAATCAGATATAATCTTTCCACTGACTGGACAGCATCCAACAAAAAGCATTTCACTGTCCCTCGGTACATGGACAATAATAAACCAAAATAAACTAAACAACATGGGCTGAGGGTGAAAACAAGATTCCCATTTCCCCGACTTGCCGCCCGCCTATCCTTCCTGCTTCTCCTCTAAGCAGAACAAGCTGATGAAGAGGCAGGCTGGCATCTTCTCCTGGAGCCATGGAGTCGTACAGCATGGAAACAACAGCCCTACAGCCGCGTACAGTTCTCCACGGGTCACCCTAAGCTCAGCAGTGACAGGAATGCCCGAGGGCAACGGCATGCCCGTTTCATTTCTTCTGTCTGCAAATTAATCTTCAGCAAAATAGGTCAGTGATTGAAGCGGAATCTGTCTCAACGCTGTCAGGAACTGTTTAACTACAGAGTCGAAATGTAGAAGTACGGTTTACATTCTTGCTGAAATGTAAAAAGTAATTTTGACCAAATAAAATATGTCGGATCAGGTTGGAAAGATGCAGAAAAATATTTAAATGATTATATATCAGCTCTTCATTCAGAACTGAGGATATAATTTCTGTGCACTGTAAAAAGTCCTCTGAATTTTCCTTTCCAACTGAATGCTGCTCTTATCCACAAAGACAAAAGGCACGCTCAGAGGCACTTGTTTGATAATGTTTACAATGTCTGCAGCCCAGTGACTGTTTCTGTTATGAGATTCACATAAACCCTATTATAATCAACAAGGGTCGCTGTTCATTGAGTATTTTTAAAACAGAGATTGACAGATTATTGATTAGTAAGGGTGTCAAAGGTTATGGGAGAAGGCAGGAGAATGGGGTTGAGAGAGAAAGATAGATCAGCCATGATTGAATGGCAGAGTAGACTTGATGGGCCGAATGGGCCAATTCCGCTCCTATGACTTATGACTTTATAAACCCGCAAGGGATGAGGAGGAGGTAAAGGTGGGCAAAATGGTAGAATGGAAGGCAGGGAGCTGACAGTGCCAAGTCGTGTCAACTTCTGAGGGCTTGTTGCTGAGAATGGTTCTGCCCATCATGTGCTCAATGCAGAGACTTGGAATCTGAGCATGTACAAAGCAATGGTGAGACTGCACCTGGAGTATTTGGCACAGTTTGGTCATCACAGTATCGGAAGAATGTGACAAGGCTAGAGAGGGTACAGAAAAGATTGACCACCATCTTGCCAAGACTGTAGGGCTTGTATTATAATGACTGGAGGGATAGACTGGGGCTATTTCCTTAGATGTAAAGGAGGCTACGAGTTGACCGTATAAAATCAGAAGAGGCAAACATAAGATGGATGAACAGTCTTTTTCCCAGGTTAGGGGAGTCTAAAACTATAGGCTCAGATTTAAGGTGAAAGGGAAACATTTTTAAAGGGAGCTGAGTACAAGACTTTGCATTTGATGGGCATATGGATTGAGCTGCCAAAGGAAGCCCTAGAAGCGGGTACAATGACAACGTTTAAAAGACATTTGGAAAGGTTCATGAATGGGAAAGGATCAGAAGGACACAGGCAACTTGTCGGCATGAATGAGATCGACCAAATGGCCTGTTTTCATGCTGTATTACTCTATGACTCCAATATTGAGTTTAGACAAAATCACGCTTGGCAATAATGGTTTAAACGGACCAAATGACAATTATTACGCAGTCTCCTAAATGGCTCAGTGAAAGGAAGGCAATATTTAGTCTTTTCATTTTTATTTAGTCCGAAGAAGGGACCTGACCTGAAGCATCACCTGTCCATGTTCCCCAGAAATGCTGCCTGACCCATTTAGTTACTCCAACATTTTGTGTCTTTGGTATAAACCTGCACCTGCAGTTCCTTATCATTACTGCATTTGTTCTGATGAGATTCACAGCTAATGGGAGTAGGCGTAAATCAGAAAAACCGAAGAGGTTTAAAAACGGTATTATCCATAAATAAAGGTTGCAAACACTTTGCCATTACGTACACTCGTTGCACGAGAAGTAAGCATATTTAAATAAACACAAATTAATTTTCACATTCAATTCTCTGCGCATGATTACATTTTCCTCCTTAAGACTTTGATTTGTTGGAAGGCAAGACTGAGAAGCTGCTGAACCTTTAGTTGCACGGGCACTATCACAGGGTTTTGAATGACTCAGAACGCATGTCGAATGTGCACAGAACATTGAGCATTTTAACCTTCCTGAGCCAGTCGTCAGCACTAGCTTTAGTAAAACAGACGAGAAGGCAGATGAGAACCAGTGTGGGAGACATTGCTGAAATGTTTTAACAGCATACACATCTGAGAGCTGAATTAAAATTCGAAGATCACAAAGAGATCATTGAAGTTTTGTTCTTCAGCCAACTGAGTTCACGCCGACCAGCGATCAAACAATAGTTTGACCCCACACAGTAGGGACAATTAACAGAAGCCAATTAACCTGCAAAGTGTCTTTGGAGTGTGGGAGGAAACCGGAGCACCCGGAGAAAACCTACATGGTCACGGGGAAAACATACAAACTTTGTACTGAACCAACCAGCATTGACAGAGCTACAGAGCAGTGAACTTAACCTTGCAAAGAAACCTCGCTGCAGCTCTCAGCCTGCAACTCTGCCTGAAACCTCGCAGCAGCTCTCAGTCTGCAACTCTGCCTGCTCAAGTTAGGTGACAATCAGCCTGAGCTCTCCCTCTCATTTACCTTGCTTCATGGATTCCAGCTGCTTTAAAATTCCTCTTGGATTTCTGATCCCTCCAGTCCGCACATCAAAGTTCAGTAAAATATCCATCACGGCAATAAATGTTTCCTGCCCACATCACCCTGTTGCTGCCGGAAACATCTGAATTAAAACTGTAACTGTGCTGCATGGACTGGTTGCATCATGCCCTGGTTCGGCAACTGGAACGCCAGGGAACGACGGAGATTACAAGGAGTGATAGAGTTCCCGGTCCATCAAGTGCAGGCCTCCTCACCATTGAAGGGATCTATAGGAGGCTCTGCCTCAAAAAGGCAGCCAGCGTCATCAAAGACCCACACCATCCTGGCCAAGCTTGCATTTGACACCTGCCATCAGGAAGACGGTATAGGAGTCTGAAAACTGTGATAACCAGGCTCAAGGATAGCTTCTTCCCATTAACCTTCAGACTCTTGAACACTACACAATACCAATCTGAACTATGAACTATAGACTGTCTTCGGTTGCACAAAGAACTATAGGTTTTTTTTGCACTAGGATTGTGGTTATTTATTTATTGATTTTTTCTTTATTATATATTATCGATGGGTATTGTGTTTACAGGCATGTTATGCCGCAGCAAGAATTTCATTATCCTTTTGTCGGTACATCTGACAATTAAACACTTTTGACTTGACTGCTCAGTTAAAGAAAATCCACATAACAAAGAGGTGACTTGATCAAGTTGTAATAATAATGAATGTTAAAGGATAATGGGGAGAGAGCAATTACTCGAGCACTAGATCTAATTTGTTTGCCAAAACACTGGCATTGTGAGGGCATTTGATGCTACACTGATCCATTTGCTATGAATCCACTGGGGATAAAAACAACCATCTGCCATCTGGCATATTCTGTACCTAAATTACAAGTTGAGTTTCTAATTTATGTTCACAGAGTAAGAAAATGGTGTTGCCCAGCAAAATAAAACTCTCATCATTACAAACCTGGCAGAGTATAGTGCGCACTCCATCCAGTGATGGGGCAAAGCAAGTATCCCAGATTATGCTCTTAATAATTGTTCTGCCCGTGGGAAATATGTTCAAGTGAGCTTTTCGCAAGATAATTACTCTGTATGTAAGATAACAGGGACTGGCACATTTCCAAACTGCTGCCACATGTATTTCTATTAAACCCACTTCAGAGGTTTAATAACACAGTATAATGTGGCACTTCCAGTCAGCACTGCACACTGGAGGTGATTTTACACACAATGGTGAATTCAAGCCCGATCTGTTCCCTCGGGTTTACCAAACACAGCAGAACTGAAGATTCCCATCCAGACAGACAGATCTGCGCAAATAAATTTCACAAATTAAGACTGTAACTGTCCTGCATGGACTGGTTGCATCACGCCCTGGTTCGGCAAATAGAACGCCTGGAAACGACGGAGATGACAAGCAAATTAGAGATTGGTCTCCTAATTTGAGGAAGGACATCCTTGTGATTGAGGCAGTGCAGCGTAGGTTCACGAGATTGATCCCTGGGATGGCGGGACTGTCATATGAGGAAAGATTGAAAAAACTCGGCTTGTATTCACTGGAGTTTAGAAGGATGAGGTGGGATCTTACAGAAACATATAAAATTATAAAAGGACTGGACAAGCTAGATGCAGGAAAAATGTTCCCAATGTTGGGTGTGTTCAGAACCAGGGGCCACAGTCTTAGAATAAAGGGGAGGCCATTTAAGACTGAGGTGAGAAAAAAACGTTTTCACCCAGAGAGTGGTGAATTTGTGGAATTCTCTGCCACAGAAGGCAGTGGAGGCCCAATCACTGGATGGATTTAAGTGAGAATTAGACAGAGCTCTTGGGGTTAGTGAAATCAAGGGATATGGGAGAAGGCAGGCACGAAGAAGGCAGTTATTGATTGGGGACAATCAGCCATGATCACAATGAATGGTGGTGCTGGCTCGAAGCTCCTCCTGCACCTATTTTCTATGTTTCAATGGTAAAGTTCCCAATTTTACTGATTAGTAAAATCATTACATCAGCACCAAAGTACATTCTATAACATTTAATTGTCCTAATAAATTGCTTTTGACAGACAATGAAATTCCGTCTCCCAGCAATATGTTGGCAGGTTATTTGGGAGGTGACAGAATAAAATGACATTATCCATCAGGCACTCTATTTTTAAGATTTTTTAGATAGTTGATTGTGACACCGTACAGACCGCACCCATAGTCGAGATCGAACCCAGGTCTCCGGCGCTGTAAGACAGCAGCTTTACTGTTGTGCCACTCTGCCCGCCCATAATAAACTACACTAAATTAAACTAAACTAAACCACCTGGGATTTGTATCTCATGACACTGATAGAATAAGTGAAAATGGAGAAGCTTGCTGAAAGAAAACTCCCTTCCGTAAACCCTGCCTGGTACACCGCTCCTAATGGGGTCATAGGCTGCCCAGTATGAATGTAGTAAAAAAATACTTTAGCCGGTTCTAGGATAGGCATCAGGGAGATCAGCAGTCCGGGCAGAGATAGCCCACAATTGGTGACTAATTGGGAAAATTAGACCGTTTCCCAGCAATAGATAATCTAGTTAAGGGTAGGACAAGCAGATAGGGTAAAAACACACTGAATTGTGAAGGCCAAATTTCAACAGGATACCTTCAAAACATCATAAAGCTTCCATTTTACATGAACCTTTGAAGGTGTGCACGGTTGCAGGTTAATTAGCTTCTATAAATTGCTTCATTCGGTAAGGGAGTGGATTCAAAAGTGGAATAACATAGAGCTAGTGTAAACGGGTGATCTATGGTCAGCAAGGTCTCAGAGGCCTAAAGGGGTCTGTTTCCAAAAGGCAAAGGTTCACACGGTTCTTTTGAACCTTCATGCTGTTTTGAAGGTATACTGCTGAAATTTGGAGGCACGGTTGCACAGCGGTAGAGTTGCTGCCTTACAGCGCCAGAGAACCGGGTTTGATCCTGACTATGGGTGCTGTCTGTATGAAGTTTGTACGTTTTCCCAGTGACCAGCATTGGGTTCACTCCGAGTGCTCCGGTTTCCTCCCACACTCCAAAGTTGTTCAGGTTTGTAGGCTAATTGGCTTGGTAAAATTGTAAATTGGCCCAAGTGTGTGTAGGATAGTGTTAGTGCATGGGGATCACTGGTTGGCACATACTCGATGGGCCAAAGAGCCTGTTTCCGTGCTGTATCGCTGAACTAAAGTAAACAAGTCCATGGGAAACTTTTTTGTTTTTACAAGGTCAGAATAAAGAGTGCTTGGACACTTCAAAATGTTTGGCAAATAAGCCCATTATTCATGTGTTGATGATTCTGAAGGCAATGATGAGAATGACTGGTGGAAGATTCAGTACTAACTTTCAAGAGGATTTGAAACAATTGAAACGGGAACATTTTGCAATGCTGTGTGAAAAGAGTTGGTGAGTGCGGACTAATTGAACAGTTCCATCAGATATGCGGGAGTGGGACCAGAGGTTCAATGGTCCTTCTGTGCTGTGTGATTCAATTGTGCCACTGCCTTTCTCTCTCTCCAACCCTCCCTGCAGTATAACTGAATCGTTGCATTTTATGTGAGCGATATGTATATAAGAGTGAACTACTTGAAAGGTTTTGATTGAGGGAGAATCCAGGTGACAGTCACTCTAAGCTGGGCTAAGTCGTAGAGGTTTCGGGTCATAGAGTCATACAGCGCGGAAATAAGCCCTTTGGCCTGACTTGCCCACACTGACCAACACGCACCATCTACGCCGGTCCCACCTGCCTGCGTTTGTCCCAAATCTCTCTAAATCTATCCTATCCATGTACCTGTCCAAATGTCTTTTAAACATATTGTGATTGTACCTGCCTCAACTACATCCTCTGGCAGGTACTATCACAGGTTCCTATTAAATCTTGCCCCTTCATCTTAAAGAGATGTACTGCAAAAACCATCAGAACTGTGGCGATACAAATGAAAGGCTAAAAAAAGCATCTATTCTCATGCTCTTGAACAGGGTGCAATGGGAAAAATTAGTTCCATCACCTTCAAACAAAATCATTAAAGATAGAAGAGAACAATGTTCAGGGAAGTCCATCTGCTTGTAAATAATCTGTCCAAATTGAACAAATTACTTTGCAATGCCAACTATAAGAAATAGGTTATGGTTAACAGTACACCACTGCAAAGGCCTCACAGTCATTCTGTGACGTGGCTAAGTCATGGATTTCTTTCCATGACAAGGTATAATTTCACCGTCTAATGTCGCCACCATCTTTTAAAATAAGTGAACTCGCTGAAATGTTTCGGACGGCAATGCAGATGCTGGTTTATACTGAAGATAGGCACGAAATGCTGGAGTAACTTAGCAGGTCAGGCAGCATCTCTAGAGAAAAGCAATAGGTAATTTTTTGGGTCAGAAGGGTTCTGACCCGAAACGTCACCTAGTCCTTTTCTCCAGGGATGCTGCCTGACCTGCAGTTACTCCAGCGTTTTGTGCAGATGAACTGTTTTCAGTTCCTCCCTGCAGGGGCAGCCTGATTTGTTAAGTTTCCACTATTTTTTGTTCTTATTGCATGTTCCGTACTGTTGACTTAGAGCGTGCAAGATGACATGCTTTTTGTTGCTTAGGCATTGTTTTGGGGGTATTGTATTGGTAAAGCTTAAATCTTTAGGGCGATGGTCCTTTTATTTCTGAGAATCCACCTCAAGAAGGAGGTCTGGTATTTTTTGTCCATATTTTATTAAAGATGAAATAATAAATAGTAAGAGAATATTAAATGGTATGGGCGAACCAGTAGCACAGCGCTAGAGTTGCTGTCTTAAAGCGCCAGAGATTCAGGTTCAATACTGACTACAGGTGCTGTCTGTACGGAGTTTGCACGTTTTCACTATGATTGTGTGCGATTTTTCGGGGTGATCCGGTTTCCTCCCACACTCTAAAGACATAGATTTACTGGTTAATTGACTTCAGTAAAATTGTAAATTGGCCATAGTGTGTGGGTGTGTACAGGGTGATCGCTGGTAGGCGTGGACTCAGTTGGCCGAAGGGCCTGTTTCCACGCTGCATCTTGTAAGTCCAAAGTCTAAAGAACTTTGTATTCTGTAATTCAATGAATCAGTTAAATCTTGCAAAGACAATGAGGCGTTTGAGGTAAATGGATGGCAGTCCAAAGCAAGCGTTGTCAGCGGAGGGCGCTCAGCATCGCCAAGGACCTCTCTCACCCCAACCATGGACTGTTTACCCTCCTACCATCTGGGAGGCGCTACAGGTCTCTCCGTTGCCGAACCAGCAGGTCCAGGAACAGCTTCTTTCCGGCGGCTGTCACGCTACTCAACAACGTACCTCAGTGACTGCCAATCACCCCCCCCCCCGGACACTTATTGTTATTTATTCAAATCATTTGCTGTGTCGCTCTTCCAGGGAGATGCTAAATGCATTTCGTTGTCTCTGTACTATACACTGACAATGACAATTAAAATTGAATCTGAATCTGAATCTGAATCTGAATTGACCTACCTTCTGCCTTGGTAAAGATTGCGATATTTCCATTGACAAGTCCAGCGTACAGGCAGTGAAACCTATAGACCAGGCTCATCACCGTTGACTTGTCTGGAGCAGAGAAATGCTGAAGTCTTACTTTCTTCGATGCTTGATTGCTCTTGTACACTGAAATGCTGCAGAGAAACAAACAGGAAAGAATGTCCTCACAGTGATATGACCCATCCATTCCATGCCATGTTTAAAATCATAGATATCATTGCCTAGGAGAATGCCTGACTGCAGTTTTACTGAGCGTAATTCATTTCGACAGTTCTTGCCTTTACATTGTGGTATGAAATGGAAGAGCAAATTGACTGTTTGTTTTACATTTCCACAAACTTTTATTTGCAATAAAATCAATGGAATACAAAAGACAATGAGGGGAAAGTGGATTGCAATCTTACCATTAGCCATTTTACAGCTAATACCTCCCGCATTGAAAGGAGCACTGGTTTCCTTTCAATATGGTTTGCCCTCAGCTAAACGTATCTGTCTTCCCGATTCACATTTAACCACTATATCACAAGGTCAGCCAAAGCAAAATAATCTAGGCTAATGTCAGGAAAGCACATAGTTTAATGCATTTCTCCACTTTCATCTTAATATTTGAAGACAGATTTGACAAATCTTCAGAATGAGCATGAAAATATTTTCTTTGAATTCAGAACAGGCACTTGCATATCAAAGACAGTTTATAAATAACGTGGCACTCTGGAGCCGCACTAATCTGTGTTATCAGAATGATAGTCATACAGCACAGAAACAGGCTATGGCTCAATTTGTCCATGCCGAACAAGATGCCCCACCTACGCTAATCCCAATAAATAAGGTGATGTTTGTCTGCAAATTCCCTTTGTAGCCGCCACGATTAGCTCCAACTACACCACGCTGCCTCAGAAAAGCAGCCAACATAATCAAAGATTTGTCCTGCCTCAGTCACACCTCCTTCTCTCTGCTCCCATCAGCAGAAGGTACAGAAGCTTGAAATGGAATGGAATGGAATACTTTATTGCCACATGTGTCAAGGCACAGTGAAATTCTTTGCTTAATCCAGCACCACCAGTCGCAGGAACAGCTTTTTATCCTCTGCTATCTGCTTCTTGCCCTCTGATTTTTGGGTCGAGACTCCTGATGCAGACTGAGAGTCAGGGGAAAGGGAAATGGGAGATATAGATGGTGATATGGAGAGATATAGAACAAATGAATGTAAGATGTGCAAAAAGTAATGATGATCAAAGAAAGGTGGAGCTGACAATGGTCAATTGTTGGCTGTGGGTAGGTGATAACGAAATATACAGGCAGTGGAACTCAACAGGATGACAGTGAAACTAGTATGACGACTAGTGTGGGGTGGGGACAAAGAGAGAGGGGATGCAAGGGTTACTTGAAGTTATCAATATACATACCGCTGGATTGTTAGCTGCCCAAGCAAAATATCAGCTGCTGTTCCTCCAATTTGCATTTGGCCTCACTCTGACTAATGCCAGAAAGGTCAGTATGGGAATGAGAAGGGGTGTTAAAGTGTTTGGCAACCAGGAGATCATATAGATCAAGGTGGACTGAGCGTAGGTGTTCAGCAAAACGATTGCCCAGTCTGCGCTTGGTCTCGCCGATATATACGAGTCCACACCTGGAACAGTGGATACAGTAGATGAGGTTGGAGGAGGTGCAAGTGAACCTCTGCCTAACCTGAAAGGACTGTTGGGTCCCTGGACAGAGTCGAGGGAAGAGGTATAGCGACAGGTGTTGCATCTCCTGTGGTTGCAGGGGAAGGTAGCTAGGGAGGGGGTGGTTTGGGTGGGAAGGCATGAGTTAACCAGGGAGTTGCGGAGAGAACGGTCTCTGTGGAAAACGGAAAGGGGTGGAGATGGGAATATGCAACTAGTGTTGGGATCCCGTTGGAGGTGGTGAAATTATCGGATGATGTGTCATATGTGACGGCTGATGGGATTAAAGGTGAGGACTAGGGACTCTGTCTCTGATGCTACCAGGGGGATGGGGGAAACAAGAGCGGAGCAGCGGGGTACCGAGAAGACACATGTGAGGGCTTCATTTATGATGGAGGAGGGGAACCCCCGTTCGCTAAATAATGAGTACATCTCGGATGTCCTGGTATGGAACACCTCATCTTGGACGCAGATGCAGTGTAGACTGAGGAATTGGGAGTAGGGGATAGAGTCTTTGCAGGAAGCAGGGTGAGAAGAAGTATAGCACAGCAGAACAGCATCTCTGGAGAAAAGGAATAGGTGATGTTTTCGTTCAAGACCCTTATTCCGACTTAAGCCCCTGTCCCACTTACGTGTCCTTGGCACGCTAATTACGCGACATCGTGGTCGCGTTGAGGCGCGACGGTCCCGCGAAGGTCCCGCGCGACTTCATGCATCCATACAGTCGTCTGGAGCTCGTGACATCTTTTGAAGATAGACACAAAATGCAGGAGTAACTCAGCGGGACCGGCAGCATCTCTGGAGAGAAGCAATGGGTGATGTTTTGGGTCGAGGCCCTTCTTCAGTCTGAGAGAAGGGTCTTGACCCAAAACGTCATCCATTGCTTCTCTCCAGAGATGTTGCCAGTCCCGCTGAGTTACTCCTGCATTTTGTGTTTATCTTCAATTTTCTTGGCCCCGCTCTGGGAGTAGAAGTGGGGGCGGATCCGGACCGCAACGGCCATGAGCCCCAGGCCGAGTTCAGCGATCGTTTGCCTGCTTCTGCTGCTGTTGGAGGTGAGACGTTGTGTTGCGCCAGGGTCGTGGGCCTGTCCCACTTTGGCCGTCAGTTATGCGACAGTCCGGTGGCGCGCGAAGATTTAGTTCTCTACAAAATTTTGGAGCCCCACGCGATACCACGCACAACTCCATACCCCTCCGCGCTTCTCAGTGGGACCGGCCCCGCGCGGCCACACGATGCCCGTGCACTTCAACGCGACGATGAGGTCGCGTACTTTGCGTGCCAAGGACACGCAAGTGGGACAGGGCCTTAAGAGTCAGGGGAAAGTCTGAAGCAGTATCTCGACCGTAAATGTCACCTATTCCTTTTCTCCAGAGATGCTGTTTGACCTGCTAAGTTGCTCCGGCTGAGATAGAGCTTGGAGATGGGGGTCAATGTATGCCTGGAACTGGGATTGTTCGACGTACCCTATAAAGGGGCAGGCCTAGCCAGGGCCCATGCGGGGGCCCAATGCGAGTGCTTATGGCTATGCCTTTGATTTGGAGGAAGTGGGAGGAGTTGAAGAAGTTGTTGCGCGTAAGCACCGGCTCCGCTAGGTGGAGGAGAGTGTTTCTTCTTCTTCTTCTTCTCAAGCCCTTTGCTCCTCTATGGAGCATAGGCCATTGGCAAATGTCCTCCACCTCATTCAGTTGTTGGCAGTTCTTTCGCAATCTCCCCAGTTGAGCCCACTCTGAGACATATCTGTCTGGACACCTCTTTTCCAGCTGTCCCTGGGGCAACCTCTTTTCCTTTTTCCTTGGGGGTTCCATTTCAGGGCTTGCCGGTTGATGTTTGTGGCAGGTTTCCTGAGGGTGTGTCCAATCCAACTTCATTTTCTCCTTCAAGTTTGTAAGTCAATGGGCTCCTGGCTTGTTCTTTTCCACAGGTCCACATTGCTTACTTTGTCTCTCCACCAGATGTTAAGTATTCTCCTAAGGCAGGTGTTAATGAATCTTTGCAGCCTGTTGTCGTGTGTTTTGTTGTTTTTCATGTTTCTCATCCATACAGCATCAGCTGTTTCATATTTGAGTTAAAGATGCGTATTTTGGTGTTGATTGAGATGTGTTTTGAGCTCCAGATCTTCTTAGGAATGTTAAACACCACCTTAGCCTTATTGATTCTACTTTTTACATCTGCCTCTGCCCCTCCGATGACGTCCACAACACTGCCTAGGTATGTGAATGTTTCGACCTCGTTGAGAGCAGTGCTGTGCATAAGGATAGGGTTGCTGGTTTTGGAGTGGATCCTCATCACCTGTGTCTTTGCTGTATTGGGTGTAAGACCAAGTTTTGTTGCAGCTTGAGAGAGTCTGTCCATCTTCTGCATTTGTATCTGTGTGTTTGACAGGATAACTATGTCGTCTGCAAAGTCAAGATTATCTAGCTGCTCCCACATTGTCCACTGAATTCCATTTATTTTCCCTTCAGTTGTTTCCATCATGCTCCAGTCAATTGCCAGGCAGAACAGGAATGGTGACAAGAGACATCCCTGCTTGACGCCCGTCCTGACATTAAACCTCTGAGAAAGCTGGCCTGCATGCATAACTTTGCATGAGGTTCCATCATACGAGTTCTTGATTAAGTTTATGATCTTGGTCGGAATTCCATAGTGGACATAGTGTTGTCCTATCTAAGCTGTCAAACGCTTTCTCAAAGTCGAAGTTGATGTACAGGGACATGTTCCATTCAATAGACTGCTCAATGATGATGCGTAATGTTGCTATGTGGTCTGTGCATGAACGATCCTTCCTGAATCCTGCTTGCTGGTCCCGTAGCCTCTTGTCTACAGCTTCCTGAAGATGGTTGAGGATGACCCGGTTGAGAATTTTACTGGGTACAGAAAGTAGGGTGATCCCTCGATAGGTGACACATTTTCTTAAATCACCTTTTTTTTTGGCAGTTTCACGATATATCCCTCTGCCAAATCTTTGGGTGTCTTTTCCTCTTCCCAAATTCTTCCAAAAAAGCCACAGAGCATGTCTGTTGATGAGTCTATATCTACTTTCAGGGCTTCAGGTGGAATATTGTCAGGGCCAGCAGCTTTGCCAGTTTTCTGTTGCTTGATTGCAGCCTTTATTTCTGATTTTACTTCGGAGTCACGTGAGTGACTACGTGAAGACCCCGCCAGCACGCATGCGCGACAGATCGTCGTACGCATGCGGAAGCGACGGTCGGGATGAGCGGGGCTCCTCCAGCGCAAGTTAAATAGCTTGCGCCAGGTAAGTCTCACCGGAGGAGTGAGTCGACGACAGCGATGGAAGCAAGAAAATCAAAAAGAGCCGCGGCAAAAACAGCTGCAAAGGATAGCAGCCAGCAGAGAGCCGCCTCTCCAGAGCTACAGGTTCTGCCTGCAGCTCCCGACTTTTCGCCATTTGGGACCGTTGGTACGCCACGGTCGGGCGGGAAAACCACCCGGAAGTCGGCCGGGGCCGACTCAGCGGAGTCCGGTCCCGAGGACACCCCGTTCGCGGACAGCGACGGAGGTCGTCTTGCCCGCATGGAGCGGATGATGGAGCAGCTGCTCCAACGTGACCTGCTAATGCAGGGGCAGGATCACAGTAGGCCTACTAGCAGGCCCACGGTAAGTTCCTACCGGGGACTGCCTAATGCCTCCCCCTCTATACAGGGGAGCATTGAGGGTCAGAACTGGGCTGACCCAGAAGAAGGGGAGCTGGCTGAATCACCGACTGTGTCAGGGGTGTGTGAAGGCTATATGGATGTGGTGAACAAGCATGCCATGCCCGAACAGAAGGGCTTACCCATCCACCCCAAACTGGCTGCCAGTATTAACTATATGGCAACAAACCAGCTGCAGGAACAGGCCATAAATGCTACGGCAGATAAATACATGGCACCAGCAAACTGCAGTTCATTGAATGTCCCTGCAGTAAACAACCCTATATGGGGGAATATGAGCCCATCGAGCAGAGGACAGGAGATAAAACTTCAGAGGATCCTGAAGCTCCTAACCGCGGGAATTACGGCAGTGGCAAGAACTGCAGTGGGTGTGGATATGCCGGAGGAATTACAAGATGCATTGGCTCTGCTGTGTAGCACTCAGTACGAGATTAACAACTTTAGAAAAAGCATCATAAAGCCGGCGCTTAACCCCAAGTTTGCGGGGTTGTGTAAGCCTGGGAAGACTCAGCCTCCTAGCCTGCTGTTCGGGGAAGATCTCCCTAAGCAGGTTAAAGACCTGGATGAGGAGGCAAAGGCTTTGGGCCTTATAAAGATACCTGGCTTCCCTAAACCCCACTACCCGCAAAGACAGCACCCCTACACATCCACCAGGCAGAGTTACCATTCCAGGTCTGCAGGTGGTGAAAGCTCGAAGGCCGGCAATCCTGCACAAAGGTCTTTTTTAGGCCATGGCCCAGGCCGGCCTTCTTGGAAGATGCGCCACTCCCAGAACACCCCCAACCAGCCAAGGAAGCAAGGGCAGAGACCTCAACACCGGCAGTAACCATGGAGGTAGGTGGGTCTGGAGTCCCCAGAAACACATCTTGTCTAAATTCACTGTATGTGGGGGGCAGGTTGCACTTGTTCTACGAGAATTGGCTCACTGTTACCTCTGATCCTTATATACTCAGGAGTATTCAGGGCTACGAAATTGAATTTATTCACTAACTCCCTACTCCGGTTCAGCATGTCCCTAGCCGGAAATTTATCCTTTCTCAACAAGAGAAGGCAGCAGGACATGCTGAGCTTCTTAAGTTAATAGAGAAAGGAGTAGTGGAGAAAGCCAAAGAACCCCGGGAGTTCGTGTCCAATATATTCACCAAAAATAAAAAAGACGGCGGTTGCCGCATCATTATTGACTTAACTGAACTGAATACTTCTGTCCAGTATATTCATTTCAAAATGGACACCTTCGACACTGCTATACAGTTAATAGGTCATGGGTACTACATGGCATGCATTGATCTCCAGGATGCATATTATTCAGTACCCATACACAAGGATCATAGGAAATACTTAAAATTTATCTGGATGGGACAATTATGGCAATACAAAGCCTTGCCCAATGGGTTATCATCAGCACCCAGATTGTTTACCAAGATATTGAAACCAGCTTTGGCCTGTTTAAGGAAACAGAACCATACTGTTATGGCTTATCTAGACGACATCCTCATTGTGGGGGAAAATTTGGAAACGGCCACTTTGGCGGTAACAGCCACTAAACAGCTTTTTCAGAAGCTGGGTTTCATTATACATCCAGATAAATCTATATTGGAACCCTCTACTACCATGAAATACTTGGGGTTCATCATTGACTCTGGGCAAATGTCTATCACGTTGCCACCAAGCAAGGTGGAGGACCTGATAGAGGCTTGCAGGAGCCTCTTTGGCACTAAGGATCCATCCATTCGACAGGTGGCCAGGGTGATTGGAAAGATAGTAGCTGCATTCCCTGGAGCACAATTTGGGCCTTTACATTACCAAAACTTACAAAGAGCAAAAATTACAGCGCTCAAAAATCATGCTGGCCATTTTGATAGGCCCATGACAATACCGGAGAAGGCAAAAGCCGAATTATATTGGTGGATGGGCAATGCCCAAAACTGCTCTAAACCAATCACTATCATCAATCCCTCGGTCACCTTACAAACAGATGTCAGTGCCAAAGGGTGGGGAGCTACTAACACTACCTCTAGTTGTGGAGGTAGATGGAGTGCACAGGAGTTAACCCATTTCAAAAATTTGGGGATTAACTATTCGGAAATGCTGGCAGCATTTCACGGCCTTAAAGCATACTGCACTAATATGCACAAAGTCCATATAAGGATACAAATTGACAACACCACGGTGGTAGCCTATATTAACCACATGGGCGGTATTAAGTCGATATCATATGATGAATTGGCAAACAATATCTGGCACTGGTGTCTGCAAAGAGAAATCTGGATATCAGCTACTTACCTTCCAGGGAAGCTAAACACAGTGGCAGACACCAGATCACGTAAATTCAACGACAACATAGAATGGATGTTGGATCGGAGTGTGTTTACAGATATTGTAGAACGGTATGGAACACCAGATATCGACCTTTTCGCGTCCAGGCTTAATCACCAACTACCAACATATGTTGCTTGGGAACCAGACCCGGGGGCAGTAGCGATGGATGCATTCTCGCTACATTGGGGAGATCTATTTTGCTATGCATTTCCCCCTTTCTGCCTCATCAGTCGGGTCTTGCAGAAAATTAAGCAAGACTCCGCATCGGGAATTTTGGTGGTGCCCGACTGGCCTACCCAACCATGGTTCCCTATGGTACGGAAGATGGCCACAGAACCCTGCATCAGGGTGAACAAAAGACCAAGTCTGCTCATTCACCCTGTTACAGGGGAACATCACCCATGTCATGATCGCATGGATCTATTAATTTGCAGATTTTAAAACGGCCACTTCACGGATACGGACTCTCCAACAGGACCATTGACACCATCACAGCAGCCTGCAGAGAGTCCACAAGGAAGCAGTATCTGACCTACATCAGAAAATGGGAAGGATTCTGCGTCTCAGCCAACACCACTTATGAAACCGCCACTATTACGGAAGTGCTGGAATTTTTGGCTACCCTTCATTTCGATGAGGGTTTGAGTTACAGTGCCATCAACTGTGCCAGGAGTGCCCTATCATCCTACCTGGGCCAGGGAAGTGACCAATTGGGCATTGGATCACATCCCCTAGTGTCCAAATTTATGAGGGGAATATTCAATTCCAATCCCCCCAGGCCGAGATACAGCCATACTTGGGATATCAGCACAGTTTTGACTATGCTACGAGGATGGACGCCTATCACGGGACTCCCTTTGGCAAAACTCACGTACAAAATGGTCATGATTATGGCACTTATCACGGCACAACGGGTCCAGTCCCTGCACAAACTCAATCTGGATGCAATGACCTCCACCAGTGATAAAGTCACTTTTTATGTGCAGGGACTATTGAAACAAGATCGTCCCGGAGTGTCTGGTCATACATTAGAGTTTCTGGCTTACCCAACAGATTCTCGCCTTTGTATCGTTACATTAATCTCACGATACATCTCAGTTACTAAAAATCTAAGGGGCACGGAGACAGCATTGCTCATCAGTCACAAGAAACCCCATCATAGAGTCACGGTGCAAACCATTTCCAGATGGTTAAGGGTGGTATTGGATGCGGCGGGGGTGGATACTAACATTTATAAATCTCACTCCACCAGGGCAGCATCCACCTCGGCGGCTAGAAGGATGGAAGTACCTTTGGATCACATCCTGGCCACAGCGGGTTGGAGGAACGAAAAGACCTTCCACCGCTTTTACTTTAAACCTGTGACCTCCCCTGATACTTTTGCAGGGAGGATTTTAAGTACTGCCAGATAGTACCCTTTTGGGACTATATTGTTTGGTATGAATAAATACCTGTTTTTGTTTTTCAGCCAGTGTCTTGTCTGAATTACGTTCATCCTCTTATCCCAACTTTAGCGGTGTGTGAGCATGGAGCTTCCAGGGCATGAAATCACAGAGCTTTGAAATCTTCACGTAGTCACTCACGTGACTCCGAAGTAAAATAGTAAGATTAAACGAGAACTTACCAGTTTGAGGTTTGATCTTTATTTTATGAGGAGTTACGATGAGGGATTACGTGCCCTCCGCTCCCAACCCTCTATTATAAAGATCACCTGGTATGGAAGTTCTCTTTTTTATCTTATTAGTATTAGTCATTGTGACTGTTTGTTCTGTGATTTCACACCACTGCTTTGAAGAATGTCGCGCATGCGTGCTGGCGGGGTCTTCACGTAATCCCTCATCGTAACTCCTCATAAAATAAAGATCAAACCTCAAACTGGTAAGTTCTCGTTTAATCTTACTATTTTGTTGGTCTTGTCACACTTAATTTGTAGTGGTATCCTGGCTTTGGGAGTGTGTTGGCTGTACAGCCGGTGGGGGCCTGTTTAGGACTTCTTCAAAATGTTCTACCCATCTGTCGAGCTGCGCCTCCTGGGTTGAAAGCAGTTGGCTGTTCTTGTCTGTAATTGGTTTATTACTATGTAAACATGTCCCGGACAATTTTCTTGTGATGGTATATAACTCCCTCGTGTTCCTTTAAGTTGCCGCAATTTCTGCCTCTTTGGCTAGCCTCTCCACCTGGGTTCTCTTGTCCCTCCTGATGTTCTTTTGCACTTCTTTGTGGCATCTGTTGTACTCCTTTTGGCTAAAGCCTTTTCAGCTCATGTTCTTGAGTTGCTCACTTTCTCCTTTAACTTTCTCCTCTGTTGGATTGTGTTGAGGGTTTCTGGTGTTATCCACTCTTTGTGCTTTTGGGTCCTTCTTCCTAGGGCCTCCTCACAGGCTGAGCTCCAAACAGCTTTTAGGTGTTCCCACTCCTCATTTATTGTCCATCCTTCCTTCCTCCTCCACTGTGGCACTGTGTTTGCCCTTGAGAGGGTATTCTTGAAATTCTTCACCACTTTGGTACTACTGAGATATTCAATGTTGTATTTAGCTCTTTGGCTTTTGACCTTGTGCTGTCTCTTCAGCCTTAGCTTGAATTTCCCTACCAGGAGGTGGTGGTCTGAAGCTGTGTCTGCTCCTCTTCTTGTTCTGACATCTTCCATGGACCTTCTGAACTTTTTACAGATACAAATGTGGTCAATTTGATTTTCTGTGACATGATCTGATGACACCCAAGTTGTTTTGTAGATTGTTTTATGAGGGAATACACTTCCCCCAGTCACTAGGTTATTGTTAACACAGGTCTCAGCAAACATCTCGCCATTTTCATTCACTTTCCCCACTCCATGCTTTCCCATTACTGCATCATATCCCTCGTTTTGGCCTCCAACCTTAGCGTTGAAGTCACCCATCAGGATAATGAGGTCTCTGCCTCCAATACGACCAAGTAGGTGGTTCAACGTGTCGTAGAACCTGCCTTTGACCTCATCCTCTGCATCATTGATGATGCATAACATTGGATTATGTGGGCTTTCACTCTCATGTTGTTGGTTTTGAAGGTTGCGGAGATAAGGCGAGAGCTGATGGGTTCCCATGCCGTTAGAGCCTTTCTAGCGTCCTTCGCCATCATGATAGCCACTCCCTCTGCATGCTTTGTTCCCTCCTCTTCCTGTCCGGAGTGGATAATGGACTGCCCGCTGACCAATTTGATTCCCGCTGACTGTGTCCATCTTGTTTCAGCCAAGCCCAGGATTAAGGGATTGTAGCGCACCATTTCGTTGGCAATTGTGGCAGCCTTGCCTGCCTGGAACATGGTTCAGATGTTCCATGTCCCCACAAGGATGGATTTCATTGTCGTCAGTAGATATGTCAGCTTCCTAGCACCCTTGCGGGTTTGGCTGGGAAGAATCATGTTCCCCATCGCTGGGGCACCTTCTTCAACCAAATGTGTAATTTGGTTTTCATTTGTCATTGTTTCTGTAACTCACACTGTTTTCCAGGGTGGAGTAGTTAACCCCACGCCCAACCCCCAACCTGGAGGACCAGGGACTGCTTTGTCTGACTCCTCACCTGAGACCTGTCCGGTTTGGTTGAACCTGCCAAGGATATGAAACCGCATCTAACATAGTTCTCAGGATCAGTGGAGTACACAAGCATCTCCTCCACGTCAAGGATGCAGTCCAGGTGAGGGGTGGGGGGGGGGGGGGGGGGGGAGAGTGTTAGCAGAGAGAAATTAGTTGTATCTACAGTTGAGGAAGAAAAAACAGAAGGCTTGAAGGCCTTCCTGGTGGGGGATGGAGGTGTAGAGTCCATAGTGAAGATGAGGGAACAAGACCCTGGAAAACAGAAGACATTAAAGAGACGAAGGGCTCGTGAGGTATCTTGGACATAGGTTGGGAGGGATTGGACCTGAAGACACAGG
Source organism: Raja brachyura (assembly GCA_963514005.1). The sequence goes on from OY740785.1 coordinate 17,232,067, forward strand.
TTTAAGGTGAGAAGGGAGAGATTTTAAGGAGGGGCAATATTTTCACACACAGGGTGGTGGGTATAGGCAACAAGAGAGGCCCACAGAGAGTGATGAACACAGCCTAGTCCATTATGGAGGAGAGATAACCAGCTATTTAAAAGGCTCAATAACTGTACATGAACTGTGTTAGTTGGTAACATTTCACCAAAGACTGCAGCTGAATGTGCCATCGGCTCAGTTGTACAATGGTTCCCTGTCCTGTGTTACATCCTTAAAATGCTGTTAAACAGCTTGGCACAGGAACATCTCACTGGCACATCGCCTAAGGTACTATTTACAACAGTTCTAAGTGCGTTATGTTATCGTCATCTTCTGAAAGCAGTCAGAAGAAAGGTCCCGACCGGAAACGTCACCTATCATTGTCCTCTAGAGATGCTTCCTGAAATGCTGAGTTACTCTAGCACTTTGTGTTCAATGCAAGATTTCAACATCTGCAGCTTCTTGTCTTGGAATCTAACAGCGTGGAAACAGGCCCTTCGACCCAACTTGCCCATACCAGCCAACATGTCCCATCTACACTAGTCCCACCTGCCTACCTTTGGCCCATATCCCTCCAAACCTGTCCTTTCCATCCACCTGTCTAAATGTTTCTTAAACAAGCCGCATCAACTACCTCCTCCGGCAGCTCATTCCATACACCCACCACCCTTTGTGTGAAAACGTTACCCCTCAGGTTCCTATTAAATCTTTCCTGCCTCACCTTAAACCTATGCCTGCTGGTTCTCAATATGCGTTGATATTTTATTATTATGTTAGGTAATAATGAAAGGTGAATATTTACAACCTGGGGATCTGTTCTAACAGCATGTAGGAAATGCCTGAATTGAATAGTGGGCTGTTGAAGGGGAAGGGCATGTCTAAACCTGATATCATCAAGGTCAAATGCATTAAATGCTGTGAACAGCAAAATCTCAAGGTCAATTACTGCTGCTAAACGGAATGTGCCCCTTCTTGTATATCCAAAGCCCAGTGAATGCAAGGTAAAAACAAATCAGAATACATGGGTGGCTCTTTACTCTGTTTCCATTGTATCTCATTCAAAGATGCCTTGTGTTAACTGGCAACGTCATTGGTGTCTGCTCAGTTATGAGCTGCTTTGGCCTGGCTGATGTTTGAGCCAGTTATCCATGTGTAACCATATAAACCATATAACAATTACAGCACGGAAACAGGCCTTCTCGGCCCTTCCAGTCCGTGCCGACCATTTATTTCCCCTAGTCCCATCTACCTGCACTCAGACTATGCCCCTCCATTCCCTTCCGGTCCATATACCTATCCACTTTACTTTTAAATGTTAAAATCTATCCTGCCTCCACCACTTCTGCTGTAAGATCATTCCACACAGCCACCACTCTCTGAGTAAAGAAGTTCCCCCTCACGTTACCCCTAAACTTCTGTCCCTTAATTCTCATGTCATGTCCTCTTGTTTGAGTGTGAGATGATTGATAGTTTGCTCTTCTTGCTGTAACATCCTAAAGACAAAAGGCTTCACTAAAACATCACACCCTGGTCGTAATGGGACACGGCAATTCCCTTGAAAACACAAACCACTTTATGTATATCACGAGCCACAACAGAGGAGACATCATTTTAAAATGCATTTTGCCTTTGATGTGCCGTCATAGGCTTTGGCTGCCTGAGGAAGAAAGTGTTACTCACTTGCAGAGGAACCTTGACTTGCTGATAGAGTTATAGGGAGTCATACAGCTCAATGTAAAGCCCTTTCTCTTAGATACTTTAGTTAACAAGGTGGCAACAATTTGGAGCTTGGCTTGTGAATGTGCACGACACATGCATCACCACGGCACTGCAATTTAATGGCTGCGGTTGGAGTGACCAGTTCTGGAGCAACGTGTTCACACATGTTCCTTGATCTCTCTTGCCCCGGTGATGTTCCTCACCTAGTCTAATTCTTCCCTTGAAGTAGAACCTGCAGGCTCATTCCAATTCAAAGGATAACTTGCGGAGGGTCATTGGGGCGAAATTGGTTCTGTTGTGGGCCAGTTTGATCAGATCACAGTTTGTATGATATCGTCTAATATGGAAGCTGGATTTTTATTGAATGCCAGATGTTTACCATGTTTATAAAGTTTTGGAACATTTATTATAAATTATTTTAAATCGTACCGCATATAGACAATAGACAATAGGTGCAGGAGTAGGCCATTCGGCCCTTCGAGCCAGCACCGCCATTCAATGGGATCATGGCTGATCATCCCCAATCAGTACCCAGTTCCTGCCTTCTCCCCACATACCCACTCTGCTATTTTTAAGAGCCCTATCTAGCTCTCTCTTGAAAGCATCTAGAGATCCTGTGTCCACAGCCTTCTGAGGCAGAGAATTCCACACTCACCACTCTCTGTGAGAAAAAGTGTTTCCTCGTCTCCGTTCTAAATGACTTACCCCTGATTCTTAAACTGTGGCCCCTGGTTCTGGACTTCCCCAACATCGGGAACATGTTTCCTGCCTCTAGCGTGTCCAAACTCCAGAGTGTACAAGCCCAACTGCTCCATTCTCTCAGCATATGACAGTCCCGCCATCCCGGGGATTAACCTTGTAAACCTACGCTGCACTCCCTCAATAGCAAGAATGTCCTTCCTCAAATTAGGGGACCAAAACTGCACACAATACTCCAGGTGTGGTCTCACTAGGGCTCTCTATAACTGCAGTAGGACCTCTTTGCTCCTATATTCGATTCCTCTTGTTATGAAGGCTAACATGCCATTCGCTTTCTTCACTGCCTACTGTACCTACATGCTTACTTTCATAGACTGATGTGCAAGGACCCCAGATCCCGTTGTACTTGACGCCATTTAGATAGTAATCTGCCTTCCTGTTTTTGCTCCCAGTGGATAACCTCACATTTATCTGCATTAAACTGCATCTGCCATGCATCTGCCCACTCCCCCAACCTGTCCAAGTCACCCTGCATTCTCATAGCATCCTCCTCACAGTTCCCACTGCCACCCAGCTTTGTGTCATCTGCAAATTTGCTAATGTCACTTTGATCCCTTCATCCAAATCATTGATGTATATTGTAAATAGCTGCGGTCCCAGCATCGAGCCTTGCGGTACCCCACTAGTCACTGCCTGGCATTCTGAAAGGGACCCGTTAATCCCCACTCTTTGTTTCCTGTCTGCCAACTACTTCTCTATCCATGTCAGCACTCCACCCCCAATACCATGTGCCCTAATTTTGCCCACTAATCTCCTATGTGGGACCTTATCAAATGCTTTCTGAAAGTCCAGGTACACTACATCCACTGGCTCTCCCTTGTCCATTTTCCTAGTTACATCTTCAAAAAATTCCAGAAGATTAGTCAAGCATGATTTCCCCTTCGTAAATCCATGCTGACTCGGACCGATCCTATTACTTCCATCCAAATGTTCGGCTATCTCATCTTTTATAATTGACTCCAGCATCTTCCCCACCACCGATGTCAGGCTAACTGGTCCATAATTCCCTGTTTTCTCTCTCCTGCCTTTCTTAAAAAGTGGGATAACATTAGCTACCCTCCAATCTACAGGAATTGATCCTGTGTCTATAGAACATTGGAAAATTATCACCAATGCATCCATGATTTCTAGAGCCACTTCCTTAAGTGGGATGCAGACCATCAGGCCCTGGGGATTTATCAGCCTTCAGTCCCATCAGTCTATCCAACACAATTTCCTGCCTAATGTGGATTTCCTTCAGTTCCTCCGTCACCCCAGATCCTCTGGCCACTACTATATCAGGAAGATTGTTTGTGTCCTCCTTAGTGAAGACAGATCCAAAGTACCTGTTCAACTCATCAGCCATTTCCTTGTTCCCCATAATAAATTCACCTTTTTCAGTCTTCAAGGGTTCAACTTTGGTCTTAACAATTTTTTTCCTCTTCACATACCGAAATAAGCTTTTACTATCCTGCTTTATATTCTTGGCTAGCTTACCTTCGTTCCTCATCTTTACTTCCCGTATTATGTTTTTGGTTATCTTCTGTTGTTCTTTAAACATTACCCAATCCTCTTGCTTCCCACTCAACTTTGCTACTTTGTACTTCTTCGCTTTAATTTTTATACTGTCCCTGATGTCCCTTGTCAGCCATGGTCGTCCCTTTCTCCCCTTGGAATCTTTCTTCCTCCTAGGAATGAACTGATCTTGCACCTTCTGTATTATTCCTAGAAATACCTGCCATTTTTGTTCCACTGTCATCCCTGCTAGTGTATCTTTCCAGTCAACTTTGGCCAGCTTCTCCCTCATGGCCCCATTGTTCCCTTTATTCAACTGCAACACTGACACCTCCAATCTACCTTTCTTCCTCTCCAATTGTAGATTAAACCTGACCATGTTATGGTCACTGCCTCCTAATGGCTCATTAACCTTGAGGTCCTTTCTCAAATCCGGTTCATTACATAACACTAAATCCAGAATTGCCTTCTCCCTGGTAGGCTCCAATACAAACTGTTCTAAGAATCCATCACGAAGGCACTCTACAAAGTCCCTTTCTTGGGGTCCAGTACGAACCTGATTTTCCCAGTCTACCTGCATGTTGAAATCTCCCATAACAACCACAGGATTACTTTTGCTACTTGCCAATTTTAACTCCTGATTCAACTTGCGCCCTATGTCCAGGCTACTGTTTGGGGGCCTGTAGATTAGTCCCATCAGGGTCTTTTTCCCATTAGGGTCTTTATGAATAGAAATTTTAATCAATTATTCTCCATAATAATTAAGAAATCATTTGTCTGTACAATTTTACAGTTCATTTATTCTTTTTCACACAAAGGGTGGTGGATATATGGAACAAGCTGTCGGAGGAGGTAGTTGAGGCAGGTACTATCGCCACATTTAAGTAACATTTAGACAGCTACATGGATAGAACAGGATGAGAGGGGTATGGAGCAAATGCAGGCTGGTGGGACTAGTGTAGATGGGGCATGTTGGTCAGTGTGAGCTAGTTGGACTGAAGGGCCTGTTTCCACGATGTATAACTCTATGACTATTCAATCATTAAGAAAAAGATTCAATATATATGTTGTCTTTTAGCTTGTCAATACCTCACAGCACAAGATAAAACAGGCTTTGTTTTAGAGGACAGTGCTACATGAAATCAATAAAACTTTATGCCACTAAGTGGGTAAACAGAAAATACTGAACAAAAGTAGAATAAAAGCCTTTGATTAGAAAATGTGAAACTATGGAAGAGAGTTTATGTCATCCTGACATTCAAAGCCTCACATCTTGAGATGGAAGTTTGCCAACGATCTTCTGATGAGATGGGAGGATCCAGTCAAAACAAGGCTGTAGTGTTCAAGGCCAGTTTGTACAAGAGCTTCTTGTACCATTATTTGGATTTCTCAGTTCCGTTGGCTGAGAATGGCCGCATTTCTGTACTAAAGGGACACAAATCTCGCACAGTGGCGCAGCGGTAGATTTGCTGTCTTACAGCGTCAGAGGCCTGGGGTTCAATCCTAACTATGGGTGCTGTCTGTACGGAGTTTGTACGTTCTTCTTGGGACTGTGTGGGGTTTCTCCAGATGCTCCGGTTTTCTCCCACAAAATTGTCCCTAGTCTGTGGGATGGAACTAGTGTATGGGGGACTGTTGGTCGTGTGGACTCGGTGGGCCGAAGGGCCTGCTTCCACACTGTATCTCTAGACTAAATGAAACTAAACTCATTACATAATAACAAGAGAACTACAGATACTGGTATATCTGCCTGGCCCACTGAGTAACTCCTACATTTTGTGTCAATCTATGATTATACACCTTTATAAAGAGATTGTATTGTTGTTGAAATTTCAAAACACACATACAATCCCTCCCAACATCATCTAGTTCCCCAAATTTCCCATGTCATACAGTCAGCTACCCTTCTTTTAAACATCTGCCTAAATTTCAGAGACATCTGTTGAGCGGCATGAAACTATAACCTGGGGCCAATTCTTCCGATTCCACCATCTCCCCTTAGGTATATTGAGTGAGAAGACCGTCAAGTTATTGCAGCTGAGAGAAATTCCTCCACAGATTAAAGAGCAAAAGTTTGCCTGTCCGGCGACTGGCACCGACATACACCAGCAAGTGAACTCATCTTTTAAATTCACAGGACTGTCTACACATGCATCACTGGAGCATGCATTCATTCCACTCATCTATGTCACTTTATCACACAAAGAGTGGTGGATATATGGAATCAGTTGCCAGAGGAGGTAGTTGTGGTAAGTACTATCACAATGTTTAAGAAACATTTAGACATGTACATGAATGGTATACATTTAGAGGCATATGGGCCATACACAGACAGGTGGAACTAGTGTAGATGGGACATGTTGCCCAGCATGGGAAAGTTGGGCCGAAAGACCTGTTTCCACACTGTATGTAGCAATGTTACAAAATTTTGAGATTTTAAAAATCAAGTCTGCAATTTATCCCATCAGATAAAGCATAAAAAGAAGTTTAATTTGACACCTAATTCACTTTCATATCTTCAGTATTAAGAAAGTTATGACCATTTTCATACTCGGAAATTAGCATCTTGTTCCCCATTGCCTTTCAATTGACTTAACTCAAAAGCTGTGATCTAGAACAGTTAAAAGCCCATAACATTCTTAAAAATTAAGAGAACTCAATGAAATTTTCAGTTATTATAGATTGAAGCATTCTGAAACAAATATGAAACAATCTTAGTTGGATGGCGTGAAATTAAAGCATATAATTAGTTAGTTATCTAAGTGTAGCTAATTACAAAATTCAATGAGTAGATGTAGATTTCTTAAGAAATGATGAACTTTTTTTAAATTGCCTAATTTTTTTAATTGCCTAAGTGTCCAAATAACATTCACACAATAATCCACAATATAACATAATTTTTAAATCTCATTTTCATGAATTTCTTGGCCAAATGGAAGGAATTTAGTATTTAATGCCTGTAAATTAATGGCCAATTAAATCAACTAGCGAGTGGGTTTTAGTGGAATGCGGTGGATTGGAACGTTGCGGTTTGCGGTGAAGTCGGGAGGAAAAATACTGTTGGTTCATACATTTTTTTTCGACCCCATTTCGCAACATGAAAATGTGATTAAAGCCTCCCTAAAAAACAACTTTTAATATAAAAATAAACTGTGTACCTTTTTTTCTCCCCTACGCAAAATCCTTCCCGTTGTCAGCACTCACGGCTTTTGAAGGTGATTTTTAAATTACTCTAGTTAATAAATAATCTAGCGTAATTTAAAAATATCTTCATGAATGAAATGCCGGAGCGATTTTTCTTCTGCAACGAAATCGCCCGACATGGATCGATTTTCCCTGTCTGTAGAAAAAGGGCACTTTAAGCCCACCCCCCTCTGAAAGGCGCCAAAGTCACGCACACGGGGAGCGGCAGAACTGCAGCGCTGCTCAAGGTAAGTTTTGTAACATACCTACTGTATGACTCTATCTCAGTAAAGAACAGGCAAGTAAAAATTGGCTGTATTGTTCTTTAAATAAAGTGGTCAAATGATTATATTAATAACCACAGATTACCCTAGCATTCGGGTAGCTTTTTAAATAACAAACAATTAGCGTTCCATAGAAAGATTGCAGGTCGGTGGGCGAATCTGGTGTCATTACAGGTTTAGCAATGTGTTGATTTTAATTTTTATTTGTCCTTTTTGGTAAGAAACAAAGTGTAACCAGTTAGAATCGGTGCACCCTTTATACTAAACACTGGAATGTTTTAATATCTCATCATTTTCTTTCTCACCTGCCTTCCTCCATTCCAAGACAGATCGTTGGGCTCTCCGAGGCTTTTGAAGTTGCAGCTTCAGAGTCGGGAAAGACTTCTGCGTCTTTGGGTCTGTCTTCACATGGCACATATGCCATGGCCAGTATACGAGACTCAACGTTGAAGCATTCAATGACTTTCGGATTGGAGTTGTGAAGTGCGACTATGGTGATCTGCCCCATTTGATTCGTGCAGCTTCCAATCTGCTCAATGAAACAAGAGAGTTGGCTACCGAGAAATGTGGTTACTTTCACAATCTATTGTAAATATTTTATTACAGGATAAACCTGTAATGTCCACACATTTCTCCTACTATCCCGCTCCCTTTCCCTTCCCCTCCACCAACTCATTGTCCCCTTCCACCCATATCCCTCCCTCTGGCTTTACCTTTCACTCCTCTTACATTTCACTACTCTTATCAAAATCAAACCAAAATCAATGCAACTAAAACTCGATATATGTTCCGTTCAGAATGTAAGATGGAGAAAAGGCAGATTTACTCATTCCAGAGAAAACTCAGCAGTCTATGAACCATGCTGTCTGCTATTCGAGTGCATCATGAAATGTCTGAAGAAGAGTCTCGACCCGAAACGTTACCCATTCCTTCTCTCCAGAGATGCTGCCTGTGCCGCTGAGTTACTCCAGCATTTTGCATCTAACTAGAAATACTGTGTTGCCTGATATTCAAGTGCATTTTTAAATACTCAAAGTTAAGTTTTAAATATTGCTGTTTTTATAAACTAGTCACATTAGATAAATGGAATTGCCAAAATCCTAGTTACATTTTCAGTAAAAAACTTAAATGTATTTATAATTAAGTGTCTGTAGAAACTATTGATTTATTTATTATTTTTTTTACCAATAAAATATTTTGTTCTCCTACATGCATGTGCAATGCAAGGCAAAATATTATCAATTATTTGTTAAAATCTGAGCTTTTTAAAATAAAAACTGCACATAAATTGATATTTTTGCACTGTAATTTGGAAGAGCCTTTGAGGTTGTCATGCAGGTCAATATTTTGCAAAGTTTGCTAAAGATTCAAAATCTGCCGGGCAAAATTGCAATGGGCAAATTCAATGAGTTAATTTGAGGACTGACTTAGTACTTTCCTATAAAGTGATTGAGGGGGGAGGGGAGGGAGAAAGAGGGTATAATCAAAACAAGTCAAAAAATAAATCAGATGATGAAGTTATGGGGTAGAATGAGAAAGTTGTTGGCATACTGGAACAGATAATAATGAGTGGAGGTACTAGAGATAGGAGCTGACACCATTAATATGAATGTCAATTGGTCCAGATGAGATGCAGCCAAGACCACAGAAGAAAGTTTGTTGGTAGTTTGTAGAAGTTGTGCCACAGTCTTCAAACCATCCATAGATGTTAGGTTAGTACAGAGGATGCGTAATATTACACTGTTCAAAGAAAAATGAATGTTTTTCGGTTACAGACGTTCCTTTAGACTTTAGAGATGCAGCACGGAAACAGGCCCTTTGGCTCACCGAGTCCATGCCGACCAGCAATCACCCCGTACACTAACACTATCCTACACACTACGGACCATTTACAATTTTACCAAAGCCAATTGACCTACAAACCTGTATGGCTGGAGCACACGAAGAAACCTTATGCGGTCACAGAGAGAATATACAAACTCCGTACACACTGGCGCTGTGAGGGAGCAGCTCTACCTCTGCCACACTGTGCGGAAACTTGCTGGCATTATATTCAGCACCTACTATGAAGGTGACAGACTGCATATCCGCACTTGTCACTTGACCAGTCACTTGAGTGTCACAGTTCTCGTAAATGGGTCCTTTGACCCACCATGTCTGTGTTGTCCTTCAAGTTGCCATGTATGTTAATCCCACTTTTATTCTTCACACATTCCCATCACCTCCCTTCAGGTTCTACCCCATCACCAGGGGCAATATACAGAGGCCAATTAATCTTCCAATGCGCACATCATTGGATTGTAGGCGGAAACCAGAGCGTCTAGGGGAAACCCACGCAGTCACAGGGAGAACATTCAAAGTCCACACAGACAGCACAAGAGGTGAGGACTGAACCTGGGTCACTGCAGCTGCGAGGCAGTGAATCTACTAGCCCTACCACTGTGCTGCTATGATGGCGAGGAAGGCATTAGAAAGAAAAGTCTAGGAGAAATATATTGGCCATTTTGACAGGTACACTTTTAGACTTCAGTGAATTGGCGTGGAAACAGGCCCTTCAGCCCACTGAGTCTGCGCCAACCAGCGATCATCCATGCATTAGTTCGATCCTACTCACTAGGGACAATGCACAGAAGCTAATTAAACTACAAACCTGTACGTCTTTGGAGTGTGGGAGCAAACCGGAGCACCCGGAGAAAACCCACGCGGACACAGGGAGAACGTACAAACTCCGTGCGGACTGCACCCGTTGTCAGGGTCAAACCAAGGTCGCTGATGCTGTTAGAGCAACCCTACCACTGCGTCACTGTGCTGGTCTCAATGACAATACACTCAAGGACAAATTGTATTTGATAAACTTGAAGGAGGTTTTCTTTTCAATGAAGTTACAGAGAGGGTAGATTAAAGCAGTGCAGGTTAGCAAAATGCATTTGATATATTACCACACCTCAAGCCTGTTAGTAAGACCAAAGCCCATAGAATAAGAAACAATACTATCTTAAGGATGGAAAACAGAGAACTGTAATAACCAGAATGGAACCATCAGGATAACCATCAGGCAAGAGGTACAGAAGTGAGAAAACATGCACCTCCAGATTCAGGGACAGTTCCTTCTCACCTGTTATCATGCAACTGAACCATCCTCTCGCCAACTAGAGAGTGGACCTGAGCTACCATCTTATTCATTGGACGTTACTGGACTTTATCCTGCACTATATGTTATTCCTTTTATCCTGTATCTGTACACTGTGGATAGCTCAATGGTAACTATGTATAGTCTTTCTGCTGACTGGTTAGCACGCAACAAAAAAGCTTTTCACTGTACCTTGGTACACGTGACTGTAAATAAAACTTAAAAAGAACATTCAGCGGGATCCCCACTCTCCACTCAACCTTCCCAGAATATACAACCAAACCACCCACTCAGATTTCAGATATTTATAATATGAATTAGCAATCTACAGACATTATAAAACCTGGAAGAGTGATCAACAATGCGTGTGATTGAAACAGACCTCACAAAGCAGATGCACTCAGTGCAGAGAATTGTACAGAGACAGATGATGATAAGGAGGTGAAGAGAATCAGTACCTGTTGTATCGCCAAGTTTCAGAGCAGGGACAGAAAAAGAGAAATCTTTCAGGACAGGTTTAACAAGACAGTTCATAAAACATATGAGATCATGAGGTTTTTAAGCAGAGAGTTAAAGAAAAACAAATGCCTGTTAGTAATGTAGCACATTAGCTTAGTATGATCATGCCTAATGTATAGCAGGATTGTCATTGAATTGTATGCAAAAGAAGAACTAAGAAAATCATTGTAGGTACCTGTGGCAATAAAGTACCATTGAACCATGGAGCTCGGCACCAGCTGATGGCATGAGTCCAGTCTGGAAACTAACCATTAAGAGAGGTGTGAAGGCTTTGGAATGAGCAGGCAAAATGACTCTGACAGTGGAAGAGGCCCAGGACAGGGAGATGCTGGGGACCCACTGATTTACTCCAGCATTTTGTGTCTATCTGTGATTTACAGGATGTGGAATCACAGGCATGTGGTTGTCAAGACAAAGTAGATCTGTTCTCAGTGGAGCCCAGACCTGGAGATTTCACTGAGGTGTTTAAATTTACTAAAATAACTCAGCGGGTGAGGCAGCAGCCATGAAGAGAATGGAGAGGCAAGGTTTCGGGTTGGAACCCTTTTTCTTCTTCTTTGAGTCTGATGTAGTGTCCTGATCCAAAATGCTTCCACAGTCTATTCCTTCCACGGATATTGCCTGACCCACGGAGTTCTTTTTAATAATTTTGAACACCTCAGTCTTAAACACATCTGTACTTTGTTTTCTGCTCGATTCCGGAATCAGCAGTTTCTTGTGTCTTCAGTTTAAAATTACTTATGGCTTACAGAGAAAAATTGCTTCAATAACCAGAAGGCACAGATTTAAAGTGACCGGTGATGCAAGAAAACCATTCAGGCAGACCTTGGAATGGGGTCTTGATTGAACTGTTTAGTTTAGTTTAGTTTAGTTTAGAGATACGGCGCAGAAACAGGCCCTTCAAACCCACGGAGTCCTCGCTGACCAGTTATCCCCGCACACTAATGCTATCCTACACACACTAGGGACAATTTACAATTATACCAAGCCAATTAACCTACAAACCTGTACGTGTTTGGAGTGTGGGAGGAAACTGGAGCACCAGGAGAAAACCCACGTAAGTCACGGGGAGAACGTACAAACTCCGTACAGACAACACCTGTAGTCAAGATTGAACCCGGGTATCTGGCACTGTAAGGCAGCAACTCTACCTCTGCGCTACCGTGCCACCCTTGTAAGCTCTTGTGAGTACAGACAGGAAAGATTGCATGAAACTTCCACACCAAACCTTATCCTCAGGAGAATTAGGATATGTTATATTTCGACATGACTTTAAATAATTCTCACCTATTCGCAGCAGACTTACCCACAAATACCCATGTTCCATGGAGAATGAGTTTGGTGCATCAGATGCATTACAGCATTCGGGGTTATGAACAGCACATTCGACCTGGATAATAAAATACCAGCTTTAAAATATATAGAACATAGAACAGTACATCATAGGAACAGGCCTTTCAGTTCACAATGTCCATGTCAAACATGATGCCAAGTTAAACGAATCTCTACTGCCTGCACGTGATCCATATCCTTCCATTCATTGCATGTCCATGTGCCTATCAAAAGCCGCTTAAACACCATTGGCGTATCTGCAAACATATTTATGTTTGACATTGGTTGAAACCACCAAGCTTTGTGGCTGATATCGGAAATCTATTCAACTGACTGGTTAATCCTGTGTGTGAAAGGATGGCCAAATGTGTGATAAGTTCATTAGTCATATGAGCAGAATATGCCATTCGGCCCATCGAGTCTACTCTGCCATTCAATCATGACTGATCTATCTTTCCCTCTCAACCCCATTTTCCTGCCTTCTCCTCATAACCTTTGATGTCCTTACTAATCAAGAACCTGTCAACGTCTGCTTTAAAAATACCCAAAGATTGGCCTCCGCAGCAGTCTGTGGCAATGAATTCCACAGATTGTGAGGATGCTGTTTGTGACATCTAGAGCCCGTCCCGCCAGACATGACATCAGGATGACATGAAACATTAATCTGTTTCTCTTCCCACAGATGCCGCCTGACCTGTTGAATACTTCCAGGACTTTTCATTTTTACTAAAGAATTTCCTGAACTGAGAACAGTACAGCACAGGAATAGGCCCTTCAGCCCACAATGTTTGTGCTGAACGTGATACCCAGATGAACTAATCTCCTCTGTCTGCAAGTGACCCACATCCCCTCATATCTATGTGCCTATCCAAAAGCGTCTTAAATGTCACAACTAGGCCCAAGCTGTGTTACACAATTTGCTCCATCGTTTGCACAAATCTATTGAAAGATGAAGGTTGCGTTTTAACATATAATTTATGGGTTCTTTTCAACGACCACGCATACACTATTTCAATTCTACACATCGGGACAATTTATAGAAGCTAATTAACCAACAAACCTGCACGTCTTTGGAGTGTAGGAGGAAACCAAAGCACCTGGAGAAAACCCACGTGGTCACAGGGGGAATATACAAACTCTGTACAGGCAGCACCCAGAGTCAGGATTGAACCTGGATCTCTGGCACTGTAAGGCAGCAACTCTACCGTTGCGCCAGTGTGCCACCCCAGTTACATCAGCATTTTGTGTCTATCTTTGGTATAAATCAGCATCTGCAGTTCTCTCCTACTTATTTATAAATGGTTATGGTGCAGCTTTGACGTCGTCCTGCTTGGAGAGGGGAATGTTTCATCTGCAGTTGCTTTTCCTGCTGTGGCTGACGAGGCCTATCCTTGCAAGGCAGACCCTCCCCCAGGTGAAGTTGGCTCTGGCCGTTGGATTGGGGAGCATTTATTTATGAATAATGTTTGTAGATAAATAGGTTGCAAGTCCGATAAACATAAAGCTTGAACTTTAACAGCTCACCTTGAACTCCTGAAGCTTTGACATGGTGACGGGCATGTATCTGACAAGAAGGGGGCGTTTCTGGTGCTTTATTTCTTTCCCGTCATCCTCTGCACAGTACCAGCCCAGCTGATTTTCCTCAGCTGTTTCAGGGGCAGGGAAAAGGACAGAGTGGAATGGAAAGGTTGCTGTTAGTAATTTTCCACATTCTGAAATCTATTTGCAACAGAACGTCATCAAAAGTCAGCGTTAAGTGCAGGCACAAGAGACTGCAGACTCTGTAGTCTTGTGCAAAACACAAAGAGTTGGAGGAACACAGCAGGTCAGGAAGCATCTGGACAGGGAATGTACAGGTGATTTTTTGGTTTGGGACCGGTCTTCAGACTGGTCTGCTAGGTAGGTCTGAATATGGGACCCAACTCAAACCATCACCTGCCCAATCCCTCCACTAATGTTGTCTGACCTGCTGAGTACCTTCAGGACTTTGTATTTTACTCAAAGGACAATGTTACATTACAAATTTGATAATTTAAAAAAGTAAAGGTTTACCTAAATACTTTAAGCTTTTAATTTTTTTTGTATGAGGAGGTCTTAGAATTATTCAGCATGGAAACAGGGCAATCAGCCCAACTGACGGCAAAGAGGCCACGTCTAAACGAGTCGCACTTGTGGGCATTTGCCCCTCCAAACCTTGCCTATCTATGTATCTGTCCAAATGTTTTAAAAATATTGTTATTGTACCTGCCTCAACTACTTCCACGGGCAACATGTTCCCGATATACCCACCACCCTCTGTGTGAAAGAGTTGCTGCACAGGTTCCTATTAAATCTTGCTCCTCTCACCTTAAACCCATGTCCTCTATTTTGTAATTCCCCTATTCTGGGAAAAAGACTTAGCATTTGCCTTATCAGATCACCCTTCAGCCTCCTGCGCTCCAAGGAACAAAGTCCTAGCCTGCCAAACTTCTCCCTATAGGCCAGGCCCTTGAGTCTTGGCAACATCTTTGTAAATCGGCTCTGTAAATCGCCATTTTTTCACCTTAAAGGCATCTCTCCTACAGCAGGGTGACCAAAATTGAACACAATGCTCCAAGTGTGGCATCATCAACATCTTATACAACGGTAAGATAAAATATGGACATGGCTTTAAGGCGAGAGGTGAAATTTATAAAGGAGCTCTGAGATGCAGGTTTATTTACACAGAGGGTATATGGAATAAGCTGCCAAACGTGGTTGTTGAAGCACATACAGTGCCCTCCATAATGTTTGGACAAAGATCCATAATTTATTTATTTGCCTCTGTACTCCACAATTTGAGATTTTTAATAGAAAAAAAAAATCACATGTGGTTAAAGTGCACATTGTCAGATGTTAATAAAGGCCACTTTTATACATTTTGGTTTCACTATGTAGAAATTACAGCAGTGTTTATACATAGTCCCCCCATTTCAAGGCACCTTAATGTTTGGGACACAGCAATGTCATGTAAATGATAGTAGTCATGCTTAGTATTTTGTTGCATATCCTTTGCATGCAATGACTGCTTGAAGTCTGTGATTCATGGACATCACCAGTTGCTGGGTGTCTTCTCTGGTGATGCTCTGCCAGGCCTGTATTGCAGCCATATTTAGCCAATGCTTCTTTTGGGGGCTAGTCCCCTTCAGTTTTCTCTTCAGCATATAAAAGGAATGCTCAATTGGGTTCAGGTAGGGCAATTGACTTGGCCACTCAAGAATTGACCATTTTTTAGCTTTGAAAAACTCCTTTGTTGCTTTGGCCAAATGTTTGCGATCATTGTCTTGCTGTAGAATGAATCGCCGGCCAATGTGTTTTAAGGCATTTGTTTGAACTTGAGCAGATACGATGTGTCCATACACTTCAGAATTCATTATGCTACTACCATCAGCAGTTGTATCATCAATGAAAATAAGTGAGACAGTACCTTCAGCAGCCATACATTCCCAGGCCATAACACCCCCACCACTGTGTTTCACAGATGAGGTGGTATGCTTTGGATCTTGGGCAGTTCCTTCTCTCTTCCATACTTTGCTCTTGCCATCACTCTGATATAAGTTAATCTTTGTCTCATCTGTCCACAAGACCTTTTTGGAGAACTGTGGTTGCTCTTTTAAGTACTTCTTGGCAAACTGTATCCTGGCCATCCTATATTTGCGGCTAACCAGTGGTTTGCATCTTGCAGTGTAGCCTCTGTACTCCTGTTCATTAAGTCTTCTGCGAACAGTGGTCATTGACAAATCCATACCTGACTCCTGAAGAGTGTTTCTGATCTGTTGTACAGGTGTTTGGGGATTTTTCTTTATTATAGAGAGAATTCCTCTGTCATCAGCTGTGGAGGTCTTCATTGGCCTGCCAGTCCATTTGTGATTAGTAAGCTCACCAGTGCTCTCCTTCTTCTTTATGATGTCCCAAACAGTTGATTTTGTAAGCCTAAGGTTTGGCTGATGTCTCTACCAGTTTTATTCTTGTTTCTCAGTCTCATAATGGCTTCTTTGACTTTCATTGACACAACGTTGGTCTTCATGTTGATAAACAGCAATAAACGTTTCCAAAAATGATGGAAAGACTGGAGGAAAGACTAGGTGCGGAGAGCTCTCTTATACCTGCATTAAGACAGCAATTAAACACATCTGAGCAATTACAAACACCTGTGATGCCATGTGTCCCAAACCTTATGGTGCCCTGAAATGGGGGGACTATGTATAAACACAGCTGTAATTTCTACATGGTGAAACCAAAATGTATAAAAATACCCTTTAATAAAATCTGACAATGTGCACTTTAACCACATGTGATTTTTTCTATTATAAATCTCAAATTGTGGAGTACAGAGGCAAATAAATAAATGATGGGTAGACACAAAATGCTGGAGTAACTCAGCGGGTGAGGCACAGTATTTCCACTTTGAAGGAAATTACCCGAAATTCGGGACATTCCAGTTGTCTTCGGGTAATTCTAAGGAAATTTAATCATTTCGGGAAATTTCGGCATCCGGCCTGCGAAGGGGTGTAAAGGTAACTTTGTTTAAACAGAGCGGTGTCAGTTTAACGCTTGGGAATTTAAACAAAGAGCTGTCGGCTGCAGCGCTACGGGTTCTAAATATAGCGCTACCGATTGCAGCGCTATGGGCTTTACACATAGCACTATGGCCACAGCGCGATGGGTCACAGACTGTTTGGGAGAATTCTCGTAGAACAATGAGTCTTTGGAATTCTCCTTCTCAGTGGAAGTTGACCCTTTGATTATTTTTCAGGCAGTGGTAGAATTCTGGATAAGCCAAGTGGTGAAAGGTTACCTGTGGGCGGTGGGATTGCAGTTACATTGGGATTGGCCTTGAATTTACAGAACGGTGGGTGGACTGAAGGGGCTGAGAGGGAGAGAGGGAGGGGTAGAGAGAGGAAGGGGTGGAGGAGTCGAGAGAGGGAGAGAGGAGGGAGAGGGGAGGGAGAGTGGGAGAGAGGGAGGGGGGTTGAAGGAGGGAGGGAGGGGGGAGAAGGAGGGAGGGAGAAGGAGGGAGGGAGGGAGAAGGAGAGGGAGAGAGAGTGGGAGCGAGAGGAAGGGTGGAAGAGAGGGAGGGAGAAGCAGAGAGGGAGAGAGGGGGAGCGAGAGGAAGGACGAAAGATAGGGAGGGAGGGAATAAGAGAGGGAGGAAGAGAAAAAAGGAAGAGGAAGGGGAAGAGAGAGGGAGGGAGGGAAAGGGGGAGGGAGCAGGGATAGAAAGAGGGAGGGGAAGGGAGAGAGGGAGGGAGGGGGAGAGAGAGGGAGGGAAGGAGGGAGAGAGAGAGGGAGGGAGTGAGAGAGGGAGAGGGAGGGACGAAGAGAGGGTGAGAGGAAGGGAGAGAAAGGGGAGGGAGAGAGGGAGGGAGGGAGTGTGGGAGGGAGAGTGATCAGAGACTGAGACACATGAGAGCAGGTTGAGAAAACGAAGACAACAAAAGCTGTTGGAGGCAACGAAAGCTGCCTTGCATAACACTGTACAGTGAGTAACAGAAGCAGGCAGATACGGTGTAGTTATATAGATCTGTTTTGCCTTGTTCTTCTTTTTGTTGTTAACATGTGCCCGCGAAAAAAAGCCAACAACAAATAGCACGCAGGAAGCATTTTTGAAAATTTCAGGAAATACCATCAAATACCAGGAAATTTGGCATTTTATTTAAGGAAATTTCTTTTGGAGATGTGGAAGCACTGGTGAGGCAGCATCTATGGAGAGAGGAAATTGGCGACGTTTCGGGTCGAGACTCGAAACATCGCCAATTCCTTCTCTTCATGGATGTTGCCTCACCCGCTGAGTTACTCCAACATTTTGTGTCTACCTTCGATTTACCAGCATCTGCAGTCCTTTCTTAAACAAATAAATGATGGGCCTTTGTCCCAAACACTATGGAGGGCTCTGTACAATCACAGCATTGAGAAGGCATTTGGACTTTAATGTTTGGTGCATTTAGTGTTTGTACATCTTGTCGTCCTAGGTTAATGGGAACTAATTTAATTATTAAGGCAAGAAAGACACAAAATGCTGAGGTAATAATGGGTCAGACAGCATCTCTGGAGAATGTGGATAGGTGACGTTTCGTGTCGGAACCCAAACATCACCTGCTCTGTCTCTATCCTGACGCTCTGAGTTATTCCAACATTTTGTGTCTATTTTCGATATAAACCAACACCTGCAGTTCCTTCCTACACATAAATATTAAGGCATATCTTTGGATTGCGAGCACTTACCAAGGGCCAGTTTAGCCATCTGTAAACTACTCATCCAGGAGAGTTTATTTGCTGGAGTGAAAGTATTGAAAACTGCAGTGAAGAAAGAAGGATTCCCATACCTGCAAAACAATATATGGCCACATATAAAACTGTGGACCAGTCAACTCAATTACAAGAAAAGTGACAAGATTAGTGAACAGAAAATCATGGTCATTTAACATAGCAGCATTGACATCAATAAGCACTGAGACATGCATCTACATATGATGTCCATTTGGTTAGGCACTTCAGAATTGAAGTGGTATAGCTCTTTAATAACGGTGCTAAATATTGCTCTTGCAAGCTGGGGAGTTTTTTGGGTTTTTTTGGCGTCATGTACACATACGTTCCCAATTTCTTTCTTATCAGCAGATGTCTGTCCATTCCCCTTTAAATGATCAGTGGGAGCTGCCATGCCGAACATGCATGATTTAGCTGGCAAACGCTTCCAAACATTTGGCTTCCACGGGTGGGCATGTTTGCGCATTTTTACTAAGGAGTACCAAATGTTCGGAGTGAAGACTTAATAAACAAATGTTGGACTTTGAAATGAGATAACATTCAAGTCCTTTAATCGTTATTGATGCTTTGGCCCACATCTCTTCACAAAACGGTTTATGTTGTTGCAAGTTTTGCCAGAGCATTTTCATTCTCATGCAGCACAACAGGAATATGAAATGATGTTCAAAGTAAACGTACATCGCATTTGAGGAATTTAAACCTTCACTGGTTTTGTGCCCCAGAGCTCCCAATCGATGTTGTTGGATTTCCTCACTTACAATTGAAACAGAAAGTAAACTTCACATATATCAGAGTCATAGTCATGGAGTTGTACAGCACGGAAACAGGCCCTTCGGCCCCACCCGTCCATGCCCACTGAGGTGTCTACAGTATCTATGCTCATCCTATTTTCCTCATTTAGCCCATATCCTTCTTATTCCATTCTATCCATGTACCGTCCGAATGTTTATTCCTACTACCTCCGCTGGCAGCTTGTTCCATATACCCTCCACCACCTGTGTGAAAAAAATCCTGCCTCTCAGATTTCCTTTGAATCTTTCCCATCTCACCTTAATTCTATGTCCTCTAATTTTACACTTTTCTACCCTTGGAAAAAGACGGTGGTTATCCACATAACGTTACCCCTCATAATTTTCTAAACCTCTAACTAGTCACCCCTCAACCTCCTGTGCTCCATTGGGAACAATGCCATTCTATCCAATCTCTCTTTGTACATACAGCCCTCCATTCTGGGCATCATCTCCTGCAGGGCTACAACATCCTTCCTGTAGTGTGGTGACCAAAACTGCACACAATGTTCCATATGTGGCTTAATCAGTGCCTTGTACAGCAGCAGTATGATGTCCCAACTAATATACTTAATACTCTTGTCCACAAGCAAGCCAAAGGCCTTCTTCGCTGCTCTGTCCTTTTCTGTTGCCATTTTCAGGGAGCTGTGAACTTACACCCTAAAGGTTCCTCTATACATTAATGTTTCCAAGATCCAGGCAGTTTATTGTGTATGTCTTGCTAGTATTAGACAACCCTATACTTTTTCTCTAGAGATGCTGCCTGACCCGCTGAGTTACTCCAGCACTTTGTGTCTATCTTTGGTAATAAACCGGCATCTCCAGTTCCTTTCTATTACATCTAATGCAGTACATCACACTGCCTGGATTAAACTCCATCTTCCGCTGCTCTGCCCAACCTTCCAGCTCATCTATGTCCCTCTGTATTTTGAGGCAATCATCTTCCTTATCTACAACTCCACCAATCTTCATGTCACTAGCAAAAGTATTTATCAGACTAAAGGCATTTTAATCCATGTGGGGCGTTTATATGTATGACAAGCAACAATGGTCTCAGCACCCAATCCCTGTGGTACACCACTTTGAAGAAGGGTTTCGACCCAAAACATGACCTATTCCTTTTCTCCAGAGATGGTGCCTGACCCGTTGAGTAACTCTCGCATTTTGTGTCTCTCTTCAGTGTAAAGAATCTTCAGTTCCTTCCTAGATCATGTAGTGCACCAGTGGATACAGACCCGGTCAGAAAAACAACCCTCTACCTCTACCCTCTGCTACTTATCACCAAGCCAACTTTGGATCCAGTTTGCATACAGACCTTGGTCTCAAGTGCCTAAACTTTGTAGACCAACTTATCTAGACTTCAGAGATAAATAGTGAAAACCAGGCTCTTTGGCTCACCAAGTCCACGCCAACCAGCGATCACCTCATATACTAGCACTATCTTAAACACCAGGGAACTTTTACAGAAGCAAATTAACCTATAAACCTGCACGTCTTTGGGATTTGGGAGGAAACTGGAGCACCCGGAGAAAACCCACGTGGTCACAGTGAGAATGTACAAACTCCGCACAGGCATCACCCGAGGTCAGGATCAAACCTGAGTCTCTGGGGCTGTAAGGAAGCAACTCTACCACTGCACCACTGTGCCAGTCTTTGTCAGAAGACTTCTAAAGTCAATGTACACTATGTCTTTCACCCTGTCTTCATTAATTGTCTTAGTATCTTCACCAAAAGCTCAATCAGATTTGCAGGATTTCCCATTCACAAAACCACATTGACTCTCCCTAATCAGTTCTTGCCTTTCCAAGAGATCATAAATCAAGGGCGGCACAGTAGTGTAGTGGTAGAGTCACTGTCTTATAGCACCAGAGACCTGGGTCCAGTCCTGACTACGTGTGCTGACTGTACAATGCTTTTACGTTCTCTCTGTAACCACCTGGGTTTCCTCCAGGTGCTCTGGTTTCCTCCCGCATTCCAAAGACGTGCAGGTTTGCAGGTTAATTGGTTTAAAGTTTCTCTAGTATGTAAGATAAACCTAGTGTAAGCAGGATCGATGGTCAACATGTACTCAGCGGGTCAAACAGCCTGATTAAAATCTTTATCCTAAACTAAAATTAAATCCTATCACCACAAGAATGTTTTCCAATAGTTTCCCTACATCTGACATAAGGCTCGCAGACCTGTGGTTTCCTGGCTTATCCTCAATGCCCTTCTTGAATATGGGAGCAACAATAGCTACCCTCCAGTCTTCTGATGCCTCACCAATGGCTAAAGACGATGCAAAAATCTCTGCCAGAGCCTCAGCAATCCCCTCTGTTGCTTTCCATAACATCCCTGGATAGATTTCATCAGGCCTAGGGATTTGACCACCTTAATATACATCAATAACACTTCCTCTTTGCAGATGCACACATGTTCCAGACTATTAGCATACCCTTCCGCTTATTCTCCATCCTTCTCCTTTGGTGAATACAATGTGAAATATTTATTCAGAACACCACACATATCCTGACTACACACAAAACCTTCCCCTTTGATCCCAGAGGGGATCGACTCTTCCTCTAGCTTCCCTCTTGCTTCCAATCTATTTATAGGAGGTTTTGCAATATCTCTTCGATACTGTTGGCCAGGGTCATTTCAAAGTCTGTAGGAAAGAACTACAGATGCTGGTTCAAGTCAAAGATAAACACAAAATGCTGGAGTAACTCAGCAGAACAGGCAGCATCTCTGGAGATGCTGCCTGTCCCACTGAGATACTCCAGCGTTGTGTGTCATTTCAGTCCCCCATTTGGCCTTCCTCACTGTTTTGTGCAGATTTCGCTTCTATCCTCCATAAACCTCAAAGGAGTAATTTGATTTTTTTAGTTTAGTTTAGA
Source organism: Raja brachyura (assembly GCA_963514005.1). The sequence continues at coordinate 17,254,457 of OY740785.1, forward strand.
GATATATAATGGAACTAGGCCTTTTGGCTCACCGAACCCGCGCTCACCACCAATCCCCATACACTAGCACTATCCTACACACTAGGGACAATTTACAATTTATGCCGGTCAATTAACCTACAAATTTAGTCTTTGGAGTGTGGGAGGAAACCGGAGTACCCAGAGAAAACCCACATTGTCGTGGGGAGAACGTGCAAAATCCACGCAGCCAGCACCCATAGTCAGAATCAAACCCATGTCTCTGGCGCTGTAAGGCAACAGCTCTACCACTGCGCCACACGATGACCACAAAGAACACAGGGTTAATGTAGTTTATGGAATAGGTTGATATCCAAAAGTAACGATATTAACAACACTCTCTAACACTTACAGAAAGCAAACACCAAATATCAACTTCAGCCTTACCCAAACAAAAGTACATTTGAAACATTTGACTGTCAAAGGTTGTCAACGAACAATAAGTAAATATGCATCAAAAAGGATATTTTGGGTAAGTATGCAAATTATGGTCCAATCTTTAAAGAATTTATGATCCATTAGCAAGGTTGCAATTTCAACAGGTACACATGAAATGTAAGGCAACTCCAATATGCCTTTCGGATCCCCGCAAGAAGCGTTAAATAGGTACAAATACCAACTTGTCTGGTTTTCCAGGTAACTGCAGTTGAATTCGGCAGCGATCTGCAGCTCTGATTTCTTCTTCCTTTTTATATATAAGCTTCTGAAGACCCGCTGTCCAATCCTGGCTCACAGTCAGGTTTAAATTCTGGAATAAACAAGAATGATAAGCCGGAGACACAAGGACGTTGAGTAAAACTAAAAGTGCTGGAGGAACTCAGCAGGGTCAGAAAGAATCTGTGGAGGGAAACATTTTGGGTCAGGACCTATCCTCAGACTGATCGAAGAGCAGGAGAGCAGCAAGAATTTAGTTAGTCAGAGGGCGGTGCATGGATGTGAAGAGGATATTTACACACGTGAGAGAGTCTCAGACCAGAGGGCACAGCTTCAGAACATAAGGACGTACATACCTTTAGAAAGGAGATAAGGAGGAATTTCTTTAACCAGAGGGTGGTGAATCTGTGGAATTTATTGCCACAGATGGCTATGGAGGTCTACTCGGAGATTGATGTGGAGATTGACAGATTTTTGATTAGTACGGGTGTCAGAGGTAAGGGGAGAAGCAGGAGAATGGGGTTGAGAGGCAAAGATAGGTCCGTCATGATTGAATGGTGGAGTAGGCTCGCTGGGCCGAGTGGCCTAATTCTGCTCTTATGACTTACAGACATGAAGAATTACAGAGGGGGAGCAGTGAGAGAGTCTCACAGAACTTCCATCAGAGAGTGGAGAACTTCATCAAAGTCGTCATAGTCTGAGGGGATTTCGCAGTGGATCAGCAAAATAGAGACACAAGGAACTGCAGATGCTGGAACTTTGAGTATAACACAAAGTGCTGGAGTAACTCAGCGGGTCAGGCAGCATCTGCGGAAGGAATGGGCAGGCGACGTGATGAGCGGTGCCTGGTTTCCTCCAGACATGATGCTTGCCATTCAGGCCAAAGAGTTCAATCTTGGTTACATCGGACCAGAGAATCTTGTTTCTCATGGTCTGACAGTGCTTTAGGCGCCTTGTGGCAAACTCCAAGCGGGCTGTCATGTGCCTTTTACTGAGGAGTGGCTTCCGTCTGGCCATTCTACCATAAAGGCCTGATTGGTAGAGTGCTGCAGATATAGTTGTCCACAGTGGAACTCTGACAGAGTGACCATTGGGTTCTTGGTCACCTCCCTGACCAAGGCCCTTCTCCCCAGATTGCTCAGTTTGACCGGGCGGCCAGCTCTATGAAGTGTCCTGGTGGTTCCAAAGTTCTTCCATTTAAGAATGACGGAGGCCACTGTGCTCATCGGGACCTGCAATGCTGCAGAAATTGTTTTACACCCTTCCCCATATATGTGTCTCGACACAATCCTGTCTCGGAGGTCTACGGACAATTCCTTCGTCATCACGGCTTGGTTTTTCCTCTGGCATGCACTGTCAACTGTGGGACCTTATATAGAAAGGTGTGTGCCTTTCCAAATCATGTACAATCAATTTAATTTTCCACTGGTGGACTCCAATCAAGTTGTAGAAAAATCTCAAGGATAATCAATGGAAACAGGATGGACCTAAGCTCAATTGTGAGTGTCATAGCAAAGGGTCTGAATACTTATCTAAATGTGATGTTTCTGTTTTTTTTTTTCTAATTATGTTGCAAAAATCTCTAAACACCTGTTTTCGCTTCTTCATTTTGGGGTATTGTGTGTAGATTGCTTATCAAAAAATGAATTTAATCCATTTTAAAATAAGGCTGTAACGTCATAAAATGTGGAAAAGTGAAGGGGTCTGAATACTTTCTGAATGCACTGTATGAATATCCTAAACAGTAGATGGAGAGAGGTTTTCACTGCTAGGACAGGCTTGAACGAGGGGACAATGCTTCCAGATAAGGAGATAATTTAAAACAGGTGCGTAGATATTTATTTTTACAGAGGGTGGTAAATCACTCCATTTCTGCAGACTTTAAACTTTATTTTTGACTTTAGAGGTACAGCATGGAAAAAGGACCTTCCGCCCACCAAGTCCGCACCGACCAACAATCACCCCGCCCACCAGCATTATCTTATACACTAGGGACAATTTACAATTTACGGAAGGAAATTAACCTGCAAACCTGTACATCTTTGGAATGTGGGAGGAAACTGGAACACCCGGAGAAAACCCACGTGGTCACAGGGAGAACTTACAAACTGCATACAAACAACACCTGTAGTCAGAATCAAAATCGGGTCTCTGGCGCTGTAAGGCAGCAACTCTACTGTTGTGCCACTGTACTGTTCAACCTCAGAGGTTTGTGGAGGCTGCATAACTAAATGTATTTAAGGTGGAGATAGATACAAATTTGAAAGCTCAGAATGGAGGGCCTAGAGAAACTGACACAGAAGAGGAATTGAGGCGGGAATAGATCAGCCACGATCATCCTGAATGGCGGGGCAGGCTTGAGAAACCTGATTGCATACTCCTGCTATTATTTTGTTGAGTTCTTGCATTGTAAGTATGTATAGAGTAGATGGGCAAATGCGATATCGTAAGCTCGGGCACGTGAAGCAGAATTTTGGATGGCCCAAAGTTTAGTCAACATGAGTTTAAATAAAAAGCTTGAATGGAAAACCCCAAGCTGTAGTTTCCGTGAGATAAAACTTGCTGGGTTCAGATAATTCCTCGTTTGTTGCAAAACATACTTGCCGAATAAAGTGTGATTCTGATTCTGAATCTGATCAGCAGAAAGTGTAGACGCTGTGCAAGTTATGATTTGGGATATGATGCCTGAAAGAAATGTCCAAGCAATTTATGAGTAGTAAATTGAATGATTACTTAACTGAGAAAATAAGAAATGTAGACAAATCAAATGGCACATTCAAAGAGGTGGCATCAGCTTGATAGACTCTATCTTTTGTACACATCTTATTATTTCGCCAAAATGCTTTTCTCTTGACAAATTTTCTGAATTGATCATTTTTAACAATAAGACATAGTCATACAGCATGGAAACAGCCCCTTCGGCCCAACTTGCCTATGCCAACCAAGATGCCCCGTTTAGACTAGTCCCGCCTTTCTGCGTTTGGGTCATATCCATCCAAACCTTTCCTGTCCATGTACCTGTCCAAATGTCTTTTACACGTTGTTATAGGTCATAATTCTAAAATCGCTTCCCTCTCAGTTAATCAGAGTTATATTCAATGCCCTCAAGGAAAATTCTTATACTAATCAACTGCTAAAAATATTTGTTAGCGATCCATTTAATTCTGCTCTGCTCTGTCTTGGGATGCATTTCACCCTGCCCTAATTAGCTCCACAAAGTACAAGCTAATCTTGTAGAGTTAGCATCCCTGAACGTGCCCTGTGCAAGTGCAGTGAGGTCTGTGCCAAAAATACTGCTTCTGAAATTTCACACTATAACATTTACCAGAAGAATTAAACTAAAACATCTAAACTTTCAAGATCTTATGAACTTATCCATGTGCATGTATTTTACCAGTGGTGGAGGTGGGAGAAGTTTAACAACAGTGCACAACGTTGAAATCAATACAGCCCTCCTGATTTTCAACTCCACAGAATCCAAAGGAAAGTAAATAAACCAAATTGATCATTTAATTAATGTCACTCATTTTATACTAATACTAAAATCAAAGTTTACTTCCAATGCTTCTCTTAAAGGAACATTGTTTTTATAACACAAGGATGGCCCGGTAGCGCAGCAGTATGGTTGTTGCCTCACAGCGCCAGAGACCCGGGTTTGATTCTGACCACGGGTGCTGTCTTTACGGTGTTTATACGTTTGCCCATGACCGCAGGAGTTTTCCCTGGGTGCTCCAGTTTCCTCCCACGTTGCAAAGATGTACAGGTTTGTAAGTTAATTGGCTTTGGTAAAGATTGTAAATTGTCCCCAGTGTGTAGGATAGTGCAAGTGTCCACAGATCAGTGGGCGGCACGGACTCGGTGGGCCAAAATGCCTGTATCCACGATGTATCTCTAAACTAAACTTTGCTAACTGAATCAATGTTACAGAGAAAAAGTTTGTGAAAATGTTTCGATTTTGGGGAAGGAAAACATTTTCATAGATGTATGGTAACATTTTACTGTACCTGATAATTTCCTTTTAAAGTACCGACAAGCTGCGTAATCTGGCCCACCACACTTAGATCGTGCATCAGATTTTGTAAATCTTGATACAGCTGGCACGGTCCCATATAGAGCTTGCCTGAAAAAATAAAGGTGAAATATGTTTGAGAACCTGATCAATGCAGCAGACCACATTGTCCTGCTAAAGGCAACAAGGCACTTGCAATGGACGACGAGAGAATTGTGCTCATAATAAGTTTCGAATATTTTTCCAAAGACTGAATTATTAACATCAGCAAACAGAAAATAAATAGGCTGTAAATATTACATTGCTAAATCAGATTGTTTTATTCAAATTATACATAAGAACACCAGCCTCTCCAGCATCTGCCATCCTTGCACTCACCTTAATTCTGCTTTACTTCCATATCACTTAATGCCGATTAATACAGGGGGTCCAATACTGCCGATGGATCTTTTGCCTGTCTGCCTTCAGTGCAGGTTCACCATCCTTCCCATGACTGAATGTTAATAGCTACCAGTCATTGAAGCGGAAATGGGCACAAAATGCTGGAGTAACTCAACGGGTCAAACAGCATCTCTGGAGAAAAGAAATAAGTGATGTTTCAGGTCGAGACCGTTCTGGGGAAGGGTTTTGATCCAAAACGTCACCTATTCCTTTTCTCCAGAGATGTTGTCTGAACTGCCAAGTTACAGCTTTTTATGTCTACCTTTGTTTTAAACGGAGGTGGAGCGTGTTTCCAGCTTCAGGTTTCTGGTCACCTGTCAGGTTTGGTCAGGTTAGTTCAAGTTCAAGTCCAAGTGAGTTTATTGTCATGTGTCCCTGATAGGACAATTAAATTCTTGCTTTGGCACACAGAACATAGTAGGCATTTATTACAAAACAAATCAGTGTGTCCATACATCATTATATAAATACATACACACATGAATAAATAAACTGATAGTGCAAATAACAGATAACAGATAATGGGTTATTAATGATCATAGTTTTGTCCGAGCCAGGTTTAATAGCCTGATGGCTGTGTGGAAGTAGCTACTCCTGAACCTGGTCATTGCAGTCTTCAGGCTCCTGTACCTTCTACCTGAAGCTAGCAGAGAGATGAGTGTGTGGCCAGGATGGTGTGGGTCCTTGATGATGCTGCCAGCCTTTTTAAGGCAGTGACTGCGACAAATCCCCTCGATGGAAGGAAGGTCAGGGCCGATGATGGACTGGGCAGTGTTTACTACTTTTTGAAGTCTTTTCCTCTCCAGGGCACTCAAGTTGCCGAACCAAGCCACGATGCAACCGGTCAGCATGCTCTCTACTGTGCACCTGTAGAAGTTAGAGAGAGTCCTCCTTGACAAACCAAATCTCCGTAATCTTCTCAGGAAGAAGAGGCGCTGATGTGCTTTCTTGATAATTGCATTAGTGTTCTCGGACCAGGAAAGATCTTCAGAGATGTGCACTCCCAGGAATTTGAAGCTCTTGACCCTTTCAACCATGGTACAAAAGGGACTGTGGGTCCCCATCCTACTCCTTCCAAAGTGCACAATCAGTTCCTTGCTTTCGTTGGTGTTGAGGGCCAGGTTATTGTGCTGGCACCATATGGACAGTTGCTCAATGTCTCTTCTATACTCTGACTCATCCCCATCAGTGATACGTCCCACAACAGTGGTGTCGGCAGCGAACTTGATGATGGAGTTCGCACTGTGACTGGCTACGCAGTCATGAGTATAGAGTGAGTACAGCAGGGGGCTGAGCACGCAGCTTTGAGGTGCTCCCATGCTGATTGTTATCGAGGCTGGTTAGGTTAGGTTTCTAGTCAAGTTTCTGATGACTTCTCTTGGACCCATAATACCTCAACACTGATCAAGAAGGCTCACCAGTGTCTCTTCTTCCTGAGGAGACTAAAGAAGGTACATCTGTCTCCTCAGATTCTGGTGAACTTCTACCGTTGCGCCATCAAGAGCATCCTTACTAACTGTATCACAGTATGGCATGGCAACTGCTCTGTCTCCGACTGCAAAGGGTGGTGAAAACTGCCCAACACATCACCGGTTCCTCACTCCCCTCCATTGAGTCTGTCCAGAGCAAGCGATGCCTGCGAAGGGCGCGCAGCATCGTCAAGGACTGCTCTCACCCCAACCAGAGACTGTTTACCCTCCTCCCATCTGGGAGGCGCTACAGGTCTCTCCGTTGCCGGACCAGCAGGTTCAGGAACAGCTTCTTCCCCGCGGTTGTTACCCTACTAAACTCTGCACCTTGGTGATTGCCGGTCACCCCCCCCCCCCCCCCCACTCCTTCCCCCAGTGACTGATCTCCCCCTCCCCCCCAAAATTGCACTACTGCTACTGTATATACATATACATATTTTACTGTTCCATTATTCTGTGTTCGCACTTCTGGGTGAGATGCTAACTGCATATCGTTGTCTCTGTACTTGTACACTGCACAATGACAATAAAGTTTGAATCTGAATTGAATAATAGCCCATTGTTGGCTGAGGACGAGGTGATAACGAAGGAATACAGAGATGCAAATAGTAAGACGACTGGGATGGCTACTAGTTCCACTGTAATGACTTCAGACCTTCAGGTTAAGCTTTTGTTGTTATTAAATCAGTCTCAGAAACATGATAAAATAGCTGCAAACTTTAGTATCTGAAAAGACGTCAATGGGAGTCAAGCTGATTTATCTCTCACCTCAAGCATACAAACAAAAACCTTGTTATTACCCAACAGAAATATATGTTCTCAATGAATCACTGCAATAAAGACAGTTCTGTCCCTTCAATTTATACAATTAAGCTTCAGCATCGTCAACTGTTTTGTGCAGTGTCTAAACCTTCAGTGACCAGGCCCATATACTTGATGTGCCTTGCATGGCAATTGAAAGACTGCACAAAGTAACAATTGTTTTACTGGTCGTCCTGGTCTGCAATAAAAAAAAATCATCAATTTATTATGTGCAAAGCAAGGAAACACTGCCAACTCTGAATACCAAAAAGGAGCTTTATCAAAGGTTTTCGCTCCCGACCGCAAACAAGGGGAGTGTTTTTACAGACTTGGAGCAGCAGAAAAATCACGAGCAAAGGCCGGATAATCACTTGGCAATCTTCAGTGGAGCAAGCAACAGATTCAATGCCCAGAAGGAGAACATTGTGTCCCACCATGGGTAATAGGATTATGATAACCAGCTTGTTCAAAACTCTTACATTTTGAATTAAAAAGAGAACAGATGATTTGAATTCAACCAGTTGATATTATGTTTTGATCTTATCTGCACAGCAGTCACTTAAGGTGGCTCTACAACATTCCATCGTTCTTTTTCTTTCTGGTTTATCATTCTTAATTCATAACTATAATTTTTTAAAGCAGGTTTATGCAATTTGCAAGGAACCAGTAGAAATAATAAAAATAGGTGGAAGAACTTAAAGAGATTTAAAAGGGAAGCAAATGTTCGTCAACAGTTGCTTTTACATTACTTTGAGAAAACGTTCTTTTAATATGCTTTGTAGCATACCAACTTAAGGCCATACATAAAAACTTAATGAGACCGCTAGTCATAGGAGCAGAATTAGGCTGCTCAGCCCATCGGCTCCGCCATTCAATTATGGCTGATCTATTTTCCCTCGCAAACCCATTCACTTGCCTTCTTCTCACAACCTTTCACACACTTACTAATGAAGAACCTATCAATCATTTATTTAAAATAAACCATCTTTCAAAATTATCCAATAAAATAAACCATCCCTCAAAACCCTATTTATTTAATAAAATTAGCAGGATCTAAAAATAGGAGCTGGCCAATTTAGTGAACAGAATGTCATACCGAAATGTCTTTAGATTTAGTCACAGCAATTACAAATTGATTCATAATAAAGACATTATAAGCTCCAGTGCTTAAAATATAGTGTTCCCTGCAATGGACAAACCGACCTTAGACTGGGTGACCGCTTTATGGAGAACCTGTGCTCAATCTACAAAAGCAACAGAGAGCTTCCACTTTAGACTTTAAAGGTACAGTGAGGAAACAGGCCCTGCTCCCCACCAAGACCGCATCGACCATCATTGCTACCATCGGACAGGATTCAAGATTCAAGATTCACGATTCAAGAGAGTTTATTGTCATGTGTCCCATATAGGACAATGAAATTCTTACTTTACTTCAGCACAACGGAATATAGTAGACATGAATCCAGAACAGATCAGTGTGTCAATACACCATTATATAAATAAATACAGTACACACATGAATAAATAAGCAGATAAAGTGCAAGTAAACAGATAATGGTCTGTTGAGTTTGAGTTGAGTTTAATAGCCTGATGGCTGTGGGAAAGTAGCTATTCCTGAATCTGGATGCTGCATTCCTCAGGTTCCTGCACCTTCTACCTGAAGGTAGCAGGGAGATGCGTGTATGGCCAGGATGGTGTGGGTCCTTGATGATACTACCAGCCTTTTTGATGCAGCGACTGCGATAGATCCCCTCGATGGTAGGGAGGTCAGAGCCGATGATGACTGGGCAGTGTTTACTACTTTTTGTAGTCTTTTCCGCTCCTGGGCGCTCAAGTTGCCGAACCAAGCCATGATGCAACCGGTCAGCATGCTCTCTACAGTGCACCTGTAGCAGTTAGAGAGAGTCCTCCTTGACATACCGACTCTCCATAATCTTCTCAGGAAGTACAGGCGCTGATGTGCTTTCTTTATAATTGCATCAGTGTTCATGGACCAGGAGAGATCTTTTCAGAAATATGCACGCCCAGGAATTTGAAGCTCTTGGCCCTCTCCACCATCGACCTGTTGACATAAAAGGGACTGTGGGTCCCCATCCTACCCCTTCCAAAGTCCACAATCAGTTCCTTGGTTTTGTTGGTGTTGAGGGCCAGGTTATTGTGCTGGCACCATTTGGTCAGTCGGTCGATCTCTCTTCTGTACTCTGACTCGTCCCCATCAGTGATACGTCCCACAACAGTGGTGTAGTCAGAGAACTTGATGATGGAGTTTGCATTATGACCGGCTACGCAGTCATGAATATAGAGTGAGTACAGCAGGGGGCTGAGCACACAGCCTTGAGGTGCTCCCGTGCTGATTGTAATCGAGGCTGACACATTTCCACTAATACGAACAGTCTATGGTCTGTGGATGAGGAAGTCGAGGATCCAATTGCAGAGGGATGCGCAGAGACCCAGATCTGAGAACTTGGTAACCAGCTTGGAGGGGATGATTGTATTAAATGCCGAGCTGTATTCAATGAATAACAGACTGACATATGAATTTTTGTTGTCCAAGTGGTCCAGAACGGAGTGGAGAGCCAGCGAGATCGCATCCACCGTTGATCTGTTGTGGCGGTAGGCAAACTGCAGTGGGTCCAGGTGTTTGTCGAGGTAGGAATTGATTTGCGCCATGATCAACCTCTCAAAGCACTTCATCACCACCGACGTTAGTGCCATGAGTCCATAGTCACCTTGCTCTTCTTGGGCACATAAATGATGCCCTTTTAAAGCAGGTGGGATCCTCAGACCTCAGAAGAGAGAAGTTGAAAATGGCCGTAAAAATTCCAGCCAGTTGGTCCGCACAGGTTTTTTAGAACACGACCGGGTATACCATCAGGTCCAGGCACTTTTTGAGGGTTCACCACTCTGAAGGATTTTCTGACGTCGGCCTGACGTGATTGAGACTGAAATACCATCACAGCGAATGAGGGCTCGAGAAGGCACATCAGTGTTCACCCTATCAAAGCGTGCATAAAACGCATTGAGCTGGTCAGGGGGTGATGTTTTGCGGACATTCGAGCTACCTCCTGATTTCGCCTTGTAGGAGGTGATTGCATTCAGGCCCCGAACATCTGTCTCATCCAGCTTGGAGCAGGTTTTTTGATGGCCTTACCAAGGTCGTATCAGGACGTCTTGTAGACTACTGTATCATCAGACATGAATGCCAAGTGTCTGGTCTTCAGAAGAGTGCGAATCTCATGTTCATCCAAGGCTTCTGATTGGGAAACACTCGGAAGGATTTTGTAGGGATGCAGTCCTCCACACATATCTTTATGAAGTCTGTAACGACTGTGGCATATTCGTTCAGGTCCGTTGCCGAGTCCCTGAACACTGCCCAGTCTACAGACTCCAAACAGTCCTGGAGTTGTTCCTCCCCCCCCCCCCCCCCCCCCCGCCCCCCGACCAGCTCTCATCTCTGGGGTGCACTTTTCCATTGCTGCATGTAGGCAGGAAGATGCAGCACCGGGGTATGGTCGGATTTACCAAAGCGAGGGCGAGGGATAGGGTGATTGGCGTCCTTGATGATGGTGTAGCAGTGGCCGAGGGTGTTTGGTCCTCTGGTGCAGCAGGAGACATGTTGGTGGAAGTTAAGGAGCGATTTCTTGAGGTTTGCTTTATTGAAGTCCCCGGCTACGGTGGTAAACACCTCGGGGTAAGACGTCTGGTGTTTATTCACCACGGCGTACAGCTCCTCCAGGAGGTACATAAGCCATGAGTTCCACACCACCAGTTTCAGGAAAAGATACTTTCCTACATCTATCAGGTTCTTGAACCAACCTGCAAAACCCTAATCCTACCTCAACAATGGAACAGCAGAGTCCACTTCTTCACTTGCTTTTCTTCTGTTTCTGTTTTTGTACTAATGTTTTGTTTTCTCCGCAGTTTTCTTTCATTTAGAAATATTAACGTGCATTTTATGTATGATTTGTTTTTGTATGCTTGTCTGAGTCTATATGCCTGTGATGCTGCTGCAAGCAAGCTTTTTCATTGTATAAGACTATAAACTTGCTCCACTTGACTTTTGGAATGTTTGAAATGTCTTTAATCTAATCAGGATAAATCAATGGCCACAGTAACAGGTGGAATACCATGACCAGTGGCAAGGTTTGATTGATCCACAGAAGCTGCTCAGCAGATCCCTGGCCAACCATACTTTATCTGACAATGTTATACACTACACTTCAATCTCAGGCATGGTCCTCCTCAGGGTCAGGGCAGACCTATTGAGAGTTTACAGGAAAAGGGAAAGGAAATAAAGCAAGACAGAACTGTTTTGCATCCAAAATATCTGTACGTAGTTTGTATGTTCTCCCTGTGACCGTAAGGGTTTTCTCCAGGTGCCCCGGTTTATCCAGGTCCCCTCATCGTCCAAAGATGTACAGGTTTGTAGGTTAATTGGTTTCTGTAAATTGTCTCTGGTGTATAGTATAGTGCCAGTGTATGGGGTGTATCGCTGGTAGACTTGAACCCGGTGGGCCGAAGGCCCTATTTCGAAGCTGTATCTCCAAAGTCTAAAGTCTAAAAGCAGAGAACAGACTGGACTGGCTCGGATACGTGGAGAGGATATATGTAGGATATGTATCCTTCCTATCTATTTGAGAAAATTTAACCTCTTTTCCCCATAAGATTGAACGTATTCCCATCTATGAAAACTGAGGAAGAAGAAAGGTCATACTGCGATACAGATAAAGGAAAAGTGAAAAGAGCAAGAGAATGGTTTAAATTGCCCGATTGTGGCAATGAGAAGAGACCATGGTCAAATGGTGGTGATCCTTGATGATATATGCTGGCTTTTATGCAAGGGCTTGGTGGACCATAATATGCTAAGTTTTAATCTGCGATTTGAGAGGGAGAAGGTAAAATCAGAAGTGTCAGTATTGCAGTTGAACAAAGGGGACTATGGAGGCATGAGGGAGGAGCTGGCCAAAGTTGACTGGAAAGGGACTATAGCTGGGATGACGATGGAACAGCAATGGCAGGAATTTCTGGGAATAATCCAGAAGATGCAGGATCATTTCACTCCAAAGAGGAGGAAAGATTCTAAGGGGAGTAAAAGGCAACCGTGGCTGACAAGGGAAGTCAAGGACAGTATAAAACTAAAAGAGTAGATGTCTAACATAGCAAAGATGAGCGGGAAGCCAGAGGATTGGGAAACTATTAAAGAACAACAGAAGGTAACTAAAAAGGCAATACGGGGAGAATAGATGAAGTACGAAGGTAAGCTAGCCAAGAATATAAAAGAGGATAGTAAAAGCTTATTTAGGTATGTGAAAAGGAAAAGATTAGTTAAGACAAATGTGGGTCCCTTGAAGACAGAAACAGGTTCATTTATTATGGGGAACAAGGAAATGGCAGACGAGTTGAACAGGTACTTTGGTTCTGTCTTCTCTAAGGAAGACACAAAAAATCTCCCAGATGTACTAGGGGACAGGGTGATGGAGGAACTGAAGGAAATTCACATTAGTCAGGAAATGGTGTTGGGAAGGCTGATAAATCCCCAGCGCCTGATGGTCTGCATCCCAGGGTACTCAAGGAGGTGGCTCTAGAAATCGTGGATGCACTGGTGATCATTTTCCAATGTTCTATAGATTTTGGATCAGTTCCTGTGGATTGGAGGGTAGCTAATGTTATCCTACTTTTTAAGAAAAGAGGGAGAGAGAAAGCAGGGAATTATAGACCAGTTAGCCTGACATCGATGGTGGGGAAGATGCTGGAGTCAATTATTAAAAAAGTAATAGTGGCGCATTTCGATAGCAGTAACAGATCTGTCCAAGTCAGCATGGATTTACGAGGGGGAAATCTTGCTTATCTAAACTTCTGGAATTTTTTTAGGATGAAACAAGTAAAATGGATAAGGGAGAGCCAATGGATGTAGTGCATCTGGACTTTCAGAAAGCCTTTGATAAGGTCCCACACAGGAGCAAAATTAGAGCACATGGTATTGGGGTAGGGTATTACGACATGGATAGAAAATTGGTTGGCAGACAGGAATCAAAGAGTAGGAATTAACGGGTCCCTTTCAGAATGGCAGGCAGTGACTAGTGGGTTGCTGCAAGGCTCGGTGCTGGGACTGCATCTATTTACAATATATATTAATGATTTAGATGAAGGAATTTGCAGATGACACAAAGCTGGGTGGCAGTGTGAACTCTGAAGAGGATGCTATGAGGATGCAGGGTGACTTGGATAGGTTGGGTGAGTGGGCAGATGCATGGCAGATGTAGTATAACGTGGATACATGTGAGATTATCCACTTTGGTGGCAAGAACAAGAAGGCAGGTTATTATCTGAATGGTGTCAGATTAGGAAAAGGGGAAGTGCAACGAGACCTGGGTGTCCTTGTACATCGGTCACTGAAAGTAAGCGTGCAGGTACAGCAGGCAGGGAAGAAAGCTAATGGCATGTTGGCCTTCATAATGAGAGAATTTGAGTATAGGAGCAAAGAGGTCCCTCTGCAGTTGTTTGGGGCTCAGGTGAGACCACACCTAGAGTATTGTTTGCGGTTTTGGTCTCCTAATTTGAGGAAGGACATTCTTGCTATTGAGGGAGTGCAGCGTAGGTTCACAAGGTTAATTCCCGGGATGGTGGGCCTGTCATATGATGAAAGAATGGAACGACTGGGCTTATATTCACTGGAATATAGAAGGATGAGAGGTGATCTTATAGAAACATATAAAATTATTAAGGACACGCTAGATGAAGGTAACATGTTCCCGATGTCGGAGGAGTCCAGAGCCAGGGGCAACAATTTAAGAATAAGGGGTTTGCCATTTAGAACTGAGATGGGGAAAAACGTTTCCACCCAGAGAGTTGTGAATTCTCTGCTTCAGAAGGCAGTGGAGGCCGATTCACTGGATGCATTCAAAAAAGAGTTAGATAGAGCACCTAGGGCTAGCGCAATCAAGGGATATAGGGAGAATGCAGGAACGGGGTACTGATTGTGGATGATCAACCATGATCACATTGAATGGCGGTGCTGGCTCGAAGGGCCGAATGGATTACTCCTGCACCTATTTTCTATGTATCTATATATCTAAGTGGTAAGAATTTTATTATTTTTTAATTTTGGAATAATAATAGGATTGAGTAGATGAATGGATGGTGCGTGGAGGAGGCATTCAAATTCATGGAAATCATGTTGGCATGGAGAAGCAAATCCACGATTTACCATCTTTATCCCAATCAGACCAAATCAATGCTCCTACTGAGAGCAAGTCAGGCTGGGGAGGGGGATTAAATGAGTAGAATGGGCAGCACCCGGTGACAATAAAAATCTACATTTTCTTCTTCTTCTTCATTAAAATTATGTTATTCTTGTTATTTGGATCAACAAAAAAGGCACAATAATGGTGCAAAGAGCAATAATGAATCATTTATTTTCACAGTGTGGGTGTTTGTGGTAGCCTGGTTTGCCAGCTCTGGACTTGCACACCAGCTTACATCGATATTCTGCATTAGTATGCCTTGAGATGCATAGATCCAATCAGCTCACGAGAGCCCACGTTTTATTAATATTTCAGTGCACAGGGACAGAGAACATTAGCCGAAGGGAATGGCTGTTACTACTTCATGGACTTCATGCGCTCTGATTTTACATTCGTAACCTGGGCCAAAGGAAGCCCAAAATGGTTAACGCTATAATACCATAGGGTGGCACAGTGGCGCAGCTGTAGAGTTGCTGCCTTACAGCACCAGACACCCGGGTTCCATCCTGACTACCGGTATTGTCTGTACGGAGTTTGTACATTCTTCCTGTGATAGCGTACATTTTCCCCGGTTGCTCCCACACCCCAAGACGTGCAGGTTTGTAGGTTAATTGGCTTTGGTAAAAATTGTAAATTGTCTCTGGTGTGCAGGATCAGTGCGGACTCGGTGGACCGAAGGGCCTGTTTTCAACTGTGTCTCTAGACTAAATTAAAAACAAGAAGTTGCACTGGAAACCAATCAAAACAGCATATTTAAGTCTTCTTGCTGGTAATCTGAGATCACAAATTTGTGACTGTAATCAGACTACACTTTATGGATTGAAGGACACAGCATGGAAAAGGCCCCTTTGGCCCACCGAGTCCACGCTGACTATCGATCACCTATTCACATTAGTTCTATGTTATCCCATTTTCGCACCCACACCCTACACACTAGGGGCAATTTACAGGTGCCAATTAATCTCCAAACTCGCTCGTCTTTAGGTTGTGAATGGAAACCAGAGCATCTGGAGGAAACCCATGCAGTCACAGGGAGAACGCAACAAACTCCATACAGGCAGCAACCAAGGCTAGGATTGAAGTCGCATCTCTGAGGAGCCTGTGAGGCAGCAGGTCTACCAACTCCCACCATGGTGCAGCTCGTCATTATGTTGATGATATCCAAGTTATCTATCGTAAGGAATCAGTGCATGGACAATTTTCATGTTCGGACATTAATACATCATTTTCTAAGCGCACATATTGATTAATTGGCCATGTGGACTTCGAAATGGTTAATGGAGTTTAATGCAGATAAGTGTAAGGTGGGAAGTCAAAGTGTTGTCTATCAGAGGGATCTAGGAGTGCAGGTACATAGTCCCTTGAAAGTGGCGACGCAGATAGACAGGGTGGTCAAGAAGGCTTTCAGGTTCATTGGCTTTCATTAGTCAGGGTACTGCGTATACAAGTTAGGATATTATGTTATAGTTGTACAAGACGCAGGTGAGGCCACGTTTGGAGTATAGTGCTCAGTTGCCGTAACCTTGCTATAGAAAGGGTGTTAAGCAGGAAAGAGTGCAGAGAACATTTGTGAGGATGTTGCCAGGACTTGAGGGCCTGAGCTATAGGGAGAAGTTGGGCAGGCGAGAACCTTATACCTTGGAAGAATGGAAGTTGAGGGGTGATCTTATAGAGTTGCTGCCTTACTGCGCTTGCAGTGCCGGAGACCCGGGTCCAATCCTGACTACGGATGCTATCTGTATGGTGTTTGTACGTTTGCCCTGTGACCTGCATGGGTTTTCTCCGAGATCTTCGGTTTCCTCCCACACTTCAAAGACGTACAGGTTTGTGGGTTCATTGGCTTGGTACAAATGTAAATTGTCCCTAGTGTGGGTAGGGTAGTGTTAATGTGCGGGGATCGCTAGTTGGTGCACAGTTGGTGGGCCGAAGGACCTGTTTCTGCATCCACCTTGGAGAGTTCTCCAATTTCCAATGATCTCATGAAAATAACACACCTGAGCTGCTGTTTCAAACTCTACTGGGAATCCCAGCAAGAGAAAAACAAGGCAAACTTTAACAACTGCAAGTCAGGAAACTGATCACTTGAGGTTCTTCACGCTCATTTCAATTCCACACAGTTGCCTCCCAGATTTTCAAAATGAAGATTAAACTTAGTATAAATATTTTATAAACTCTGGCAGTTTGAAAGTACTTGTAAAAATTCAATTTATTTTTTACAAGAAAACAAAAGCTGTGGCTTCCAGGTGAGACAGAGGGTCACGTGCACCTTCTCCAAACTCATCTGCTTGATCCGGTGTACCCGAAATGTGTTCCTGTGCATCAGCGAGACCAAACGTATACATGACGACCATTTCAATAAACACTTGTGCTTGGTCCGTCAAAGCCTGCTGGATCTCTCAGTTCCTAATCAATTTACCTCCCTTCCCATTCCTAGATTGATCTTTCTGTCCTGGGCCTCCTCCATTGCCGGAGTGAGGCCACACACAAATTGGAGGACAGAACCTCATATACTGCTTGGGTAGCTTACAACGCAGAGGTATGAACGTTGAATTCCATAAGTTAAGGTATCTTCTACATACACTTCCCTCACTCGCTCACCCACCCTTCCTCCACTAAAAGTCGGTTAACCAATTTCACAGTTTGCACCGATGAATCCCTCTTGAGATCACACAATCCCCAGCCAACAATTGGATTATCAGGGAACCACCCAGCCTGAGACTAACTGTTGCCGGCCATGATTTATCCTTGTCTTTTCTTGGTCCCAGATCCCCACCCCCCTACAATCAGTCTGAAGAAGGGTCCCGACCCAAAATGTCACCTGTCCATTTTCTCCAGAAGCACTGCCTAACCCACCGAGTTACTCCAGCATTTTGTGTCTATTAAAGCTAATAGGATACTGGGCCATATAAAATATTTAAACACACATTCCCTTTTATTCCCTGTTGCCACATGTTACGGACATTCAGGAAAATGATTTTTCTGTCCAGGAATTAACTAGTGAATAAAACGAAACATCCACAAATGGGATTTTCAAAATTGGTGATCCAAATAAATTCAAACATTCTAAATCAGGAATAAGAAAGGCCTCGACCCGAAAAGGAGTCTGCAGAAGTGTCACGCCCCAAACGTCACTCATTCCTCCTTCTCTCCAGAGATGCTGCCTGTCCCGCTGAGTTACTCCAGCATTTTGTGTCTATCTTTGATTTAAACCAGCATTTGCAGTTCTTTCCTACATATCAGAAATCCAACTTGCCTGGGCCATGTGGACACAGCACATTAGACTGAAATCTTCGCACATAAATAAACAGTTCAGTGGGACATTAGTTCCAAGGGAGAAAGAATCAAGGCTGGGAAGTGTACTTACTTGGCTTTGTACTAATTAGAATCTTTTCTCCAGAATGCAAGGGTATAAATCGACTTTTCTCAGCAAGATCCTCACTGTTCCCAAACTCGACCACTTCGACCTGCCTCAGTGGCACACTCCACTTCAGTAGGTACCGCAATCCAGGGGATGCCACACCACTGCTGTCATGCTGGGGTCTGAAATTAAATTCATCAATTCATAAGTGATAGGAGCAGAATGAGGCTATCTGGCCCATCAAGTCTACTCCGTCATTCAATCATGGCTGATCTATCTTTCCCTCTCAACCCCCATTCTCCTGCCTTTTACCCATAACCCCTGACACCTTTATTAATCAAGAATATATCAATCTTTGCCTTAAAACTATCCATTGACTTGGCCTCCACAAACTGTGGCAATGAATTCCACAGATTCACCGCCCTCTATAAAGAAATTCCTCCTCATCTCTTTCCTAATGGTATGTCTTATTCTGAGGCTACAGCCTCTGGTCCTAGAGTCTCCGACTAATGGAAACATCCTCTCCACATCCACTCTATCCAGGCCATTTACTATTTGGTAAGTTTCAATGAGGTCCCACCTCATCCTTCTAAACTCCAGTGAGTACAAGCTCTGTGCCATCAAATACTCATCATATGTTATTCCAATTATTCCTGGGATCATTCTCGTAAACCTCCTCCTGACCCTCTCCAGCAGCAGCACACCCTTCCCCAGATATGGGGCCAAAAAAATGCTCACATTGCTACAAATGTGGTCTGACCAGTGCCCTCTACAGCCTCAGCATTGCATCCCTGTTTTTATAATGGATGTTAAACAGAAATCCAGGAACCACAGCTTAATTGCCTTGGTGAAACAGAAACAGAATGATGTGATGCTAGAAATCACCCATTCATACCAAAACATCACTGAAAAGGAACTATAATGAAATAACCAGTAGACTGTATATTTTCAACAGAAGCAACTCGTTGAAATTGTGCCATCTACAACCATTTTCTACAAGCCTCGGAAAAGACAGAAGGTAGCAAATATTAGTTTGAATGTGATGCCTATCTATGTTAATCTCATTTGCCCACGTTAGTTTATAGTTTAGCTTAGAGATACAGCATGCTGACCGAGTCCGTGCTGACCAACAATCATACATTCAGTACTTCTATCCTATACACTCGGGACACTGTACAGAAGCCAATTAACCCACAAACCCCACACATCTTTGGAATGTGAGAGGAAACCGGAGCACCAAGAGAAAACCCATGTGGTCACAGGAAGAATGTACAAACTCCATACAGACAGCACCCGCAATTAGGATCGAACCGGGGTCTTAGGTGCTGTGAGGCAGCAACTCTACCGCCGCGTCACTGTGCCGCCCTATCACTCCATGAGTCCCATATCACTCCATGCCTCTCCTATCCAAGTACCCATCCAAATGCCTTTTAAACATTATAACTATGCCCGCCTCGAGTACCTTCTCTTGCAGCTCGTTCTAGGTAATCACCAAGAAATTTCCCCATCAGATCTCCTTTACATTTTTCTCCTCTCACCTGCATGTCCTGGGATGTCAGGACTTTCATATGAAGAAAGACTGGATATACTCGCTAGAATTTAGAAGATTGAGGGGAGATCTTATAGAAACTTACAAAATTCTTAAGGGGTTGAACAGGCTAGATGCAGGAAGATTGTTCCTGATGTTGGGGAAGTCCAGAACAAGGGGTCACAGTTTAAGGATAAGTAGGAAATCGTTTAGGACCGAGATGAGAAAAACATTTTTCACACAGAGAGTGGTGAATCTCTGGAATTCTCTGCCACAGAAGGTAGTTGAGGCCACTTCATTGGCTATATTTAAGAGGGAGTTAGATGTGGTCCTTGTGGCTAAAGGGATCAGGGGGTATGGAAAGAAGGCAGAAACAGGATACTGAGTTGGATGATCCGCCATGCTCATACTGAATAGCGGTGCAGGCTCGAAGGGCCGAATGGCCTACTCCTGCACCTATTTTCTATGTTTCTATGTTTCAGCCTCTTCTGTAGACACCACTGTTCTGGAAAAACACTGATGATCTATCCTTTCTGCTAGTGTCATAAACCTTTAAAAGATCACCACTTAACCTGCTCTAGTTCAGTAAGAATAAATCCAGCTCATCCAATCTATCCTTATAACTACAGGCCTCCAGTCCAGGCAACAACCTGGTGACTCTCTTCCACACTCTCTCTCTATTGCTACACATCCTTCTCATGGTGTGGAGACCAGAACTTTACACAATACTCTTAAGTGCAGCCAAACCAGTGTTTTGTACAAATTTCAATATGACATGCCAATTATAATCCTGACTATTTATGAACCGGGACTGTGGTCCACATATTATTTTTGATACTTGGAGCATAACCGCCCATTTTGTAAAGAAATAAAATAAAAGCAATTGGCATTTGGTCACTCCAATTATAACTACAAGCGTTTCCCTATTGTGAGAAATATTGAATGAAGATATTGAGTCCTTTCAGACCAGCAGGATTTATTGGAGGAATTCCACTAACTCTGATCACCAGGATGATGAATGAAACTCATTCAATAACCAGATTGAATTGTAATTAAAACACAACGGCAGACTTAACTCACTTAATTTTATGATTCAGAGCACTAATCTGCAAATGTAGAGAATAACTCTTAATTTTAATAGTCATAGCCAGAGTAATTTAACAATCCTGTTGTATTTTCATGAATCCTTGTGCAACTAATTATTTTTTCCAATATTAATTGGAGATATTACATTATCTGCAATTTATTTCTCCTCAAGTATCAATTTACTCGGATGGGAGCACATCAGACTGTGAAAGCTGCAAGTCTGAAGCTGATTTTGTGACACAGGCTTTCACTGTGCACATACTGAACTGAAGAATGTTCTGCTTCACTGAATGCATTAAGCAATCATTAATACCAAGCTTCGAGGACAAGACCAGAGAGAACCCTTCGCTGTTGCAGCCGTTCTACACTGGCTCCAGAAAAACACGTTTTGAATTCCATATTTCATCTCACATGTTTGCCTTGGCAAGACCACCATCATAATTAAGGAAGAGTCTCACTCCCTCTTCTCTCCTCTCCCATCAGGCTAGAAGTACAGAAGTGAGAAAATGCACATCTCTAGATTCAGGGGCAGTTTCTTCCCGGTTGTTATCAAGCAATTGAACCATCCTATCACCAACTAGAGAGCGGTCCTGACCATCCATCTACCTCATCATAGACCTTTGGACTAGCCTTTAATCGGACTTCCCTGGACTTAACTTGCACTAAATGGTATTCCCTTTATCCTGTATCTGTACACTATGGACGGCTTGATAGTAAACATGTATAGTCTTTCCGCTGACTGGATAGCACGCAACGAAAAGATTTCTATTTGATTGTGTGCACGTTATCAGATTCCTCCCACTAAACTACCTTGCATAATCCTGATGGAAGAGATGGGGAACTCAGGGCCATGGCCCAAAGTGTCAAAGGGCCCCTACGGTCTGAGTGTCTGGCACTGTGAGGCAGTGACTCCACCGTCTCGCCAACATGCTGCAGATCCATGTTCTCCACAGATGCTGCCTGACCTGCCACGTTACTCCTGCACTTTATATCTTTTTTGTAAGCTAGCATCTGCAGTTCCTTGTGTTTCCATGGCTTACTTCCATGCCTCGTCTGTTTAACAATGTTTACGCAAGAGGTCTGGGTGTAACCCAATAACTGAGCTTTGATCTCAGTACTACACTTTAGAAATCCAACCAGAGCTAACGAGGCAAAGTGTCAAATCATACATTGTAATACATTCAAAAATGACTTGGACTTTTTGCAGAATTCAGTCGGAGTCAATAAAGAAAATTAAACCTGAGGGTTAAGCTTTTTACACAAAGGTCATTGAGGCAGGTACTATCAACAATGTTTAAGAAACATTTGGATGGATACATGATAGGACAGGTTTAGAGGGTTATATTCCCTGATTCTGTTAACCCCAAGAGCTCTATCTAAAGGGCCTGTCCCACTTACGTGTCCTTGGCACGCAAATTATGCGGCCTCGTGGTCGTGTTGAGCCAAGACGGTCCTGCGAAGGTCGGGCGCGATTCCATGCATACGCACAGCTGTCTGGAGCGCGTGACGTAATTTGAAGATGGACACAAAGCTGGAGTAACTCAGTGGGACCGGCTACATCCCTGGAGAGAAGCAATGGGTGACGTTTCGTGTTGAGACTCTTCTTCAGTCTGAAAAGAAGGGTCTTGACCCGAAACGTCACCCATTGCTTCTCTCCAGAGATGCTGCCGGTCCCGCTGAGTTACTCCTTCATTTTGTGTCTATCTTCAATTTTCTTGGCCCCGCTCTACTTGGGAGTAGAAGTGGGGGCGGATCCGGACCTCAACGGCCGTGAGCCCCAGGCCGAGTTCAGCGATCGTTTGCCTGCTTCTGCTGCTGTGAAGGTGAGACGTTGCATCGCACCAGGGTCTTGGGCCTGTCCCACTTTAGCCGTCAGTTCCGCGCTAGGCCGTTGGCGCGCGGAGATTTTGTTCACTACAAAAATTTCGGAGTCCCGCGCGATGTCGCGCACAACTCCATACGCCTCCGCGCTTCTAATTGGGACCGGCCCCGTGCGGCCATACGATGCCCGTACGCATCAACGCGACCACGAGGTCGCATAATTTGCTTGCCAAGGACACCTAAGTGGGACAGGCCCTTAAATCTCTCTTCCATACATCCAGTGAATTTGCCTCCACTGCCCTCTGTGGCAGAGAACTCCAGAAATTCACAACTCTGGGCGAAAACGTTTTTCCTCATCTCAGTCCTAAATGGCCTACCACTTATTCTTAAACTGTGACCATTGGTTCTAGACTCCCCCAAAATTGGGAACACCTTTCCTGCATTGAGCATGTCCAATTCCTTAAGAATTTTATATGTTTCTATCAGATCCCCTCACATCCTTACAAATTCCAGTGAATATAAGCCCAGCCGATCCATTCTTTCATCATATGTCAGCCCTGCCATCCCGGGAATTAACCTGGTGAACCTACGCTGCACTCCCTCAATAGCAAGGATATCCTTCCACAAATTAGGTGACCAAAATTGCACACAACACTCCAGGTGCGGTCTCACCAGAGCCCTGTACAACTGCAGTAAGACCTCCTTGCTCCTATACTCAAATCCTCTCGCTATGAAGGCCAACATGCCATTTGCTTTCTTCAGTGACTGCTGTACCTGCATGCTTACTTTCAGTGACTGATGTACAAGGACGCCCAGGTCTCATTGCACCTCCCCTTTTCCTAATTTGACACCATCTGCCTTATTGTTCTTCCTACCAAAGTGGATAACCTCACATTTATCCACACTATACTGCATCTGTCATGCATTTATGACCCAACCTATCCAAGTCACTCTGCAGCCCCATACCATGCTCCTCACAGCTCACACTGTGCCACCCAGCTTTGTGACATCCGCAAACTTGGAGATGTGACATTTAAGAAGGGAACAAACTGTGACCACAGAGCAAATATAGTTTGGAAATGAATGAAGTCAATGGAAATGTGCTGATGGGACAGAGGCAGAAAGAGTGTGGTAATGTTATAAAGATGAGGCAGTGATATAGAGAGTGTGATCATGTTATATGGATGGGGCATGGATAGACAGATTGTGATAATATAAGGATGGGGCAGGGATAGACAGAGAGAGTGTGCTAATGTTGATGGGGCAGGGACATTGAAAGTGTGATGTTATAAGGGTGGGACAGGGATATGGAGAGTGTGATAATGTTATACAAAGGGGTAGGGACAGAGAGAGTGCAATAATGTTATAAGTTTGGGGAAGGGATAGACATAGTGTAATAATCAGGATTGTCTAGTTGAAATTTCACTCACCTTCGCGTGGAAAACCTATACACAGAAATTGCCTGTTAATAACTACCTTATTAAGATTAAAATGAGCAAAACGCAGCTACTCAGAAGTGCCAATATTAAACAAGATAACAATTTGACACATAGACGCGTACATACCGGGAACTGACAGTGGCACACATGAGTACATCGTTCAGCATGAACAGGCGCCGCTCTTTGGTTTTCACCATCTCTCCTTTTTCATTGTAAACCGTCTCCATCATGTCATCCGACCGTATGAGGTATCTGTTTCCACTACGGAGAAGCTGGATCATATTGGGAAACAGGATGTAAGTTACGTATATGTACATACACTCACACGCTTTATGCCGTGTATAAACTATAGCAGCCTTAGCTGTGTCAATGCTTTGGCATGACTTGGAATGGGCAAGTGAGTGGCTAGAGAAGACACCAATGAATCTCCTTGAAAGAATCAATAGGGTAAATGTACAGAATCTTTTACCCAGAGAAGGGAAATTGAGAACCAGAGGACATGGGTTTAAGGTGTAGGGGGAAAGGTTTAATAGGAACATGAGGGGCAACTTTTTTTATACAAAGGGTGGTGGGTATATGGAACGAACTGCTGGAGGAGCTCGTACTATCACAACATTTAAGAAACATTTAAACAGGTACACGAATAGGATGGGATTAGAGGTGTTGGGCCAAATGCAAACAGGTGAGGCGAGTGCAGATGGGGCAAGTTGGTCAGTATGGGCAATTAAATTACAAACCTGCATGTCTTTTGAAAGTGGGAAAAAACTGGAGCAGCCGGAGAAAACCCACGCAGTCACTGGGAGAACGGGCAATCTCCACACAGACAGCACCTGAGGTCAGGGTCAAACCAAGGTCTCTGGTGCTGTGCAGCAGCAACAGTGTCACTGTGCCACTGTGCTGTCTGGGAGGACATGGAGTGAGAGCGAGAGACACAGAGGAGTCACGGGTGAGCATCCACTACTACAACTGCAGGGGAGAAGGAAGGTGCCACATTTCCTGAAGGAAAAGAACACCTCAGATGTGCTATAGTAGCTCTGCTCTCAAGATGGGGCTTTCCACTCTCTGCTGGAGGTGCAACATCTGTCCATATACTTCCTCTCCCCTCATTCCCATCATCCAGTTCCTATCCCCTCCTCTGCCTCCCTCATCCACATCACCCTACTCAGGATCCTCCAGTTTTCTTCACCAACCATCTGTCCCTCTGGTTCTATATTTCACTCCCCAACTTCATTCCTTATAAAATTCCACCCTCTGTCTTCTTCTCACCACTTATAATCCCTAGCCTTTGTTACTATCTCTATCCCCCAAACAGAATCATCTGCCATTCAACTCCTCCTCACCTGGAATCACCTATCACTTGCTAGCTCTTGCCCCACCCCTTCCTCTCACCTCTTTCTACCCGTTATCTTCATCAGTTGTGAACAAGGGTTTCAACCTGAAATGTCATCTGTTCATTTCCCTCGCTGCCTGGCCTGCTGAGTTCCTCCAAGCAGCTTGTTCCCTGCTCAAGATTCCAGCATCTGGAGTCTATTTTTACGACCTCTTACATTCTCCTCTCCTTTCTTCCTCCAAACTCTGTACTGAACCTCTGGGGCTCACAGATCCTGCGCCGACTAAATATGGGGAACTCTCAGAAGATTAAGCTTTGCTGCTGAACTTCCACTGCTGATGAGACCAGCTCTGGAACTTACCGAAACCCATGTTATTAACAGTTACTGCAGCTTTGCGATTCTCTGTGTGCAGCTATTTTGGACCCTGGCTTTGGCCAGCTGGACCAGGTTTGCACCAACATTAAAGTAACATTGGGACCTCAATCTGACTCCACCACCACTCTTGACAGCATGTTCCAGGCACCCACCACACTCTGTGTAGAAAACCTGTCCACACATTTTCTGTCTGCAGAAGAACCCTTCAATCTGACGAATGGAGTCAACCAGAAATGTCACCTATTCCTTTTCTCCAGGGATTCTGCCTGGCCCGCTGATTTACCCCAACATTTCATGTCTATCTTTGGAGTAAACCAGCATGTGCAGTTCCTTCCAGTCTGAAGAAGGGTCTTGACCCGAAACGTCACCCATTCCTTCTCTCCTGCTGAGGGATGCTGCCTGTCCTGCTGAGTTACTCCAGCTTTGTGAGTCTATCTTCGGTTCAATCCAGGATCAGCAGTTCCTTCCTACACCTTCCTCCTACACATTGGGACCTCAATGACTGGCTTATATTTCGGCAGCAAGGTTATTAGCTAATAAAATGCTAATTCAGCAGGTTTACAAATATAACAGGGGCTAATAGTAACAGGAACTGTAGTCCACAATGTCAATGCCCAACATTTTGCCAACTTAAACTAATCGCCTCTGCCTGCATGTGATCCATATCACTGCATTTCCTGCATATCCTCTTAAAAGTCACCATCGTATCTGCCTCCACCACCACTCCCTGCAGCACTTTCCAGGCACCCACCACTCTGTAGAAAACCTGCCACACACATCTTCTTTAAACTTGGCCCCTCTCACCTTGAAGTTATGCCCTATAGTTAGTAAGGACTGCAGATTTGTGATCCACAGTGCCCTCCATAATGTTTGGGACAAAGACCTATCATTTATTTATTTGCCTCTATACTCCACAATTTGAGATTTGTAATAGAAAAAATCAATGTGGTGAAAGTGCACATTGTCACATTTTAATAAAGGCCATTTTTATACGTTTTGGTTTCACTGTGTAGAAATTACAGCTGTGTTTATGCATAGTCCCCCCATTTCAGGGCACCATAATGTTTGGGACACATGGCTTCACAGGTCTTTGTAATTGCTCGGGTGTGTTTAATAGCCTCCTTAATGCAGGTATAAGGGAGCTCTCAGCACCTAGTCTTTCCTCCAGTCTTTCCATCACCTTTGGAAACTTTTATTGCTGTTTATGAACATTAGGACCAAGTGGTACCAATGAAAGTATAAAAGAAATTATTAGGTGCCAAAATTATTAAAACAAGAATAAAACTGTTGGAGACATCAGCCAAATCTTAGGCTTCCCCAAATCAACTGTTTGGAACATCATTAAGAAGAAAGAGAGCACTTGTGAGCTTACTAATCGAAAAGGGGCTGGCAGGCTAAGGAAGACCTCCACAGCTGATGACAGAAGAAGTCTCTCTATAATAAAGAAAAATCCCCAAACACCTGTCCGACAGATCAGAAACACTCTTCAGGAGTCAGGTGTGGATTCGTCAATGACTACTGTCCACAGATGACTTCATGAACAGAAATAAAGAGGCTACACTGCAAGATGCAAACCACTGGTTAGCTGTTTGCCAAGAAGTACTTAAAAGAGCAACCAAAGTTCTGGAAAAAGCTCTTCTGGACAGATGAGATGAAGATTAATTTATATCAGAGTGATGGCAAGAGCAAAGTATGGAGGAGAGAAGGAACTGCCCAAGATCCAAAGCATACCACCTCATCTGTGAAACACGGTGGTCAGTTTTTGCAAGCAAGTTTTAACATGCCATGGTAATCGCAATATATAACGGTGACAAGATGGAGCACCACAAAAATCGCGAAACACTTCAATGCTACATGGCTCCCTCGTGTGATAAAGGGAACGTAGAAACCAGGGCCCTAGTGAGCCAGAGGCAGAATCATCAGGATTTTCAAACAATTGGGATAATCGGACTTTACTTGCATTTCAAACTATCCATCCAACATCCACTGAATATGCATAAATATATAGAGCTGCAATCTGTGTAAATGGTCAAGACCTTGGGAAATTATCAACCACATTCTAGTATCATTCTTGCATAAGTACAGGAAATTAAATTAAAGCATACTCTTCAGAAGCATATTACTTGGGAGTTTGCAACCTCAGTATTTTTTCAATTTTTCATTTGAATAATCAATAGAGGGAAACAGCAAATTCATTTTCTTTTTCCTCCAATTGATTGTTCGATTCATTATTCTTGGTTTCAGTGAAGATTGATTAAAGGAAAATTCTGGTAATTCGCGTGAAAGACTGCATGATTCCACAACTGAACATTTGCCTGCATCGTGGAGACACCTGAAGAAGCAAAAGATATGCCGACATGAGTTGGGAGTGGTTTTGTGGGCATATCTTTTGAGAGGGTTTAATGTAGCAGCCTTAAATAAAACACAGGCACATGACAACCAGTTACGGAACTAAAAGGCCTGTTCCACCAGCATGCGACTGCAAACAGCTAGCGCGACCTAACGTGGTCGCTTGAGCCGTACGGCCTCGCGCGGCCGGTCCCACTTCGATCGCCAGAGGTGTATGGAGTTGTGCGGGGCTGGTCCCGACATCGTGCGGGGCTCCGAAAAACTGACACTGTCCAAAAAGTCCGCGCGCCAACGGTCTGTCGGCCCGCAGCCGCATTGAGGATGTACGCAGCGTCTCGACGTCGTACGCAGCGTCTTGACGGCATACGCCTAGCCCTTGACGTTGCGCGATGACGTCACCGCCCGGCGTGCCGTTGAATGATGACGTCACCACCCGATGCCGTGCGACGTTCAAATTCAGTCGGCCCGCCTCCTGCCCAGCTGATTGGTGAGTATGATGTCGGGACCAGCCCCGCACAACTCCATACGCATCCGCAGTTCAAATTGGGACCGGCCCCGCAAGGCCGTACGCCTCAAGCAACCATGTTTGGACAGGCACTTAATTTACGCCCAGGTTCAAGTCCAGATATTTTGGCCCATAGGCACAAAGGGGGAGACAAAGGCTGCAGTAAATAGACTGAACAGGCACGCCCCTTCCAAACTCAGACAGCTAGAATTAGGAATTCCCGCAACCCGAAACATCACCGACTGGCCTGCAACACTCTGCACTGCAGGTTCTGGTGTAATTACGTGTTGGCGATCTCTCAGGTCCATGATTCACTATCCCATTCTTTAGACTTCAGACTTACGGCATGAAAACAGACCCTTCGGCCCACCAAGTCTGCACCGACCAGCAATCACCCCCCGTACACTCGCACTATCCTACACACCAGGGACAATTTTACAATTTTTACTGAAGCCAATTAACCTACAAATCTGTACATCTTTGGAGTGTGGGAGGAAACCAGAGCACCTGGAGAAAACCCATGCGGTCATATGGAGAACATGCAAACTTCGTACAGACGGCACCCGGAGTCAGGATCGGACCCGGGTCTCAGGCACTGTAAGGCAAAAACTCTACTGCTGTGCCACCATATTACTGCATTTTGTTGTCTCTGTATTGTACACTGCACAATGACAATAAAGATTGAATTGAATTGAATTGAACCATGCCGCCACATTTTACTGTGGGAAATCCTCCCAAACGCCATCTGCTGGTCACAAGATCCCGAGCATGCAGGAATGGAGCAAGCCAAGTGGTTCAACTGTTACACAAAAAGCTGGAGAAACTCAGCGGGTGCAGCAGCATCTAAGGAGCGAAGGAGATAGGCGACGTTTCGGGTCGAGACCCTTCTTCAGACTGGTCAGGGATCAGGGAAACGAGAGATATAAACAGTGATGTGGAGAGATAAAGAACAATGAATGAAAGATATGCAAAAAAGTATTGATGATAAAGGAAACAGGCCATTGTAAGCTGTTTGTGGTGTGAAAATGAGAAGTAGTGCGACTGGGGTGGTGGGGGGGGGGGGGGGGGGGAGATGGAGAAGGAATGTCAGGGCCCGAGGGCTGAGGGAGTGGTGGGGAGGGGAGGGGGCAGTCTGGGTTAACAGAATTGAGAAAATTCAATGTTTAAGCCCAGAGGATGCAGACTCCCCAAGCGGAATATGAGGTGCTGTTCCTCCAACTTGCGGTGTTGCTCACTTTGGCCGTGGAGGAGGCCCAGGACCGGGAGGTCGGATACGGAATGGGAGGGGGAGTTGGAGTGCTGAGCCACCGGGAGGTCGGGTTGGTTATTGCGGACTGAGCGAAGGTGTTCGGCGAAACGATCGCCCAGCCTCCGCTTGGTCTCACCGATGTAGATCAGCTGGCATCTGGAGCAACGGATGCAGTAGATGAGGTTGGAGGAGGTGCAGGTGAACCTCTGTTGGACTTGGAATGACTGCTTGGGTCCCTGAAAGGAGTGGATGGGGGAGGTGAAGGGACAAGTGTAGCATCTCTTGCGGTTGCAAGGGAAAGTGCCCGGGGAAGGAGTGGAGCGGGAGGGAAGGGAAGAATTGACAAGGGAGTTGCGGAGGGAGCGGTCTTTGCAGAAGGCAGACAGGGGGGGAGATGGGAAGATGTGGCGAGTGGAGGGGTCACGTTGGAGGTGGCGAAACTGGCGGAGGACTATCTGTTGTATGCGCTGGCTGGTGGGGTGAAAGGTGAGGACCAGGGGGACTCGGCCCTTGTTGTGAATGGGGGAATGGGGAGAGAGGGCAGTGTTGCGGGGTATGGAGGAGACCCTGGTGCGAGCCTCATCTATAGTGGGGGAGGGGAAACCCCGTTCTCTGAAGAACGAGGACATTTGTGATGACCTGGTGTGGAACACGTCATCCTGGGAGCAGATGCGGCGTAGACGGAGGAATTGGGAATAGGGGATGGAGTCCTTACAGGAAGCAGGGTGGGAGGAAGAGTAGTCCGGGTAGCTGTGGGAGTCAGTTGGTTTGTAGTGGATGTCATTCAGGAGTGTATCACCTGCAATAGAGATGGTGAGGTCAAGGAATGGTAGGGAAATGTCGGAAATGGTAAGCGGTTCAACTGCCTGTGTCAGACTTTGCAGCTCAATCAAAAAAAGACACAAAGTGCTGGAGTAACGCAACGGGTCAGGCAGCATCTTGGAGAACATAGATAGGTGACGTTTTCTTTTCATGTTCCAGAGATGCTGTCTGACCTGCTGTTACCCCAGCCCTTATTGTCAGTTTTTGTAAACTAGCATCTGTAATTCTCTGGTTTTATAGTTCAATTAGTCTGTTCCCAAAGACTACATCCAGCTCTATCATTAGCTTTCCAATAAAAGGTACCATCGGAAGTGTTTTGCCTCCTGAATTAAGCAAAGCATATGAATTAAATTAATTCCCAGGAAAAAAAATGTTTACATGTTTTAGGTATCATTTTGGTAAGCATTGGTTTTAGATCATTCCCAAAGCAAAGTCTTGATCATATAACAGATAACAGTCTATTAAGAGTGAGAAGCAGAGAAGTGCCTATTTATCTTTTATTCCTATTTTTAATTAAATTCCTGCCTGCTGAAAGGCTGCTTCAGAAGTAACATAGAAGCCAGATTCAAATTAACAACTACAGTAAGTCGAGGCTCTCATGACTTCAGGCAAGAAATTACTGTCAGAACAAATCTATCGGTTAGCATAGATGTCAGCATAATCTCTTTGAAACTGCCACACACCATTTCACGGGGTAATCCTCTTAGAACCAGACGCAGCAAACTCTAGAGAGACTCCTTGAAAGAACATGTTTTTGCTGATATAAATACAGTAACAGCCGGTTCTCCATCTTTCATCCAGATCGATGTCAAGGATGCCACAGTGCGGGAGTTCTCCCCAGAGACCTGCTCAATTATTATCCCTCTCCTGACTTTATTGATCACCGGGTGATTTATTTTTCATTTGGTTCGGCTCCTTGCTGTGCAATAATTGGCTATCACAGTCCTTACATTAAAATGGTACGTGCTTTAATGGAACACCCCACAAAATGGGCGGCACAGTGGCGCAACAGTAGAGGTGTTGCCTTTCCCTCCATGGATTTTCTCCAGGTGCTTCAGTTTCCTCTCACACTCCAAAGATGTACACAGATTTGTAGGTACAAAGAACTGCAGATGCTGGTTTTTTTAATCAAAGTTAAACACAAAGTGTTGGAGTAATTCAGCAGGTCAGGCAACATCTCTGGAGAAAAAGGATAGGTGACCTAACTGTCTTTGGAAAAAAAAAAGTAAAATTGTCCCTAGTGTGTTGGATAGTGTTAGTGTATAGGGTGATCGATGGTTGACATGGACTTGGTGGGCTGAAAGGCCTGTTTCCACACTGTATTTCTAAACTAAACTAAGTAAAAGTTGGAGTACCAATTTAAATCCTTTCTTTCTATTTATTTACACTGCCAGAGAGTAAATTAGAACGCAGGTGTCTATGACGAGTACAAGATATGTAGAAATATAAATGTAAATTCATTTCATGATTTATGCATCTTCACTGAAAAAACCTTCTTCCGTAATATTCAATTTTAAGTCAAATTGGCAGCTTTAATTTCTGGTCATTGCACTGTGTAGGGAAGAACTGCAGATGCTGGTTTACACCGAAGATAGGCACAAAATGCTGGAGCAACTCAGCAGGTCGCGCAGCATCTCTAGAGAAAAGGAATAGGTGACGTTTAGTGTCAAGACTTTTCTTCAGACCAAGCTCCAGAGATGCTGCCTGACCCGCTGAGTTACTCCAGCATTTTGTGTCTATTCATTGCACTCCATTCTGAATTGAAGTTGAATTGCCTTGAATGGGTGGTTTCTGAATTGCAGCATTCCATGTAACTCAATCAACATAGGTGTGGAAAATCTGTGAAAAAGCGGAGCCACTTGTGCCAAGTTGCCTCTGCTCTTCATCTTACTCATTAGCACAGTTCAACCGATGATTATTTGGGACATCAGTAGTGATAGTATTGGAAGCCCGGGGCTATTTTTCTCTTGTTGATGATATCATTGTGTCGCATTTATGTATCAATCATTTACTCAACCCTGGATGCTGATCGGGCCCAGATGGAAGGGATTGTTTTATTATGAAGGGAGCTTTTCACTATAGAATCGTCTATAAATATCCTTGTTCCCATGTCTAAATATGGTATGGTTGAGAATATTGCATGGAATTATGCTTCAGTGCTTGAATGAAGCACTTTAGAAGCAGCCATCCCGACCCAAAATGCCACCTATCCATGTTCTCCAGAGATGCTGCATGACCCGCTGAGTTACTCCAGCATATTGTCTCCTTTTGTGTAATCCAGCATCTGCAGTTCTTTGTTTCCACCTATTACTTGTCAGTTTTTGCCACATCCCTATCACTCTTTTATAGCTTTTTCATCCCATCTCCGTCAATCTGAAGAAGGGTCTGGATCGGAAACACTACCTGTCCATTCCTCCCACAGATGATTCCTGACCTGCTGAGCTCCTTCACCACTTTGTTTTTTGGCCCAGTGAATAAGGACCAAGTCAGGTTCACAGCGACAGCCAGATTCAATCCTAGCTTATAGGGGCCACCTAATGTTCACCTCCCTCTAGTAGTTTCTCTCGGTGTGTGAGCATTGTGCCCAGACATGAAGTTGAAAATCAAAAATGTAAAAATCTTTACAAATTATCCTCAGTCTGTGCAGAATCTGACATCTACTGGGAAGTACCGGAGTTGCAGCTTCGTGAATCTCAGCCAGTGAGAATGACAGAACCGCCAATTAGTTCACGGCATCTTCATTTGGAAATTACTGCTCAACGTCTCTCATTCCCCATATCTTGTTTCTTGTACACTGTGGGCAACTTGATTATAATCATGCATAGTCTTTCCTCTGACTGGATAGCAGCAACAAAAAAAAGCTTTTCACTGTACCTCATTACACGTGACAATAAACTAAGCTAAACTAAAAATAGGGCGGCACAGGGGCACAGCTGGTAGACCTGGGTTCGATCCTGACTTCCAATGCTGTTCTTGTGGAATTTGCACATTCTTCCTGAGACTGCGAGGATTTCCTCCCACATCCCCCTAAGACCAAAGACCGCAGCCGGCCTGATCACCCAGTTGCTAAGCACTTTAACTCCCCCTCCCATTCCCACACTGATCTATCTGTCCTGGGCTTCATCCATTGTCAGAGTGAGGCCCAACACAAATCGGAGACAATAGACAATAGGTGCAGGAGTAGGCCATTTGGCCCTTCGAGCCAGCACTGCCATTCAATGTGATCATGGCTGATCATCCGCAATCAGTACCCCGTTCCTGCCTTCTCCCCATATCCCCTGACTCCGCTATCTTTAAGAGCCCTGTCTAGCTCTCTCTTGAAAGTATCCAGAGAACCAGCCTCCACCGCCCTCTGAGGCAGAGAATTCCACAGACTCACCACTCTCTGTGAGAAAAAGTGTTTCCTCGTGTCCGTTCTAAATGGCTTACCCCTTATTCTTAAACTGTGGCCCCTGGCTCCGGACTCCCCCAACATCGGGAATATGTTTCCTGCCTCTAGTGTGTCCAAACCCTTTACTAGAATGTGGCCTGTGTTCCAGCAACTAAGTTACAGAGAAAGGTTGAACAAGTTAGGTCTTTATTCTTTGGAGCGCAGAAGGTTAAGGGGGGGACTTGATTGAGGTCTTTAAAATGATGAAAGGGATAGACAGAGTTGACGTGGATAAGCTTTTCCCATTGAGGGTAGGGAAGATTCAAACAAGAGGGCATGACATGAGAATTAAGGGACAGAAGTTTAGGGGTAACATGAGGGGGACTTCTTTACTCAGAGAGTGGTGGCTGTCTGGAATGAGCTTCCAGCAGAAGTGGTGGAGGCAGGATCGATTTTAACATTTAAAAGTAAAGTGGATAGGTATATGGACGGGAAGGGATTGGAGC
This sequence comes from Raja brachyura, assembly GCA_963514005.1. Next base: position 17,288,832 of record OY740785.1, read on the forward strand.
GGTATGGTCTGAGTGCAGGTAGATGGGACTAGGGGAAAATAAATGTTCGGCATGGACTGGAAGAGCCGAGAGGGCCTGTTTCCGTGCTGTAATTGTTATATGGTTATATGGTTATAATCTTATATGTTACAATAAGATTCCCTCTCATCCTTCTAATCTCCAGGCGCCCCATTCTCTCAGCATTTGACAGTTCCGCCATCCCAGGAATTAACCCTGTAAACCTACGCTGCACTCCCTCAATAGCAAGAATGTCCTTCCTCAAATTAGGGGACCAAAACTGCACACAATACTCCAGGTGTGGTCTCACTAGGGCCCTGTACAACTGCAGAAGGATCTCTTTGCTCCTATACTCGACTCCTCCTGTTATAAAGGCCAACATGCCATTCGCTTTCTTCACTGCCTGCTGTACCTGCATGCTTACTTTCATAGACTGATGAACAAGGACCCCCAGATCCTGTTGTACTTCCCCTTTTCCCAACTGGATGCCATTTAGATACTAATCTGCCTTTCTGTTTTTGATACCAAAGTGGATAACCTCACATTTATCACATTAAACTTAATCTGCTATGCATCTGCCCACTCCCCCACACTGTCCAAGTCACCCTGCATTCTCATAGCATCCTCCTCACAGTTTACACTGCCACCCAGCTTTGTGTCATTGCAAATTTGCTAATGTTACTTTGAATCCCTTCATCCAAGTCATTGATGTATATTGTGAATAGCTGTGGTCCAAGCACCGAGCCTGGCGGTACCCCACTAGTCACTGCGAGGAACAGCACCTCATATTTTGCTTGGGCAGCTTACAACCCAGGGATATGAATATTGATCTCTCTATCTTCAAGTAACCCTTGCATCCCCTCTCTCTCCGCCCCTCTCCAACTGGTTCCACCATCCTTCTGATTAAATTTGCTGATTATATGCTTCATTGTCATCTTCCCCATAGCTAACAATGTACCATTCTACATTTCTGTGGTCATTGTCCCTTTTGACCTGTGTTTTCACACCTTCCCCTTCCATATCTCTATCTCTCCCTATCCCCTGACTCTCAGTCTAAAGAAGGGTCTAGACCCGAAACGTCACCCATTCGTTCTCTCCCACCCCCCCAAAGACCCGTGCGTTAATTTGCCTCTGTAAATTGCCTCTGATATTTAGGGAGTGGACGTGAAACTGTAAACCAGGGTAAACAGATTTTGTAGACTGTTTTTAGCCTACGTTTTTAGCCAAAGTCCAAAAGCTTGTTTGCTGCATCTGGTTGAGAGGATTATCTCCTAAAATGGTGTGAAGCAGTTTCAAAAAGATTATGTTGACTTCCATGCCAGCTGATAAGATTCAATCCCAGCAATTTCTTGCCTGAAGTCATGAGAGACTATTGACTTAGTATTAATTTGAATCTTGCTTTTCATTTATTTTGCTGAATGGTCACCGTGGACTCTATGGGTCGAAGTACCTGTTTCCATGCTGTACATTTTGATCAATCAAACCTAAAGTTGTACCTTGTTCAAGTAACGTTCATTCATGGCTTTTGCGATCTGTTTCATTTCACATCGCTGATCTGCTTCCCGCTTCTGCTCGTTTAGTTTCTCTGCTAATGTTTCCAGTTCAGTGAGTGCCATCTGGAGAGGGAGTCTGTCTGGATGTCCCCTCGGGGTGTTTCTCAGCATGTCCTGGGGAAAGCGAACAACAAACACAGAGTCACGCAGAAGGCAGGTTTAGGAGCACCCCGCTTTATAACTGGATTATTTATGTTTGATTTTGGTAACATTCATGAGGATCACAAAAACGCTTTGGTCCATTATGGACAAATAATGCCAAAACAAATCACCATCTAATATTACGGGATTGGAAATGTAAACCATTGGCATATTGAAGAGTGGCAACTATTACGTTTTTAATGTTCAGGGGTTAATGAGTGCAGGAAAGTGGTGTTAAGGGAGGCACAAGAGACTGCAGATGATATAATCTTAAGTAGAAAGGGAACTGGTGGAGGAACTCAGCAAGCCAGGCAGCATCTGCAGAGGGGAAAGAACAACAATGTAGGGCGGAGGGATTCAGGAGTGCAGGTACAGAGTTCTCTGAAAGCAGTGTCACAGGTAGATAGGGTGGTCAAGCAGGCTTTCAGTCAGCATATCGAGTAAAGAAGTTGGAATGTAGACAAAAAGCTGGAGTAACTCAGCAGGACAGGCAGCATCTCTGGAGAGAAGGAATGGGTGATGTTTTGGGTCGAGAACCTTCTTCAGCCCATTCCTTCTTACAGTGTGGAAACAGGCCCTTTTGGCCAAACTTACCCATGCTGATCAACACGCCCCATCTACACTGGTCCCACTTTCCCGCACTTGGCCCATATCCCTCGAAACCCTATCCTATCCATGTACCTGTCCAAATGTCTCTTAAACGTTATGATAGTACCTGCCTCAAATACCTCTTCCAGCAGCTCGTTCCATACACCCACAATCCTTTGTGTAAAAATGTTACCCCTCAGGTACTTACTAAATGTTTCTCCCTCATCTTAAACCGATGTCCTCTGGTTCTCGATTCCCCTACTCTGGGGCAAAAGACTGTGCATTTACCCTATCAATTCCTCTCATGATCTTATACACCTCTCGACAATCACCTCTCATCCTCCTGTGCTCCAAGGAATAAAGTCCTAGCCTACTCAATCTCTTCCTATAGTCCTGGAAATGATAGATTATTCAGACTGGTCAGTGTGGTTTTCAGAAGGGGAAATCTTGGTTGGCAAAGGGGAAATAAGATAGAAGAATCAGCTGTATTTGCAAAAGCAATGTTTCCAGTTTTTTTTTTAAAGACAAAAAGTACTGGTGTAACTCAACGGGTCAGGCAGCATCTCTGGAGAATACGGCTAGGTGACATTTTTGGTCCGAACATTTCCCGACATCCCGACCTGGAATGACACCTATCCATGTTCTCCAGAAATGCTGCTTGACCGGCTGAGTTATTCGAGCACCATGTGTCTTTTTTATAAACCAGCATCTGCAGTCTATTGTGCCCACATTTCCATTTTGAAATGGGCTTTGGGTGAATTGTCATGGACAGTACTTAGCTGTTGATTCATAAACTCAAGATATATAATTAGATCAATCAATACTTTGAGCGATGGTTGAACTTAGTTCCCTGGTACCAGACTGATTCCTGGGATGTCAGCACTGTCTTATGAACAAAGACTGCATAGACTCGGTTTATACTCTCTAGAATTTAGGACATTGAGAGGGGATCTTATAGAAACTTACAAAATTCTTAAGGGGTTGGGCAGGCTAGATGCAGGATGATTGTTCCCGATGTTGGGGAGGTCCAGGACAAGGGGTCACAGCTTAAGGATAAGGGGGAAATGAGAGTGGTGGGTCTCTGGAACTCTCTGCCACAGAGGGTAGTTGAGGCCAGTTCATTGGCTATATTTAAGAGGGAGTTAGATGTGGCCCTTGTGGCTAAGGGGATCAGAGGGTATGGAGAGAAGGCAGGTACAGGATACTGAGTTGGATGATCAGCCATGATCATATTGAATGGCGGTGCAGGCTCGAAGGGCCGAATGGCCTACTCCTGCACCTAATTTCTATGTTTCTATGTTTCTATGGAGTACTAATTCTTTGGTCCCTTTGGTTACCTGTTGTGTATAATCTGAGGCTCGGGAAGATATTTGCCCTCTCTACGCCAACCATAAGGGTAGAGATCTCTGGATTAACTGATCCTTTCGCCAATTATGCATAAAATACTAAACTGAATATCTTGTAAGTCACAGGATCAGAAGTAAGCCATTCAGTCCATCGAGTCTACTCTGCATCAAGTCATCTCCTCTGAAGAAACAGCAGAATGGGACACCTAGAGACGCTCAAATAGTGAAAGGCCTGGATAGAATGACTGTGGCGAGGATGTTTCCAGCAGTGGGAGAGTCTATGATCAGAGGCCATAGCCTCAGAATAAATTGAAGTACCTTTAGAAAGGAGATGAGGAGGAATTTCTTTAGGCAGAGGGCAGATAATCTGTCGAATTCATTGCCACAGGCGGCTGTTGAGGCCATGTCAATGGATTTTCTTAAGGTGAAGATTAACAAATTCTTGATTGGTCAAGATGTCAGGGGTTATGGGCTGAAGGCAAGAGAATGGGGATGAGAGGGAAAGATAGATCAGCCATGATTGAATGGCAGAATAGACCTGATGGACCAAATGGTCCAAATCTGCTCCTAGAACTCATGAACCTATGAATTTACCATGAGATAAGGGGCAGGAGTGGAAGCAAAGATTTGTGCTTTTCACTTTTTCGCAAGACTTAGTCTGAGATAACAACAAAGGACGAGTGTTGTTACAGTGCTCTATCTTATCGAACACACAGTGACGCTCTCTTCACTGAGTGAACAATACCTACCTGGAGTAGAAGAATAAACTGTGGAAACCGTTGAATTGGCTTCATCACCAAGCCATAGAAAGTAATCCGATCAGAGCTCGACTCGTGGCAGTTCTGTCATGGAAGGAAACATTTGTTAGTGCAGTCGGCAGATAGTCAGTGCTTGGTTGGGTGCAGCGAGTTTAACTAACACTTGAAATAAACTCTGCAGCTGTACAAAAGAACAACTTTATCTTCACAAGATAACAAGAAACTGCAGATGTCTAAATCCTTAGCAAAACTCAAAGTTCTTTCATAACTCACAAACCTGCACGCCTTTGGAATGTGGGAGGAAATCGGGACACCCGGGGAAAACCCATGCGGTCACAGGGAGAACGTACAAACTCTGGACAGACAGCACCCGAAGTCAGGATCAAGCACTGCCTTCTTGCGCTGTACGGCAGCAGTTCTATCACTGCACCACTGTGCCTCCCTGTAAAGTCCCTGTAAAGGGGTGTAGAGCGCCAATGGGACCCGATTCAATTCCAAGGCATAGCAGCATCGATAAGGTGCATCACTGCATCTGATCAATGAATCAGTCTGGAAGACATGTTGAACTTCAATAATTTTGGTCATTGGGTGAGGTGTGAAGAAAGTAAGGAGCATTGACTTTCATGTGAAGTAAGTAAGGAGCACTGACAATGCTGGCAATAAATCAGCCACAAAGGTAAGATGTGAAAGTAACTCCATTCATTGCTGTTCAAGTAACTCAGCCACTGTTTTCTTTCTCCAGTGCCACAATCCAGAGACGGAAGAAGTAAGTTTGCTAATCACCATCTGACTAAGATGGTATCGGTAGGGCTACAAATAATGGGGAAGCAGAAGAATGGTTCAATGGGGCTTTTATAGTCACATGTGCAAAGTACAAACACACAGTGACAGTCTTTTCTGACAAAGTGGAGTGTTCCCATACCCAAGCACATCCCTAATTAGTACAGAAATGGACAGGTTCTGGGAGCCTCAAGAAATGAGTGTGCAAGATGGGTGGATAGGACGGTAAAGAAGGCTTAGGGCATGCTTGCCTTCATTGGTCAGGACATTGAGTATTAGAGTCAGGAAGTCAAGTTGCAGCCTTATAAAAGTTATGGTTACATTTGAAGTATCGTGTGTAGTTCCGGCCACTGCATTACAGGAAAGATGTGGAGGCTTTAGAGAGGTTCACCCCAGAATGTTACCTGGATTAGAGAGTATTAGATATAAGGGGAAGTTGACCAAACATGGATTGTTTTCTCTGCAGCTCCGAAGGCTGAGGGGCGACCTGACAGAAATTTATAAAATTATAACAATCATGGATTGGGTAGATATCCATTGACCTGGCATCCACAACCTTCCGTGGCAAATAATTCCACAGATTCACCACCTTCGGACTAAAGAAATTCCTCCTCATCTCCTCCCTGAAGGAATGTCCTTTAATTCTGAGGCTATGACGTCTAGTCCTAGATTCTCCCACTAGTGGAAACATCCTCTCCACATCTATCCGAGCCTTTCACTATTCGGTAAGTTTCAATGAGGTTCCCCCTCATCCTTCTCAACTCCAGCGAGTACAGGCCCAGTGCCGTCAAAGCGCTCATCATATGTAATGATCGATTTTTTTTCGGAATATCTGATCAATATTTCCCTCTCAACCCCATTCTCCTGCCTTCTCCCCATAACCCTGACACCTGGACTAATCAAGAATCTATCTATCTCTGTCTTAAAAGTATCCACTGATCCACTGCTGCTGTTTTTTGCCCTCTGTCAGGGGCAGTGACTACATGCTATGGGATCTCAGCAGTGTCAGGACAAGACTGGAGTATTTTTGTATCAAGGTTGTTCACTGAGAAAGGTAGAAAATTCATGCCCATGTGCTCCACGTAGGCCCAAGCTAAACTGCAAAATGAAGAAGCAAAAGAAGGAACTAAGGGTATAAAATGTTGGGGCGGGGAGAGGTGAAAGATACATCAGCAAATGAACTATCACCTCTGTCCTCACAAATATAGAGCAGCAGAAAGCAAAGAGATGCAAAGAATGAATATTTTGAACACAGATGTTTGACAAAGTATGAACAGTTGGGGGAAAAGGCAATTTTAAGAAAGGTAAATAACGGCGTATCTCATATATGTGTATACGTTTGTCTAATTAGAAGATAAAGATGAAAGGATTGCTTACTGGTTAATTCTTTCTGAAAAGGAAGCGATGATTCTACCACCCTGGAAGTCAAGCATGCTTGCGGTGTGAGGAGTCAGGCTGCATGGAGTGTCAGGGCTGCACAGTGGCGCAGCTGATAGAGCTGCTGCCTCCCAGCACCAGAACTGGGTTCGACCCTGGCCTTGGGTTCTGTCTGTGTGAAGTTTGAATGTTCTCCATGTAACCATGTTTGTTTTCCCCGGATGCTCCAGTTTCTTCCCACACTCCACAAATGTGCAGGTTTGTAGATTAATTGTACCCAAGTGTGTGTAAGGAGTGGAACTAGGGTGAACGGATGATTGAACGTTGGGCTGAAAGACCTGTTTCCATGCTGTATCTCCTAACTAAGAAACTAAACTAAACTCATAGAACTCCAGTGCACACCAAACACATACTTGTGTGTACCATCTTTCCAAGTCAGACACAAAAAGCTGAAGTGACTCAGCGGGTCCGACAGCATCTCGGGAGAAAAGGAATTGGTGACGTTTCGGGTCTAGACCCTTCTTCAGGTCTCGACCCGAAACGTCACCTATTCCTTTTCTCCAGAGACCCGCTGAATTACTCTAGTTTTTTGTGTCTATCTTCGGTTTACACCAGCATCTGCAGTTCCTTCTTACATGTCTTTCTTTCCAAGCTTGAGGACATACAGCAATGAGGCCAATCACTTTGGTCCCATTTTGATGCACATTATAAATAGACTTAAAAACTAAAACAATATTTTACCTCTATACAGCCACTTTACTTACTTTCAAAAATTCCAAAAAGGCAGGTTTGGTGGCACAGACTTTCTTCAGAATTCCCATGGCAGTGCTAAAATTGTTCACATACTCACTGTATGCGTCTAGTACCATTGACTTCGAAAACTGCAATGGAAAGAAAGTTACAGCTCCATCAACACCATCCATTCGTTTGACATCATCCTTCACATGGAAAAGTTTGATAAAGTTTGATGAATGAATGAATGCAAGGTGCGTTTATTGTCTAACCCAGGAGTGCCCTTCGTTAACAAACATTTTAAGTATTTTGTATATTAAGTTGCAAGTATAAGTATATTAAGTTCCAAGTATTTAAGTATAAGTATAAGTTAAGTATAAGTATATTAAGTTTCATGTATTTAAATGCATTTGAGTTGCTGAAATGTGAAATGTTTCTTTCGAGCACAAACGAAATGTTCGTTTTTAAAAGTCTACTTCAAAAAGAAGTTCAGGGCAAAATTCAGTCGACATCTGCTTAAGTGAACACTCAGTGCTGCGAGCTTCCTGTTAAACTACTGTGCCAAACTTAATTTTGCTCATTAAGCAAAATCTTCAATTGTTTTTAATGGATGTTGGAAAGACAAGGTGAAAAGGCCTCATATCTGAATTATGCCAATCAAACACTTCACTGCCAATAACAGTGACACAGTGGCGCAGCGGTAGAGTTGTTGCCTTACAGCGCCAGAGACCTAGGTTCGATCCTGACTATGGTGCTGTCTGAATGGCTTTTTTTAAGTTCTCCCTGTGACCACGTGGGTATACACAGGGTGTTCCAGTTTTCTCCCACATCCCAAAGACATCACGTTTGTCGCTTAATTGGCTTCTGCAAATTGTCCCTAATGTGTAGGATAGAACTAGTGTATGGGTAATCATTAGTCGGCATGGACTCGGTGGGCCGTAGGGCCTGTTTCCATGCTGTATCTCTAAAAGGAAACAGTTATATCTCTGCATTTTGAACCATCTTCCTGAATGCGCATGGATACACAACACAAGTTATAGTTCAAGAATGTACCAACATTCTTACAAAATATTACTGAACAATTGTTAGTTCTGTTTTTTTAAATTTTATTTTGAATTTCATTATCAATGGTGAGTTTGTGTTTGTGGAGGAATAAATTATCGAAACCTGAAGCTTAAAGATTGCCGCCAGATGAGGTAGTTGAGGCAGATACTACTACTAAATAATTTAAAGAACACTTGGAGAGGTACATGGATAGGAAAGGTTTAGAGGGATTTGGGCCAAATGCAGGCAAGTGGGGCCAGTGTAGATGGGGCATCTTGGTTGCATAGGCAAGTTGGGCCGAAGGGCCTGCTTCCATGCCCTGTGACTCTGTGACTTTAGTCTTGCAAAAAGTTATTTTGAAATGTGTTTTATTTTATTTTTATTTAAAAGTAGAGCAGAATCTGATCTCTGTTGGAATCACTTAACAATTTTACAGCATCTTCCTGTAAAGAGTACCAAGACCTTAATTTCGAGTGACATGTCATTATACCTAATCTGTACCATCTTCACTTGTTCTACAAAGATGCATTCACAACGATGGAGCTTGGAGTGCTTCAGTTATAAGGACAGGCTGGATAGGTTGTTACTATTTGCCACGGAGCATAGGAGGCTGAGGGGTTACCTTTATATAGATTTACAAAGTCATGAGGGGCATAAATAAGATGGATTGTCATCATCTTTTCCCCAGACCTGAGGAGTCTAAAACTAGAGGACTTAGATTTAGTGGGAACCTGAGAGGTATGTTTTTCACACAGGAGATGGCGGAACGAGCTGCCACATTAAGTGGTAGAGCCATGTACCATTACAATGTTTATACCTGTACAGGTATAAGGGCAGCACAGTGGCGCAGCAGTAGAGTTGCTGCCTTATACCGCCAGAGAACCAGGTTCGATCCTGTTTATGTTGAGTTTATACATTCTTCCTGTGACTGCGTGGGTTTTCTCCAGGTGCTCCGGTTTCCTCCCACACTCTAAAGACATGCAGGTTTGTCGGTTAATTGGCTTTGGTAAAAATTGTCCCTTGTGTGTGTAGGATCGTGTTAGTGGATGGGCTGATCGCTGGTTGGCGCAGACTCGATGGGCCGAAGGGCCTATTACCACGCTCTATCTCTAAAGTGGACTGGTACATGGAAAGGAAAGGATTGGAGGCATATGTGCCAAATGCAGGCCAGTGGAGCGATGTCATTGGTCGTGGGTCATCATGGATGAGTTGGGACAAAAGGCTTTTTCCATGCTGCAAGACTCTCTGATCCTGTGTCATTCCGATGTGATACGGTGCGGCTGTACCTCTGCTCAGTTTGTCTCTATATCACTTCGTTCCAACTCACGGCTTATAAACTATTACCTTCTGACTCTGGTCTGCTTCCTATCACAAGCAATCTCTCTGTTGTAGCCAGCTCTTTCCCTCGCTACAAAATGACCATCTTCTCACTGTGCCAGCTCTGATGACGGCTCCTTGATCCGAAACACTGCTCCCCGCTGATGCTGTCTGACTGGCTGGGTACTTCCAGCATTCCCTGTTTTTTTTAATCCAATACATTTTCCAAGGTAATTCTCCCAAGCACCATTGGCTCTGCATCAACAACCATTGGGGTTTCTTTCACGGACTTACGGAGGCAACAAAGACATCACCAATCATTTCAACCGAGTCCCACTCAGTCACGCGGCTGGCTAGGGCGATCTGGAACAAGGAATGGCACTGGAGGATCTCCTTAATTCGGTAAAATACCATTTTGAGTTTCCTTTCGCTTAATAGTTTGGGATCCATCTCTGAAAGAGGTTTCTTGTATTGCTGGGGAGAGAGAAAGGCTAAACAAAATCAAACTATAAACACTTTTTGCAAGCGATTTCAAAACTGGTGTCCACAGCACAACACCGTACAGTATTGTGTGTAGCAGAGAACTGCAGAAGTTGGTTTACACCAACGATGGATACAAAGTGCTGGAGTAACTCAGCGAGTCAGGCAGCATCTCTGGAGAAAAAGAATGGGTGACATTTTGGGTCGGATCAACTCCCCCCAACCTCTACTTTCAGTCTGAAGAAGGGTCCCGACCCAAAACATCACCCATTCTTTTTCTCCAGAGATGCTGCCTGACCCACTGAGTTACTCTGGTACTTTGCGTCTATCTACTGCAAAATATTGTGCCGGAACTGATAGTCAAATTTCTGAAGCTTCTTTATGCTCGAGCACAGAGAACGGTTGCAACATACCACTTCTGTAGGGCAGATCCAATTCCTATACCAATCATACTGTTTTTAAAGCTGAGGTTAAATCAAGTAATGTTGAGTTTACGTATGGGAATGAGCAGAGAATGCCCCATGTCTTTGGTAAATGAACTACATTTATAAATAACTGTATTTGATCCTTCCAGGTACTTTAGCATCCAATAAAGTTCCATTGATTACTTCCATTCGTTGACCTGCTTGAAAGTCTCATGCTATCGTTGGACATGATGAGTACCACTACATGAAACCTACATGTTGCTATCAACTACTCCCGAGATTTAGGAGAATGATCCCAGGGTTAATGTATGACGAACGTTAGGCCGCATTGGGCCTGTACTCGCTGGAGTTTAGATCGATGAAGGGGGACCGTATTGAAACTTACTGAATAATGAAATACCTGGATGTGAAGCGGATGCTTCCACGAGTGGGAGAGTCTAGGACCACAGGATATAGCCTCAGAATAAAAGGATATACCTCTAGGAAGGAGATGAGGAGGAATTTCTGTAGTCAGAGGGTGGGGAATCTGTGGAATTCATTGCCGCAGAAGGTTATGGAGGCCGTCAATGGATATTTTTAAGATTGATAGATAGATTTTTGATTAGTACGGGTGTCAGGGATTATGGGAAGAAGGCAGGAGAATGGGGTTGAGGGAATGATACATCAGCCATGATTGAATGGCGGAGTAGAATGGATGGGCCGAATGAGCGAATTCTGCATATATCACATGAACATGATCTCTTCGGATGTACATGAGATTTTCAAAAAAAAGGAAATGCGTGAAAAACCTGGAAGGACAAACATACTGTTGGATACGAAAGGCTTTGCAAGTAACTCAAGCTGTTAATCTCACTAATTATCATGTGAACTATTCAATGAGGTTACTTGCTTTTAATTATCGTCAATTTTGTGCGATTAACCTTGGCAGGAGTTTATTGTTGAAATAAAATCTTGACTGGTTGTAACAATTCTGAGGTTTAAACACAGTTTTGTTTCATATAAACATTCATGACTATTACATTAATCCAAAAAACTGTTCAAAAATTAGCTTGGGGAAGTTGAGTTCCCTCATTTACCTCCAGAATTCGCTTCAACGCATCCATGTAATTCTTCTCACTCTCAATGATGGAACTAAGAATATATCGCCGGATCACCTGTTTTGAGTAAATTTCACATTTAAGTTAGAAAAATATTAAAAATGCCATTTAAACTCTAGCTCAGTATGAAACATAGAAACATAGAAATTAGGTGCAGGAGTAGGCCATTCGGCCTTTTGAGCCTGCACCTCCATTCAATATGATCATGGCTGATCATCCAACTGATTATCCCGTACCTGCCTTCTCTCCATACCCTCTGATCCCCTTAGCCACAAGGGCCACATCTAACTCCCTCTTAAATATAGCCAATGAACTGGCCTCAACTACCCTCTGTGGCAGAGAGTTCCAGAGACCCACCACTCTCTGTGTGAAAAAAGTCTTTCTCATCTCGGTCTTAAAGGATTTCCCCCTTATCCTTAAGCTGTGACCCCTTGTCCTGGACTTCCCCAACATCGGGAACAATCTTCCTGCATCTAGCCTGGCAATGGTGAGATGAGTATGTAGCCAGGATGGTGTAGGTCATTGATGATTTTGGCTGCCTTTTGAGGCAGCGACTTCAATAGATCCCTTCGACGGTGGGGAGGTCAAAGCTGGTGATGGACTGGGCAGTGGTCACAACTTTTGGTAGTCTTTTTCGGTCCTGGACGTACAATTGTCGAACCAGGCCACGATGCAACCAGTCAGTCAGTCTCTACCATGCACCTGTAGAAGTTTAGGAGAATCCACTTCGACATGCCGAATCTCCGTAATCTTGTCAGGGAGTCGCTGATGAGCCTTCTTTACAATTGCATCGGTGTGCTGGGTCCAGGAAAAATCTTCAGATATATGCACGCCCAGGAATTTGAAGTTATTGACCCTTTCCACCATTGTCCCGTTGATATAAACAGGATTATGGGTCCTTATCCTTCCCCTACCAAAGTCCACAATCAGTTCCCTGGTCTTACTGATGTTGAGAGCCAGGTTGTTGTGCTGGCACCATTTGGTCAGTCGGTCGATCTCACTTCTGACTCTGTGATTCGTCCAACCATAGTGGTGTCGTCGGCAAACTTGATGATGGAGTTCACATTATGTCCGGCTACGCAGTCATGAGTATAGAGTGAGTAAAGCAGGGGGCTGAGCATGCAGCCTTGATGTGCTCCTGTACTAATTGTTACTGAGGATGAAGTGTTTCCTCCAATTCGAACAGACTGTGGTCTGTGGGTGAGGAAGTCGAGGATCCAATTGCAGAGGGATGTGCAGGGACCCAGTTCCGTGAGCTTGGTAACCAGCTTGGAAGGGATGATGGTATTAAACGCCGAGCTGTACTCTATAATCTGTAGTCTATAGTCTGTAATCTATGTAGCAGATTTTAGTTATAGCGGACCAAGGCTGCTGTTGTACCTTCTCCATCCTTCCACTTCTGCCTTTTACCCAGTGAGCTGGCGCCACATGACATATTTCCAACAGCATGAAGGCGGAGTGAGTACCGGGCCTGTTCCCCGCACACTGCGTGTGGGGCCGGGGGCTCTGCGGTGCCCCATCCCGTGAATTCCCCCTTGTTTAACCCACCCACCCACTCCCACAACGCCACGCTTCTACCATCCCGGCCTTGGCTTACACTTTACCCCCCACACTCAGTTATAGCTGACAATTGGCAATATCAGACACCATTCACACCGTGGTCCGTTGTTGCAAGTCTTTATTATATTTGCACAAGTATAATGAAAATTTGCTTGCAGCAGCTTCACGGGTACATAGACTCAGACAATATGCCAAACACAAATTACACAAATTCTGAGAGACAATGGAAAGAAAGACTGCAAATAAAAAGACATTGCTGCAAAACACAATTTGATGGTGGTGCAATGTCCATGGTAGTACAAGAGGTGGGTAGCAGTTATGTTGTCGAGGTAGGATTATCTTTGTGCAGGTCAGTACAAGAACCTATTGTTTTTTTCGTAAACGACCTGCTCTAGGCCAAATACTAATTGAATACCAACAGGTCCAAGGCAGATGCCATCTCCTCAGCCCTTCACTCATTCCTGGCATATCTGGATAACAAGGATGGTTACCACGGACTCCAATTTATTGACTATAGATTCTTCTTCAACACCTATACTGCAATTATTTTCCAAATTCCAAGACCGAGGACTCAGCATTCCACTCTGCAACTGGATTGATTTATTGACCTGTAGACTGCATTCAGTAACATCAGTAATCAGACAAAACATCCCTCATAATAATTCTCAACACTGGTGCCCGACAAGGGTGCGTTCTCAACGGGTGGCACAACGGTGGAGTTGCTGCCTAAAGGGCCTGTCCCACTTGGGCGTCATTTACGCGACATCATGTCACGACGCACGACACACGCGAGGCACCCCAGGATTTTGGAATTCACAAAATCTTCACACACCACCTGCGTGACACGCAAATGACGCCCAAGTGGGACAGGCCCTTTACCGTGCTAGAGACTCGGGTTCGATCCTGACTATGGGTGCTGTCTGTACAGAGGTTGTACGTTCTCCCTGTGACCATGTGGGTTTCCTCCGGGTGCCCTGGTTTCTTCCCACACACCAAAGATGTCCAGGTTTGTAGGTTAATTGGCTTTGTTAAAATTGTAAACTGTCTCTAGTTTGTAGAATAGCGCTAGTGTAACGATAACGCTAGCGATCGCTGGTTGGTGCATACTCAATGGGCCGAAGGGCCGGTTTCCGTGCTGTATATCTAAAGTCTAAAGTAAAGTTTTAAAGTCTCAGCCGCCAGATAATGGAGTTCTTCCTGCGACCGCGTGGGTTTTCTCCTGGTGCTCCGGCTTCCTCCCACATACCAAAGACGTGTGGCTTTGTAGTTTAATTGGCCTCTGTAAATCGCTCTTACTCTACACTATCCATGACTGTTCATCCAAATTCTGCTGTAACAAATTTACCATTCACAAATTTGCAAATGACACCACCACAGTGAGCAGTATCTTGAACAATGACGAGACGATAGGAAAGAGGTAGGCAGCTTCGCAACATGGCATCAAGATAACAACCTCTTTGTCAATGTCAGCACAACGAAGGAGCTTATCATTGACTTGAAAAAATATGGTGGAGTACACGTCCCAGTCACCATCAACGGTGTTTAAGTTCCTAGGTGTCAATATCTCCAACAATTAGTCCTGGATCAACAACATTGACACCACGCCCTTAGACAGCACACCAACATCTCTGCTACCTCAGAAGACTAGAGAATGTCTCCAATGACACGTATCAATTTCTGCATGTTCACTGGAGAAAGCATTCTATTGCAGGCATCACAACCTGCTTTGGCAACTGCTCCGCTAAGCCCACAAGCAATTGTACCGAGCTGTAGAGGCAGCTCAATCCATCACAGAAAACAGCCTCCCCCTACTACATTTACTTCATCCACATTTCACTCTCCCTTGGGAAAACAGACCACTTGAAACTCTGAATTCCCTCTTCTACTCTCTCTCATTGGGCAAAAGATGTAAAAGCTTGAAAGCTTGAACCACCTGCTTCAAGAACAGTCTATTCCCCATTGCTATCAAGCTATTGAATGGACATCCCATAAGCTAAGGATGTAGTCTCATTCTTACCATTTCTATGCCCTTCATGATTATATACACCTCTATAAGATCACCCTTTGGGTGATCACTCCAAGCAATAAATCCCTAGAGTTCTGTTCTAGTCACTCCATTATAGCAACACTATGAAAGCTTTGTAAGGGTTCAGGCGAGATTTACCAGAATGCTGTCTGGATTAGAGGGTATTAACGGTAACGGTTTGGACTTGTATTGTTTTCTCTAGAACATCGGAAATTAGTGGGGAGACCTGATAGAAGTATATAAAATTATGAGAGGCATAAATATTATTGACATGTCAGAACCTTTTTCCTGGGATAGCAATGTCAAAAATTAGAGGTTTCCCAGCGAGTCACGTGCAGTGAAAGGTCTCCCAGCGTGCCGTGGCCATGTTCCAACGGCAGGCCTGGCTCACTCGCCACAGTACCGGGAACCCGACCGGAGTGGGAAGCTGCGGAGAGGAAGATGGAGGGAGACGGCAGCGGACAATGGAAAGAGGCCCTACAAGAAGAATTGGGGCGGTGGGGTCCTTACCATTTGCACCCAAAAACCCGACTGCGGGAGGTGTGTCCTGGGGAACAAGGGTTGAAGAGGGCCGTGCAAGGAGAGGGTCAATAGTTTGCGCGGTTAGACACAAAATGCTGGAGTATCACAGGAGATAGACAGGAAGCTTCTCTGGATAGAAGGAATGGATGACGTTTCGGTTCAAGACCCTTCTTCAGACTGAGTCAGGGGAGAGGGAGATGCAGAGATAAGGAAGTGTAAGGTGTGAAAACAAGACGAATGGGATGGAGATCAAGAAAAATGTAGAATAGATCATTGTTAGCTTGGAGAAGGTTACGACAAAGTACACAGAAATAAAATGTAAACGAGGACAGTCAAACTAGTCGGAGAACTGGGAGGGATGGAGAGAGAAGGAAGACAAGGGTTACTTGAAGTTAGAGAGGTCAATATTTATACCGCTGAGGTGTAAGCTGCCCAAGCGAAATATGAGGTGTTGTTCATCCAATTTGCGCTGGGCATCACTCTGACAACGGAGGAGGCCCAGGATAAAAGGTCAGTGTGGGAATGGGAGGGGGAGGTAAAGTGTTTAGCAACCGGGAGATCAGGTAGGTTTAGACGAACTGAACAAAGGTGTTCATTGAAACGATCGCCGAGCCTGCGCTTGGTCTCGCCGATATATAGGAATCCACACCTGGAACAGCGGTTACAGTAGATGAGGTTGAAGGAGGTGCAAGTGAACCTCTGCCTCACCTGAAAAGACTGTCGAGGTCTTTGGACTGAGTCGAGAGGGGAGTTATAGGGACAGGTGTTGCATCTCCTGCGGTTGTAGGGGAAAATACCTGGGGAGGGGGTGGTTTGGGTGGGCAGGGACGAGTTAACGAGGGAGTTGCGGAGGGAATGTTCTCTGTAGAAAGCGGAAAGGGGTGGAGATGGGAAGATGTGGCTACTGGTGGGATCCCGTTGGAGGTGGCGATAATGCCGCATCATGTGCTGTATGCGACGGCTGATGGGGTGAAAAGTGAGGACTAGGGGGACTCTGTCCCTGTTGCGACTGGGGGAAGGGGGAGCAAGAGCGGAGCTGCGAGATACAGAGGAGACCCTAGTGAGGGGGCCTCATCTATGATGGAAGAGGGAAACTACCGTTCCCTAAAGAATGAGGACATCTCAGATGTCCAGGTATCGACCACCTCATTTTGGGCACATATTCGGCGATAGTTTTTACAGGAAGCAGGGTGGGAAGAAGCGTAGTCTAGATAAATGTGGGAGTCAGTGGGTTTATAATAAATGTCGGTTGATAGTCTATCTCCTGTCATGGAGACGGTGAGATCGAGAAACGGTGGGGAGATGTCGGAGATGGTCAAAGTTAATTTGAGTACAGGATGGAAATTAGTAGTAAAGTTTATGAAGTCAGTGAGTTCTGCACGGGTGCAGGAGGTAGCACCGATGCAGTCATCAATGTAGCGGAGCTAGAGTTCAGGGATAGGGGCCTGGAACAGGGATTGTTCGACGTGCCCCACAAAGATGCAGACTTAGCCGGGGACCATATAGGATTGGACCATGTGTACGCCTTGGATTTGGAGGATGTGGGAGGAGTCGAATAAGAAGTTGTTAAGAGTAAGGACCAGCTTTGGAAGACGGAGGAGAATGTTGGTAGAAGGCAATTGGCCGATTCTGCGGTCGAAGAAGAAACTGAGGGCTTTAAGACCTTCCAGGTGGGGGATGAATTTGTAGAATGACTGAACATACATAGTAAAGATGAGGGAGTGGGGACCTGGAAACGGAAGTCATTGAAGGGACGAAGGGTGTGTGAGGTGTCTTGGACATAGGTAGGGGGGGATTGGACCAAGGGGGAGAGGATGGAGTCAAGGGATGAGGAAATTAATTCAGTGGCACAGGAGCAAGCAGAAACAATGTGTCTGCCAGGGCAGTTTTGTTTATATATTTTGGTGATGCGGGGCTGGGGAACACTGAGGTTGGATGCTTTGGAGGGCAGCAGCCGGAATGGATGAAATCAGAACTGGTCTGTGAGATTATGGCCTGTTGCTTATCTGTGGGCTCATGGCCCAAGGCTTGGTAGGAGGAGGTGTTTGAGAGTTGCCGCGTGCCTCAGCCCGGTAGAGGTCAGCACGCCAGACTACCACGACACCTCCCTTGTCAGCGGGTTTGATGATGATGTTGGGGTTGCTGAGAGTGAGTGGAGGGCTGTACATTCAGAGGGGGCGAGGTTAGAGTAAGTAAGGGGAGTGGAAAAGTTAAGACGGTTGATGTCACACTGGCAGTTAGAAATAAAAAGGTCTAAAGAGGGTAGAAGACCATCCGAGGGAGTCCAAGAGGAGGGGGACTGGTGGAAATGGGAGAAGGAGTCAGCACTGGGTGGAGAGTACTCCGTCCCATAGAAAAAAGCGCGGAGGCGACGGAAGAAAAGCTCTACGCTGTTGTGGACCCGGAACTTGTTGAGGTGGGAGCGGACTGGAACTCAAGTGAGGCCTCTGTTGAGGACAGACCATTCCGCATCAGAAAGGAGGACGTCAGGGGAAATTGTGAAGACACGACAAGGGTGGGGTTGGGGTCGGAGAAGGGCAGCTGAGTTGACAGAGGTTGAGGCGAGGTCTGGTTGGGGAGATGTTAGGTGTTTAGAGAGGAGGGGGGCATGAGGACCAGTGTAGGGGTGGGAAGTAGGTGGGGCCATCTGGTTAAAAGAGGGGGAAGGGGACCACCCAGTGGAACCACCACTGAGGTTCCCTGTTGGAGGGGGAGAGCAGTAGGATACAGTAGATTCAGGCCACGTGGTGTTGGAGCCTGCATCGTGGAGGCTGTGGGCCAAGTGCTGAGCGACGGCTCCGACCCACTGGTGGGCGGTGGAGAGTCGAGGATCGGCAGGGTCGCTGGTGGAGGCCTGCTGGGTGGCCGCAATGTAGGTGACAGCTGCAATGAGCCTTTGTGGGCCGCGGCAGCTGGGACTGTAAAATGGTGCCAAAATGGCACATCTTGCGTATGGACTCAGTGGACTTTCCTGGACATTCTGTACTGACCAGGGGGTTGTACTTGTGTATGGTGATAGTCAAGGTGACCTGAATAGAAAAGAAAAGTGTTGATAATTGGAAAATAGTAATAATTAAAAAAACATTGAACACTTAATAGAGTGGGGCAAAGTTTAAAGGAGATGTGCAGGTCATGTATTTTACACAAAGAGTGGTGGGTGCCTGAAATGTGCTGCCAGAGAGTGGTGGGGGTAGCAGATATGGTAGTGACATTTAAGAGGCTATTAAATAGGCATATGGATAGGGATTATGCATCATGTACAGGCAGAGGGGATTAATTTAACTTGGCATCATGTTCGACGTGGACATTGTGAGGCAAATAATCTGTTTCTATGCTGCAGTGTTCAACGTTTATAAGTTTATTAGTTCATATGTGATAGGAGCAGAATTAGGCCATTCGGCCCATCATGTCTACTCCGCCATTCAATTATGGCTCATCTATCTTTCCCTCTTAACCCCATTCTCCTCCCTTCCCGTAACCCCTGATACCCATACTAATCAAGAATCCATCTATCTCTGCCTTAAAAATACAAATTGAATTGGCCTCCACAGCTTTCTGTGGCAATGAATTCCACAGATTTAACACCCTCCTCATCTCCTTCCTAAAGCAACGTCCTTTCAATTCTGTGGCTGTGATCTCTAGTCCGAGACTCTCCCACTAGTGGAAACATCCTCTCCACATTCACTCGATCCAAGCCTTTCACTGTTTGGTATGTTTCAATGAGGTCCCCCTCATCCTTCTAAACTCCAGTGAGTACAGGCCCAGTGCCATCAAATGCTCATCATATGTGAACCATCCAAATAATTATATACAACGTGAAGAATAGTGGCCACAACGCCGAGCCCTGTGGAACTCCGCTAGTTACTGGGTGGCAGTATGAACTGTGAGGAGAATGCTATGAAAATGCCGTGTGACTTGGACAGGTTGGGGGAGTGGGCAGATGCATGGCAGTTGAAGTTTAATGTGAATAAATGTGAGGTTATCCACTTTGGTAGCAAAAACAGGAAGGCAGATTAGTATCTAAATGGCATCAAATTGGGAAAAGGGGAAGTACAATGGGATCTGTAGGCCCTTGTTCATCAGTCTATGAAAGTAAGCATGCAGGTACAGCAGGCAGTGAAGAAAGCGAATGGCATGTTGGCCTTTATAATAAGAGGAGTCGAGTATAGGAGCAAAGAGATCCTTCTGCAGTTGTACAGAGCCCTAGTGAGATCACACCTGGAGTATTGTGTGCAATTTTGCTCCCCTAATTTGAGGAAGGACATTCTTGCTATTAAGGGAGTGCAGCGTAGCTTTACAAGGTTCATTCCCGGGATGGTGGGACTGTCATATGCTGAGAGAATGGAGCGGCTGGGCTTGTACACTCTGGAGTTTAGAAGGATGAGAGGGGATCTTATTGAAACATATAAGATTGTTAAGGGCCTGTCCTACCAGCATCCGACTCCATGCGATGAGCGCGATCAAACTAGAAGCGGGGGCCGCGCGGAGGTCGGGTGATCCCCTGTACAGGGTCGTTCCCACCAGCATGCGCCTGCCTGCGGCAAGCGCAACCAAACCGGCAGCGAGGGCCGCGCGGAGGTCGGGTGAGTGGCGCAACGCGGCGCAGAGTGAGGCGAACTTGGAGCAAAGTCTAAGGTAAGTTCCCCAGGACAGAGAGGGGCACACAGAGAGGGGCACAGAGGCACACACACAGAGGGCCACGGAGCCACACACATGGAGGGTCACGGAGGCATGATGTCGAGGCGGTGTGTCATGCGTCGAGACGACTGCGAGCCGACAAGCCGTTGCCGCGCGTAATTTTTGAACATAGTCAGTTTTTCGGAGCCCCGCGCGATGTCGGGACGAACTCCGCACAATTCCGCACAGCTCCGGCGATCGAAGTGGGACCGGCCCCGCGACGCCGGACGGCTCAAGCGACCACGTTAGGTCGCGCTCATCGCATAGAATTGCATGCTGGTAGGACAGGCCCTTAAAGGGTTTGTACACGCTAGAGGCAGGAAACATGTTCCCGATGTTGGGGGAGTCCGGAACCAGGGGCTACAGTTTAAGAATAAGGGGTAAGCCATTTAGAACGGAGACGAGGAAACACTTTTTCTCACAGTTGTGAGTCTGTGGAATTTCATTTCGGAGTCACGTGAGTGACTTCGTGAAGAGCCCGCCGGCGCGCATGCTCGACATATCGTCGTATCGCGTTGCTGCGACGGCTGACGGAGGAGCGAGCTCCTCGCCAGCCCTTCATAAGGGAACCACGCAGGTAAGTATGCTACCTTAAGTTGGTGGTTCTTGTTGTGTTTGCTTCACAGCAAGAACATGGATGGGAGAGGCCGGAGTTCGAGGAGAAGTCGCCGGCCAGCAGTTCCGGAGCGAGAGTTGTCGGGGGTACCTGCAACGCAGACCGGAACGAGGGCGGAGATGTCGGTGAGCTCTGTATTTTCAGGTCCGGACCCGCCCGCACACCACAGCTCGGAGGAGTCCGACGAGGAGGAGTGTGGTGTGCCGCCAGAGCAGGACGACTCTGCCATGGCAGCCAGGTCGTCAGCAGGCTTGCTGACGGCTTCGAGCAGAAGGGTCCGTGCGGCTGCACGGCCCGTTTCACGCAGCCCTCTGAGAAGGGGAAGGGCAGGAGCCCAGCAGCCTAACCCTGTTGGGGCTAAGGCTCTGCCTGCCGCCAAGGAGCGGTCAGGTTCCAGGACGGGACCCGGGGCAGCTGTGAGGTCCAGCCGTCGCCCCCCAACTTTCGACGCCGGGACGAGTCAGTTGGGGGTCCCGTCACGGTCGCCGAGCCCCCCATGGATGGGTGGGCGAGACCATGCGTCGGCAAGGTCCACGATGTGGGCAGCTGGCAAGCCTGCACGGGCCCAAGGTATCCAGGCTTCGGCTGGTGCCGACACCATGCCGCATCTGTCCATAGAGGCAACGGCTTCCGCTCCCGCTAAACGGAGGCGGTTGAACACGCCCGTGCAGGAATCGCGCAGTTTCGCCTCGGCGGCTGTCGACGACAACTACCGGCACCGGCAGGGCCTCGACGAGGTGCGGGCCGATGACAGGAGCCCCGGCCAATTTTCAGAGCCGGAGGACTCCGACCACCTGAGTGTTCAGGGTGAAGGGCGTATTGACCGGATGGAGCGGCTGCTGGAGCTTCTCCTACAAGGTCAACAACAACAGGCATCCAGCAGCGACAGGCACAGGGCTTCATCACCAGCTTCGTACACCAGCCTGGAGCAGCAGGACGAGGAGGCCGTGGTTGACCCCATCCCACCCCCGCCTGAATTACCGGCGGAGGACCTCCTCGATGTGGCTACCAAATTTGCAGCCCCTCATTCGTTGGGGCTTCCCATCAATACGAAGTTGGCAGCCACAGTGGACTTCCTAAATAATCACCAGCTTCAGGAGGAAGTCCTACTACAAGCCATGAGCCGCCACAAGGCTCCATCAAACTGCAATTCCCTCAACGTGCCTGTGGTCAATACGCCAATATGGGGCAACATCAGTGCGGCTATCCGTCAGCAGGAGCTGAAAATTCAGCGGATCCTGAAACTCCTCATGGCCGGGATTACTGCCTTTGTGCGGTCGGTCGACGGAGAGGAGCTTAATTTGGACCAGGAGGATGCTCTGGCGCTTCTGTGCGCTACTCAAAACGAAATAAACGGCTTTCGGAAAAACAGCATCCGCCCAGCGCTCAACCCTAAGTTTGCAGGGTTGTGCAAACCACCGCCGCCGCCGCCGCCCCGTCAGCTCTTTGGCGAAGACCTCTCCAAAAGGGTCAGAGAGCTGGATGAACAAGCCAAGACCGTGGGGCTCATGCGCTCTCACAGTGCCCCCACGCCATCAAGCTCGAAAGCCCCACTTGGCCGTTCACGAGGGTCTGTCAGCACTTCCACCAGGAATTACCCTCCAGCTCCAAACCGATATCAGCCACCCCAACCCCAGGGGTCTTTTTTAGGACAGGCTCGGCAGAAGCCGAGGTGGAAAATGAGGACGCCACGACCTCAAACCAACCCAGCACCTCCACGACCACCCACTCGTGTCAGGGACCGCCGGTAACCACAGAGGTGAGGCGATCTGGTTCTCTTTTTTCTCTTTGTTTAACTCCACATGTTGGTGGGCGTTTGCGGTTGTTTGCGGGTGCATGGGGTGACATTACCAGCGATGAGTATGTGTTACGGAATATTCAGGGCCATAGTATTGAGTTTATTAATGGGGACATCCCTCCACCTCAGCATAGACCGGGTCGTACTTTCAAACTAACGGCTGCGGAACAGTCAGTAGGCTATAAGGAAATTTTAAGGTTGGAACAGAAAGGGGTCATAGAGAGAATGGTTCATGAGCCTGTTGAATTTGTTTCCAATATTTTTACTAGACCTAAGAAGGATGGAGGCTGTAGAGTCATTATTGATCTAACCACTCTGAATAACTTTGTAACATATACTCATTTTAAAATGGACACGTTTGAAACGGCCAAATCATTGATTTCACAAGGGTGCTTTATGGCATGCATTGATTTACAGGATGCGTACTATACCGTACCTATGAAAAAATATTACAGAAGGTTCTTAAAATTTATCTGGATGGATCAGCTGTGGCAATATAGGGCGTTGCCTAATGGGCTCACCACAGCCCCTCGCTTATTTACTAAATTGGTGAAGCCAATTATGGCTTATTTAAGACAAAGACATCATATTGTTATGGCCTATTTAGATGATATTTTAATTGTCGGCCACACCTTGGAATTAGCACAACAAGGGGTTGCAGCTGCGGTCAATTTGTTCCAACAGCTTGGGTTCATTGTTCATCCAGAAAAATCTAAGTTCTGCCCCACCCAGGTAATTAATTATCTGGGGTTCCAGGTGAATTCCATTAGCATGAGAGTCACCATACCAATTAACAAAATTGAGGAGGTAACACAGGTGTGTACAGACTTGATTAATACTCGTATACCATCGATTCGTCACACAGCTACTGTCATTGGCAAGATTGTGGCTTTGTTTCCGGCAGCCCGGTATGGACCTCTGCATTATCAAAACTTGCAGAGAGCCAAGATCGCTGCGTTGCGACGGCATGCTGGTCATTATGATCGATCAATGCGGCTGCCGCCTGCAGCATTGGATGAATTACGATGGTGGGTTTGCCACATTAGTAAATCGTTCAAAACTATTATTGAGGCGAAACCGATGATATACTTACAAACTGATGCGAGCTCTGATGGCTGGGGAGCTACGAATCAATTCTCTAGTTGTGGGGGCCGATGGGATACCCTTGAGAATACGATGTTGGTATCACAAGGGATCAACTATTTGGAGCTGCTTGCAGCGTTTCACGGACTTCGTGCATATTGTTCCAAGATCATTGGAGCACATGTCCGGCTCCAAATAGACAATACCACAGCGGTGGCATATTTAAACCACATGGGCGGTACCAGGTCAGTTTCATGTGATAAATTGGCTAATTCAATTTGGCTCTGGTGTGTCAAGAGAGACATTTGGATTTCAGCTACCTATTTGCCAGGTGAGCTTAATATTGTGGCGGACGCCAGGTCACGCAAGTTCAATGATAATATTGAATGGATGTTACATCCTGAAATTTTTGCAAAAATCACAGCCAAATTTGGGAAACCGGACATTGACCTTTTTGCGTCCCGGTTGAACCATCAGGTACCAACCTACGTCGCGTGGGAACCAGATCCTGGGGCTATAGCGTTAGATGCATTCTCGCTAGACTGGGGGAATTGCTTTTTCTATGCATTCCCCCCGTTTTGCCTCATCAGTCGGGTATTACGTAAAATTCAGATGGACGGTGCCAAGGGCATCCTTATCATACCCGACTGGCCTACACAGCCGTGGTATCCGATGGTCTTTGACACGCTCAGTGAACCTTGGGTCCGTTTGCAGGGTAGCCCAGAATTAGTTACTCACCCTGTTTCAGGGGAGCCACATCCCTGCCATGGCTATTTAAATTTGTTGGCTTGCAGATTCTGAATCGGCCTTTAGAACAATACGGCCTTTCTACCCGGACCATGGATACCATTGCGGCGTCGTGCCGAGAGTCTACAAGGCGAAGATACCGCTCTCACATCAGGAAGTGGGAAGCCTTCTGCAGCCGCTCTCGCATCACGTACGATGCCGTGACTATAACCGACGTCCTGGAATTCCTCGCGGGGTTGCACCATGATGAACACTTAAGCTACAGTGCCATCAACAGCGCCAGGAGCGCTCTATCATTCTACCTCAATATTGAGGTGGGATCCAACAGGCTAGTGTCCAGGCTCATGCGGGGTATTTTTAATACGAATCCGCCTACACCACGTTACAATATCACCTGGGATGTCAGGGACGTTTTAACTCTGCTCAGGACGTGGTCCCCCATGGAAGGGCTCCAGCTGGACAAACTCACCATGAAGCTGGTGATGTTACTAGCGCTGACTTCAGCACAGAGGGTACAGACACTCCACAAACTACGTGTCGACAGAATGATGTCTACCCCCACAGAAGTAGTTTTCTTTGTTGACGAGCTACTAAAGCAACACAGACCTGGGTGCACAGGGCTGCAGCTGAAGTTCCCGGCATACCCCGCCGATGCTAGGCTATGCTTAGCCTCCCATATCCGTTACTACGTCAAGGTGACGGCAAGCATCAGAGGAATGGAGAGATACCTGCTTGTCACTCATAAGAGACCTCACCATCGAGTGACAACACAGACGATATCCAGGTGGCTTCGAGTCGTCTTGGGTAAGTCAGGTATCGACACTAATGTGTTCAAATCTCATTCCACCAGGGCTGCATCGACGTCGGCGGCGAGGGTCATGGAGGTGCCCATGGACCATATTCTCGCCACAGCAGGATGGGCTAATGAGACGGTGTTCCAGCGGTTCTACAACCGGCCCGTTGCTGCGCCTCTACAGTTCGCAGAAGCCGTGCTAGATGCGGGGCAAGAACGTGGAGATGTCCCCGAATGAGGGGTTTTGATTTGTTTGTTAATAAATATGCTTTGTTTTGCAGTATGGACTAGTCAGCAAGTTATTCCTCCCATCCATCCCTGGTAGTGGTGTGACAGCATGGACGTGGTCCAGGGCGTGTCATCACAGAAGCTTTGAAGTCTTCACGAAGTCACTCACGTGACTCCGAAATGAAATAGTAAGATTGAACGAGAACTTACCAGTTCGAAGGTTGATCATTATTTCATGAGGAGTCGAAGTGAGGGATTTCGTGCCCTCCTCGCCCAACCCTCAATCACCTTCAGCTGGTAATCTTAGTCGTTTCATTCTTACTATGTGAAGTCATTTCTTGATTGGTTTCTGTGATTCCACGCCGCTACTTTGAAGTATGTCGAGCATGCGCGCCGGCGGGCTCTTCACGAAATCCCTCACTTCGACTCCTCATGAAATAATGATCAACCTTCGAACTGGTAAGTTCTCGTTCAATCTTACTATTCTCTGCCTCAGAGGGTGGTGGAGGCCGGTTCTCTGGATATTTTCATGAGCGAGCTAGTTAGGGCTCTTAAAGATAGCAGAGCCAGGGGATATGGGGAGAAGCAGGAACGGGGTACTGATTGGGGATGATCAGCCATGATCACATTGAATGGCGGTGCTGGCTCGAAGGGCCGAATGGCCTACTCCTGCACCTGTTGTCTATTGTCTATTGTCTATTACTGGCAGCCAATCAAAAAAGGCCTCCTTTATTACCACTCTTTGCCTTCTGCCACATGTTCTGGAACATTCTCTTAAATCTTCTTTGCACTGCTAACAGAATAGAATAGAATAGAATCAAATACTGTATTGTGACTTGTGGCAAGTCACAGTGAAATTCTTTGCTTGCACACCTTGCCACAGTATGCAAATAGTCGCCAATAAAGGGCACTTACAAAGTTCCAGATTCCAACCACTCCCCTTCACCAGTTCCCCCTTTGTTCTTCTGCCCCTCGCTCATGGTAGTCCACCCACGCTTGGTCCTCCTTTGCTCCTTCCCTCGGCAGCGGCGTCCTCACTTCCATGCGTCCGTCCACATCCCTCGGTCGGCGCCATCAATGACCGCCACACCGACCTCTCCACTATCGCCGCCGGGTCTTCTCCGGATGCTTCCATGGCGCCAATCCACGCAGGCCCCAGCCACATGGTACTGTCAATGCTGCAGGCTCCGTTGATCTGCGAGACTCCACCTCAGACCTGCGAAGTTCTGACCCGCGACGTTCCACCGTTGGCCCGCGACATCCCACTGCCAGTCGGCGAGGCCCAGGCATTGACTCGTAATGTTCCGACCTGCGAGGTCCAGGGCGCGAGGCTCCGGACTCGGCCTCTCAGTGGCAGCCGCGGCATCTCCGGTTGGCTTCTGCCGTGTGCTGCACCTCTGTTATGCTAATGATGTCTGCCTTATAGCAGGGCAGCCAAAACCTTGCATAATACTTCCAAATACGACTTCACCCACATCGTGTACAAATGCAACATTATATTTCAACTTCTATGCTCAATGCCCTGAATGATGGAGGTCAGCATGCCAAACATCTTCTTCATTAGCCTGTCTACTTGCGACGCCACTTTCAGAGAACAAACTACTCTGTTTTACAATATTCCCCAAGGCTCAACCATTCACTCTTAAAATACAAAACTGGTTTGACTTCCCAGAATGCAACATCTTGCACTTACCTGAATTGAACTTCACTTGCCATTCCTCAACTCACTTACCCAGCTGATCAAAATCCCGCTGCTGTTGTTGATAACCTTCTTCAATGTCTACAATGCCACCTATTTTGGTGTCAACTGCAAACTTACTAACCAGGCCTTGTATATAATTTACCCACATCGTTTATATAAACAACGCGCTCAGCACCGTGTCGCACGGCAATAATCACGGGCCCCAGCTTGCAAAACAACCTTCCACCAGGGGGAAACTCCTTCACGATTCCCAGAATGTACCTGTTGCTGTGTCAGCCCTTCGGGCATTGGTGTCATTACTGGCTCCGGGTGCTTGCAGTCCACATCGATGAAGAGATTCTGTTCCTCTTCATCCAGGCTCCCCAAACAGTGATCTGAAATAAGAACAAGAAGCAAATGCAGCTGATGTGTTGCAGTTCATGAGGCAGTGAATATTGGAGAGGTCAGGGGGTGTGGGATGGGAACGGGGGAGGTGTCAATGCAGCTGATGCCTCTTCATATGTTGCACCGAATGATCTCTTGGATGTTGAGTAAAGTAGGATTTCCCTCCACACAGTCCCAAAATGAGCTTTGCGGAAGTTCTATTGAAACAGAGCATTGCACCTTGATGCTGAAGACCAGGTTTTCAGGATTTGCCATTTCCTCCCGCTTCACAGAGGGATTTCTGGATTTTGTGTTTAAACTTCATGAGCTCCCGGATTAACACTGTGGCTGAGTTGTGGGTCTACACCAGTACAGGCGCTCTGTTTTGCCTTTTCTTTCTAATTTTGTGATCAAGACAGAGCGGCAGCTGTAAAACTATCCCGTTCCACGGTGCAAACATTAGGAATCTGCAGGTCAGTCACAATCTGCGTCGCATGAAGGAACACGTCTCTGTCCCTGGAATGGGCCTCACCTTTAGTCTCTGACGAGTCGCAATTTCTTGCTTTGGTTTTAACATTTCCATTGCCTGCAAAGGTCATTCTCCAGTCGATCACAGTCACCACATTAAGCAGTGCTTCTATTTTTGGCCATATTAACAAGCCGAGAGAGGAATATTCTATTAGGAAAAGGTAGTTGGTTTAGGCTCTTTCGGCTAAGACCATTAAAAACAATTTGTGATGAGGTAGACTCAATGAATGCACGCTAAATTAAACAATGCAGGCATTACCCCCCCCCCCCCCACCCCCCCCCGAAAATAAAACACAATGCCAAGCTCTATAGGTCAGGAATGTCTTCCAAGGATCCACCCCGCAGTGCAGATGAAGCCGTCATGGTGTTGTCTGCAGCACAGGTTTAGCTGCACTAGTCAGTTTTATTGGTTACCTGGACCATCTTACTCCCCTAGTGTACCAGGGACACTGCTGTATCAGGGCTTTGTTGAATCAAAGAGCAGATTAAAAGTGTCCCTGTCCTGTGGACCTGGACATTGCACCACGTCACTGTGCCCGGATACATGGGTCACAAATCATCAAAGCTTGGCCATGATTCAATAACCAACTTTGGGTTTTTGTAGACACACCATCCTTTTCACCCAGACAACCAGAAGAACTAACTTTTCTATTTATTTCGCCTCAAAGGGCTCTAACAGGTCATCTTTGCATTAGTAAGAACTTCCTTAGTCCCACTACAGTAACTCCTGCTTGTCTACCTGCCATCTCCTTGCCCAGCCAGACAGACCTCCTTTCATTCATCCCATCCTGTTCTCTCCCCAATTGGCCACCAGGCACAACTCCTGTACCCTTGATTCTATTCCAGTTAGACCACTGACTACTCAGTGTTCCTTCCTTCACTGATGTTATTAATGATGGTTTCTATTCAGACACACTTTCAATGATTACCCTTTTGCTCGAAAAAAGTCATACTTAACTGTGCCTTTTGCATCTGATTTCTCTACTTCTACCTATTCTTTTCTGAAAATGTTGCTGCATCCCAAGCCCTGGTCATTGTCCTTGACTGGTACAGGTACATTTGGACAGGTACATGGACAGGATAGGTTTAGAGGGATAAGGGTCAAACGCAGGCATGTGGACTAGTGTAGATGAGACATGGTGGTCAGCATGGACATGTTGGGCCAAAGAGCCTGTTTCCACACTGTATCACTCCATGACTTTATGACTCTCCTCAAAGCTTGCTGTCAAATTTCTACTTCCTTCCGTAGTTTAAGCTCATGGGGCATCTCAAGTTGTTGCTCTGGTTTAAATAATATTGACCATTAGCCATTTCTTACCTCTCTAAAATAATCTAGCAGGCACCATCAAGGAGCCTTTCCCAACAGCCATTATCAAAGTAGACGAGCCTGGATTGAAAAGGGTTCAGAGAAGATCTACGAGGATATTGCCAGGAAACAAACGCCTGAGCTATTGTAAGAGGTTGGGCAAGCTAGGACTTTATTCCTTGGAGCACAGAAGGCTGAGGAATGATCTTATAGGGGTATATAAAATCACGAGTGGAATAGATAGGGTGCATGCACAGTCTTTTTCCCAGGATAGAAGAATCAAGAACTAGAGGTTTAAGGTGAGAGGGGAAAGATTTAATTTTTTCACACAGTTGTGGGTATATGTACAAAGTGCTGGAGTAACTCAGCGGGTCAGGCAACATCTCTGGAGAAAAAGGATGGGTGATGTTTCGGGTCAGAACACTTTTTCAGGCTCAGCCTGAAGAAACATTTGAAGAAGAGTGCGAACCCAAAACGTTACCATTCTTTTTTCTCCAGATAGACTGCCTGACCTGCTGCTAATACAGCACTTTGTGTCTATCTTTGGCATATAGTCAAGTCAAAGTCAAAGTCAAAAGAGTTTATTGTCATGTGTCCCTGGCAAGACAATGAAAATCTTTCTTTGCATAGCACAACAGAACATAGTAGGCATTGACTACAATTATATACGTAAATACACACATAAATTAATAAATTAATAAAGTACAAATAACAGATGGAGGGATATTAATGTTCAGAGTTCCGAGCCAAGTTTAATAGCCTGATGGCTGTGGGGAAGTAGCTATTCTTAAACCGGGTTGTTGCAGTCGTCAGGCTCCTGTACCTTCTACCCAAAGGTAGCAGGGAGATGAGTGTGTGGCCAGGGTGGTGTGGGTCCTTGATGATGCTGCCAGCCTTTTTGAGGCAGCGACTGCGAAAAATCCCCTCGATGGAAGGAAGGTCAGAGCCGATGATGGACTGGGCAGCGTTTACTACTTTTTGTAGTCTTATCCTCTCCAGGGCACTCAAATTGCCGAACCAAGCCACGATGCAACCGGTCAGCAAGCTCTCTACTGTGCACCTGTAGAAGTTACAGAGAGTCCTCCTTGACAGACCAACTCTCCGTAATCTTCTCAGGAAGTAGAGTCGCTGATGAGCTTTCTTAATAATTGCATCTGTGTTCTCGGACCAAGAAAGATCTTCACAGATGTGCACGCCCAGGAATTTGAAGCTCTTGACCCTTTCAACCATCGACCCATTGATATAAACAGGACTGTGGGTCCTCATCCTACTCCTTCCAAAGTGAACAATCAGTTCCTTGGTTTTGCTGGTGTTGAGGGCCAGGTTGTTGTGCTGGCACGATATGGACAGTTGCTCGATCTCTCTTCTATACTCGGACTCATCCGCATCAGTGATACGTCCCACAACAGTCCTCAGCAAACTTGATGATGGAGTTCGCACTATGACCGGCTACGCAGTCATGAGTATAGAGTGAGTACAGCAGAGGGCTGAGCACGCAGCCTTGAGGTGCCCCAGTGCTGATTGTTATCGAGTCTGACACATTTCCACCAATACGAACAGACTGTGGTCTGTGGATGAGGAAGTCGAGGATCCAATTGCAGAGGGATGTGCAGAGACCCAGTTCTGCGAGTTTGGTAACCAGCTTGGAGGGGATGATTGCTGTAGTCAATGAATAATAGCCAGACATATGAGTTTTTGTTGTCGAAGTGGTCCAGCGGAGTGGAAGGCCAGCGAGATCGCGTCCACCGTTGATCTGTTGTGGCGGTGAGCGAACTGCAGTGGGTCCAGGTTTTTGTCGAGGTAGGAGTTGATTTTTGCCATGATCAACCTCTCGAAGCACTTCATCACCACAGGCGTTAGTGCCACAGGTCGATAGTCATTGAGGCACGTCACCTTGCTCTTCTTGGGCACCGGTATTATTGATGCCCTTTTGAAGCAGGTGGGAACCTCAGACATCAGAAGTGACTGGTTGAAAATGTCCGTAAAAACTCCAGCCAGTTGGTCCGCACAGGTTTTTAGGACACGACCAGGTATGCCATCAGGTCCAGATGCTTTTCGAGGGTTCACCCCTCTGAAGGATTTCCTGACATCGGCCTCTGTGACTGAGACTGAAATATCATCACAGCGAATGGGGGCTCGGGAAGGCACATCGGGTTCTCCCTATCAAAGCGTGCGTAAATTGCATTGAGCTCATCAGGGAGTGATGTATCGCAGACATCCGAGCTGCCTCCTGGTTTCGCCTTATAAGAGGTGATTGCATTCAGGCCTCGCCACAGCTGCTGAACATCTGTCTCATCCTCCAGCTTGGAGCAGAACTCCCTTTTGGCCTTTTTGATGGCCTTACCAAGGTCGTATCTGGACTTCTTGTAGACCACTGTGTCATCAGACATGAATGCCCGGTGTCTGGTCTTCAGAAGAGTGCGGATTTCAGAGTTCATCCAAGGTTTCTGATTGGGAAATGCTCGGAAGGATTTTGTAGGGATGCAGTCCTCCACACATTTCTTTATGAAGTCTGTAACGACTGTGGCGTATTCATTCAAGTCCGTTGCCGAGTCCTTGAACATTGCCCAGTCTACAGACTCCAAATAGTCCTGTAGTTGTTCCTCTGCCCCCGCCGACCAGCTCTGTACTGTCCTCACCTCTGGGGGTGCGCTCTTTAATTGCTGCCTGTCGGCAGGAAGAAGCAGCACCGCGGTATGGTCGGATTTACCAAAGTCAGGGCGAGGGATAGAGCGGTAGGCATTCTTGATGGTGGTGTAACAGTGGTCGAGGGTGTTTGTTCCTCTGGTGCAGCAGGAGACATGTTGGTGGAAGTTGGGGAGTGATTTCTTTAGGTTTGCCTTATTGAAGTCCTCAGCAATGGTGGTAAATGCCTCGGGGTAAGACATCTGGTGTTTGTTGACCACGGCATGCAGCTCCTCCAGTGCCAGACGGACATCTGCCTGGGGTGGGATGTAGACCGCGGTCAGGATGATGGAGGTAAATTCCCTCGGTAGGTAGAAGGGACGGCACTTCACCGCCAGATGTTCGAGGTGTGGAGAGCAGGAGTTGGACAGGACTGCCACGTCTGAGCACCACGCAGAGTTGACCATGAGGCAGACGCCCCCTCCTCTCCCTTTCCCCGATGCCAGTGTACGGTCCATGCGGTGGATGGAGCACCCTTCAGGCTGGACCGCTGAGTCTGGGGAGCTGGGGGTGAGCCATGTCTCTGTGAAACAGAACACAGAGCATTCCCTCAGCTCCCTTTGATAGAGCAGCCTTGCCAGTATATAACAGCATCTGCAGTTCCTGCCTACACATATGGACCAAACTGTCAGAGAAGGCAATTGAGGTATGTACAATAACACCAGTTACCAGATATTTTTACAGCATCGAAAAGGTTCAGAATGGGTTAAATGCAAGTAAGTGGAAGTAGTTTATATGGGTATCTTGGTCTGCATGGACCAATTTGACCGGAGGATATATGACTCTATGTCTCCTCTTGGGCCCTTCCCCAAATAGAGAGAGAACAGGATGGGATGGATGAAATCCCGGTTTTGAGTGCTTGTACATTCAAGGGTTTCTCTTCGTAATGAGTCCTCCAGACACCATGACACTATATGCAGTTCTTTGTGGCTCAAAGCTATTAAATTCCCTGCTCTTGCAGGACCTAGTGATTTTTTCGAGTATCCTAACCAAATTTGCCCCCATTCAACATGACAAAAATAGATCACATTGCACTGCTGCATCCAGCTGTGTGATATTGGCCTTTCCAACACAACAACTGCAACCAAGGCAAATTCTTCCAGGGCTGAAAAGTCCCTTTGGACCATCTGATACCATGAAAGTCATGATGGGCATTCAAGCTGTCTCTCAGCTAACTGACTTGTTGCAGGTGCAAGTATGTACCTTCAGGCTTGTAAGAGCCAGTGCGTGAACGCGGAGCTTAAGACTTTAGAGATACAGTGTGGCAACAGGCCTTCAGCCCATCGAGTACGCGCTATTACTCTACCTCTGTGCCACTATGCCACCCGACTGGCTGCGATTGGGGCCAAGGTGTGGTGAGAGGGGAAACCAGGCGAACCAAGGGTGATACTGGGCTGGAGACAAAACCACACAGGCTCAGCAGTAACTGCAAAGTCATGCTGATGGCAGAAACCTGAAATAAAAGTCAGAAAACGCTGGAAATGACTGGCTGCCATGGAGTGAATGTGTCAGGTTATTGGCAAGTCGCTGAACAGGAGTATTCACACAGTTGCACTCTCTGCCGATACTGCCTGATCTGCTGAGTATAGGGCCTGTCCCACTTTCACGACCTAGTTCACGACCTTTTTTACTCGTGGACATTTTTCATCACGCTAGAAAAACGCCCCGACCTACTTGATGCTACGTGTACCTACGAATAGCATCACGGCCTGCTACAACCTACCTATGACCTCCTGCGACCTCGTGACGAGTATGAGTCCAGGGTAAACTGGGCAGAGGTTGTGAAAGTGGGACAGGCCCTTAACTCTGCCATTTTCCATTTTTATTGCTGGTTAAAATTCCTCGCAGTTTAGAGTGGGTGGAGTGGTATGGACGGGAGGTGGAGCAGGCGATGGAGATGCAGCATTCGTCAAGCAGTGAATTCCTTTAAGCATTCAGAAATCTTGTGAAATTCCTGATTCACTTCCTTACTTTTCATGGTCAGATCAGTCCCATACGTCTGAAAAGTGCTGATGCCATCTGAAATTACCACTGCTGAATGCAGCTTGCACTCTCCTATGAGGTTTCCCACTCACCTTGATACCTGTGTCTGATAAATGAGCGGCCTCGCTTAAGAACAGCGGCTTTGGTCTTCTCTATTCCATCTTTAGTTCCCTCCTTCGCAGCTTTCATCAACTGTTGCATCTGGAGGATAACAGAGCACTTAGTTCAACACACATTGTGGTAATCGCATTACAACGAAGATAGATTTCCCTTTGTATCCATTCATTGATTCACCAGGAACTACACTGTGGACAAGGACTCTGTTTCACCTGTGAGTCTGACCATAAGACCGTTACAGCATAAGACATAGGATCAAAATTAGTAATTCAGCCCATCAAGTCTGCCCCACCATTCGATCATGGCAGATCTATCTTTCCCTCTCAACCACATTCTCCTGCCTTCTCTCGTGACACTGGGTAACCTCAGCCGCTGTTTTGAGTTGACCGGTCTCAGCCAATTTTACAATGTCTCTCTGGAACAATTTTTTTGAGCAAAAGTTATTGGGCAAGTGAAGATTCATAAAAACCAACGTTCCATGCACAAGGCCTTTTCCATGTCCATCCATGTACCAGTTAAAGAGTTAAACCAGTTATGTGCTGCACGGTGGCGCAGAGGGGCAGCATGTTGGCGCAGAGGGGCAGCATGTTGGCGCAGAGGGGCAGCACGGTGGCACAGAGGGGCAGCACGGTGGCACAGAGCAGCAGCACGGTGGCACAGAGGGGCAGCACGGTGGCACAGAGGGGCAGCACGGTGGCCCAGAGGGGCAGCATGTTGGCGCAGAGGGGCAGCACGGTGGCACAGAGGGGCAGCACGGTGGCACAGAGGGGCAGCACGGTGGCCCAGAGGGGTAGCATGTTGGCGCAGAGGGGCTGCACGGTGGCACAGAGGGGACAGCACGGTGGCGCAGAGGGGCAGCACGGTGGCACAGAAGGGCAGCATGTTGGAGCAGAAGGGCAGCACAGTGGTACAGAGGGGTAGCACAGTGGCGCAGCAATAAAGTTGCTGCCTGACAGCGCTAGAGACCTGGGCTTCATCCTGACGACGGATGCTGTCTGTATGTTTGTACGTTCTCCCTGTTACCCCATGGGTTTTCCCTGGGTGTTCTGGTTTTGTCCCACACGCCAAAGAGGTGCAGGTTTGTAGGTTAATTATCTTTGGTAAAAATTATAAATTGATCCTAGGATAGTGCTAGTGTACAGGGCGATTGCTGGTCAGCATGAACTCAGTGGGCTGTTTCCACACTGTATCTCTAAACTAAACTAAACTGAGAGTTGCCTGTTGACAGAAAATGGAAATTACATCCAAACACTAAAACACAAGAGCTAAAGATACCACCTATAACTCTGTCAGGGAGATCTTTTCTCATCAATAGTTGAAACAGGAATCCATGAGCAAATAATAAATTACCTGGTTAATTCCAAGTCAAGTAAAGCTTGCTCTGGGAGTTACAGGTATTGATTTTGGATGATCAGCCATGATCATATTGAATGGCGGTGCTGGCTCGAAGGGCAGAATGGCCTAAACCTGCAGCTATTTTCTATGTTTACATGTTTCATTGGAGTCGCTGTTTCATGTACGGGGTGAGAACTAATTACAACCAACTGCTGTAGTGGATTCACTCATTTCATATCGACAGCCAATGGACAAATCTAACATGCCAAATGGTTTATGGAGAAGAGAGTAAAGTATTGTGAACATGTGCCTCGGTGATTCTGGGGTAATGGGTGTTAATTCATGAGAGAACTGGAGCTTCCCAGCTGGAGTATGGTCACCATGAGCTGTGGGCTAGATCCAGAGCGCATTTATCCCCAGCTTTACGCCAATACTGGATGGAACATAGAACAGGCCCTTCCGCCCAAAATGTCCGTGCCGAATATGATGCCAAGGTAATCTAAACTTCTCTGCCTGCTCATGTTCCAAATTCCCCATTCTCTGAATATTCATGTGAAATCTTGTGACCCTATAGTATGTTACTTTAGTCCTTTGGTTTATAGAATACATTTCCATGCGTTGAACACTAAAAGGTGACTCAACATCAGACAGTTTAAGTTCCATTTCCTGCACTGTAAGTGGATCATCAACAACATTCAGACTCACTCCCTCAACTTTTGTTGCTGACTGATTTTTCATCTAATTATAAAAAAGTTGAGTGACGCAAAATTCTGGAGTAACTCTGCGGGTCAGGTAGCATCTCAGAAAAGGAATAGGCGATGGTTCGGGTCGGAGCTCTTCTTCAGACGGAAAATAGAGGTGGGTGGGAGGGAAGGGGAGGAAAAAACTGGAGGCGAGAAAAGGCCAGAACAAATCAGGGCCGGCAACAGATGACCTCAGGAACGGTGGAGCCCATAATGGCCCATTGTTGGCTGGGGAAGGTGCTAACAAGAGGGATGCAAGGATGTGAACAGTGGAACTATGAGGATGACTGGGGGTGGGGGAGGGGTGGATAGAGGAGGGGGGAGGAAGGAAATGCAGGTGTTACTTGAAATTCGAGAAATCAACATTCATACTGCTGGGTTGTAAGCTGCCCAAGTGGAAAAGTTGGCCTTGTTTTAGATCCTATACACAGTGCAGACTTTCTACCCTTGCAAAATGAAGTAAATGAACAGAAAATCACACTTTGATCTGTTGCATTCCAAAAGCCTGCACGCTAGTGCAGTGATTATATTTCAATAGTTCAGGGCATCTAAAGGTGCAGCTCTGATGTAAAAGATTAGATGGCAGACTGCAGCCACACAACACACTCGACCGGTGCTCACTGCCCCAACAACAGACCTTTGTGACTCCTTGTGTGGAATCCACTCTGTGCGTTCCCACCACATAAATGTGCCACAATGAGGTGTTGTTACACCCACACAGAAAAATACAAAGCTCATGTGTTTGGTGACTGTCAGACGTCCATTGCAAGGTACATAATTAACAGTTCAAGGGATCATTCATCATCTCTCTCTCGCCACAAACGTTCAATGTGACTCACATTTATCAGACTATAATGTACAAAATATTACCATGTAGTTCATAATATTACAGCATGGAAATATCAGTCGGAAGAAGGGTCTCGACCCGAAACGTCGCCTATTCCTTCTCCCCATAGATGTTGCCTCACCCGCTGAGTTTCTCCAGCATTTTTTGTCTGTTATGGAAACAGACCCTTTGGCCCAACTTGCCCATGCCGACCAACACACCTGATGTACGTTAGTCCCACCTGCCCACTTTTGACCCATATCCCTCTAAACCCATCCTATCCATGTGCCTGTCCAAATGTCTTTTAAAGGTTGTTATAGTACCTGCCTCAGCTATCTCCTGTAGAAGCACGATCCATATACCCATTACCCTCGTACCCTCGGTGTGAAAAGGTTGCCCTGGTTCTCTATTCGCCTACTCTGGGTAAACAATGTGCATTTTGCCCTATCTATTCCTCTCATGATCTTACACACCTCTATAAGATCACCCCTCATGCTCCTGTGCTCCAAGGAATAACGACTTAGCCTGTCCATCCTCTCTCTATAGCTCCATCTAGGTTAACACCATTTGCCCATGTTTGGCCAATATCCCTCAGAACTTTCTTTTTCATATGCCTGTCCAAATGTCCTATCAAATGTTGTCATTGTGCCTGCCTCAACTAATTCTTCTTGCAGCTTGTATCAGGCTGCCTCCGTATGAGGTAATTTGAAGCATGAAGCCTTTTTGACTTCCATCAGTGAAAGTCGCTTGAAAATATATTTTGGATCAGTTGTAGCTGAGAGAGAAACTATCTTTTGCGTTTACATCATGAAAGATTCACAGAAAATGATTGAAATTGGTCACACATCAAAGAGGACAACCAGGTGACGACATCCATCTGATTGGACTCAGGGTCAGGCCTTTTCCTCGGGTCACTGTTACAGATATTAGATCGTCCTTCCTGAGGGTGAACTCATGGAAAACAACTGGCCAGGATGGAGTCCCTGGCCGTGATCTTAAACTGCGTGGACCAACTAGTGGGAGGGTTCATGGACATCTTTAATCTCTCCCTCCTCAATTCTGAGAACCCACCTGCTTCAGGAAGACCAATACCATCCCAGTGCCAAAGTAATACAAGATCTCATACCTTAACGACCACCACCGACTTAACGACCATCCACCATGATGAAGTGCTTTGAGAGGCTGGTTATGGAACACATTAAATCCAGTGTGACAAGTAACTTTGATCCACTACAGTTTAACTACCCGCCACCATACACTCATCCCTGGAACACCTGGATAAGAAAGACATCTGCTATTCATAGGCTACATCTCTGCTTTCAATGCCATCATCCCAAACTAGTTCATCTCCAAACTCATGAAGCACGAAGTCAGCACTTATGTCTGCAACTGGATCCTCATTAGAACAAAAGACCACAATCAGTGAGGATAGGTGACAAATCATTCTCTACAATAATCCACAACCCTGGTGCCCTGCAAGGATGTATTCTCAGCCCCCTCCTTAGGACCACATCAAGTTAAACCAAGCACCCATAGGCATATCCAAACCAGAAGCTACCAACCTGGAAATTATTTCATTCCACACGGCACTTCATTAGCACTTTCTAACTCGTTTTTCTTCAAGACAGCAAGTGATTGGAATACCCTATCAGCCAGCATCAGAGATCTCCAAAACATTAACACATACAAAGATGCACTC
Source organism: Raja brachyura (assembly GCA_963514005.1). Next base: position 17,327,804 of record OY740785.1, read on the forward strand.
CAAAAGCATCTCCATCTCGACTAGCACGTCCACCACCATCATAGTGCTGAGTGATGCTCTATCTAGAGCTTTTCAGCGTATTACATCCAGATCCAGTATACTCTTTATACATTCATGACTGTGCAGCCAAATACCAATCCAACTCAATTTACCAGTTCAGAAGACACCACTGTAGTGGGCTGGATATAAAACAATGAAGAGACAGAGTCAGGAAGGAGATTGAGAACCTTGTAACCTAGTGCAAAAACAACAATTTCTCCCTCAATGACAGCAAAACAAAGGAGATTGTCATTGATTTCAGAAATGGCGTCAATAGCTTCAAGTTCTGAGGAGTAAATATCACCAGCAATTTGTCCCGGACTAGCCACATCGAAGCAATGACTATCGAAGATGTGCCATAGAAAGCATTTTATCGGGATGCATCATGGCATGGTTGGGAAACAAGACCACAAGAAATTGCAGAGAGTCTGGACGCAGCCCAGACCATCACGCAAACCAACTTCCCTTCCATTGACTCCAACTACATTTCATGCTGGCTCAGCAAGGCCACCAGCATAATCAAGGACTAATCTCACTCTAGCCGATTCCTCTTCTCCCTCTCCCAATTGGCACGAGGTACAGAAGTTTAAAAATGCATACTTCCAGATTCATGGACAGTTTCTTCCCAGCTATTATCAGGCAACTGAACCATCCTCTCACCAGCTAGAGTGTTGTCCCAACCTACCATCTACCTCATTGGAAGCCTTCGAACTATCTCTAATCGGACTTTATCTGACACTATACGTTATACCCTTTATCCTGTATCTGTACACTGTGGATGGCTCGATTGTAATCATGTATAGTTTTCCCGCTGACTGGATAGCACGAAACAGAAAAAGCTTTTCACTGTACCTCGGTACACGTGACAATAATAAACTAAACTAGAAAAGGAAACAAAGCAAAAAGGCAAAAAGTTGTCTGATCCCACTGGTGTTCACATAAGTCAAACACTAATTATAGAATGTGAAATGAATGTGAACAAGATCTTGCAGTTTCTCACACGGGAACTCTGATTTAATTAGAAGGTATAACATGTTTTGTTTATTGCCGTGGGTACTTATCTGCAGGTTTGTTAAATTAGTAAAACTGCAATTATGACTGTTCAAACCAAGCCTTGCAGGGATTTGTTTTTGAATATTCATCATCCAACCTTACAAATACTTCACGGGTTGTTGACAGACCATTCTTTGGCTCAGCATGTGTAGATTTTGTTATTTTAATTTTTTAATACTTTGTTCTCATTTTCACTGATGGGGGCACAGTGGCACAGCAATAGACGAGTTGCTGCCTTACAGTGCCAGAGACCTGTGTTCCATCCTGACTATGGGTGCTGTCTCTACGGAGTTTGTACAATCACCCTGAGACCAGGTGCGTTTTCTCCAGATGCTCCAGTTTCCTCCCGCACGCCAAAGATGTACAGGTTTATAGGTTAATTGGCTTTGATAAAATTGTAAATTGTCCCTGGTGTGTAAGATAGTGCTAGTGTATGGTGGTCGTTGGTCGGCACAGACTTGGTGGGCTGAAGGACCTGTTTCTGTGCGTGTATCTCTAAAGTCTAAAAGGTCACTGCTACCATCGGGAATGGAGGGAGGGACGTACAGAAGCCGGAAGTCCCACACCACCAGGTTCAGGAATAGCTACTTTCTTTCAACCATAAAGTTGCAGAACCAACCCGCACAACCCCAGCTCCACCTTGACAACGGAACACTGTAGATCACCACATGCACTGTTACGGAGCGTTTTAAATATAATTATGTTTTTGCACTAATGTTTTGCTATATGCACAGTCTTCTCTCTTTTATGGAATACTTTGTGTTCCATATATATAATTTATGTTTCATGTGTTGCCTGTATCGATGTGCCTGTGATATTGTTGCAATCAATCAGTTTTATTCATCACATACACAATAAAGTGCAGTGAAATGAATTTTGCGAACAGCGGTACAATCAAAAAAGTACACACAATACACAATAAAAATTGAACACAAACATCCATCACAGCATTCTTCACTGTGGTGGAAGGCACAAAGTACAGTCAGTCCTCCTCCATTGTTCCCCCGTGGTCGGGGCCATAAACCTCCACAGTTGCCGTTGCAGGAGGCCAGATGTACAGGCCCTCTCGTCGGGATGGTAAGTCCTGAATCAGCGCTTCCCTACCGGAGACCTCGGCTTCAGGATGTTGCAGGCCGCAGCTCTTCTCCGGGGATCCCCAGCGAGGGATCCCGCTCCGGATGGTAGAAGCTCCGCAGACCGCTGCTTCACGGTTATCGGCCGCGGGCCGGCAGTCTGAGCTCTTCTCCAGCGATCCCTAGTGAGGGGTCCCAGGCTCCGGATGCTGCGCCCGCGGATAGAAGCTCCGCAGACCGCGGCTTCAGGCTGTAACAGTCCGCGGGCCAGCAATTGGAGCACTCCCTTCTAGCGACCCCGGCAAGGGTTCGCCCGCTACGCGATGAAAAGTCCACGCTGCGCCCGCTGCTGAAACTCCAAGCCTGATTCCGGGAAATGCCGCACCAATCCATGGTGTTAGGCCACGAGGGAGGCCACATGGAAAAAGTCGCCTCTCTGTGGAGGAGGCGACCAAAAGCTGTCTCCCCTTATCCCCCCTCACCACCCCCCACACAAGACACACCAAGAGACATTAAAACACACATTTGGACACACTAAAAAAAGTAGAAATGGCGAACATGCTGCTGGCAGGGCAGCCGTCTCGCAGCGCCACCACCGACCAGACCGGCACCGATCAAGCACAAGAAACTGATGTTCTTGAGCAAAACACAAAATGCTGGAGGAACCCAGCGGATCAGGCAGTATCTGTGGAGGGAATGGACAGGCAATGTTTGTATCGGGACCTTTATTCAGGCTGATTGTAGTAGGGGGGAGAAAGATGGAAAAGAGGTGAGATTGGGACAAAGCCTGGCAAGTGTTAGGTGGATACGGTGAGGGGGTTGTCATTTATTGACACCCATTAAAAAAAAACCCTGACCTGTAACAACCTGTCGCTTGCCAAGCTTTGTCCCACTCCCACCTCTCTTCCATCTTCCTCCCTCTTATTACCATCAGTCCAAAGGTTCCGACCTGAAACATCATCTGTTCATTCCCTCCGCAGATGCTGCCCGGCCCACTGAGTTTTTCCAGCACTTTTGTGTTTTGATCAAGATTTGCGTTGTACCTGCAACCTCATAGTACTTATGAATATGACAATAAACTCAACTTGACTTGATATATTGATGATAGGAAAAGGCAGAACATTGCAAGTTGGGCAGCACAATGGCACAGCGGTAGAGTTGCTGCCTTTCAGTGCCAGAGCCTCACGTTCGATCCTGACTATGGGTGCTGTCTGTATGGAGTTTGTACATTCTCTTTGTGATCGTGTGGGTTTTCTACGTGTGTTCCAGTTTCCTTCCACACTCCAAAGACGTGGATGTTTGTAGTTAATTGGCTTCGGTAAATTGACTCCAGTGCATAGGACAGAACTTGTGTACGGGTGATTGTTGGTCGGACTCCAGCGTTCCAGCGGTGGCGTTCCAGCGGCGGCCCGGCTTCAGGGTTGTGGTGCTCCAGCGGTGTTCCAGCGGCGGCCCGGCTTCAGGGTTGTGGTGCTCCAGCGGTGGCGTTCCAGCGGTGGCGTTCCAGTGCCGACCCAGCATCAGAGCTGTGGTGCTCCAGCGTTCCAGCGGCGGACCCTGCTTTAGAGCTGTGGCGGTGTTCCAGCATTCCGGCGATGGCTTCGGAGGCTCGGCCGCCCGCGGGCCTAGTGGACGACAATATCGGAGGCCTGGATCGCCTCAGCGCAGAGGGAGAACAGAGTGAGGAGGTGCCTGGTGAACTCACTGTGGTGGATGTTAAATCTGTGTTTATTGTGCGTTTTATTTTTTATTATATGTATGACTGCAAGGCAACAAAATTTCGTTCAGACCGAAAGGTCTGAATGACAATAAAGGATACTTTGACTTTGACTCGGTGGGCCAAAGGGCCTGTTTCCATGCTGTATCTCTAAATTAAACTAAGTTGCCACTGAAATGCGAGACCTGTGACAATTGACCAATTCTGTTACATGTTCTCATCAGAAGATAAGCCCCCCTGGTACTGTATTTCAAGCAGTTGGGTCTGTGGGGGATTGGAGCCGGTTTGTGGATGGGTGTGAGGAGATCAAAGAGACTACAGCATGGTAACATGCCCCTTGGCCCAACTTGCCCATACTGACCAGCATGCCCCATCTACACTAGTCCCACCTGCCTGTGTTTGGCCCATGTCCCTCTAAACCTTTACTATCTACATATCTATCAAATATATTTTAAATGTTGTTAGCCCAGGTCAGCAGAGGAATTTTGGGGAATAGGTAGAGGATGGCGGCACTAAGTTGTGTAGGGTGCTAGTGGCGGGCACGGCATCTTGTGGTGGAGAACCTGGAGAAGACCAGTGAGGAAAGCAGCACTTGAAGACATGGGTAGAGAGTTCAACAGCAATGCTGGAGGGCTGTAGAGGAATCTCATGGTTGTGGAGTTGCGGACTGTGAGATGGGCTGACTTGAATTACCACAACAACGTGCTCCACTGCAGGGTGCGGCACAGTGGTGCAGCGGAAGAGTTGCCGTGTCACAGCGCCACAGACCCGGGCTCGAATCTGACTATGGGTACTGTCTGTACGGAGTTTGTGCATTCTCCCCAAGACCACATGGATTTTCTCCGGGTGCTTCCGTTTCCCCCCACGTTCCAAAGACGTGCAGGTTTGTAGGTTATTTGGCCTTTGGGAAAAATTGTAAATTGTCCCTAGTGTGTAGGATAATTAGTGAACTGGGTGATCACTGTTCGGGCGAAGGGCCTGTTTCCGCGCTGTATCTCTAACCTCTAAAGTCACTGGCAATGCTCCCAAATTAGCCACGCGCAGTGACATTGTCACATGCAGCCCTAAGGCAGAAGTTACACTGAGTAGCAAGGGTGACTCATTACAGGAAACAACTGGTCATGTTCCTCATTTGGCCTGCTGTCAATAACACCTGGGCCTGCTGTCAGTAACACCTGGTTTTCTGCTTCTGAATGGCAGGGAATAAAAAAGGTCCAACATAATCCATTTCTACCCAACCCAAATAAACATCCATTTAGACTTTAGATTTCAGAGATACAACGCAGAATGAAGCCCTTCGGTCCACCGATTCGACACCGACCAGCGATCACCCCGTACACTGACACTATCCTACACACCAGGGACAATTTACAATTTTCTTACCAAAGCTGATTAACCTACAGACCTGTACGTCTTTGGAGTGTCAGAGGAAACTGGAGCACCCGGCGAAAAAGGCAGCAACATTGTCCCACTGTGCCGTCCCCTTCTCCCACCACCTTCCAAACTCCATGCAACCTCAGTCACCCTACTCCTTCCCATTCCTGAGAACACTCATCTCCCATCCTGAGTCCATAATTTCTCTTTTATCCCCCTCGTTCCCCTTCCCCTTCCCCTATCATTTTCCTTCATCCCTCCATTTGGCTTTACATTTCACTGCTCTTCTTTCCTTATCTGACATCCTTTTTACCTCTTGCTTTTGTCACTTACTTCACCCATTGCCACTCAAGCTGCCCTCACCTGTATCCATTTATCACTTGCCAATCCTGCCCCAATTTTTCTTTTCCAGCTTCCTGGCAGTGTGAAGAAGGGTCTCAAAGCAAAATGTCATCTGTCCATTCCCTCCATTGCTGCCTCACCCACTGAGTTCCCCCAGCAGTGTGTTTTGCTCAAAATTCAAGCCTATGTAGTTTCTAGTGTCTCCATGTTTTAACCTGCTGCATTCCATGCTGATTCATCGAGTAGGGACATGGTCAATTGCCTGCACCACTATTATTAGTAGTGAGGAAGATTTAAGGAAAATAAAAATACATATGCAGCTGATAAAATGGTGTATGACAGAGATAGTTCCTGTGATCAATTCTTGACGAGTTGATAACATGACCTACTGCTGTATACAGAAGTTACAGTACAGTTTGCTTCCCACACTAAAGGTTAAACGTATGTTAAATGTGCACAGTATTATCATAGCACATATGACAAATGAGGTGGCACTTGGCTTGTTGAATTGTTGCCATCTTCCAGGAAAGCAATCACAGCAGTCACATCATACATACCCATCAACATTCGTCCCCACATCTCCATCAACTCAAGGGTGGCCCAGCAGTGCAGTGGTACTGATGCTGCCTTACCGCACCAGAGGCACTGGGTTCGACACTGACTACGGGTGCTGTCTGTATGGAGTTTGTATGTTCTCCCCGTGACCTATATGGATTTTCTCCGGGAGATCTGATTTCCTCCCACATTCCAAAGACGTAGAGGTTTGTAGGTTAATTGGCTTTGGTAAAATTGCCAGTGTGTGTAGGATAGTGCTAGTGTCCAGGGTCACTCGTGACCCCGGACACTAGCACTATCCTACACACACTGGCAACACAGACTTGGTGGGCTGAAGGGCCTGTTTCCAAGCTGTAACTACAAGCTACGTAAACTAAAATAAACTTTTTTGCCGCTTACCTAAACTAAAGGGTGACTTACAACTGGCCAATAAATCTACCAACCTGGAAACCAGAGCACCCGGAGGAAAATAGTCGTGGGGAGACCGTGCAAACTCCACACAGACAGCACCCGAGGTCGGGATAGAACCCGGGTCTCTGGCGCTGTAAGGCACCACTGTGCCACTTGATTATTCAATTCCCCTTGGAGGAAACAAGAGCAGTTGGTGAATTTTCCTAATTACATGCTATATTTGCACTCTACTTTGTGTAATTCATGCACTTGGGTTCTTTTAATCCCTCCCCATCTTTATGATCTCTCCCCGTCTGGGTAATGTGTTTCTTGTTTTATTTTTCTTGTCAAAGTAGCCAATGCTCAATTCTCCCACGTTACCTTTCTCCTTGCCAGATCTTTGCCCACTCACTGAAGCTATCTATTTTCCCTTTGTTACCCCCATATGTCTTCACAACTGAGACAATAATTTTGCACTGTTTAATATATAATTAGGAAGACAATCAGCTGATGCCTGACACACATTTTACACTTCAGTCTAACTTTTCTGGGCTTTATCTTGCTCTAATCGTTACTCCCTTTATCCTGTATCTATACACTGTGGAGGTTTGATTGTAATTATGTCTGGTCTTTCCACTGACTGGATAGCACGCAACAAAAAAGCCTCTCACTCGGTGCACTTGACAATAAACTAATCTAAACTAAACAGCTGATATACTTTACTGAGAAAAAAATCATCAGGTTTTGAACTAGACTTGAAATTCCAAGCTTGGAATTTGGTTATGTAATTGTGCACCTGACTGACTCCACAGTTACACAAATATCTACAGTATGTATCTAAACGATACGAGCAATTTGTGGGATTCGCAGCGGAGTTTTAGAAATGTGAAATTCCATCTATTCAGAAGAACCAACATTTATTTATTTGCCCCGTACGCCACAATTTGAGATTTGTAACAGAAAAAAAAATCACTTATGGTTAAAGTGCACATTGTCAGATTTTATTAAAGGCCATTTTTAGATATTTTGCTTTCACCATGTAGAAATCATAGCTGTGTTTATGCATAGTCCCCCCATTTCAGGGCACCATAATGTTTGGAACACATGGCTTCATAGGTGTTTGTAATTGCTCAGGTGTAATTGCCGCCTTAATGCAGGTACAAGAGAGCTCTCCGCACCTAGTCTTTCCTCCAGTCTTTCCATCACCCTTGGAAACTTTTATTGCTGTTTATCAACATGAAGACCAAAGTTGTGCCAATGAAAGTCAAAGAAGCCATTATGAGACTGAGAAACAAGAATAAAACTGTTGGGGACATCAGCCAAACCTTAGGCTTACCAAAAGTAACTGTTTGGAACATCATTAAGAAGAAAACATGCACTGGTGAGCTTACAAATCGCAAATGGACTGGCAGGCCAAGGAAGACCTCCACTGCTGATGACAGAAGAATTCTCACTATAATAAAGAAAAAACCCCAAACACCTCTCTGGCAGATCAGAAACACTCTTCAGGAGTCAGGTGTGGAGTTGTCAATGACTACTGTCCGCAGAAGACTTCTTGAACAGAAATACAGAGGCTACACTGCAAGATGCAAACCACTGGTTAGCCGCAAATATAGGATGGCAATAGCAAAGTATAGAGGAGAGAAGGAAATGCCCAAGATCCAAAGCATACCACCTCATCTGTGAAACACGGTGGTGGGGATGTTATGGCCTGGGCATGTATGGCTGCTGAAGGTACTTGCTCACTTATCTTCATTGATGATACAACTGCTGATGGTAGTAGCATAATTAATTCTGAAATATATAGACAAATCCTATCTACTCAAGTTCAAACAAATGCCTCAAAACTCATTGGTCGGCGGTTCATTTTACAGCAAGATAATGATCCCAAGCATACTGCTAAAGCAACAAAGGAGATTTTCAAAGCTACAAAATGGTCAGTTCTTGAGTGGCCAAGTCAATTACCCGACCTGAACCCAATTGAGCATGCCTTTTATATGCTGAAGAGAAAACTGAAGGGGATTAGCCCCCAAAACAAGCATTAGCTAAAGATGGCTACAATACAGGCCTGGCAGAGCATCACCAGAGAAGACACCCAGCAACTGGTGATGTCCATGAATCGCAGACATGAATATGCAACAAAACTTTCATTTACATCGCATTGCTGTGTCCCACATTATGGTGCCCTGAAATTCGACGTTGGGGTTCCATCTTTCCTGGCGAGAGGGCCTGAACATCGGGCCACCCGTAGCAGCGACTGCGGGGTGCTCGGGAGGCCACGACCACGGGTGAACATCGGGAACTGGAGGTTGACTGGACTTTGGTGCCTCCTCTCACAGTGGGGAACTTTGGTGCCTCTGTGGGGATGTTTGTGTTGTGGACTATCGTGTTCTGTGTTTTTGTTTTGTTTTATTCGTATAACTGTATGGGAAATAGCATTTTGTTGTCTCTTGCTTGAAAACAATGACAATAAAGTTGAATCGAATCAAATCAAATAGGGGGGGGGGCTATGTATAAACACTGCTGTCATTTCTACATGGTGAAACCAAAACGTATAAAAATGGCCTTTAATAAAATCTAACAATGTGCACTTTAACCACATATGATTGTTTCTGTTACAAATCTCAAATTGTGGAGTACAGAGGCAAATAAATAAATGATGGTTCTTTGTCGCAAACATTATGGAGGGCACTGTACAATGGGCACTGTGACATTGAGCAAATTAAGTCCCCGGTCAGAACTGAAGAAAATTCCTTCAAGCTATCAGCTCAGAAAACAAGAAATCTCTAAAAAGTACGTTTGGGAAAAGCATGATCAAGTTTGGAAAGGTTCTAGTTTTATTCCTGAAAAGGCTCGTTAGAGGTAGCAAGGTTACAAGCAAGCACTCTGTCCCAACACTGCACTCCCGCACAAGGAAGTACCTTCCGCTCCTGTTTCTGCTTCAGTTGCTGCAGTTCCACACTTCCAACAGCATTTGCCAATTCCTTCATCTTCTTCTCATAATGCTCTTTTAATCGACTTATGTCTTGGGAAAGCTAGATCAAAGAAACATAACGTGTTCAGCCACATCCATCGTGATAGCAAAGAGGATAAAACTTTTGACTGTCGAACTGGTGTAATACTGAAATATGTGAAAATAATCCCCAGTGTCTACGTTTACATGTCTTGTATGGGTCAGTGACAGCAGATGTGAGGGTGGAGGATAGAGAAGGGTAGAGCAAGGTTGCAGATGAGGAGTGAAAGAGATGGTGGAGAAGGGAGTGGAGGGAAGAGCGGGTGTGGATGCAAGAGAGAGAGGGTGGATATCAGTGTTCTGCTGCAAGCAAGAATCTAATTGTTCCGTTTTGGAACATATGACAATAAAACACTCTCGACGAGACTTCAAAGAGAGAGGGTGGCGGAAAGAAAACGAGAGGATGGAGGAGAAAGAGGTGGAGGGGAGAGAGGGAAGGCACTTCACTCAAGTGGAGGCAGGGGGAGATAGACAGAAGGAGAGAGAGAGAGAGCGATGGAGGGAGAAAGGGGGAGAGGGAGAATCAAGAGTGTGTTATAGTCATACATGTCCTGAAAAGGAACAATGAAATTCTTACTTGCAGCAGCACAAAGGGGGTGGGAGGGAGAGGGCGGAAGGGCAGTTAATTCATGTTCAATCTTCCTATTTGAGCGGATACTGAACAATTTCATAATGCTCTTCTGAGAAGGACAGGGAATTAATCCTGGTGGCTTGGTCAATATTCATACCTCATGTGAGATGGCAGACAAATAATCTGGTTATTGTCAACATCACTGACTATGTCAACATTGGCTACAGCGTTTGCCACATGCAATCTTTGACTGATCAAATTGTTTTACGGTCATGATTAAACTGGGCAACAAGACCCAGTAATATCACAATGCACAATGTCGTGGTGACAGTCTGGGATAAAAACTAAACAGTTTTACAACTTTGAGTCTAAATATATTACACTGCATAGATATCACCGTATATGGACATTTACTAAGTCAGGGTTTGGCTGGGAAACGCCGCCAAACTTAAGCGATCACTCCCACCAGTCCACTGAGCAGGCATTTCGTTGTTCTTTTTAACTATCGTTCTTTAGCTGCAAATCCAGCTGATTAAAGTGGAGACGTTCAGCCGTACCCAGTCGGTGGTTGCTGACAGCGGGTACAGTCCGTCTCCTGAGTAATGGACTCATTGGCCGTAATGCAAAGCTTCAATGTTGTTGCTAGATTTGAAATTTAAAAAAATAAACTACTGGAGAAACACAGTGTCTCAGGCAGCATCTATGACATAGCACAGTGCAGCTCAAGAACGGGCAACACGGTGGCGCAGCACTAGAGTTGCTGCCTTACAGAGCCAGAGATCCGGGTTCGATCCTGACTACGGGTGCTGCATGTACGGAGTTTGTACGTTCTCCCTGTGAGCACGTGGGTTTTCTCCGGGCGCTCCGGTTTCATCCCACATTTCAAAGATGTGCAGGTTTGTAGGTTAATTTGTTTTTTGTAAATTACCCATTAGAGAAGTAGGATAGAACTAGTATATGGGGTGATTGTTGGTCAGCACGGACTGGGTCGGCCGAAGGGCCTGTTTCCATGCTGTATCTCTAAAACTAAAACTAAAGACAGGTCCTTCGGCCCACAATGTCTGTGCCAAATATGATGACAAGATCATCTCTTATCTACCGGCTTATTCAATCCATATCCCTCCATTCCCTGCATTTCCAAAAGACCATCCAAAAGTCTTAGATGCCAATACCATATTTGCCTCCACCACCATCCAAGGCAGCACATTCCATGCACTCACCGCCCTGTGTAAAAATACTTGCCGCGTACATCTCCTTTAAACTTTGACCCGCTCACCTTAAAACCTGTGAAGGAAATGTACAGACGATGCTTCGGACCGAGACCCTTCTTCGGAATCAAGAACGTCATCTGTCCATTTCCCTCACAGATGCTGCCTGACCCGTTGAGTTCCTCCACACTATGTTTTATTGCTCAAGGTTCCCGCTTCAGCAGTATCTTTGGCTCCAGCAGAGACCATCAGTGACCACCAGGGAGACACAAGAGACTGCAAATCCTGGAATCTTGAGCAAAACACATGAAGCTGGAGGAACTCAGCAGGCTAGGCAGCATCTGTGGAGGGAATGGAAAGGTGAGGTTTCAGGTCGCAACTGACCCACTCGTTTCAGGCCTGAAGAAAGGTCCCGTCCTGACTCCGTATACTGTCTCAGTGTATTAGTACTATACATTTGTACAATATCTGAGATGCTTATCTAAAGATGTATCAAAGTACTTATGTATAGTGATACTTGTACTGAACTGTATACAAACATGAATTTCATATACTTCAGTACATAAACTACCATTATCATTTCCATTAAAGTACAATTACCATTCTCAACTGCTTCCTTCTCTAAAAAATTGGAATGTTCTTCAATAAGAAACTTGAGAGACTGCAGGTCTGGAATCTAGAGTAAAAATACAATGCTTCAGGAACTCAGCAGTTCAGGTAGCATCTGAGGAAGGTAATGGATGGACAGCACTTCCAAGTCAGGACTCTTCTTCAGACTGAATAGGATCAGGACCCTTTATCAGATCAGTGTGAAGATGGATCCCGACCTGGAATGTCACCTGTCCATTTCCCTCCACAGATGCTGCCTGACCCATTAAGTTCTACAGGCACTTTGCTTTTTGCTCAATGTTCTTCAGGGCTCTTTTCCCTTTAAGGATTCAAATCTTAAAGGCAAAGAGAGAGAGTAAATAGCACGTACATGGATCTTACTCTTGTGCGATTTGCCTTGGAGAAACGAATTGGGAATTCCATTTTCCGTTTTGGACTCGCCATCACTCTGCTCTTCATAGCTCTCAAACTCACTGGAGCTCCAACCATAATCCAGAGAACTTGTTGCCGCTTCGTCTCCATGTTCCACGTCATCATAGATCAGCTCCTCTGGATCTGAAAACCAAGTGCAGGCATTCCAAACCGTGCTCATGATTGTCCAACAAGGGTGGGTGAGGGTGAAAGAGAGAAAGTGTGGGTGGGAGAGAGAAGGTGTGCAGGGGAGAGAGGGGGGGTGAGAGCAAGGTAGGGAGCGGGTGGGTGAGGGTGAGAGAGGGTGGGCAGGAGAGAGAGAGAGAAGGTGGATGGGGGAGGAAGGGTGGGTGGGAGTAAGGGAGAGAGGTGGGCAAGGGAGAGAAAGGATAGGCCACAGCAAAGGAGAGAGAGGGTGGACAAGGAGGATGTGGGCGAGGGAGAGGGAGGGTGGGTGATGGAAAGAGGGTGGGCGAGGGAGAGAGAGCGTGGGTGAGAGAGAGAAAAGGTGGGCAGTGGTAAGGGAGAGAGAAGGTGGGTGAGGGAGAGAGGGTGAGGGCGAGTGCGAGAAAGTGAAGGCAAGAGAGAGACGGTGAGGGTGAAGTTGAAGGAGGCATAGGACAAAGGAGGGAGAAAGTGGGAGTAGGAGAGTGAATGTCAGTGAGAGAGAGAGGGTGAGGTAGCAAAAGGTCAGGTGAGGGAGAGAGGGGCCAGGCAGGGGAGTCTATTAAATTGAAACATCATGTTAATTGGCCGAACATAATCAAAGAATAAACTTCTGTATGTAGTGGATGTGCGTATCTCTGGTTCAGCCAAAACTATTTATAACTATACTGCATGTGCTGAAGTTTAGATTTTCAAAATATACATTAGTTATCTTGTAAGCAGTTGCATTAGATGTTACAATCGTTGGTGAGACTGGCAGTGGCATAGGGACAGCTGAGGGTGGTGGGTGTGTGGAGTGAGCTGCCAAACGAAGTGGTAGAGGTTCAGAGGGATATGAGCAGAACATAATAGGCAGAATGGGCTTAGTTTGGCAGCTTGCTTACCACGGAGAAGTCGGGTAAAAGGCCTGTTTCCATGCTGCCTGATTTGGACTCTAGAGAGAGCATCTGGTAGAGCTGCTGTCTGACAGCACTAGAGACCTGGGTTCCACATTGACCCTGGCTGCTGTTGGTGTGGAGATTGCATGTTCTCACTGTGACCGTGTGATTTTCTCCGGATGCTCCTGCTTCCTTCCACATCCCAAACATGTGCGGAGTTTGATAGAGAAGGGGGTCTACACGAACGTCACCCATTCCTTCTCACCAGAGATGCCACCTGTCCCGCTGAGGTATTCCAGCATTTTGTGTCTATCTTCGGTTTAAACCAGCATCTGCAGTTCCTTCTTACACATGCAGAGTTTGTTTGGTTAATTGGCATTTGTAAATTGCCCCACTAATGAATGCAAAAGTGGGATAACGTATAATTGGTGTGACCGGGTGAACGATGGTTGGAGTGGACCCAGTGGGTTGAAGGGCCAGTTCGCACGCTGTATCTTTAAACCAATTGATAATGCGATAAATGATTTTTTTTTCCCCCCTATCTCGGAGCACAACAGTAAAAACAACACACTTTCACATCCTTTTACTTGATTTATGAGGCGGTATATATTGCGGCCAGGGAGAGGTTAATTGTGGGTCACTGTGAACTGCCCATGCAGAAGGCAATCAAAGAACATTAGTCAGCACTTGCCTGTTGCTGATGCATCTGAATTCTCTCTTGGCACATCATCGTAAATCACTTCATCCTGACCTGAGAGGCAAAACATAATCAGGTAACGTTTGTACCGTTATACAATCTTGATTAAGCTGGCTCTGCATTATCACTGTCCATAATGAAACTGCCAGTCACTAATCCATTATGTTGCCAGTCTTTTTACTGAACATTGTTCCAGCATAAATCAGGACCAGGCCATGGGGCTTGGGTCTAGTCGAGAACCAAAGGGCAACCAAATGGTAAAAGCACCGGGAAATTCAACTAGGGGACACTTTCAACAAATTTGGTCAAAACATTTTGAACAATCGTACCTTTAGAAAGACAGGGAGGAATTTCTTTAGCCAGAGGGTGGTGAATCTGTGGAATTCATTACGACAGACAGCTGTGGAGGCAGCCATTTTTAGGATGGAGATTGACAGATTTTTGATTAGTAAGGGTGTCGAGGATTTTCGGGAGAAGGCAGGAGAATGGGGTTGAGAGGGAAAGATAAATCAGTCATGATTGAATGGTGGAGTAGATTCAAATGTCACTGTAGTATCTGCCTCCACCGCCGCCCCTGGCAGCATGCTCCAAGCACCTGTCACTCTCTCATCAAAAAATTTGCCCCTCACATCTTTAAACTTTACTCCTCTTGGAGCGAATCCTTAACTCGGTTATAGCAGACAATCGGCAATAACAGACACCATCTCCCCCACTATGGTGCGTTATAATGAGGGTTTACTGTATATATAACTGGAACCTACCCTCCAACCATGCCGCGTTCACCGGATCCGATGCCCATTCGGTAATGGCGTTTCCAGTTTCAAAAGCCAGGTAATCTTCACTATAATGACACAAAATAGAAGGCACTAAAAATTGCAATGCGATTGAATGAAGATAATTGGTCAAGAACATGTAAGTGGCAAACTCTACTCGGCAATAACTTCTAATATTATGAGGGAATAAATTAAAGAATATAATAAATCACTAAACAAATCTGTGGAAGAATACAGCAGGCTAAAATGCTCCAACTTAATTTTTTGCATGACAAAGCAATGTTTCCATTCTCTTGCCTGAATAGCCGTGAATAAATCGAGTCCGTGTTTAATTAGCAGTCAGAGTTTGCCACTTAAATGGCTTTGCAGATATAAATGTGCAGAGTACCACAAAAAACATACACTCTGGAAACAAGAGCCAGAAAATAACTAAAACTAATAAAACCCTCCCCCTCCCAATCCCGCGAAAATTCAACAGTGATAAATTCCCCAGACATGAATGTAAACTGGACGAACATACTCAGCCTGTTGAGCGCTCGATGGAGTAGGACTGCCTTGAAATTCTTCACTTTGAAATACACCTGTGAACATACAGGAAATAATAAAAGCAATGAAAACATGCAGTAGTCACACAGCGCAGAAACAGGCTCTTCTGCCCATCATGTCCATGCTGACCATTGGAGGAATAGCACATAATATTTCGCTTGGGCAGCTTACAGCGGTACCAGCGGTATGAATATTGATTTCTCTAACTTCAAGTAACCCTTGTTTCCCCTCTCTCTCTGGATCTTTAGTGTCACTCCCCCACCCTAGTCATCGTACTAGTTTCACTGTCCTCCTGCCGAGTTTCACTGTATCACTTGTTATCACCTTCCCACAACCAACAACGAACCATTGTGGGCTCCACCATTTATTGATCATTGTTGCTGGTTTTGATTTGTCTTTTTGCATATCTTTCATTCATTTATTCGATGTACATTGTCATATCTCTCAGTTCCCGCTTCCCTGATTCTCAGTCTGAAGTAAGGCCTCAAACCAAAACATCACTGATTCTTTTCTCCAGAGATGCTACCTGACCCGCTGAGTTAATCCAGCTTTTTGTGTCTATCGTTTGACCATCAAGTATCTGTGTGCACTAATCCAGTTTACTTGAACTTGCCTTGTAATATTCTATGACTTGGTCATTCAAGTGTTCTTCGCTCTATCTATGAACCTGTAATCCTAGGCTGCCAAATTTTCTAGGCACTCTCTCACTTAACAGAGTAGGCTTCCTAATTTCCCCACGTACGATCTGAAAATATTCACCCAGCATCATAAGATCATAAGAAATAGGAGAAGAATTTGGCCATTTGGCCCTTATAGTCTACTCTTCCTTTCAATCATGGCTGATATATGGCTGAGCTATCTTTCTCTCCCAACCCCATTCTGCTGTCTTCTCCCTGTAACTTTTGACACCCTTTCTAATCAAGAATCAATCTTCACTTTTAAAATACCCAAAGACTTGACCTCCACAGCCATCTGCAGCCATGAATTCCATAGATTCACCACCCTGCATCACACATACCACAGGATGAGGGGGGGACCTCATTGAAACTTACTGAATAGTGAACGGTCTGGATAGAGTGGATGCGGAGAGGATTTTTCCACTGGTGGGAGAATCTAGGACAAGAGGCCATTGCCTCAGAATAAAAGGACGTAACTTTGGAAATGAGATGAGGAGGAATTTCTTTATTCAGAAGGTGGCGAGTCTGTGGAATTCTTTGCCATAGATGGCTGTGGAGGCCAAGGTAATGGATATTTTTAAAGCGGAGATTGACAGATTCTTGATTTGTACGGGCGTCAGGGATTACGGGGATAAGGCAGAATGGGGTTGAGAAGGAAAGATAGATCAGTTATGATTGAACGGTGGAGTAGACGTGATGCGCCAAATGGTGTGAAGAAAGCTGAGGGTGTGTTTTGGGGTGGAAGATTGCAACCTTCACGTGGTCCGCCCTGTTTCGACGAATGCAATCAACCTGGCGTGCACAATCAAATAAGATCAAATAGTTGTCCTACAACTTTAGGCTGTGCATGCCATACGCAAGAAGAAGAAGAAGGGTGTGTTTTGCAGGAACTGGTTTGAAGGCTGATGTCTCTTCTTGTGGCTCAAATGGTGACAGCCCACTTCAGTCTTACTCTCGGAATCTTGCTGAATTTCCAGCCTCAGAAGCTGCTTTCTGACACTCCCAGCTCAGCGTTCATTCATGCACAGCCACGTATCACTCTGAGAAAGCCCCACGAGTTGCCCGGTAAAGACTGGACAAAATCAGCATGCTCAATTAATCCTTCCCCTTTGTAAAACGTCTGACGTTCCGACGTAAGGAAAATAGTTAAACACAGTTAACAAACCTTACTGTCAATTTCTGTTTTAACAAGGTAAATGCCTCACCTTCCTCGTCGACCGAAACATTCCTTATTAAAGTGACGGGTGCTGTATATGTCGGGACCAGCATTGGTACATTGGATGGCACAGCATACCCACAGGGAACGGGTACACAATATCCCGGAGACGGCAAGTGGCCCGATGTCTTGTCCTCCTGGCTGCCATGTTCTGCTTCTGTGAGCTCTACTTGCTCAGCCCCCTGCAATGGCCTGATATCTATAATTGAATATGGGTTCACTTTTGTGACCGACACCTCAGCTGCCGTCTGCTTCGGTGAGCTCCGCTGTCCGGCAGCTGCGTCCTTTCCTGCAAAAGATGATCGCATTCCTATCAATGCACTGAAATGAGTTGTGAACTCCACTCGGTTACTGCCAGCCATTTTACTTGAGCTTACAGATACAGGAAGGACCATCGGCCCACTGAGTCCACTTTGACCATCTATCAGCTCTTTACGCTGGTGAGAGTTCTATGATATCCCACTTTCTCATCAACTCCCTTTGCAACTTTACAAAGATCAATCATCTTTTTAATGATTAATTAATCAATTAGTTGATTATTAATTGATTATTTTACCAACCCACACGTTTGTGAAACCCAGAGGAAACCCACGCGGTCATAGGGAAAATGTGCAAACTCCACACAGATAGCACCTGAGGTTAGGATCAAGTCCGATCTCTGGTGCCAGGAGCTCTACCTGCTGCACCACCGTGCCGTTGAGTGTTTTCCTTCCAACTTTTCTATATACAAGAAAAAGTTAAACATCCATAACCGACTTGCATGTATCAGGTCAGAGGGTGTTGGATGTTTGGGGATGAAGCCCCCTTGGGAATCAATCAGAATTGAGGTGGGATCAAGGTGCTTAAGGTGTGGGGGGCACTGCATGGCAGGGGTAAAGGCAGCTGAAGGTGCACACACCCGTCCCTCCCTCCCTCCCTCCCGTCCTCCTGAAAGCCGGTGCACAATGGCAATTCCTTTCACTGCCACTCCAACACAGCTGAGAAAGAGTGTCTGTGGGTAGGGTAGGGGACTGTTCAGTCTGTGGGGTGCAGTAGAGGGGGAGGATCCTTTGCAGTGTTGGGGTGGGGATTTGACAACAAAATGCACATGGTGGGTACGTGGGTTCAAAATAGACGTACCCACCATGTGTGTGTCAGAGGGAAGCTTGGAGGTTTCCAACAACGTTACTCTTCTTACTTGTCTCAACGTGAAGGACATGAGGCAGAGTGTTTTCAGAAAGATCTAGCTGATCGCCTCATGGAGTCGATCAGCACAAACACGGGCCCTTCAATCCATCCACTGAACTTCATGATTCAATGGTTCTTTATCATCACATGTATCAAGGTACAGTGAAATTCCTTTTTTTGCATACATAGAAAAGAGGTGCTGGAGTAGGCCATTCGGGCCTTCGAGCCAGCACCGCCATTCAATATGCTCATGGCTGATCATCCAAAATCAGTATCCCGTTTCTGCTTTCTCACCATATCCCTTGATTTCGTTAGCCCTAAGAGCTATATCTAATCCTCTCTTGAACACATCATTCTCTCTTGTATATAGTTCAGCAAGTTATCATTATACATAAGTAAAATCCCAGATTGGTGCAGAGTGTATAGAAACAGCCCACTGAGACAATTTGCAAGGATCGCCATTTGTGGAATGCCCTGTTTAGTGGTAGGGTTGCCAACTGTCCTATCCACGGATAGGGTATGAGGGTGTCCTGTTGCTGTATTTGCTGCATCCCAATTGTACCTATTGGTTACTCTGGGAGTGTCATGTCAACTAGGAATTCCATTGCACCCTGGTGCAAATGACAGTAAACCCATATGAATCGGAAAGGAAGACACGGGTGTTTTCATGTGGACGCGGATAAAATACTGAGCTGGGCAGTTGATCATGATTCAATGTTTTATTGGAATATATATATATAAGGCACGGTGGCGCAGTGGTAGAGTTGCTGCCTTACAGCACCAGGGACCCGGATTCAATCCTGACTACGGATGCTGTCTGTTCAGAGTTTGTGCGTTCGCCCCATAAACTGTGTGGGCTTTCTCCAAGATCTTCGGTTTCAGGTTTGTAGGTTAATTGGTTTAGTATAAATATAAATTGTCCCTAGTAGGTGTAGAATAGTGTTAATGTGTAGGGATCGCTGGTCGGCAAGGACTCAGTGGGCCGAAGGGTCTGATGCCGCACTGTATAGTTCAATATATGTGGGAGGTTGGGTGGGCAGGATCAAATTGGGGCACATTCAGTACCACTAAAAATTCCCAAAGAGCATTTGGATGGGATGCATGGGTTTGTGAATAATGGAAAAAAATTATACACATCTAGCTTTAGACTCCATGTTTTTAAGGGACAATTTTTATTTACACAAATGGTGGTGAGTATATGGCACGAGCTGCCAGAGGAGGTAATTGAGGCAGGTACTATAGCAACATTTAAAGGACATTTGGACATGTACATAGGTTTAGAGGGACAAGTGGGCAAGTGAGACTGGTGTAAATGGGGCATTGTCGTCGGCATGGGCAAGTTGGGCCGAAGGGCCTGTTTCCGGGCTGTGTGGTTCTAAATAGCAGGAAACACCTTCACTCTTGTGCTGGGCTGGCATTTAATTGTATCCCCTACTAGACTGCACACTCCAATTCCAATAGGTGGGAGTGTCCTTCAGGTATAGGGTGGCACAGCGGTGTAACGAGTTGCTGCCTTACAGCGCCAGAAACCTGGGTTCGAACCTGACTGGCTTTGGTAAATAAAATTGTAAATTGTTCCTAGTGTTAGAGTACGAGGGTGATCGGTGGTCGGCGTTGCTTCGGTGGGGCAAAAGGCCTGTTTCCACGCTGTATTTCTAACGTCTAAAAGTCTAAAGATCTCATCTGCTCTGCCCCCATCCTCTGGTTCCCTTCCTGCGCTCATTCTTCAGACCTCTGAAGTGCAGCAAGAGGAGTTTAGGAATATCAATCAACAAAACCTTGTTGACAGGTAATGGCAGGTACTCATCACTTCCAGGCCCACCTGTCCATCATAGATGAGGCCCTCACTTGTGCCTCCTCGGTACCACGCAGCTCCACCCTTGCTCCCCCTCCCCCTAATCACAACAGTCCTCCTAGTCTTTACCTTCCACCCCATCAGCCATCGCATACAACACATAATCCTCTGAAATCCCACCACTAGCTACATTTTCCCATCTCCACTCCTTTCAGCCTTTCGCGGAGACCGTTCTCTCCGCAACTCCCTGGTTAACTCATCCCTTCCCACCCAAACCACCCCCTCCCCAGGTACCTTCTCCTGCAACCATAGAAGATGCAACACCTGTCGCTATACCTCCTCCCTCGACTCTGTGCAGGGATCCCGACAGTCCTTTCAGGTTAGGCAGAGGTTCACTTGCTCCTCCAACCTCATCGACTGTATCCGTTGTTCAAGATGTGGACTCTTATGCATCGGCGAGACCAAACACAGACTGGCTGATCGTTTTGCGGAACACCTTTACTCAGCCCGCGTGAACCAACCTGATCTCCCGGTTGCTGGACACTTTAATTCTCCTTCCCATTCCTACACAGACCTTTCTGTCTCGATCTCCTCCATTGTCAGAGTGAGACTAAACGCAAATTGGAGGAACAGCATCTCATATTTCGCTTGGCAGCTTGCAGCCCAGTGGTATGAATATTGATTCCTCTCACTTCAGGTAGCCCCGGCATTCCCTCTCTCTCTATCTCTCCCCCACCCAAGTCGCACTAGCTTCTCATTTTCGCCCTACAATCAGCTTACAATGGCCTGTTTCCTTTATCTTCGTTCCTTTTTTACATATCTTTCATTCATTGTTCTTTATCTCTCCGCATCATCGTCTATATCTCTCGTTTCCCTTATCCCTAACCAGTCTGAAGACGGGTCACAACCCAAAACGTCACCCATTCCTTCTATCCAGAGATGCTGCCTGTCCCGCTGAGTTTCTCCAGCTTTTTGTGTCTATCTTTGGTTTAAAGCAGCATCTGCAGTTCTTCTTACACACTTCCGGGCCCACAACTGTTATAGGAAAGGAAGAAGAGTTCCAACCTTATGTTGGGTCATCTGGATCTGGATAGCAACTCCCTCCTGCAATCTTGGTTCCATATCCTTTATACGACTGACCAAACAGATGTTCAGATGGATAAGCTCCAGTTACATCTGAGCAGACTCTCCTTTTGTGTGAAGGGAAACATTCTGAGGTTGCCTCGTGTTTCCTAGCCCTGGACAGCTCCACCAAAGCGAATAGCCTCAATGTACCTCACCATTTCACTTAATGATAATAAATGCATTATCCCTCCTTTACATGACTGCGGTATTCTCTGCTCAAGGAAATTAAAGTCTTTGGTAATTTTACCTCATGATCTAGTCCACTCAAGCCCAGATATCAGTCTGATGAGTCTGCACTTCCTCTTTCCAACTTCATATCACCTGTGCTGGCTAGAATCCAACACTGGCGAGTGCAACACATTTGGGTATGGTAGTAAAAATTAGGAAGTACAAATGATTTTTACTGCTGCAAATACCTTGCGTCTTTGCCTCTGTGTTTTCAGCTGAATCGTGTGTGTGGCGATTCGCAAACATGTTGTTTTCTGTTATTTCATAGTATCCATTGTTGTCAGTTAAAGCCTCGATAGCCACGTGATCCGGTGTGAAGTCCAGGGGAGGTCCCTGTTCCTGTGCACGTATGAACACAGGTCCATGTTCAGAGGTGGGTTCCTGATCTGCCTCCGGTACTTCATCGCTGTCAAAATCAAACGTTTTTCCTTCTTCCTGGTCATCCTCATCACCATCATCATCAGTGTATGGAAGTTCATTTTCCAAAACTAAAAATAAGTGCAAATAATGCATTAGGATAAAGGATCAACTATTAGGATAAAATATAAGCTTTGGTAGAGTTGCTGCCTTACAGCACCAGACAGCCGGATTCAATTATGACTACGGGTACTGTCTGTACGGAGTATATGTATTCTTCCCCTGACAGTGTGGGTTTTCTCCGGGTGCTCCGGTTTCCTCCCACAATCCAGTGACGTAGAGTTTGGAGACGAAGGGCCTGTTTCCACACTGCATCTCTAAAGTCTAGAGAATATTATGGATTGGATTAGCTGCATTCACTTGCCTTAACATTCCCCCAAATATATGATCCCCATCAAAGTTGGGCAGGAAACAGAGATGTGAAGGTAATATCTGAGGATATTTACATCATTTTACTCCACCCCCCAGAATCATTCAAAGACAGCAGTGCACTATTGTAGATCACTATTTCCCAGGGTGGAAATATCAAATATCAAGGCAGATAAGGGTTGGTCTTGGAATCATGTTCGACACAGACAATGTGGTCCAAAGGATCTGTTCCTGTTTTGTACTGTTTTATGTTCTATGTTCTCTCTCACAGGCATGTTGGTTAAGATCCCGTACATGATTTAGAAATATAAAGCCATATTTTTAATCATTGAACATAGGCAAGTCAAGAACAGAGTTATGTTGCCTCAGAAATGTACAAAATCATGTGAGGAATAGATCGGGGTGAAGCACAAAGACTCGTGCCCAGAGTAGGTGAATCGACAACCAGAGGACATCGGTAAAGGTAAGATTTATTAGGAATCTGAGGGGTTACTTCGTCACACAAAGGATAATGGGTGTATGGAACGAGCTGCTGGAGGGGGTTGTTGAGGCAGGTACTATCAAAATGTTTAAGAAACATTTAGACAGGTCCATGGACATGCTTAGGGGGATATGGGCAAAATGCAGGCAGGTGGGACTAGTGCAGAAGGGGCATGTTGGTCGGTGTGGGCAAGTTGGACCGAATGGCCTGTTTCCATGCTGCAAGACTAACTAACACAAGCAATGTAATTCAGATTTTTTATAATTTCATTGTTTTCAAATGCAGCATCAGGAGACAGAAGACATCAAATACATGCACAGGCACTATACAATTCATCCATCTTAAAATGATAGTTGTAATTGAATTCAAATAATACCATAACATGCATTTGCAGTTAAGGCAAGGTCCCATGGTCGTTGACTTTGAACAGCTGTATTTAGCATTAATTTTAAATCATCTTGCCCAAGTTGGTTGGTTCCATTGCTTATATTAGGCAATGGAAGACAGGAACATACATCAAGAGCAGGAATAAAGCGATACCTGCTGGAACAACACTGGCAAATGTCCAATTCAAAACATTCATTCCTGGATCGAAGTGTCTTTTTGAGAAGCAGTTATGAAAGGTCACAATCACTAAATATGTTGCTCTTAGCATAAATTGGCTGCTCAATGTGGTTTCTCCCATTTGTTGTCCCTCGGGCATGCTTTAACCATCTTTGGCCACAGCACTTTGATTTTACCTGTCAGCAATTGATTTTATGCTCCCAGAGGGATCCTTTGAAATGCTGATTTCTTTAAGTGGATTTTAATGCTGGCAGCTTAGCTTTCTAACCAACAATGTTTTTAGAATATCACCATCTTAATTTATTTTTATTTACAAGCTTTGAACTGAGCCAGTACTGCACAGAGGAATCTCACTGACTTACTTCAAAGTATTGCCACTGGTCTACTCGCAATTTCTTATCAATGCTCTTAGGTTCCAATAAAGACCTTTATCTTAACCAGTAGTTTTTTTTTGAGACGGCACCTCTAAAAATTTAAAAATTAGATTTTTTAAAGTAGATTTTATATTTTTTAGTTATAAGTTTATTAAATGAATTGATCGCTGGTGGGTACAGACTTGGTGCGCCAGAGGACCTGTTTCCTCATTGTATCTCTAAAGTCAAGGATATACTTATGGGAAAAAATTGATAATAAAATTGATGATAAAAATTGATAATTATGAATTGATATTTGCACCAGCTGCCCTTCACTAAACTAACTAACTAGAAGAGTTACAGTTAATTATAGTTAAGAATTTGATGCCTGTATTGTTTTTACTCCATTGGCAAAAGAGGCCTTGGAACTGATAACCTGCTTTAGAGAAGGCAAAATGAACACGAGGTATGGAGCTGCCATGTTCCATAACCTATCGCCTCCCATTCCTTCCTTTAACAGCAGCTTCAGTCTGCCCGAGAGGAGTGTCGGTGAGGTGGAGCACACAAACTCCGGAACGCCAGTTCGAGCACACACCCAACAAAGCCAAATTGAGGAATACAAGGCCTTTGAAAGTATCGTACACCTCACTTTCCGGAAGGAAGTATTCAGCCCAGAAGGATAAAATTATGAGCGACTATTTTGGTTTTTCATAATAAAATTATTTTGGTTGTGCAAGTTTAAGAAAAATGGTTACAGGCAGACACATGCAAACAAGCCACAACATGCCTTGCAAGTAGTCAGCAGTTACATGATATTTCAATATTTACTTGTATCACAAATGAAAGGTGGCATTATCCACATTTTGGTTTTAAATTGTGCAAATTTCAACGTTCCACCAATTGGATCTAATTGCATCAAGAGCCCTTCAAAAGCGTTGGTGGCAGGTACTCATCACCCCTGGAAGGACCTGGAATATCACCCATTCCTTTTTTCCAGAGATGCTGCCTGACCCACTGAATTACACCAGCATTTTGTGTCTTTGCAATTATTCTTACCTTCAGACATATATATATCCGATCATTTGCCTGATAACATATCCAGGTCAGAATAGAACAATTGCATTCCAGGCTCCAGAATGCCACCATAATAAACCGTCCCCTGGTTTCAGTTAAGATGTTTAATACTGCATACTGTCAGGATGCATCACAGTTTGGTTTGGGAAATGCTCTGCCTAAGATTGCAAGCATTTGCAGAGAGTTGTGGATGTAGCCCAGTCTATCACACAGACCAGATTCACCACCATCGACACTATCTACACTTCATATTGTCTCAGGAAAGCAACCAATGTAATTAAAGACCTTTCCCACTCTGGTCATTCCCTCTTCTCCCAGCTCCTGTGAGGCAGGAGATCTAGAAGCTTGAAAGCACGCTCCACCAGACTCAGGAACAGCTTCTTCCCCCCAGTTATCTGGCTTCAGAACTGTCTTTCCATAAACTCGAGCACAGTCCTGTACTTGTCTTTGCACTGTATCTCGGTACATGTGACAATAATAAACCTAATTAAATCCTGAAGCGTCTAACCAAGAAACGAGGATTCAAAACTTACGCAAAAAAAGGTCACGGAGCCTCTGTTGAAAATTTCTTGTTGTTTTAATTAGGCTCTCAGCCAATTTACTCTACAAAGAAGAGGTACTTAGCAAGATGATTCAAGTAATGAAGGAAAAATGAATGGTTTGCCAAAAAATACAACACGTGGGTATCATAAATTGTATACTTGCGTTGTACTTGACAGTTTTTCTTTGAAACAAGTGGAAACGCTGACAATAGATACTGAAATAAACATGACTTCCTGGCATTTATTGTTCTTATATTTGGTTTCCAAGCCAAGAACATTCTAATGGTACAAGTATTTTATGCAATAGTATCCAATGAATATCACATCTTCACAATTTGTTTATCTGTATAATATATTATTTGCGTAGATATTATCTTGTCAAATACTAAAATAGAAACTGTAAGCGAAATACAAAACAATAACTAAGGTGACAGGAGAAAATGTAAAAGGAACCTGGAGGGCAACTTTTTCCACTCAAAGGGTGGCGGGTATATGGAATAACTTGCCAAAGGAGGTAGTTGAGGGAGGTACTATAATAACTTTTAAAAGACACTTGAACAGGTACATAGAGAGGAAAGGTTTAGAGGGACATGGTGCAAATGTGGGTTTTCTCCGAGAACTTCGGTTTCCTCCCAAACTCCAAACCGTACAGGTTTATAGGTTAATTGGCTTGGTATAAATTCTCCCCAGTGTAAGAAAGTGATCATGTGCAGGGATTGCTGGTCAAAGCGGACTCGGTGCGCTGAAGGGCCTGTTTCCACACTGTATCTCTAAACTAAGCTAAGAGATGTTGAACACATCACCAAGGGTTTTATGTTCTACTAGACCAAGTGGGACCCGTTGGGTCCAGTCCCCTCAACGGTGGTTGCGGGGGGTGGGGGTGGGGGTGGGGGTGGGGGTGGCCTGCGGCGTCTCACACTAACCACCCCCATTGATATTATATTAATATTATTCATTCACTCCTTTTATCCCATCCACTGCCCTATTCACGCTCGCAGGCACGGCTAGAGAGGGAGGGGGATAGAGAGGGAGGGACACAGAGGCACAGAGAGGGACACAGAGGCACAGAGAGGGACACAGAGGCACAGAGAGGGACACAGAGGCACAGAGAGGGACACAGAGGCACAGAGAGGGACACAGAGGCACAGAGAGGGACACAGAGGCACAGAGAGAGAGGCACAGAGAGGGATGCAGAGGCACAGAGAGGGACACAGAGGCACAGAGAGAGAGAGGCACAGAGAGGGACACAGAGGCACAGAGAGGGACACAGAGGCACAGAGAGAGAGGTACAGAGAGGGACACAGAGGCACAGAGAGGGACACAGAGAGAGAGAGGCACAGAGAGGGACACAGAGGCATAGAGAGGGACACAGAGGCACAGAGAGAGAGAGGCACAGAGAGGGACAAAGAGGCACAGATAGGGACACAGAGGCACAGAGAGAGAGGCACAGAGAGGGACACAGAGGCACAGAGAGGGACACAGAGGCACAGAGAGAGACACACAGAGAGGGACACAGAGGCCCAGAGAGGGACACAGAGGCACAGAGAGGGAGGGGATGGGGGGGCAAGAGGGAGCGTGAGGGGGCAGAGAGGGAGCGGTGGGGTGGGCAGAGAGGGAGGGGGGTATCGTTTGAGGGGTGGGCGGGGGCTCGTCTTCACAGGGGAGGGCTGGTTCCCGAACGCAATAATCCCTTCCTCCCGGCTGCAAAATGCACCCGTCCCTTACCCGTTGCCCCCACGGGAGGCAGAGAGGGAGTGTGAGGGGGGCAGAGAGGGAGGGGGGTAGAGTTTGAGGGGGATCGCATCGTCAGAGGGGAGGGCTGGTTCCCGAACCTTGCTCCCGGCTCCAGGCTGCAGGCTCCGCTCTATGATGTTTGGCCATTAGTACGGGGGGAGTGGTCGGGGGAGGGACTGACGTCATTCGCAGCGCGAGCAAGAA
Organism: Raja brachyura; assembly: GCA_963514005.1. Next base: position 17,355,164 of record OY740785.1, read on the forward strand.
GACAGCGGGGTTTTTTTCAAATGTTTTTCGGCAGCGACGGATGGGAGCCGAGACGGACCTGACGGCTCTAACACAGGGCCCGACTTGCTCGTTCTTCACCCGCTTGGCGTGCCGAAGTCTTCAGCGATGATCTTCGGTGTTCAGTCGACGGGGCGACATTTGAACAATGGGGGGAGGAGGGAGGGGTGGGAGGTGACGTCAGTCGCAGCGCGAGCAGATGGCACGGCAGGCAGGTAGATCCATTGTCACGTCATCAGGGCAAAAAACGGGCGTTTTGATTTCAAATTTTGATCAGATTTGTGAAGATTTTTATTAATAACTCAAGAAATAAAGCACAACATTTTCGGGCAAGCCAATTTTGGACTCCAGGGTGTAAATTTCTACCAGAATATGTAAAGATTTTCCCGTTAGCGCATTGTTTCTTCAAGTAGATGTGATCACACACAAACAAATAAATATACACACACACACACACATCCAAGATCAGAGTTTTATAGTTATAAGGATGTGGAATGTCGACCAGTACAGCACAGGTGTGTAGGAAGGAACTGCAGATGCTGGTTTACACCGAAGATTAACACAAAATGCTGGAGTAACTCAGACTACGAAGGGTCTCAACTCAAAAAGTCAACCATTCCTTCCATCCAAAGATGTTGTCTGTTCCGCTGAGTACAGCACGGGAGCAGGCTCTGCAATCCACAATATCTATGCCAAACATGATGCTAAAATAAACAATATAAAATGAAGCTCAGGAGGACTCGAGAGCCTGAGCTATAGGGAGAGGTTGAGCAGGCTATGTCTCTATTCCTTGGTGTACAAAATCTTGAGAGGAATAGATTGGGTAGACTCACATAGGTTTAAGGTGAGGGAGGAAAGATTTAAAAGGAACCTGAGAGGTAACTTTTTCACACAAAGGGTGGTGGGTGTATGCCACGAACTGCTAGAGGAGATAGTTTAGTTTAATTTAGATATACAGCGTGGAAACAGGCCCTTATGTAGGTATGTTACAAAACTTACCTTTAGCGGCGCTGCACTTCTGCCGCTCCCCGTGTGCGCGACTTTCGCGCCTTGCAGAGGGGGGCGGGCTTAAAGTGCCGTTTTTCCACAGGCCTGGATAATCGATGAATGTCGGGCGATTTGGTTGCTGAAGAAAAATCGCTCCGACATTTAATGAATGGTGGTATTTTTAAATTACTCTAGATTATTTATTAACTAGAGTAATTTAAAAATCACCTTCAAAAGCCGTGAGCGCAGACAACCGGAAGCATTTTGCGTAGGGGAGAAAAAAAGGTAAATACTTTATTTTTATATTAAAAGTTGGTTTTTCGGGAGGCATTAATAATATTTTTATGTTGCGAAATGGGGTCCCCAAAAAATGTATGAACCTCCAGTATTTTCCCCCCTGACTTCACCGCTAACCGCAACGTTCCAATCCACCGCATTCCACTAAAACCCACTCGCTAGTTGATTTAAATGGCCATTAATTTACAGGCATAAAACACAAAATTCCTTCCATTTGGCCCAGAAATTCGTGAAAATGAAATTTTAAAATTATGTTATATTGTGGATTATTGTGTGAATGTCATTTGGACACTTAGGCAATTTAAAAAAAGTTTATCTTTTCTTAAGAAATTGATAGATGTTTAGATCTACTCATTGAATTTTGTAATTAGCTACAATTAGATAACTAACTAATTATATGCTTTAATTTCAGGTAATCCAAGTAAGATTGTTTAATATTTGTTTCAGAATGCTTCAATCTATAATAACTGAAAATTTCATTGAGTTCTCTTAATTTTTAAGAATGTTATGGACTTTTAACTTTTCCAGATCACAGCTTTTGAGTTAAGTCAATTGAAAGGCAATGGAAAGCAAGATGCTCATTTCCGAGTATGAAAATGGCCATTATTTTCTTAATACTGAAGATATGAAAGTAAATTAGGTGTCAAATTAAACTTCTTTTTATGCTTTATCTGATGGGATAAATTGCAGACTTGATTTTTAAAATCTCAAAATTTTGTAACATTGCTACCTTATGCCCCCAGAGTCCACGCTGACCAGCGATCTCTGCACATTAACACTATCCATCACACACTAGGGACAATTTCCATTTACATCAAGCCAATTAACCTACAAACCTGTACGTCTTTGGAGTGTAACAGGATTTCGGAGTAAACCCGGTTGAGGCAAGTATTATCGCAACGTTTAAGAAACATTTGGACAGGAATGTGGATAGGGCAGGTTTAGAGGGATATGGGCCAAATGCATCAAGAGGCACAGTCTCACTCACTGCTAATGGGATTAAAAAGCCACAGATCTTTAGTCCGCTCATTTGAAGCAGCCAAATTATTCTACAATCAAAATGAGAATGAACAACGTCAGAAAGTACCAAAAGCCTGAAAAATAGCTCATGTTCTCATTGCAGCTATTGGGAGATGGTGCCAAGATCGTCTGCCATCTGAGATGCTAAACCATTGTCTCTAGGACATTAGAAGAAGCAAACCATCAGCAGCTTAAAAGAGCATATGATGTCTCTATCTATTTATAAAAGCAGGTTACACCCAATTAAACAACGAGCGCTCCCTACATTGAACAAAACTGGAGGATGTTAAGTGTTTACTGTCTTTCTTTGTAGAGCTAGAGGTAAACTTGAACTGGGAGCTGGTTTTGGATGATTGACTTCAGGGCGAGTCCTGGATGGTATCAATTCCTGTGTACTTGTGCAAGACATGTAGCAAGAGCCAACACGGTAAGCTAGAGCTGCTGCCTCATTGCTACAGAAACCCAAATCCGATCCTGATCTCGTGTGCTGCTTGTGTGGAGTAGGTACGTCCTCCTGTGACTGAACGTGTTGGTACGTTAACTGGTCACTGTAAACTGCCCCCATTGTGTAGATGAGGGGTAGAATCAGGAGTCAAAAAGTTAGAAGAATTACCTTAATTCCAAATTATTAAATTTACTAATCTTTCTGTTGAAATTAGTGGAAGAGTGGGTTAACATTGTAAAATGGTGTTAATTCAATTAACTAAATCACCTCCTTCTATGGTGCTAATGAAAAGTGACTTCAGACCATTCCAAACAACTTGTTTTGGGGGGTGGGGTGAGCGTAGAGTGACTGTCTCACTGTTGTGGTTTGAGGGAGGGAATGCAGGGGAGGGAGGAGGAATTGGCTGGGAGTAATGCCAGCTCGGGTTTGCATCTGGGAGTCAGTGGATTGCACTAAACATCCTGACAGGATCTTACACCCCATTGTCCCCTGATACAATAGCTCCAGAAAAGCCACTCTCCACTAGGACAAGCAGTGGCCTTGAAATAAAAGTCTGTTTAATGTGGCGGAGGTCCACATTCCTATGGTTGATTATAAAATAAGTTATTCAGGTTAAAAAATGTTGACTCCAGCAGTAGTCAATTAATAAAATTCTTCCTTTCGGGCAGAAAGTATTGATTGCACCAGTCTTTAGCAAAGAAAGTTAGACTTAGAGAGAAAAGTCATAATGCTGGAGTAACTCAGCAGGGCAAGCAGCATCTCTGGAGAACATGGATAGGCGATGTTTCGGGTCATGACCTTTCTTCAGACTGATTGCGATACCTGACCCATTGAATTTGGCACTATCCCCCAAACCCTATCTCCGCTACACTGACGGCTGCATCAGGGCTACCTCCTGCACCCATGCAGAACTCATGAACTTAATTAACTTCACCAAAACAAAGCATTCTGAAGAAGGGTTCCAAACCAAAACGTCACCTATTCCTTTTCTCCAGAGATGCTTCCTGACCCGCTGAGTTACACCAGCATTTTGTGTCTATCTTCGATGTGAACCAGCAACTACGGTTCCTACCTACACAGACATCTGCAGCTGCAGTCCAGACTGACGTGGGAGCCAGGAAACTGACAGTGACCACGAACATGACCTCTGCAGCAGTCCAGGCAGGTGTCAGCAGGTTCATCCGGTTCCCAGAGCTCTTAAACGTCAGTGGAAATAGGCGTAACTTGTAGGCATTGCTGCTCAAAGTTCTTCAGCCACGTGCAGGATTCCTGTCAACTCAGGGTGGAAAAGTCTTAGGTGACAATCACGATTGCATCTTCTTCTCAAGGTCCTGAAGTTCTCACACAGGTGTGGTCCGTCTCCTTTAAATACCCATCTTCAGTAGTATTGCTGCACGTCAAGCTCATTTCCAATGGTGGAGCACTGAAAAATTGGCATCTTTCTTGCATAGACTCAATTTCTGTTCATTCCTCTTCATAATATAGCAATTCCTTTCACAATGAAACAACTTAAATGCTTGTGGGGAAAGGTAGCGAGGAAAAATAATGAAAATGGAATGGTCTTTGCAAAGAATTCAGACAGGTTTGGTGCTGAGGAGTGCCAAGTTTCAGTCAGTTACCACCAGTCAATAGAACTCTCTGTAATTTAGTCTGCAAAGATTTTTCCCAAAATGGTGGATGCCATCCAATGGAACATTTTATACTTGAACAATAAATATATTTTTCAGTTATTTTGTCTGCTTACATATTTTTGACATAAGCTCAGTTCAGATCAGATTCATTTATTTTTACGTGTACCGAGGCACAGTGAAGAGCTTTTGTTGCGTGCTATCCAGTCAGCGAAAAGACAATTCTTGATTAGACATCAACGTGACAATACATGATTAGACATCGTTAGGAGAACATAACAAAGATATTTGTAACTTCTGGAACAATCTGTGGACGTGCATATTTTTGATATACGTAATATTGATATAGTGCTTGGGAAATATTAGCAACTAGTTTTGGATAGCAGTGCTTTGTTTTCATGGAGATACGTTATATCTTGTAATTCTTTTATTTTATGATTTTTATTTTCCCTACATAATTCTCTTTTTTCCATTTCCCTTTAACACTGGAACAGACTACAGCTCCCATTTAAAAAAATAAATCAAAACATGTCCCCATCTCAGATCACAATTAATTTTTCTTGATGAAGACAACTACTATCAATAACTGTGTAGAAAGGAACTGCAGATGCTGGTATATACCGAAGATAGACACAAAATGCTGGAGGAAATAGGTAGGCCAGGCGGCATCTCTGTAGAAAAAGGATGGGTGACACTACGGGTCGGGACGCTTCTTTAGACCTTTGCAGTTCGGATACATGGTCAAATATGGAGAAGGCACCTTGTATCTTTTAGAGTGGTAACCACAGAGATGTGAGCCTACTTTGTTAAGAGATGGTGAAAATAATCCAGAAATAAAATAATAGAATACTTCTCATCTGCATTCACTCAGTAGTAGGGTCTGTTTCCGTGCTTTATGACTCCATGACTCCAATTGTGAGCATGATTGGAGAAATCCCAATTTTTCTAGACGACGTACTTTCCTCCTGAGTTTTGCTTAGTCAAGTCCAGAGTTGCTGAGAAACCAAACGTTGCCACCAATACAAAATGTGGTTCCTTTCCGTTTCTAGAACTGGCCCTTATTCTGTTGCGGTAGGTATTCTGCAGAACATAGAACTTGTGAAAACATCAGCTAATGAAAAGCAGCACTGATGTAAATCAATAAGCAGCTCCCCTGCGCCCTGCAACAATAAATGTCCAAGATGCTTGCCAGAAAATATGACATTTTGAATAATACACCCACAGGAACAACATTTTTCCACGATTCATTTGTAGTCCAATTCAAATCGCCTCTGCTGGCACAATATGATGACTTTATATGATTATCATTCAATGTTACTTCACAATATGTGCTAATTTGTGTTAAAATATGCTCAAGTACCGTATTACTATCATATGTGTAGGTAGATTCAGGTTTAAACTGAAGATAGACACAAAAGTCTGGAGTAACGCAGCGGGTCAGACAACATCTCTGGAGAAAAGGAATAGGTGACGTTTCAGATCGTGACCTGGTCTTAAGAAGGCCTGCCCGCTGAGTTACTCCAGCATTTTATTACTATCATATGCTCAGTTGAGTCCAATTAAAACCATCTAGAAAGCTATTGGATACATATTATAAATCTGGCATGCGCAGAGCAAATGACTCATTCTCAGTTCTTCAGTGAAATCTGAGCCAAAAGCTGCTTCTCAAGTGCTGCCTTTAAGTGCCACGTTTGCATGGTTACAGAATCTCAGATTCACAAATGATCCAACCCAAACAAACCGTCCAAAGCTTTGACATCTGTTACGTTCATTTTAATTTAGATTATTGCAAAACATCTGTGGTCCCCAGAATCCCCTCAGTGTCTCACCACTTTCATGGACATTCTCTAACACCTACTCGTTTGATCCGCTTCCTTTCCGCCCCACTGGTTCCTTTAGGAATCTTTCCTTGATTTGAAAAATCTCCAAATCTTTTCTGTGTGCGTGTGTACGTGTGTGTGCGTGTATGTGTGCGCGCGCAATCACATGTTGTTGAATAAACGACGCATTAACGGTAAAACGTTCATATATTCCGATAGAGATTTATACCCTGGACTCCGAAATCGCCTTATCTGAAAAATTTGTGTTTTAGTTTTCGAGTTATTTATGAAAATGTTCACAAATCCGATAAAACTTTGAAAATAAACCGGCTCTTTCGCTGATGACGTCACAATGGATCATGTGATCTTGCTGCCGCCTTGCTCACGCTGCGAGTGACGTCACCCCCCACCTCTCCCCCTCCCCCCGTTATTGAAAAGACGCTCGGGCATTGCTTTCCCCCGGGCTCTCTCCCCCACGGGCTCTTTTCCCCCCGGCCTCTCTCCCCCTGGCCTATCTTCCACCACATCCAACCTCCCCCTCACCCCCTCCCTCCTCTCCTCACCTTCCACCCCCCTCTCTCCACCCTCCTCTCTCTCCCCCCCTCGCCTCTCTCTCCCCCGGCCTCTCTCTTCCTCCCCCACCCACCCTCTCCCCCTCCCTCGCCCCCTTCCTCCCCCCTCCCTCTCCCTTCTCTCTCTCTGCCCCCTCTCTCTCTGTATCTGCCCCCTCTCTGTCTCTGCCACCTCTCTCTCTCCCCCCCCCCCACCTCTCCCTCTCCAGACGCGCCTGTGAGTTGGGAGCTATGCGTGAGTGGATAGGGCGGGGATGGGGTAAAAGGAGCAAATGTCTCGAAAAAACGACGTGCTAACAGTAAAATTTTTACATATTCCGTTAAAGATTTTTCCCGTGGAAGCCAAAACTACTTATCTGAAAATTTCAAGCTTTATTCCTAGACATTACTGAAAATGTTTAAAAATACTTTTAATTTAAAATGGTTTTTACTTTAAAATTAGCTTCCAACACACTTTGATACAAAGTTGCAAGACAGGAATACTGGCAGGAACACTGAACTTTTCAGCTCAATGGCATCTCACAGCAAGTGCACCCGACATTTGGTTTTGCAATATTTGTTTTCAACTCCAGTGCTGGGGGGAGGCTCACGAGCTATGATCTTTGCTGAGGAGTGCTCGAATCTTACCTTCGGCAACGGGTTGAGTTGGAGGACCGCGTCTCCCGTGGGGGCTACGGGTAGGGGACGGGTGCGTTGGGGGAGCAGACCCAACAGGTCTGCACTTGGTCTAGATGATAGTTAAAACTGCAGCCAACAATTTCTTAAAGTTGCCACTGCGGCTAAATATAACAGATAATAGGGCAGATAAAGGAACACACGAAATGTAACATTTATAATTGCATCCTTTGTGCTCTCTGTTGAAACACTAAGTTTAAAACAGTAATTATCATGATGCTTTTTCCCTTTTATCATGAAAAGGATCTGGAAAGAGTGCTGTGGAACTCACTTAAAACGCATAACTAAATGTCATATAAACTGAGAGAACAACTGGAGAAAACCCAAGTGCATGACACTCCACCATCTCCAGTTTAGTTTACTCTGGAGATACAGAGCAGAAACAGGCCCTTCAGCCCACAGAGTCCGCGACGACCAGCAATCCCTGCACACTAATACTATCCGACACACATAAGATAACATTTATAATTTTACCAAGCGAATTAACGTACAAACGTGTGCATCTTTGGAGTGTTGGAGGAAACCGGAGCTCCTGGAAAAAACCCACGCAGGTCATGGGGAGAACGTACAAATTCCATACAGACAACACCCAAGATCAAAACCGGGTCTGTGCCGCTGTAAGGCAGTAACTCTACTGCTGAGCCACCATGCAGTTGTGGAGCCAAAGGCACGTGTGCAGAGCAGTTGAGAGATTATTGATGTTTTAATCATCATCAAATAAAATTCAAGTTTGGTCTACCTGCCTGTTGGAATCTTATGAGGTTTATTTACAGGGATCTTCATGTCTATTTACTGTAAGAGATGAGATGAGGAGACAAGAGAGGTCAAGAAAACAATGAAAAGTAACTTTAGATATTTACTTGTAATCTGTAACAGATCACTGGAAGATTTCAATGGTTCAACGTTTTTTATAATTATCATCATGTGTGCCAAGATACAGTGAGATTATTGCCATAATTAGGTACAATATTTGGTTTGCACATAATGTGAAGAAACAGTCCATTGAGTCTACAAGCAATAGTCACCAAAGTTAGGCGCCATTTCACTGTCCCAGCTGCAGTTGGGCCAGTTGCAGCTGTCACCTCCATCCAGTTGTCTCATGAACCGTCGTCCTTCTCCTTGTGAGAGTCATCTTCAATTCTCAACTTTCGTTCTCCATGGCGCCTCCCGCAGCTCAACAGCCGACCTTGAGGGCACGGAGGATAAGACCCCCCCCCCCCCCCCGGTTCTTCCCACCACCCAGCATCCGCCTCCATCGGCAACTCCCTCCCTCTCCTCTGCAGTTCCTTGTCTTCGATCTGAACAGGGGCCGGGCTCGGCGGCTTCCCTCTCCTGGTTCTGCGGCGGGCAAGCCTGGCCTGCTGCCGTGGTGTCATGACGGGCGCGTCAGGCCTGCTGAAAATAATCATCATCATCCTCTTCCTCAGAGGCCGGGTTGTGTATACACAGCAGTGTCAGAACAAGATGGAGCAAAAGCTTGAGGAATCATGACTAAGCTCTAGCCATTACTCTTATTTTTAACACTTCAATGGATTTTACAAGTTTCAAGAAATCAAATACAGCATACAAGTTGGGAAGCACAATCAAGTTAACGTGGACTCAAGATTGTCAAACTAGGTCTTCACATGGATCAGGGTAAAATTGGGTCTGATTATTTATTCTACTGAAATATCATATGAAGCTACAGGGAACGAAGCAGTCATGAATTTAATAATTTTAATGCTTAATGCAACAGCAACAAACAAGAAAGAAATGAAATATAACAATAATTTAATGCAAGTGCACAATGGACTACCCTACCAGATCTTTCTGGCAACAATGAATCATTTTACTGCGATAAAGATGGTGCTGTATTCTTCACATCCTCTCCATCCCTAGGTAACTTAACACTGCTGTGTCATGGGCAGATTCTTGGCCAGGAGGAGACATTGGCACCAATTTCAAATGGTCACCCGTTGACTGCAGCTACCTTATGGAAAAGCTTCTGCAACGCATTTGACCAGGTTTGGGATTTATACGTGGAGGGCTGGAACAGATTTAATGTAAGGAATCTTATGTGTAAAGGATCACATTAAAAACTGGTCAGACCAACTAAGACATGACAACTATGAGTTGTGTCGATAGACACATGACTAATGGAGCGTACACTACACCTTTACATTACTCAGGACGGTAGCAGAGTTAACAGATTATTAAATACAAAGGAGTGCAGTGGAGGTTCACAAGGTTAATTCCCGAGATGGCGGGACTGTCATATGCTGAGAGAATGGAGCGGCTGGGCTTGTATACTCTGGAATTTAAAAGGATGAGAGGGGATCTTATTGAAACATATAAGATTATTAAGGATTTGGACACACTAGAGGTAGGAAACATGTTCCCGATGTTGGGGGAGTCCAGAACCAGGGGCCACAATTTAAGAATAAGAGGTAAGCCATTTAGAACGAAGATGTTTTTCACACAGAGTTGTGAGTCTGTGGAATTGTCTACCTCAGAGGGCGGTGGACACCGGTCAAGACAGAGCTAGAGAGGGCTCTTGAAGATAGCAGAGTCAGGGGATATGGGGAGAAGGCAGGATGAGGTACTGATTGTGAATGAGTTGAATGATCGTGCTGGCTTGAAGGGCCGAATGGCCTACTCCTGCACCTATTGTCTATTGTCTATAAATGGACATTCAGCCCTCAGTTGAAGGGAAAGTATTTCCGTTGTACAGAAAATCTGAAAAAGCTTATTTCATTTAACAGGTTGCAAACCGCCAAACTTTAGAATTTATTTTAGACTTTAGAGATACAGCATGGAAACAGGCCCTCCAGCCCACCGGCCAGTGATCACCCCATACACCAGCACTATCCTACATTAGGGACAATTTAGAATTTACAGAAGCCAATTAACCTACAAACTAGTAGTTATTCGGAATGTGGGAAGATACTGGAACATGTGGTCCAATGAGAAAACCCAAGTGGTCACAAGGGAGAACGTACAAACTCCGTACAGACCCGGGTCTATGGTGGTGCAAGGCAGCAACTTTGCCATTGAGCCATTGCCGCCCAAACATATAATGTGTAAAATATTTTATAGACTTAAATTATGTTGGACGTTTGATTGCACTTCAACACAACAAAGGAAATGTTAATTGAACATTTTGCTTGCAAGCAGTTAAAGGGTGGAACCAGACACCGGTAATTCTGCCCCAGAACAAGTTACTACAAACCCTGCAGCAATGATTACGGCACAATTGTAAAAGTCCTAACATTTCACAGCTTAAACCCTCAATTAGTAATCAGCATTTTGTTCTCTCTTGTGCTTGCTAAACATCAAGGAATATAAACTGACTCGATGGAAGAATTCAATGCCATGAATATTCTATCTCACGCCACACACACATAAATAAACAATTCCTTCAATCCAGGGACATCTGGACACAAATAAATCAAGATTCAAGATAGATTAAAGAAGAAGGTTTCTTGTCACGCTAGTTCCATACATGGTACCATCCTGTGTGAAAATCTTGTGCTGGAGGATTCCGTACAGTAACTTTAACGTTAAATTATAAAGTGCAGGTGAGTTTCAGGGCTGGTTGGTTCAGCGGCCTGATTGCCTGGGGGGGAAAGCTGTTCGAGTGTCTAGTGGTATGGAAGCTGGTGCTCCGGTACCTTCTGCCTGAGGGCAGCAGATAGAATGGACCGTGGCTGGGGTCTTTGATGATCCTCAGGGCTTTTCCAATGCACCGCCTGGAGTAATGTCCTGGAGGGAGGGCAGCTCACACCCGGTGATGTGCTGGGCCGTCCGCACCACTTCAGGCGTGGCTGGTGCAGCTGCTGTGCCAGGTGGAGATACGGCAGGTCAGGGTGCTCTCCTGCCGACAGCCAGGTTTCTGTGAGGCAGATGATGTTTATGTCCCTGGTGTCTCCCTGGAAGGAGGCCCGAGCTATCAGTTCACTCAGCTTGTTATGCAGAGACTGTAGGTTGGCCAGCAGTAAGCTAGGGAGTGGGGGTTGGTGAGCTCGCCGTCTCAGCCTGTCCAGGACCCCGGCTCTCCTGCCCCTCTCCCTTGGCTGCTTCTGCAGTTCAGGGCATGGCGACAGCAGCTCGGGACGGAGTCAAAATCCTAATTACTTTGCACGCGTCCTGAATGGAATTGGCAAGAGGTGTCCTTCATACAGAGTTCAGCAGATTGCCATTCCAATGCGAAAGATTGTTTTTATGGATACGGTCAATGGAAATGTCTAAACTGAATAAATTACAAGAGTAATCTCATTGCAAGTCCAGCCTGGTCAACATAGCAGATTTCTTTCCTGCAGAATACCAGAAGATCAGGGACCCCACTGACCAATTTATCAGTCCCCCACAGTCATCGTTATTGAATTCACCCTTCTACTCTTCATTGACTTAAATACTTACATAGAACATTGAACAATACAGGACAGGAATAGTCGCTTAGTGCACAATGTCCGTACTGAACATAATTCCAAATTAAACTAATCTCTTCTTCCTGAACATGATCCATATCCCTCTATTCCCTCCATACCCATATGTATTTATCCAAATGCCACTACCATATCTGACACCACCACCAGCACTGGCAACATGTTTCGGGCACCACTTCTCTCGGTTCAAGAAACTTGCCCTGCACACATCCTTTAACTGACACACTGAGTACCTCCAGCAGTTTGTAGGGGAAGGAACTACAGATGCTGGTTTATACCAAAGATAGACACAAAATGCTGGAGTAACTCCACGACTCAGACAGCATCTCTGGAAAAAAGGAATAGGTGACGTTTCGGTTCGGAAGAAGGGTTCTTCCTTTTTTTTGCTCAAAATTCCAGCATCTGCAGTCTCTTGTGTTGGAAGGCTTTGTTACTGGCCCCACATTTTCTTTGAATCATCCTTTGAAGAAAGATACTTTGATTTTCAGCAATGTCAGGTTTGGATGATCAAAATGTAACCGCGTAAAAGCTGAAGCAAATGTAGTTTTGCGGTAAAGCAATCTGAATACATGTGCAAACACATAAAACAGTGAATTCTCTCAAAACACCTGACAATAAGGAAAACAGACAACAATATAAAAAAAAGTCAACGGGATAGGCAGCATCTCTGGAGAGAAGGAATGGGTGATGTTTCTGGTCGAGACACTTCTTCAGACTGATGTCAGGGGAGGGGGCAGGACAGAGATAGAATGTAGTTGGAGACAGTAAGACTGATGGGAGAACTGGGAAGGGGGAGGGGATGAAGAGAGAGGGAGAGCAAGGGCTATTTGAAGTTAGAGAAGTCAATGTTCATACTGCTGGGGTGTAAACTACCCATGCGAAATAAGAGGTGCTGTTCCTCCAATTTGCTCTGGGCCTCACTCTAACAATGGAGGAGGCCCAGGACGGAAAGGTCAGATTGGGAATGGGCGGGGGAGTTAAAGTGCTGAGCAACCAGGAGATCAGGTAGGTTAAGGCGGACTGAGCGGAAGTTTTCAGCGAAACAATCGCCAAGCCTGCGCTTGGTCTCACCGATGTACAGAAGTTGACACCTGGAACAGCGGATACAGTAGATAAGGTTGGAGGAGGTGCAAGTGAACCTCTGCTTCACCTGAAAAGACTGTTGGGGTCCTTGGATGGAGTCGAGGGGGAGAGGTAAAGGGGACAGGTGTTGCATCTCCTGCAGTTGCAGGGGAAAGTACCTGAGGAGTGGGTGGTTTGGGTGGGAAGGGATAAGTTGTCCAGGGAGTTGCAGAGGGAACAGTCTCTGTGGAAAGCAGAAAGGGGTGGAGATGGGAAGATGTGGCCAGTAGTGGGATTCCGTTGGAGGTGGCGAAAATGTTGGAGGATTATATGTATTCATGGACGTGGGTTTTAAAGAAAGCCTTAGAGGAAGCAAGTGAGGCAAAGAAAGGGGAAGGATTTCCAGGAAGACTTCAACCTCTTGTGCTCAGGGAGTTTGAAGGCATATTTGTCATTGATGAGATGGAGGGATGAAGGTTAAGAGGGGGTGAATGATCGTGAGAGGAGTGGAATGACAGTAATAGACACTAAACATCTATTCAAGCACATGGGTTTCATAGGCCTTAGAAGAGGCAAGTGAGGCAGAGAAGGGTGGGGGGGGGGGATTTTTCAGCAAAACGTCAACCTCCTGGACTCAGGATATTGAAGACATATTTGCCTTTGATGAGATAGAGGGGTGAAGGTTAATGGGGTTGAGGATTGTGGGAGGAGTGGAATTACTCAGAGACAGACACACACACACACACACAAAACACTTCCCATGATCTTAACATATGATGATCGTTTGATGGCACTTGGCCTATATTCGCTGGAGTTTAGAAGAATGAGGGGGGACCTCATTGAAACGTACAAAATAGTGAAAGGCTTGGATGTGGAGAGGATGTTTCCACAAGTGGGAGAGTCCAAGACTAGTAGTCGCAGCCTCAGAATTAAAAGATGTTCTTTTAGGAAGGAGATGAGGAGGAATTTCTTCAGTCAGAGGGTGCTGAATTGGTGGAATTCTTTGCTACGGAAGGCTGTGGACGCCAAGTCAGTGGATATATTTAAGGCAGAGGTAGATAGATTCTTGAATAGTATGGGTGTCAGAGGTTATTGGGAGAAGGGAGGAGAATGGGGTTGGGAGGGAAAGATAGATCAGCCATGATTGAATGGCGGAGTAGACATGATGGGCCGAATGGCCTAATTTACTCCTATCTCTTATGATCTTATGATCTATTAGACCATGTGCCCGATCCGCCCCAGCTGCAGCGACACTTCCCTTACCTGAGGCCCGTGAGTCCAATCACCCTCGAGGCCTGGCTCCACAGCTGTCAAGTGTGGAGGAATTAGATTGATTGCAACAAATCACCAGACCCCACCTCCCACTGTCAAAGGCCTCGGAGCTGCTTTTACATGTCTTTGAAGAGCAGAAACATTTAAAAGCAGATCCTAAAGATTTAAATAAATAAACAGTATGCTTTTAAAACTAATTTCACTTCAGAAGCTGGAAATGAATTCGGTAACATTTTTTATAAATCACTTACTTTCACCAATGTGCTGGTTTACAAAAAAAAGACAAAGTGCTGAAGTATCTCAGCGGGTCAGGCAGCATCTCTGGAGAACATGAACAGGTGACGTTTTGGGTCTGAAGATAGATTCTGCCCCGAAACGTCGCCTACCCACATTCTCCAGAGATGCTGCCTGACCCACTGAGTTACTCCAGCATTTAGTATATATTTTTTTCACTTACTTTCACAATCTGATTGGTGACTCCACTCAGATGAATGGGGTTGTTACGATAGTGGCGTTTAAGAGGTTTTTAGAGAGACAAATGGAGATGCAGGGAAGTGAGAGATATGGATCATGTGCAGGCAGCGGAGATGAGTTTAATTTGGCTTTATGTTGGGTCAGACATTGTGGACCAAAGGGCCTGACCTGTGCAGTACTGTTTTATGCCACAGAAGGCTGTGGAGGCCATTGGGTATTTTTAAGGTGGAAATTGACAGATTCTTGATTAGTAAAGGTGTCAAGGGTATGGGGAAAAGGCAGGAGAACGGGGTTAAGATAGATCAGCCATGATTGAGTAGACTCGATGAGCCAAATGCCCTATTTCTGCTCTGATGACTAAAGAACTTATGAAATCCAGCACGGATGTCAAGCTGGGGACAGATACACTCTGGGTCCAGCCCACAGCTTGTGATGTCTGTACTCAGCTAAACGTGGAATCCAGTGGTAGGACAGCTGGGCGGACTCTGGATATACTGTTCTGAATAATTGGTAGCTGATGAAAGAATGCTTGAAACATTACTGGCAATAGACAAATGCATGCCACAGCTGTTTCATTTGGGAAAAATTGAATGCAGATTTCACTGCACAGTGCATGCCTTAATCCAAGGTAGATAAAAAGGCAATCTGACACAACACTACACACAGACATGCCCATACACACCCTCAGAGAATGAGGATGGGCAGGCAAATTAAATCAATGGGAAAAGAAAAGGTTGCTGTAGCATTAATGCCAGGAGGAGGGGGAGGGTGAGGGGTTCAAGGAGAGAGGGGTGGGAGAGAGCAGAGGGGGAGAGTTCGAGAAGGGGAGAGGGAGGAAGCGAGGGGGAGAGAGGGAGAGTAGGGAAGAGAGGGGGAGGGAGAGGGGGAGAGCAGAAAGAACAGAGGGAGGGGAGAGCAGGGGTAGAGGGGGGAGAGATGTGGTGGGGAGAGAAGGAGGGGGATATGAGAGAGGGAGGGAGATAATTTAAAGAGAAGGGGAGAGTGGGGGGAGAGATTTGGGGGAGAGATTACGGGGGGGAGAATGGGGGGAGAATATGCGTGGAGGGGAAGCGAGTTGGGGGGGAGAGTGTGGGGGGGAGAGTGTGGGGGAGAGGAGGGAGAGGGATGGTGAGGGGAATGGAGAGGGAGGGAGAGAGAGGGGGTAAAGGAGAGGGGAGGAGAGAGGAGGGAAGCGGGGGTGGGAGAGGGAGAAAGGGAAATAGTACGTGGGACAGGGAAGACCAGGCATAAGAAACAAGTGGAAGATTTGTAAACAAAAACCTGCAAAGGTAAATGAAGGCACATTGCTGATGGTGAACCAAGGCACACAGCCAACTTTGTCTTCTACAGCACTTATAAAACTTACAGTCAGTTAAAAGCACAGCCTGAGCTGATTTTAATAATTAATCTTATTGAGGGGTTAGAAAATAGTTCTGTATCTCTGTGCTACTGTAAATAACAGCAGGGCAAACTGTTAGAAAAGAGCTGGAACTGGAACAATGCAGACATAAACAATTGCTTCAGTCTGCAGAAGGGTCCCGACCCGAAACGTCACCCATCCAGGTTCTCCAGAGATGCTGCCTAACCCACTGAGTTACCCCCAGCAATTTGTGGGGGGTTTTTAACAATTGCTTTCTAAGTTACTTGTATCCTTCATCAACCATTCATCACACATCACACCCCTGACAAGATGACTTCAGCATGATCTTGCAAACAATCGAGTGCTTTAGGGGCCTGTCCCACTTGGGCGACAGCTTGAAAAGAGGTTGTCGTGGCGTGGTCGGTTCGTGACGTGGGGTGATGCATGTAGTGATGCGCGGTGTCTCCCTGCCGCCCCTGGATTTTGGAATGTTCAAAATCTTTAGGCGACATGTAATATCATGTTGTGCGCCCTGTCACACGCTGATGTATGCTGTCCTGCGGGTGACGCGGGTATATTAAGCGCCGATTTTCAAAACGTTTTAGATTATTTGGCTGAAGATAGCCAGGGGCAAAGTGCCCATAAAGAATGAGAAATACAAAAGGACATAAATGTACAATGTACATTATTAAGAACATCTGAAATTATGTACTTTCTAATGTGGTGAAAAAATAAAGATCTTTTTGCTTTGGTGACATTAATTTAACAATTTATTTCTTAAAACGTTATTGGTCCTTAGATTTATATTAGATAAGTTAATTTCCAATGTGATTATTATACTTCAGTGTAACCTTCTTGTGAAGGCGGGTAATGCGGAGTATCGTAGCCTGTCGTAGATTGAAGTACAACTTGTCGGTTTTTAGAGCGACTACGGGCATCAGCCACTGACGCTTGCAGTCGCCGAAAAAAATCGCAAAGTGGGACAGGCCCTTTAGACTTTAGACTTTTAGAGAAACAGCACGGAAACAGGACCTTCGGCCCACCGAGTCCGTGCCAACCAGCCCATACACTAGCACTATCTGACACACAAGGGACCATTTATAATTTTCCAAAGCTGAACAGATTGAACATTTGCGCATGTGCACCAACCTATGAATCAACAAGAATACTGCCCATCAGCAATTTATTATTTCATGCATTCAACAACACACCTTTCAGAACAATCTTCTCCTCCATATTCCCTACGTGTAAACAGCTTAAACCCATTTCAGATACATTGTGGTAGTTTGCCATCGTTTAACACCATAATTTCTTTAAACCTCAAATATCGGGAAAACTAAATATTGGTCAATTGCAAAGGAAATGTCAGAGGCCAACAAAATAAATACCGGTTTCCAGTTTTTGAAAAATCAGTTCATTGACAAATCCGGCTCCTGACACAAATGTGTAAATATTCAAGAATTGGTTTTACTCCAGTTCTACTACTTCAACAATCGGAACCTCAATTACAGGAGTATCATTCAGCTTCATTCCAAAGGAAGCTTAGTAAGTGAGAAAAATATTTACCTTGACTGCCCACTTACAAGATTAGACACATTCTAGCATTTATCATATCATAAATACAAGTTAACATGATATGTTATGTCCACTTTTGGTTGCATCGTGGCAGTTTAATGGAATGCTCAACACAAACATAATCACAGTCACCATCCAGGACAACGTAAATGCGAGGCCAAACTAAAGACAAACCTGTGCACATGAGGACTGCAGCCATGATGGACAAAATAAAGGCGGGTTCCTTCACCAGCAACCAGTGCTTTTTCCCCGTATTGGACAGTCACGCTCTTCTGCTGTTCTATTTCTCGTTTCAAACTCATTCAAAGCGCACCCCATAAAGAAAGGCCCATTGTATCTATTGTATTTAACTGATGATTGTGAGGAATTTTCACTTTCAAATAGTGCTCTGTGCCTGCCATGGCAAAAGGTATAAAGGGCAGCGTGCAACCTCTTGATCTGCATTCATTGAAACATGGCCCTGGCCTCATACAGAAAGCCTGCCTTGTTGGTCTGACCACAACGAGACAGGACCTTTTATTAAGTTTGCCCATCAGAATTCATTAATGTCATAAAATCCTTTTAAACCATCAATTTTATGTAATGTACTAAGATATAATAGATCACCATGCTGCTGAACTGCATAGTTTGAGAAACGACAGGCAGGTTGGGGAGATATAAAATGGCCCCTCGTGTGCAGATTCAGGGACAGTTTCTTCCCACTATTATCAGACAACTGAACCATCCTACCAAAAACTAGAGAGCAGTCCTGAGCTATTATCGACCTCAAGGGAGACTCGGACTATCTTTGATCGGACTTTATCTTGCTCTAAACGTTATTCCCATTATCATATATCTGTAGCTCGATTGTACTCACGGATTCTCTTTCTGCTCACTGGTTAGCACGCGACAAAAGCTTTTCACTGTACCTCGGTACATGTGACAATAAACAAAACTAAACTAAACCTTTATCAGTCTACCCATCATTCAAAGAGATTTAAAGTAAAGCATCCAGAGTAGTCACAAGGCATGTTTGGAGGTACACACACAATTGGAGTTGTTATTAAAGAGAATAGCAGAACAAAAATGTACTCAACTTAAGTATTTAAATAATTATATTGTGTGCTTTTATCTGATTTATAGTTCTGGGGTGAGACAATTAAGATATGAAATAAGAAATTTTAAGGACTAATATTCTGATACCCACACCATTATCCCTCACCTCTGACCCCTGTCAATATACAACACCAGAGTGATAGATATATTGAATGTAGTCCCAGTAAAATTATTTTTTGGCAATCGACTCATAAAATAAATGAAGTGGTACTGAGTTCTGAAGGATGATGGTTGCCGGGACACAAGACAACAGGAGCAGGAGTAGACTACCAGGCCTCTCGGAACTGCCCAGCCACTTAGTAACATCATGATTGATTTTCACTGGCCTCAACGCTTTTAGCAGGGCCACTTAGCCTTAGATTCCCCTGTCGGTCTAAACTGTATCTACCTCCACCTGAAACACGTCTGCTGATCTTGTCTCCACAATCTTCTGGGATACAGAATTCCAGAGATTCACCTCTTCTGCAAAGAGAATTGTCTTTGTGTCTCAGTTTAAAATGGCTGGTCCCTTGTCGTGCAAATATATTCAACTCTCTCACCACTGAAGATATCTCACTGTTTACCATGTCATGCCTCCTCAACATCTTACCCATCTCAATACGATCACCGCTCATTCTTCTAAACTCTAATACAGAACCAACCTACTTAGCTTCGCTTGATCAGATAATCATCCCATCCCAGGAATTAGCCTCATTTGGACCATTTCCAATGCCAGTGTCCCAGACAATATTCTACAAAGCAATAATTTCATGACCAATATAATCTAGACAATGATCTTTTTGAAGTGCAATTAGTAGCATAGGACTAGTGGAAATGTTAATGCAATGTGGAAACACTGATAATTTATCCATTCCTTTTTCACGATAGGAAGAGGACACATCTGAATCACAGTCAAACATGATTTTATAGAAATATGAGAAATGTCCTTAATCCCATAACTCGTGAAATTAAAAAAAATCTATGATAATATTAGTAGAAAAACACTTTGGTATAGGCAAATAGGTGATGAATCATATATATATCAAAAATTCAGCTTCATTTTCAGCAATGTTTTCCAATGTATATGCGCAGCATTGGGAATATAATAACTAAACAAATAAATGTTCAAATTCATTCACTGACATTATCCATTTGCAAAGCATGGTTAATTACATATGTGTCAAGTTAGAGCTGCCGGTACACCATTCTGACATGTAAGGTCTGGACATGTAATGTCTGTAAGGTTCCAGTCTGAAGAAGGGTCTTGGCCCGAAACTCTCCATAGATGCTGCCTCACCCGCTGATTTTCTCCAGCATTTTTTGTCTACCATACTGACATGTAAAATCATATAAAGAAAATTACTGGGTCTATGTACAGCTTCCTTCACGAGTCAGAGCAAGGTAAATAAACCATCGCATTTCAAGTCAATGAATAATCAAGATGATAAGAAAATATAAATGTCACACAGAAAATCAGTTAATTGAGAATGATGAGGAATGTCTATGCATAATATGCATTCCTAAAATAACAGGAGGACATTTCAGTGGTTACTTGGTTCAGAATAGGATCCAACACATGCACACTGCAACCAACAACAAAATAAAACATTATATTCTCCTAACGGACATAAAATGCTGGAGTAACTTAGCGGGTCAGGCAGCATCTCTGGAGAAATATGGAAAGGTGACATTTTGGGTTGGGACCCTTCTTCAGACATATTCTACCGTTGCTTCTTCCCTTTCACATTCATATGATTTCTCTCACTCTACTGAAGCTGTTGTCTTTGAAACAGGAAATGTGGATTCAGACGATTTCAGAGAGCTAGAAATTCAGCCACGTCTATTGCCCAAGGCTGTGCAGGATACCAGCTTGCAACACAAAGACCCCACTATGTGAAGCACCCCTCTCTCTCTACCCCTGGAATTTGGCCTTTTAGCCCAGCTAAGATCAAACTGAATGGTCTGGCAGAACTCAAACTGAGCAACAGCAGCGGGTTAATGGTGAGTAGTCGCCTCAGTGACAGCATTAATGCATCATGTTGTTTTGTGCTGACTGAAGTTTAACTGATGGCGAGGAACAAGGCCAGACAAGATTTATCCCATCAAGTGTGGACAGGAAAACCTGGACACATTTTCACATTGCCAGATACATGCCACCATTGAAGTTGCCTGGAACAGCCTGGTTGCAGGTATGGGTTGCACCAGATCCAATCAAATAAATTCAACTAAATAAAAACTGAAAATGCTAGGAAACGCAGCAGGTCAGCAGCATGTGTGGCAAAAGAATCAGCCAATGTTTCAGGTCTGTGACCCTTGGTCAGAACTGGGAAGGGGAGAGATGTAATTTGGGTTTCAGTGGAAGGCATGCTTAATTTAGTTTAGTTGAGAGATACAGCATTGAAATAGGCACTTCAGTTCCTGAGTCCACATCAACCAGCAATCACCCCATACACTAGTTCTACCCTACATACTAGAGACAATTTACAGAAGATAATACGACCGCGTGGGTTCTCTCCAGGTGCTCTAGTTTACTCCCACATTCCAAACATGGCAGGTTAATTGGCTTCTGTAACAACTGTCCCCAGTGTAGAGGATAAAGCTAGTGTATCGGCGATTGCTGGTCGGCACGGACCTGGGCTGATGTATCTTCCAACGTTGTATCTCGAAACTAAACTGCACAAGAGTCAAGAGTCAAGTCACGAGAGTTTTATTGTCATGTGTCCCAGATAGGACAGTGAAATTCTTGCTTGCTGCAGCACAACAGAATATGTAAACATAAAATACAAAACAGGAGATAAAAGTTCAGTGTGTCTATATACCATAGACCATATATATATACGCAATAAATAAACAGATAGTGCAATAGTAATAATATACTGTTATTGTTCAGAGCTTATTTGATGTTGTGTTAAATTGCCAGATGGCTGTGGGGAAGATGCTGTTCCTGAACCTGGATGCTACAGATTTCAAGCTCCTGTACCTTCTTCCCAATAGCAACGGAGAGATGAGTGTGTGGCCAGAATGGTGTGGGTCTTTAATAATGTTGGCAGCCTTTTTGAGGCAGCGACTGCGATAGATCCCTTCGATGGTGGGGCGGTCAGAGCTGATGATGGATTGGGCAGTGGTCACAACTTTCTGCATTTTTCTCCGCTCCTGGACATTCAAGTTGCCGGACCAAGCCACGATGCAGCCAGTCAGTATGCTCTTTACTGTGCACCTGTAGAAGTTCGAGAGAGTCCTCCTTGTCATACCGAATCTCCGTAATCTTCTCAGGAAGTAGAGGCGCTGATGTGCCTTGTTTATAATTGTATCAGTGTGCTGGGACCAGGAATGATCTTCGGAAATATGCACGCCCAGGAATTTGAAGTTTTTGACCCTTTGCACCATCGTCCCGTTGATATAAACGGGATTGTGAGTCCCTATCCTACCCCTTCCAAAGTCCAAAATCAGTTCCTTGGTTTTGCTGGTGTTGAGAGCCAGGTCGTTGTGCTGGCACCATTTGGTCTATCGGTCAATCTCACTTCTATACTCTGACTCGTTACCATCAGTGATTCGTCCCACAACAGTAGTGTCGTCGGCAAACTTGATGATGGAGTTCACACTATGTCCAGCTACACAGTCATGAGTATAAAGTGAGTACAGCAGGGGGCTGAGCATGCAGCCTTGAGGTGCTCCCGTGCTGATTGTTATCGAAGATGACACATTTCCACCCATATGGACAGACTGTGATATGTGGATGAGGAAGTCGAGGATCCAATTGCAGAGGGATGCGTAGAGACCCAGATCCGTGAGCTTGGTAACCAGCATGGAGGGGATGATGGTATTAAACACCGAGCTGCAGTCTATGAACAACAGCATGACATACATGTTTTTGTTGTCCAAGTGGTCCAGAGCGGAATAGAGAGCCAGTGAGATCACATCCACCATTGACCTGTTGTAACGGTAAATGATCTGCAGTGGGTCGAGGTTCTTGTCGAGGTAGGAGTTGATATGCGCCATAATCAACCTCTCAAAGCATTTCATCGCCACAGACGTTAGTGCCACTGATCGATAGTCGTTGAGGCACGTCACCTTGTTCTTCTTGGGCACCGGTATCATTGATGCCCTTTTTAAGCAGGTGGGAACCTCACACCTCAGAAGTGAGAGGTTGAAAATGTCCGTAAAAACTCCAACCAGTTGGTCTGCACAGGTTTTGAGAACATGACCAGGTATACCATCAGGTTCAGGCGCTTTCCGAGTGTAAATGATCTAACCTCCAGACTCAGTACGCAATTCAAATACATCTTTAATCAGCACTGAAACGTAATTAGTTGTCAGTACATCCTGGCTGCTCCAACTGTCCGTGCTGGGAAACAAGTGTTAGTATAAGTATTACAGCGGGGTGGAGTTAGAGATGCTGGCTGGTGTGTGATTGGTTGACATGCAACATCAATCTACATCCTTCGCCCTAAAGAGCACCCATGCGATGGAGTTAAACATACTCGCCATATCTGTCTGGTTGTCAACAAACACGGCCCGAGCGCATGCAGACCAAGCCCTCCCCCCCCCCCGAAAGATGAGACGGAGAGCCTGGAGGCGAGAATGACACGGTGGAGGCTTGTGGTGACCGATGAGGGGAAACATGCGGTGGGTGAGGCCCCGTGGTTAGTGGAGACCGTGGGACGTGGAGGGGTGCAAGGCATGCGGGGACGGGTGGTAGACATTGCAAAAGGCGGCTGGAACTGAAGCGGTGGAGCATAGGGACCAGCAGGCGGTGGTCGAGGCTCCCTCACAGCAAGCAGGTGTTGTCGACTTCTCCGGTACACCGCTCCCTCACAGTCTACCAGGTAAGACCGTGGCTCGTCAGTCGGGTTGACCACAGTGCCCAGATGGGAATGTCCAGTTGAAGTTCGTAGACGGACGACCTGACACGGAAGTAAAGGCTTGAGTGGTCTGCTGGAACTGTCGTATGGCCGTTTCTGGATGTTGTGCTTCTCTTGTAGACGTTTCTGGATAGTGGCAGGCTTCAGCACCTGAGGGACCAGTTGCTGTTGTGCGATGGGTACCGTAGCCTCGTCAATCTCGACATCAGTCGCTGTGCCGGTGATCCCACGGTTCAGTCCCTGGCAATGTTTCCGAGATTCAGGAGATCGAGATAAACGTCTGACTTTGAAATCTGTGCTCGCTCCAGCAAGTGTTTGGCGCTTCTGACAGCGCATTCAGCGAGACCATTACTCTGTGGATACTCGGGACTGCTCGTGACATGCTGGAAGTTCCATCGGTCTGCGAAAAGCTTGAACATGTGGCTGATGAACTGGCGACCATTGTCGGTTCTCAGGCTGACGGGAGCGCCAAAGTTAGAGAAGTGTCTTTTCAGCTTCTGGATGACCATCTCCGATGTGAGGGAGGTCAGTTGGTCTAGTTCAAACCAGTTAGAATACTAGAATACTCCAGTGGGGTCCAGTATTACAGTGGGGTGGAGTTAGAGATGCTGGCTGGTGTGTGATTGGTTAACATGCAACATTAATCTACACCGAGGGTTCGCCCCTCTGAAGGATCTTTTGACGGCGGCCTCTGTGACTGTGACTGAAATACCATCATGGCGAATGGGAGCTTGGGAAGGCACATCAGTGTTCTCCGTATCAAAGGGTGCCTAGAACGCATGGAACTCGTCAGGGAGTGATGCTTCACTGACATTTGAGCTGCCTCCTGATTTTGCCTTGTAGGAGGTGATGGCATTCAACCCCCGCCACAGTTGCTGAACATCCATTTCATCCGCCAGCTTGGAGCAGAAGTCCCCTTTGGCCTTTTCTCTGTTAACATTAACTGTTTCTCTCTCTAATGAACACTACCTGACCTGTTGACTAATTCCATCACAACCTGTTTTTGCCTACTCAAAACAGCATTGCCACATCCCAGATGAAGTAAGTACCTCAGTGCAAGGCAGCCATTGGAAAAGCTTGCTTATGGAGAAAATTCAAGAAAAAAACAGGTTACATTGTGCCCTTACTTGCCATCACTTGCATAAAAAGTATCTCCTAGAAAGTCTTCGACCAGTTCAAAAATGCAAAGACAACAGCTTCAGAGACAACAGCTTCAGTAGGGTGAGAGAAATCATATGACTGTGAAAGAGAAAAGTTCAGTTATCATTGACACATTAGCACTTGTGCTGACTTCTGAAGTGTCAGATATGTCTAGATATACTGTATCTCAGAATTGAAAACATCAAGAAAAGTGATTACGGATTAATCTTCCATATAGTTTCTATTGCTTAAATTTCATCTCTTGTTCACTTGCCCATACTGAAAATGTATAGGGGAAGCAATAATATTCAGTTTCAGCATTTGGATAAATGGATTAAATTTCCAAATCAGGATGCAATAGTCCTTGAAACATTGACAAAACAACGTGATTTTTCTTTGTAGATACAAATAGCTTTTCTTGCTACTAGCTGATCAACCCCCTCCCCCCACACACACTTTTCCCTACTTTCAGCCTGAAGAAGGGTCCAGACCCAAACGTCATCTATCCATTTTTCCAGAGATGCTGCCTAACCTGCAGAGTTAGTACTCCATCGCTTTGTGTCAATCACTTTGTGTCTATCTCTGATTTTTCTTTGAGTTGGGCGATTAAATGTCTCTTCCACGTGGAATTACCTTGTTATAAAGGAAAGAAAGTAGCTTGATCCAAACATCGGAAAACAGACAAATAATCTCCCAGGCAATTTAAAAAATGCAGGAAACGCCCAAAACTTGCACATTTCTGAAATATGTGAACATTCAGCCCCTCTACTTAGGCTAACAGCATTATCTATTGTGCTGCCGGTTAACCAAGAGTACTGAGAGGCTTTTTTTGTTTGTTTTTTGTTTAATTTAGAGATACAGCGCAGAAACAGGCCCTTCAGCCCACCAAGTCCATGCCAACCAGCAATTCTTGTACACGACCACTATCCTACGCACTAGGGGCACTTTGCAATCTTTATCTAGGCCTACAAACCTGTACCTCTTTGGAGTGTGGGAGGAAATCGGAGCACCTGGTGAAAGCCTACGCAGGTCACAAACTCTGTACAGACAACACCTGTAATCAGAAACAAACCCGGGTCTCTGGCACTGTAAGGCAGCAATTCTACCGCTGTGCCGTCATATCACCCCAGTAATAACTGCAAATTATTTGTCATTTTGAAAACTTGCTGAGAGTTAAAAAGTTATATGTTTTACCTTCAGGAGGTGGGGGTGGAAACTCATCCTGATCCATGCTGCTTGTACCTCACCCAGGACACGTTATCATTTGAGAGTGCAACGCATGTCCTGAAAGCCATCCATTCCCCTGCAAAGAGAGAATAATTAATTATTATGGCATTTGATCCTCTTGGCTTAAAATCTCAAAGCTTAATAATTCTTCAAAATAAGTTCACCTCCATCTTTAACTATAAAGTGCAAAATAACATGGACAAAGTAACAATTCAACCAAGAGAGGCTGAACAGGTTAGAGTTATTGTTAAAGAAGGAACTGCAGATGCTGGAGAATCGAGGGTTACACAAAAAGCTGGAGAAACTCAGCGGCTGCAGCAGCATCTAAGGGGCGAAGGAGATAGGCGACGTTTCGGGTCGAGACCCTTCTTCAGACTGCTGTTATTTAGTCATACAATGTGGAAACAGACCCTTCAACGTAACTTGCCCACGCTGACCAACATGCCCCATCTACATTAGCCCCACCTGCCTGCTAAAGAAATTTACAGGCCCTCCACCCTCCGACTAAAGAAATTCCTCCCCACCTCATTTCTAAAGGTAAGTTGTTTTACTGTGAGGCTATGGCCTCAGATCCTAGATTCTGCCACTAGTGGAAACATCCTCTCCATATCCACTCTATCCTTGCCTTTCACTATCGATAGGTTCCAATGAAATTCCGCCCTCATCCTTCTAAACTCCAGCGAGTACAGGCCCTGTGCCGTTAAACGCTCATCATATGTCAACCCACTCATTCCTGGAATCATTCTCGTAAACATGCATTCTCTGCACCCTCTCCATTGCTAGCACATCCCTCCTCTATCAAATATGGGGCACAAGATATGTGTTGCATCAGCAACACAATTCCAAATTAGTCCATTGATTGCCAAAGAAAAAATGGGATTTGCAATAAATAATGAGATGTAATTGTTCTCTCTGGGTCTTCCACTCTGCGGAAATAATAAATTCCAATCAGAAACTGCCACACTGCAGCATTCTCAGGCAAATATATGTAAGCTTGTTGAAAGCAACATTTGTTCCATAGATTCCAGATTGAATTACAACACTGGTAGGCTGCGTTTCTAAGCACATAAAATATTACATCCAATCTGTTAACTTTCTACATTCCATGCAGGTCATGAGTAGCTCCACTCATTTCTCACGATGAACAGAGCTCTCTTTCCCTCCAATGTCACCGTAAATCCAAGAGCAGTTGGAGAACAACTTAAAGGCAAGAAAATTCAAGTACCCAGTCCTGCAAAGTAAAAATAGTTTTAATGAACTCCTCAGTTGTCAAGCCATGTTTGCTCAGCATTGTAATAGGTCAAAATATTGGCCTCACAGGAAGGTTATATACATAATTTACAATTAAGTTATGCAGTAACACACCAAACAGGGGTTGCTCAAGATTCCAGCATCAGCAATTCCTTGTTTTGCCAAGAGACGGTCCAATTCCAACAAGACAACCACTGATCTCCTGCTGAAATTTTATCCGAAGCAAAGGATGACAATTCCAAAATCATTAAACTTTCCAGTTACTCCAACAATGTGTGATTTTAAACCAAAAAATGCATGCTGGTGGTGCAGCAGGTGGATGTGCTGCCTTACTGTGCCAGGGACCCGGGTTCAATCCGGACTTCCAGCTCGTCTATGTGGAATTTGTCCATTTTCCCTGTGGCCACCTGCAATTTCCCTAAGTGCTCCAGTTTCCCACATCCTAATTAAGTGCAGTTTAGCAGGATAAGAGGCCCAAGCGTGTTGGTGAATGATAAAATCTGGGAGATGTTACATTGAGTCACAGAGCAATCGAGTTATGGACCTATCCCACTTAGGCAATTTTTCAGCGGACTTAACAGTTAACTTAACAGTTGCCGGCAGTCGCCTGAAAAACCGGGAGCTTGAATGGCAACTGTCAGAGTGGAACACACACACACACACACACACACACACACACATCGCAAAGGCGGGGTCCAAGGCAAGCGGGGGGAGCGCTGTCTGAAATTCACACGGTGCAAAGCCAAGGTGATACAGACACACACCGCGATGAACAGGAAGGTTGGCGCTGTTATTAAGACGGCTAAAACAGTGTATGGTAAGTCCTTTAAAACAGGGGGGGAGAGTGGGGGAGAGTGGGGGAGAAGGGGGAGAAGGGGGAGAAGGAGAAGGAGTGGAGACAACTTTTAAGAAGCTAGACAACTTTTAATAAGCCAGAGATACACAGCTGTGAAGTTCGGCGGACATTTGACATTACTAGTCGGTTATCCTTGGTTCTGAAAACCTTTGCTTGCGTTTTTTTTCCCCAATGAGCCAATGAAATTGACTGGTTAGCAAAGGTGATTAACTAAAACTGCCTACGACTACCCAGAACTACATGGCGACCCCACTACAAATGCACCTGCGACTACAGGATTATCAATTATCTGGCCACCAATTTTTGGTCGCAGAAACATTTTCAACATGTTGAAAAATTTGCAGCGACCATACTAAGGCTGCGCCTAAAAAGTCGCCTAAGTGGGACAGGCCCATTAAACAGCACAGAAACAGGCCCTTTGGCCCTACTCATCAATTCTAACTGTTGCCTACCTGAGCTAATCCCATTTGGTCTGCATATTTGGCACACATCAACTATGAACGGTATCCATGTGCCTGTCTAAAAGTCCTTTAAAGATTGTAATTGTACCCACTTCTACCACTTCCTCTGGCAGTTCGTTCCACATACCCACCACCTTCTCTATGAAAATGTTGCCACTCAGGTCCACTTTAAATCTTCCCCTTCTTTACATATATTGCCACAAGTTTTAAACTCCCCCCAACGTAAAGGAAAGACTGTGCCCAGCCACTTTATCTATGCCTCTCGTTATTTTATATACCTCTTCAAGGTCATCCCTCAACTTCCTAGGTTCCAGAGGGAAAATCCTCAGCCTATCCAGCCTCTCCTTATAACTGATACTCTCCAGCCCTGGTAACATCCTGTTGAATCTTGTCTATATCCATCCCAGCTCAATGACATCCTTCATATAGCCAGAAATATACACAACACTCCAAGCATGGTCCGACCTGCATCTTGAACAGCTGTAACATGGCATCCCAACTCTTGCACTCAATACCCTGACCGATGGAGCCAAGTGTGTCTTCTTTACCACCCTGTGTACTTGTGTCACCAAAAGGCAGGGAGAATTTAAAAAATAGGATTAATGTAGGGTTAGTGGAAAGGATGGTCAGTCCGGGCCTGGTGTGCCGAAGAGCCTATTTTCGTGCTGTGATTCTACTGCAATGCATTGCTTTCAGTACAATGTTCTGATGGTGGATCTTGGAACCTCAACCCTACAACTCTCCAAATATGCAGCCCAACCTGCTGGATATTTTCACCATTTCTCTTCTGCTTGAATAGTTCACATTGCAATTAGAATGCTGCTTTTGTGCAGAAGCATAACTGAAAATTTCACAGGCAGTAAATAACCCTGGAGATAATATGATAATAACAGAGTGCTCTGCTGGTTTTACAACAGCCTCAGGATGTTTCAAAATTAGGAATGGTTATCACAGGCCTGGACAGGTCACAGTGCATACACTGAGAGCATTCACAAGCCGGATATCCACTGAGCCTACACCTGACACGCTTGCCTATTAATACATCAACTTTAGTTGAATTTAGTTTAGAGATACAGCACAGAAACGGGCCCTTTGGCACACCAAGCACTGATCATTAATTCACACTAGTTCTATGTTATCCCACTTTCTCATCCACTCCTTACACACTAGGGGCAATTTTATCAAGGCCAATTAACCCACAAACCTGCATGTCTTTGGGATGTAAGAGGAAACTGGAGCACCTGGAGGAAACTCACATGGTCGCAGGGAGCACATACAAACTCCACACAGACAGCACCTGAGGTCAAATACTTAGAGGAAAGTGCTGGAGTAACTCAGCGGGTCAGGCAAAATCTTTGGAAGACTTGCATTGGCGACATTTCGGGTCGGGACCCTTCTTCGGGCTGATCGTTGTGGGGGGGGGGGGGAGAGAGAAGGTTGGGAAGAGGTAGGGGCAGGCAAAGTCTGACGTGATAGGTTGGTACAGGTGGGGTAAATGTTGTCCAAACATCAGCCAATCCAACTACCGTCACCCATACCCACCTACCACTTGCCAGGAAGGCTGCAGGGATAATCCAGGGAACTATAGGTCGGTGAACTTAACATCAGTAGCGGGAGGGGGTTGAGGGGCCTTTGTTGTTGTTTAAATGTACTTTAACATGGCTTTTGACAAGGTTCACATGGAACACTGATCTAGAAGATGAGATCAAGTAGGATCGAGAGTGAGATAGCCAACTCGATACAAATTGGTTTGGTGGTAGGAGGCAGAGGTGGTATTTGAGGGTTGTTTTTTCGGGCTGAAGGCCTGTGACCAGTACATGCTACGGTCATTCATCATACATATTAACGATTTGGATGAGAATGCACAGGCCCGTGGATGACACCAAAAATGGTGGTGTGGCGTACATTGAACACGGTCGTCTAAGGTTGCAATGTGATCTAAATCAAAAAAATGGGCAAAGAAATGGCAGGTCAGAATTTAACTCGGATACTAACTGGATAGTACACAACAAAAAAGCTTTTCACTGTGCCTCGGTAGACAATAGACAATAGAAAATAGGTGCAGGAGTAGGCCATTCGGCCCTTCGAGCCTGCACCATCACCACCATCACCGCAGTACAGGTGATAATAATAAATAAAGTAAATTACACATTTTGAGAGGTTAAAACCAGGTCAACATATACACAGTGAATGGCAGGACTGTGGGGAGTGTTGCAGAACAGGGAGAGCGAGGGGTACAGGATCATAGCAGGGCTCGAAATTAGTAGTTGCCTGGGTGCCAATGACCACCCAAAGTGCCGCCGGGCAACTTAAACGCCGACTCATTTTGCCCGGCTTGGCAAGCAAATACTGGTTTATACCGATAGGCACAAAAAACTGGAATAACTCCACGGGTCAGGCAGGATCTCTGGAGAATAGGAGCGTGATGTTTCGTGTCGACGGCAGCGGCTGTATTCCTTTAGTATCTTTGATTGCGGGGCAAAGACACCAGGTGTGTGGTGACGAAGGTTCGGAGCGAATGACGGGCACCGACTGCGGCAACAGTGGCTGCGATAGCGGCTCCACAGCCTCCTCCTCCCGCACCCCGCCCGGCGGAAAGAGACCACCCTCTCCCTCCCTCCCTCTCTCTCTCCCTCCCTCAGCATGCGAGAGGGGTTGTTTTGAAAGCGCAGTTGGTGGATTTGTAGCAGTAACTTTTGATTTGCAGGCAGCGGCCGCTATCACCCTGATAACGGCCGCTGCCTGCAAACCCCTTAACGGCGCTTTCAATACAACCCCTCTCGCACGCCGAGGGAGAGATGGAGAGGGAGAGAGAGGGAGAGTGGGAGGCAGAGGCCTCCTTCCGCGGACTGAAGCAGCTGCACCAATGATTCTACAGCAATAGGATCTTTGAGCTGCACCACTCGGCCACGCACCTACCTGTCGGCTGGCGGAGGAGGGGGGCGGTGGCGATGAGTTCCCAACCACCTCCCCCTTTGGCGGCGGCACTTTGGCATTGGACAGGGACGGCCAAGGCAGCGGGGCGATGTTGTCCGAGGAGCGCTGATCTTCCTCCCTCCCCACCTCCTCTGCCCCTTCCCCCCCCCCCCTTCTTTCTCTCTGTCTCTCTTGTATGCCCCCCTTCCACCCCTCTTATCCTGGGACCCCTCCTCTCCATCCTGCACTGATCCCCATTCCCTCCTCTATTCAGTCCTCACTGACATCCCCTGTGTTCCCCATCCCATCTACCCCCCCAATCTATTCATCACCCTACCCACCTAGCATTTGTTCTCCTGCCACCCCCCATCCGTCCTACACTGGTCCCCCAATTCATCCTGTACTGACCCCCCTTCCCATCCATCCTGCACTTCACCCCCCATTCATACTGCACTGATTGTCCCATTCATACCATACTGACCCACCCTCTATTTACCCTGCACCAAACCCCCCATCCATCTTGTAGTGATCTCCCCATTCATCTTTTACTGATCACCCATTCATCCTGTACTGATCCCCTCATGCATCCTGTACTGATACCCTCATTCATCCCGTACTGATCCCCCATTCATCCTATACTGATCCCCTCATTCATTCTGTAGTTCACCCCATTCATCCTGCACAGACCCTCCGATCCACACTGTCCTGACCCCCCCCCCCCATTCATCCTGTACTGATCCTCCCCCATTTATCCTGCGCTGCCCCCCCCCATCCATCCTGTACATCAAGAAGAATGGGGAGAACAGTCTGAAGAAGGGTCTCGACCCGAAACGTTGCCTATTTCCTTAGCTCCATAGATGCTGCCTCACACGCTGAATTTCTCCAGCTTTTTCCCCATTCATCCTGTACTGAACCCCCCCATCCATCCCGTACTGATCCCCCCATTCAACACCACTGACATCCCCTGTGCTCTCCCCTCACAATTTTACATACTCCAACCAACACGTACTAATTCACCTGCCTCAATCCATCCATTCCACACCGATTGCCTTCTCAACCCCCCCCCCCCCCCGCCATCTATCCACCCCGCACTGATTCACACATCCCCTGACACTATTGTGATTCATGGTCTTCAGAGCGAACATTGACTATGTTTGATAACGGAATGCAATCAAATGTGTTTTAATTCCCAATGTTATTATTTGTTTTGGCACCTTTGAACATATTACTAAAAGAACATTTGCTGCAGTTATGTCCTTTGGCCATCTCTTGTCAGTTAGTGTAATGTTTAACCTGTCAGATGGGTATAGTCGGTTTTAACAGCTATTATCATAAAATGCCTTTAGAAATGTCCTTGCTATCTGTATATTTTGTTATGGATAAATTATGTGGGAAGCCAGAGTGTTTCTGTACCAATAGCAATAACGACCCATGCCATGGCCATGTCACGGTAATTTTCGGTCCTTCACAGAAAACATGCTTGCATCAATCTGTCGTGTGCATGGTCCAGGATTTATTGACACAGGTTGATCATTTGCTGAATAATCCAACCACATTTTTGTTTGGGAGTGGAAAGAATTAATAGAAATTGCATTCATTGCAATATGTAAAAAGAGTTGAGATATTACATTATAATTTTGCTGCATGTCATTGTGGTATATATCATGTCTTTGGTGAATATGTTTAGTTTATGAGTTATTTGAAGCAGAAATAATATGTGAATGTAGACAAAATTGCTGGAGAAACTCAGCGGATGCGGCAGCATCTATGGAGCGAAGGAAATAGGCAACGTTTCGGGCCGAAACCCTTCTTCAGACTGATGGGTTTCGGCCTGAAACGTTGCCTTTTTCCTTCGCTCCATAGATGCTGCTGCACCCGCTGAGTTGCTCCAGCACTTACTGCCTTCGATTACCTTTGATTTGCCAACATCTGCAGTTCCTTCTTGAACATAATATGTGAATGCTTCATTGAGCATAATTCTGACTGGTAACTACGCACTTCGTCCGAGCACATTATCGCACGCGTCATGCGTTAAGCAAGTTAAAAAGTTAAGCAAGAGCCCTGCATAGTTCCTTGAAAAAGGCGGCACAGGTAGGCAAGGTGGTGATGAACGCATAAGGCACGCTTATCTTTGTTGGATGGGGCACTAAATATGAGCTGGGAAGATATGTTCACCTCTTTACAGGAAGATCACATCAGGAACATTGCATGCAATTCTGGTAGCCATACTATATAGGAAGGATGTACTTAAGCTAAAGAGAGCAGAGAAAAGATTCACAAGGATCTTGCCAGGATGTGATCTTGGGTTGTGAGAAGAGACAAGATCACTTGGAACTTTTGTCCCTGGTGTGTAGGAGGCTGTGTGTGACCTACAAAAGGTTTATAAAATCATGAGAGTCATAGATAAGGTGGATGGTAACAGTCCTTTTCCCACTTAAAACAAGAGGACATCAGTTTAAGGTGAGATACAAAAAATTTGTAGGGGATTATGAAGGGCATGTTTTTCACACAGAAGGTGCTGGTACATGGAACAATCTGCCGGAGGATAGACACAAAATGCTGGAGTAACAATCTGCCGGAGGATAGACACAAAATGCTGGAGTAAACTCAGCGGGACAGGCAGCATCCCTGGAGAGAAGGAACGGGTGATTTTTTGGATCGAGACCCTTCTTCAGACTTCAGACTTCAGTACACAATCTGCCGGAGGAAGCGTACAGGCAGGTACAATTATAATGATTAAAAGATATTTGGACAGGTATATAGATAAGAAATGTATTGAGGGATTTGCTCCAAGGGCAGGCAAAAATGACTAGCTCATGAAGGCATTGGTCTGCCTGAACGACTTGGGGTGAAGGGCCTATTGCCGTGCTGAATGACTCGGTGACTTATGTAACAGCAGCTTTATTCAAAGAAACCCATTGTCAAGATGACTCGCATGAAGTGAATCATAACATATGGTCCCACCTCAGCCAGTTTTCGTCAAGGGAATAACACTGATTCATCAGTTGCAATCTTTCAGAGGTATATTTTAATCAGAAGTGCTGCATTTACATGATCCCGCTGATTAAAACATGTTCTCCAATAAGCCTAGCATGATGGATGATTTGTACAGAGCACATATGTGTGTTTGAGCATGCCTGAGGCATAGAGGGGCTGGGCCCAGAGGGAGGGGATGCAGAGAGATATACCAATTTACCAGCAACTCGCAAACCGAGAAAAGCAGGAGATTATCACAATGTTCCAATTGACAACAGTCTTATTCCCAGAAGCCTTGCCAATGTAACATCAATCTTGAAATGAATCAAACAGATGAAAATAAGCTGGTTTCAATAGCAGTAACCATGAAATTAGCAGATTGCTGTAAGAGCCCATCTGGTTCGCTAATGTCCCTCAGGGAAGACCTTACCCAGACTTGCATCCAAATGACTCCAAAGTTACTAATGTGGTTGACTCTTAACTACCTCCTCACAACGTATCGATCGGACTTTGGACTTTATTTATTTTTCTTTGTAAATGGCACCAAAATATGGCGACTGTGCATTTGTGAGGTGTGCAAAATAATTTCACTGTGCTGTGCATACATGACAATACAGAACCATTGAACTTCCAAGGGTATTAGGGATGGACAATATACACTAGAATTGTCATTGCTGTCCACAACCTGTCAATGAATTTAAAATAGCTGTCCCGCAAGGCAGCATTCTCATCCCTTCACTAGACTCCCTGTAACCTCACGACTGTGCAACCAAATTCTGCTCTAACTCCATTTAGAAGTTTCCTATTGACATTGGCGTAGTGGGCTAGATCTCGAACAGTGATGAGACGGGGTACAGGAAGGAGGCAGAGAGCTTGGTAACATGGTGTCAAGATAGTAACCACTCCCTCAGTGATATGCAAAACAAAGGAGCTCGCTATTGACCAGAAAACGAGGTGGTGCACGAGCATCAGTCAGCATCAATCGTGCCAAGTGGGGAGGATCGAGAACTTCAAGTATCTAAGGGTAAATATCACCAACAATTTATCCTGGAATACATTAAAGCTACAACCAAGAAAGTACACCAATGCCTCCAGTTCCTCAGAAGATTAAGAAAGTTCAGCTGTTTTAAGATGGAACTGCAGATACTGTAAAATCAAAGGTAGACAAAAATGCTGGAGAAACTCAGCGGGTGAGGCAGCATCTATGAAGCGAAGGAAATAGGTGACTTTTCAGGTCGAGACCCTTCTTCAAACCTGAAGGAAATAGGCAACGTTTTGGGTCGAGACCCTTCTTCAGACACAAGAAAGTTCAGCTTGTCGCCAAAGACTCTTACCAACTTACATAGATACATCATAGAAAGCGTCCTATCTGGATGCGGTCACATCTTGGTTTGGCAACAGCTCTGCCCTAAACCACAAAAAAAATTCACACAGTTGTGGTTGTAGTCCAGTCCATCACACAAACCAGCCTCTCTGCCATTGACTCTAGCAACACCACGCTGTCTTGGGAAAGCAACCCGCATAATTAAGGACCATTCATACCCCAGTCATTCCCTCTTCTCTCTTCTGTCTGGTGGAACATACAAAAGCTTGTAAGCAAGTACAACCAGATTTATGAGCAGCTTCTTCCCCCTTTGTTATCAGATGTCTAAACGGGATTTAAAATAAGATAAGCCCATTTTTTTCCGCACTCAGGTATGTTTCTCTTAGTGTTATCTCTTGAAGTTGTGTATGGTTTGATTGAACATATCCAATATGATTTGACTGGATAGCATATAAACAAAGTTTTTCACTGTATATCTGTGCACATCACAATATTAACCAATACCATAGGATATAGAAACAAAGAATTGCAATGCTGGTTTAAACAAAAGATATACACAAAGTGTTGGTGTAACTCAGCTGGTCCAGGCAGCATTTCTGGATGAAGATAGATGATGTTTTGGGTCGGGATGCTTCTATGGACCTGAAGGGTCTTAAGAAGGTTCCCGACCTGAAACATCACCTATCCACGTTCTCCAGAGATGCTGCCTGACTGCTGAGTTACTCAAGCACTTTATGTCTATCTTTGGTGTAAACCAGCATCTGCAGTTCCTTCCTACACATCACAATATTAACCAATACCACAGGATATAGAAACAAAGAACTGCATAAGCTGGTTTACACAAAAGATATACACAAAGTGCTGGAGTAATTCAGCGGGTCAGGCAGCTTGTAATATGTGTTAAATGTATGTGTTAGTGTTCTTTAGCTTGTTTTTTAAATCTCTTACCTTGACAGAGATGCAATTTTTTTACTAAATCATATCTCAATCCATACTGCGAGGAGCTGGCGGCCTCTGCTGTAGGCCAACTTCGGGAGCTCCAACCGCGGGAGCCTGCGGACTTACCATCGTGGAACTCGCAATCCCTTTGCCAGGGATGGGCTTCGGGAGCTCCAACCGCGTGGCACTCGTGGTCTCTGGTTAGAGACCGACTTTGGGAGCTCCAAGCTGCAGGAGCTTCAATCGCCCCCAACGCGGGAGCTTCTATCGCCCCGACTGCAGATGGTTCGACTGTCCCGACCGTGGGAGAACAAATAGGAAGAAGATTGGACTTTATTGCCTTCCATCACAGTGAGGAATGTGGGGAATCCGTTGTGGTGGATGTTTATGTTAAAATTTATGTAGTGTGTGTCTTGTTGCTTTCTTTAGTATGGCTGTACCGTAAATCGAATATCACTGTACCTTACTTGGTACACGTGACAATAAAAGACCTTTGAACCTTTGGGTATCTTCTTCAATGGCCATCAGCCAATAAGCATACTCAGCAAAAAGATCCTGCATAGCTTCTATTGTGTTTCATCCGATTTGTCTCAAATTTAACATGTGCCACAGCCAGCAGAGTATCAGCTTATCAGCATTTCATCTCACTTACTGGCAGAGTGAGTGGCTGTTCAGGATGTTTTAGATTGCTGAATAGAATCCAAAGAAACACAAGAAAATCTTTGCGCCTCACCATTGCCTTACAATGGCAAAAAAATAGAACTGCAAAATTTCATCCAGGATCTAAGTAACCTTAAGGGCCTGTCCTACAAGCATGCAACTCTATGCGATTAGCGCGACCTAACGTGGTCGCTTGAGCCGTCCGGCGTCGCGGAGTCGGTCCCTCTTCAATCGCCGGAGCCGTGCGGAATTGTGCGGAGTTCGTCCCGGGCGGGGCTCCGAAAAACTGACTATGTCCAAAAATGTTGCGCGGCAACGGCTTGTCGGCTCGCAGTCGCCTCGACGCATTACACACTGCCCCCACATCGTGTCTCCGTGAGCCTATCTGTAGGTGCCTCCATGACCCTCTATGTGTGTGGCTCCGTGGCCCTCTGTGTGTGTGTGCCTCTGTGCCCCTCTCTGTGTGCCACTCTCTGTCCTGGCGAACTTACCTTAGACTTCGCTGCAAGTTTGCCTCACTTTGCGCCGCGTTGCGCCACTCACCCGACCTCCGTGCGGCCCCTACTGCCGGTTTGGTTGTGCTTGCCGCATGCAGGCGCATGCTGGTGGGAACGGCCCTGTACAGGGGATCACCCGACCTCCGCGCGGCCCCCGCTTCTAGTTTGATCGCGTTCATCGCATAGAGTTGCATGCTTGTAGGACAGGCCCTTTACACCTAGTGGAGATATCCTGAGCTACCATCTACCTCATTGCAGACCTTTGGACAATATTCAATTGGGCTTCACTGGACTTTATCTTGCACTTACTAAATCCTGACACACAATTTACACTTCAGTCTGACTTTTCTGAACATTATCTTGCCATAAACGTTATTATTCCCTTTATCCCATATCAGTACACTGTTGACAGCTTGTTTGTACTCATGCTTAGTCTATCCGCTGAAGATAGATACAAAATGCTGGAGTAACTCTGTGGGACAGGCAGCATCTCTGGATAGAAGGAATGGGTGACGCTTTGGGTCGATACCCTCCTTCAGATTGAGAGCCAAGGGAGAGGGACACAGGCATATGGAAGGGTGAGGTGTGAAAACTAGACATCAAAGGGGAAGAGAATCAAGGAAATTGTTGAATAGACCATTGTTAGCTATGAGAAGGTGACAATGAAGCCTACCGCTGACTGGTTAGCACCGATAAA
The DNA here is from genome assembly GCA_963514005.1 of Raja brachyura. The sequence goes on from OY740785.1 coordinate 17,393,673, forward strand.
AGGCTTTTCACTGCACCTCGATACACATGACAAGAAACTGAACTAAACTAACTTTAGTTTACTAACTAACTAACCAGTTCTTGGTTTCCCCATTTACAGGTCTGGACCTTTCTTCAGACTGAAATTGTCCCTAGTGCGTAGAGTAGTGCTAGTGTACGGGGTAATCAATGGTCGGCGCGGACTTGGTGGATTGAAGGGGTTATTTCCGTGCGGTATCTCTAAAGTAAAACTAAAATTCACATTGTTTCCCTGAATGTCAAAAATACAGAAATGTATGCCTTTCTTTGATTTCCATTTTACAGACCTCAGATTGTTACAACTCAGTATAGTGAGTCAGTCCTGCAAGCACAAATTAGGTGTTTTGACTTAATCCCCAACAGAAAGCTGTCAGAAATCTTGCATTTCAGCAACACTGCTCCACCCACACTATTTGAAAAACATTAATTTAAGGTGTTTGTGCAGCATTCCAATCATTAACATCAAAAACAAACTCCAATCGCTTGTTGATTTGATTATTATTACATTTTAAGATCTAAGATCAGCATGTTTTGGCTCCTACCATTAGATATACCCGGTTGGATACGATCCAAACTCTGCAACAGCAAGAGAGTACCAGTATATCTTAACCGTACACCTTGATCAAGATGAGTCTTGACCAAAGGGGCCAAGTCAAACCACCTTTAATATTCAGCAATATTTTTCCATCAACAAAGATAATCTATACCAACTACAAACAGTGAATATCCCACTTTATTTAATCCTCAGCAGCATTCCACACATTAAGTTTCATTGACAGGCCGACAGCCACGTTTCCAAGCAATCTTTTGTGGCTTGGAAACAGCTGGCAGTCGAACCTTGATCACAGTTGCTTCACTTTCTGTCCATGAATACATCTGAGGAAACAGTGAACTGCCGAGATTTGATGAACTTCAGAAAATCTCCAATTTATATCAAAAGGCATCAACGTTCAAATAGGTCCAGCTTTCTTTTGAGAAAAGGGGAGAAAATACCTCATTAATTTTGAAGAAAGTTGTCATCTAGTTCAGATTACTGCCATGCAATAATCTATCTTTTATATGTGAAAATCAGAGATGCAAAAATAGGGTTGTAGAACTCTCTCCAATGTTGTAATGAGTCTGCAGAAGTGTCTCAAACCGAAACAAGAAACTTTGAAAATTCCCCCAGAACTTGATAGGATGGATGCGTTGAAAATTTCCAAGGTATACCATCCTCTGAGTGAGGACATTCTTCTTCTGATTTGCCAGGACTCGAGGGCCTGAGGTATAGGGAGAGGTCGAGCAAGCTGGGACTTTATTCCTTGGAGCGCAGAAGGATGAGGAGTGATCTTATTGAATCACGAGAGGAATAGATCGGGTAAATGCACAATTTGTTTGCCCGGAGTAGGGGAATTGAGAACCAGGGAACATAGGTTTAAGGTGAGGGGTGTAAGATTTAATAGGAACCCAAGGGGTAACGTTTTTGCACAAAGGGCAGTAGGTGTATGGAACGAGTTGCCGGAGGAGGTAGTTGAGGCAGGTACTATCACAACATTTAAGAAACGTTTAGACAAGTACATGGATAAGATATGTTTAGAAGATTATGGGCCAAATGCAGGCAAGTCCGACTAGTGTAGATGGGGCATGTTGGTCAGCATAGGCAAGTTAGGCTGAAGGGCCTGTTTCCACGCCATGTGACTTTATGATCCTTCTTCAGACTTCCAGGGTCTGCTTGCTGCATTTCCATTGCACAATGGCTTCCAACATTAAATCAGTAAAACACATACAGGGTTGGAGGAAGCCTGCTTAGGAAGAAAAACAAAATCTCTCTTAGGATAGAGACAAGAAGTTACTCCAGTTTGATCTTATTTTAAGCCTCCGATTGTACTCTTTCACTTTTTTGATGACTAAACCCTCGATTCATAAGATCAAAGCCTAAAACTCCACAGCATTTTCAGAACCGATTTAAAGCCAATTGTTTTGTCTATCACCGTCCCCAAACACCCCCTCAAACAGACAGCAGCCTGTTGCCCTGACGTTTACTACCCGCTGTGACATGAACAGCTCATGCGAATACAGAACACAGGAAATTTCATGGTTCGCCAGTTCCAGTCAAAACATGACCTGCTTTCAGTGTGCAAGGCATTCCAAGCCACAGCACATCATTTCACTTTAATGCCCACCATTTTTGCATTGGACGTTTGCGCTACAAAAAAGGAACAAGGCTCACATTAGGATCCGAAAAATAAGTCAAAAGTTGTTAAATGCTGATGAGGTATCGCATCAAAATGTACAGATGGTTCAAATCAGCAACTTAAATCTTCCCCTCTGCAACTTAAAAGCAACTTCTTTGTCCACTGAGTTCCTCCAGCAATTTGCGTTTTGCTCACGTTTCCAGCATCTGCAGTTCCTTGTATCTCTTATCTACCCATTCATCCCAGTTCCAATGAAGGGTCTTTGATATAAATCATTGACCTGCTTCATCTTTCCACAGATGCTGCCCATCCCGTGATTCCATCATTCTTCGAGTTTATTTTAAACTTGTACAAAAGGAGGGGTTGTGATTCAATTAAGTAACTGAGTTCCGTTCTGGTCATCGCACTTCAGGAAGGGTTTAAAGGTCCAACGGAGGGCACTCGATTGGACTCTAGGTTCAGGGAGAAAGGATTTCAACAAGGAAACAAGTTGACACTCTTCTCTGGAGGGGCAAAGGGGCCGAGAGGAAAGTTGTTCATGGAATACTAGATTATGACTGCAAGGACACGGTAAATAGAGGGAGACCATCACACTGTCTGTGCAGTATGACTGACTTGCTGAGCATTTACAGCATCCTCCTTGTGGTATCAGGCTTCAGCAACAGCTGACTAAATATGGTGCGGCAGAAGCTCCCAGAGGGCCGGGGGCCTACAGGGGGTAATCGCCGAGGCCGAATGCTAGACCCGGCGGACCTCCGCCTGCAGGGGGGTAACTGCCAAGCCAGTCCCATACTTGTTGGACCCGGCAGACCACGGCCTGGAAAGGGGAGCACCCTAAGCCAGCTGCTGCCTGTCCCCCGAAGACCAGAGACTGGGAGGATAGAGCTGATGATGATGACGGACAAAATGCTTGGACAGGACCACATCCAGTAGGAGAGGGACCGGGGTCTGGCTTGCCGCACTCTCGAGGTCGGCTGTGTGAAGCACCCCCAAGGTATAAAGGTAGATGGGTGAGGAGTGAGACATTGGTTCGCTGGATGATCCACCCACACGTCCAAAGAAGGCGACAGCTTGGTGCCCGCAGCAGCCTGTGCACCGCTCATAACAACTAGAGCACAGACTGGACTTTGAAAATGGCGCCAAAATCTGGTGCCATTTGCTTGTGAGGTCAGTAGACCAAATCAGTACAATTTGCTAATCGTAGATGTGCTTAGATATGGCAATGCTCCACTGGACTGTTTGCAAGAAAATAATTTCTTTGTGCATTTGCACTTCACACATGTGACAATAAAAGCAGCATTGAACCATTCACAGCTCTACCTGAACCTTTATTTTCTCTCTCTTCTCTCCTCACCCCTCCTCCATAAACATCACCAAGCCATACCTTGACGATTTCATATAGAAACATAGAAAATAGGTGCAGGAGTAGGCCATTCGGCCCTTCGAGCCTGCACTGCCATTCAATATGATCATGGCTGATGATCCAACTCAGTATCCTGTACCTGCCTTCTCTCAATACCCCCTGATCCCTTTAGCCACAAGGGCCACATCTAACTCCCTCTTAAATATAGCCAATTAAGTGGCCTCAACTACCTTCTGTGGCAGAGAATTCCAGAGATTCACCACTCTCTGTGTGAAAAATGTTTTTCTCATCTCGGTCCTAAAAGATTTCCCCCTTATCCTTAAACTGTGACCCCTTGTTCTGGACTTCCCCAACATCGGGAACAATCTTCCTGCATCTAGCCTGTCCAACCCCTTAAGGATTTTGTAAGTTTCTATAAGATCCCCCCTCAATCTTCTGAATTCTAGCGAGTACAAGCCGAGTCTATCCAGTCTTTCTTCATATGAAAGTCCTGACATCCCAGGAATCAGTCTAGTGAACCTTCTCTGTACTAACTATGACAAGAATGTCTTTCCTCAGATTTGGAGACCAAAACTGTACGCAATACTCCAGGTGTGGTCTCACCAAAACCCTGTACAACTGCAGTAGAACCTCCCTGCTCCTATACTCATATCCACCCCATCCCCTTGCAATTTGAAACTATATTGAATTGCCATTTACCCAATTCTGACAGGTGTTTCTGACTCAAAACATTAATGATGTTTCTCTCTCCACAGATGCTGCCTGACCCACTGAGTTCCTCCAGCATTTTGTATTTTGCTCAAGATTCCAGCATCTTGTATCTCTATCTGCCCATTCAACCCACCCATTAATGCCTTCCTGCACTCTTTCCCATTGTTTACCTCACCTCCAATTTGTGCATTCGCCAAGGAAACAATTGAAACTGGGTCTTCACTAGCCAAGACCCAACAACTGAAGAAGAAACCAAGCTCAGGTAGAGATATCACGAACAGCACATCAATAACAGAGTGAAACACGAAGTGATGGAGTAACTCAGTGAGACAGGCAGCATCTCATGGCACTCCGGACATGCCTGACCCGCTGAGTTACCCCAGCACTTTGTGTTTGGATTCCAGCATTCATACTAAAACTTGTGTCCCCATATCAGTAAATTATTAATTTGTGAGATTCGGCAGTTAAAGAAACAATGTGGGTGAAAATACATTGCAAATATTGTTTACTACTACACTGGTTTACCAGTGAGTTCTTATAATTGTGAAATTAGCTGCAAAAGTCCAATATTCTGACCACAATCAGGGATATTGTGTTCCACAATTTGGGGTATTGTGTTCAGTTTTTGTCACCCTGCTGTAGGAAAGATGTTGTTAAGCTGGAAAAAGTGCAGGGAAGATTTACGAGGATGTTGCCAGGACTTAAGGGTCTGAGCTAAAGGGAGAGAGAGCATGGGCAGGCTAGGGCTTTATTTTTTGGAACACAGGACGATGAAGAGTGATCTTATAGAGATGTGTAAGATAATCAGGGGAACAGATAGGTTAGATGCACAATAGATGCACATCACAGATTACCCGGAGTAGGGGCATCAAGAACCAGAGGACATAGTTAGTAAGAGTGGAAAGATTTAATAGGAAGCTTAGAGGCGACTGTTTCACACAGAGGGCGGTGGTGGAAAGAGCTGCCAGAGTTAGTTGAGCAGGTACTATAATAACATTAAAAAACTTAAAACATTTAAAAGACATTTGGACAGGTACATGGATAGGAACGGTTTAGAGGGAAATATGCCACACACGGACCAGTGGGACTAGTAAAGATGGGGCATCTTGGTTGGCATGAGAAAGTGGGGGCGAAGAGCATGTTTCCATGCAATAGGACTCTATGATTCTAATCTGCAATTCATTTTCTAATTTTATCTCCCAGCCACATGGATGGGAATCCAATGGAAATTAAAAATGGTGACTGATGATCAATAAATGGCTATGCGATCCCAAACTGACAATTAACTTTACTTGTGCTCTAGTTGTAAAGCAGATTATGCAGATCTGCAGATAATGCAGATGAACTTAAGGAAAGGTAACTTTGAGGGTATGAGACGTGAATTGGCCAAGATTGACTGGCAATCAATTCTAAAAGGGTTGACGGTGGATACGCATTGGAAGACATTTAAAGACTAAAAGATGAACTACAAAAATTGTTCATCCCAATTTGGCAAAAGAATAGATCAGGGAAGGTAGTGCATCCGTGGATAACAAGGGAAATCAGGGATAGTATCAAAGCAAAGGATGATGTGTACAAAGTAGCCAGAAAAAGCAGCATACCAGAGGACTGGGAGAAATTCAGAGACCAGCAGAGAAGGACAAAGGGCTTGATTAGGAAGGGAAAAATAGATTATGAAAGAAAACTGGCAGTGAACATAAAAACGGACTGCAAAAGTTTTTATAGATATGTGAAGAGAAATAGATTAGTTAAAACAAATGTAGGTCCCTTGCAGTCAGAAACAGGTGAGTTGATCATGGGGAACAAGGATATGGCGGACCAATTGAATAACTACTTTGGTTCTGTCTTCACTAAGGAAGACATAAATAATCTGCCGGAAATAGCAGGGGACCGCAGGTCAAAGGAGTACTTGAGTGAAATCCAGGTTAGTCGGGAAGTGGTGTTGGGTAAATTGAATGGATTAAAGGCCGATAAATCCCCAGGGCCAGATAGGCTGCATCCCAGAGTACTTAAGGAAGGAGCTCCGGAAATAGTGGATGCATTAGTGATAATCTTTCAAAACTCTTTAGATTCTGGAGTAGTTCCTGAGGATTGGCGGGTAGCAAACGTAACCCCTCTTTTTAAGAAGGGGTGGAGAGAGAAAACGGGGAATTACAGACCAGTTAATCTAACATCGGTAGTGGGGAAACTGCTAGAGTCAGTTATTAAAGATGGGATAGCAGCACATTTGGAAAGTGGTGAAATCATTGGACAAAGTCAGCATGGATTTACGAAAGGTAAATCATGTCTGACGAATCTTATGGAATTTTTCGAGGATGTAACTAGTAGCGTGGATGGGGGAGAACCAGTGGATGTGCTGTATCTGGACTTCCAGAAGGCTTTCGACAAGGTCCCACATAAGCGATTAGTATATCAACTTAAAGCATATGGCATTGGGGTTCATTATTGATGTGGATAGAGAACTGGCTGGCAAACAGGAAGCAAAGAGTAGGAGTAAACGGGTCGTTTTCACAATGGCAGGCAGTGACTAGTGGGGTACCGCAAGGCTCAGTGCTGGGACCCCAGCTATTTACAATATACATAAATGATCTGGATGAGGGAATTGAAGGCAATATCTCCAAGTTTGCAGATGACACTAAGCTGGGGGGCAGTGTTAGCTGTGAGGAGGATGCTAGGAGAATGCAAGGTGACTTGGATAGGCTGGGTGAGTGGGCAAATGTTTGGCAGATGCAGTATAATGTGGATAAATGTGAGGTTATCCACTTTGGTGGCAAAAATAGGAAAACCGACTACTATCTAAATGGTGGCCGATTAGGAAAAGGGGAGATGCAACGCGACCTGGGTGTCATGGTACACCAGTCATTGAAAGTAGGCATGCAGGTACAGCAGGCAGTGAAGAAAGCCAATGGTATGTTAGCTTTCATAGCAAAAGGATTTGAGTATAGGAGCAGGGAGGTTCTACTTCAGTTGTATAGGGTCTTGGTGAGGCCACACCTGGAGTATTGCGTACAGTTCTGGTCTCCAAATCTGAGGAAGGACATTATTGCCATAGAGGGAGTGCAGCGAAGGTTCACCAGACTGATTCCTGGGATGTCAGGACTGTCTTATGAACAAAGACTGCATAGACTCGGTTTATACTCTCTAGAATTTAGGAGATTGAGAGGGGATCTTATAGAAACTTACAAGATTCTTAAGGGGTTGGACAGGCTAGATGCAGGAAGATTGTTCCCGATGTTGGGGAGGTCCAGGACAAGGGGTCACACCTTAAGGATAAGGGGGAAATCCTTTAGGACCGAGATGAGAAGGAATTTTTTCACACAGAGAGTGGTGGGTCTCTGGAACTCTCTGCCACAGAGGGTAGTTGAGGCCAGTTCATTGGCTATATTTAAGAGGGAGTTAGATGTGGCCCTTGTGGCTAAGGGGATCAGAGGGTATGGAGAGAAGGCAGGTACGGGATACTGAGTTGGATGATCAGCCATGATCATATTGAATGGCGGTGCAGGCTCGAAGGGCCGAATGGCCTACTCCTGCACCTAATTTCTATGTTTCTATGTTTCTATTCTCAACAGGACCAGACAAGGAACCCAGAGCTGCAGAGAGAATACAGGATAGCGTTTCCAGCATTAACTGCTTCCTTGTTTAAGATTTACATGTCTGCTGATCATTGTTGACACAAATCTACAAGAACATTTTGTTAGTATACATCCTGCATAAAAAATGAAATCCTATCATGGAACCAAAAACAAGAGCACCAGTTTTACATTGAATGCACACTGATACAAAAACTCTGTTCCAAATGACTGACCTGAGCTTCAGTTTATTTCAGATACTCTTGGAGACTAATCGAGTCATAGAGAGATACTGTGCAGAGTATTGTGTCCATGACCAAAAATCACCCTTTTATACTATACCAAAATGGATTCCATTTTTTAAAATCCTCTGTCATTCTCACCAACTCCCCCCGGATTCCATCACTTACCAACACATTAGGGACAATTTACAGCGGCCAATTAGCCTTCCAATGCGTATACCTTTTGGGACAAGGGAGCAAACCGGAGAACCCGAGGGAAACCCACGAGGTCACAGGGAGAATGTGCAAACTCCAATTAGACCCACAGTCAGGGATGAACCCACATCTGTAGCACAGCGAGCAGCGGTTCTATCAACTGCACCAATGTGCCGCAAAGCAACCTGATTTTGTTTAAGGACATTTGGAGGTATATTTTTCAAAAATTCCAATACTAAATCACAAGCGGTTCTAGAAATTTTCTAAAATGACATTCAAATCTTCCTAAAAGAGTAATAATCTAAAGACAGGGGCAGGTTAGAAAGATGGGCCCCGTTTCCATGCTGTATGAATCCATGACATCACACTCAGGTTAAAACACCCTTTCGTATCAAAGTAAACATGGCAAGAATTAAATGCCAACTGTTGTTTCCTGGAAAACATTCCATGTTTCATAATGCCAGTACATAATGTGTTGGCTGCAACAGGCCTTTATGGCTAGCTACAGCTTGGACTATGTAAAATAGCACCAGAATCTGGTGGCTATAAAATCAAAGAATAGATGAAGTAGTACATTTCATAAAACGCGGATATATCTCCAACGATGTATAACCTGTAGAACATTCCATTCTTTCTCAACTTTTTATCCTTTTTTTTTGTTTAACCTTTCTCTATTAATTTCTATCTTTATAAAAAATGGAAAAAATATATGTAGAAGTACAACTATTATGCAATTGTTAATATAAATAATACTGATAATGTATATCTACAAAGAACAAAATGCTTTTTATTATGTAGACAACGAACAAACTGCTTTTTATTATGTAGTTGCTTCTAATTAATTAAAAAAATTAACAAAAAAAAAAGAATCTCGCGGCTATTGCATATGGGCTCAGTGGGTTGTTTCTAGGCAAGGGGCACTTAATTAGGGATTGCCTTTATGTAAGGCAATAATCTCACCGATCGAATGTAGTTCATTATACCTTGGTACACATGACAATAAGAGAACCATTAAACCAGATACAAAGCTATTTAGAAATGCTTCCGTTGTTAGTGCAATTTTATAAATTAGTGGTCACCTATTCATAACATGCAACGATATGTACCATACAAGTAAGCTACCACAGCTTTATTCCAGGAATGAGTAGTTCAGCACTGGGCCTGTACTAATTGGAGTTTGGAAGGTTGAGGGAGTACCTCAATGAAACCTACAGAATAATGAATGGATGTAAAAAGGATGTTTCCACTGGTGGAAGAGTCTAGGATCAGAGGTCATAGCCTCAGAATTAAAGGGCGCTCTTTTAGAAAGGAGGTGAGGAGGAACTTCTTTAGTCACAGGGTAGTTAATCTGTGGAATTTATTGCCAGAGGGCTGTGGAGGCCGTCAGTAGATATTTTAAAGGCAGAGATAGACAAATTCTTTATTAGAATAGGTGTCAGGGGTTATAGAAACATAGAAAATAGTGCAGGAGTAGGCCATTCCCATTCGGCCCTTTGAGCCAGCCCCGCCATTCAATATGATCATGGCTGATCATCCAAAATTAATATCCCATTCCTGCTTTTCCCCACAACCCTTCATTCCGTTAGCCCAAAAATATCTCACTAGGTATGTTACAAAACTTACCTTTAGCGGTGCTCCAGTTCTGTCACTGGCCGTGTGCACGACCTTTGAGGGGGAGGGGGCGGGGTTGTAATGCGGTTTTCCCCTTGCCATCCGGAGCTTTATTTTCTTGGAGTGCGAGCTTTTTCTAAAGATTCGTTCCGACTGCCGGTAAGTTAAAAAAAATTTAAATTGCCCGACTATTTCAGCGTTGCAGTAAAATAAAAATTAGCTCCTAATGCCATGAACGCCGACAACGGGGACGGATTTTACGTAGGGGACAGGTAAATGAAAGTTGTTTATTTCTTCATATAAACCTGTTTGTTTAGATGACCTTAATCAATATTTCATGTTGCGAAACGGTGATTTAGTCCCCATACGAACCGGCAGAATTTTTCCTGCCGATATGGGGTTTAAATTCACTGCACACGCAACGTTCCAATCCATCGCGTTCCAGAAAATCCCACTCGCAAGCTGTTTAAAATGCCCATTAATTTAGGGGCATTGAACACTAAATTCCTTCAATTTGGCCTATAAATTAATGACAATTAGATTTAAAAATTTAGGAATTTTTTAATTTAAAAACACTTAGGCTTTAAAAAATATGTTAATTTTTTTAAAGAAATGGATAGATGTTTAGATCTAGTAATTGAATTTTGTAATTAGCTACAATTGGGTAACTAACTAATTATATGCTTTAATTTCAGGTCATCCAAGTAAGATTGTTTCATATTTGTTTCAGAATGCTTCAATCTATAATAACTGAAAATGTCTTTCAGTTCTCTTAATCTTTAAGAAAGTTATGGGCTTTTGACTATCCTCGATCACAATTTTTTTGTCAAGTCAATAGAAAAGCAATAGGAAACAAGTTGCTAATTTCCGAGTATGAAAATGGCCGTACCTTTTTTAATACTGAAGATATGAAAGTGAATTCGGTGTCAAATTAAACTTATTTTTATGCTTTATCTGATGGGATAAATTTCAGACTGCCAAGCGACTGTTAGCTGGCCCCCGATCGTGCTTCATGGTGGTCTCCCCACGCCAGGTCCCCATTATCTTACTCTCCCCACACTGCCATCGAGGCCAACATTGCCGCCGAGGGACCCGCTGCAGCCGCCAACGCACTCGCTGCCGCCACTGAGTCTCCTGCTGCCACCGCCGAGACTCCCATCGCCGCCACTGATGAGTCTCCCATTGCCGCCACCACTGAAGCTCCATCGGCCCAGATAGGCCTTGCCGCCCGGCTTCTCTAAAGTCCCCTGGAAGGCCTGTCGAGCTTACCGGGGAGCGGTCCGGTCTTCGGTCGTCATTCTAGTCAACGGCAGCACGGCTGTTCGGTGGGTGGATCCGGCCTGCGCAGCTCCCCGAGAAACTCCCCAATACACCAAAAAATACACCAAGCAACGTAAGCAAAATATTTTCTAAAATTGAGATTTTCAGTAAAGTCGGTATTTCATAGAAACATCGAAAATAGGTGCAGGAGCTAGTCATTAGACCCTTCGAGCTAGCACTGCTATTCAATGTGATCATGGCTGATCATCCAGAGTCAGTATCCTGTTCTTGCTTTCTCCCCATTTCCCATGATTCTGTTAGTCCTAAGAGCTTTATCTACTTTAACTCTCTCTTGAATACATCCAGTGAACTCCATTCTCCAAGAATTTCCATTCTTAATTTTCATTCTTTCTTTTCCTAAAGGTTGTAACTGCTGCCAGATCATTGGTCTATGAGTTGCGGCTCTCCTGTGATTTATCCACAGCATCCATTACAGAGTAATTCTATTCCCCCTTTCCTCCGCATATGATTCTGGTCACCCAATTGTAAAAAGGGATGTTAATGTTTGTCATAAATCAGGAATCATTCACCAATACTCCAAAGGTATAATTAATTTAGTTATGTTTAGAGATACAGCATGGAAACAGGCCGCACGGCCCACTGAGTCCACAACAACCAGCAATCACCGGAACAACTCCACCCTACATAATAGGGACAATTTACAGAAGCCAATTAACCTTCAAACCTGCACATCATTGGAATGTGGGACAAAACAAGAGCACCCACTCGGTCACAGGGAGAATGTGCTAATTCTGTACAGACAACACCCGTAGTCAGGATCAAACACAGGTCTCTGGCGCTGTAAGACAGCAAGTCTACTGCTGCACCACTCTCCCTGTGACCAGTGGTGATATTTTTTTAAAATATTCCAAGTTCTCAACACCCGTGCCCTGCAAGACTGCGTTTTAAAATCCTGAGTGATGGGTTGATGCAACGGATAGAGCTGCTGCCTCACAGCGGCAGAGGATCGGGCTTGATCATGACCTCGGACGCTGTCTGTGTGGAGTTTGCACGTTCGCCCTGTGACAGCGTGCGTTTCCTCCCAGTGCTCCAGTTTCCACCCACGTCACAAAGACGCATGGGTTTGTAGATTAATTTGCCTTTGGTGCATTGGGAGTGGATGCGAGTGGGATAACATAGAACTAGTGTGAATGGGTGATCAATGGTGGCTTGGGCTTGGTGAGTCAAAGAGCCCGTTTTCATGCTATATCTCTAAAGTTAGCATCTTTTAGGGAACAATACATAAAGACTGATCACGAACCAGATTCCTGACACCAAAGAGGTAGGTTTCGGCTATTATTTAAGGAGAAAGGATCTGGAAAGCGAGTGGCATTCAGGCAGAGAATTGCAGATTGCTGAGGCCAGGCAGACAATGTGCTGGGGACATCAGCATGGTGACGGACATCTCCTCCAACCTCATCTACTGCATTCCATGCTCCCAATGTGGCCTCCTGTTCAACAGCGAGACCAGGTTTAGACTAGACGACCATTTCGCCAAACAACTGAGACTGGTCTGCCAAGGCCTGCTGGAACTCCCAGTTGCTAACCAGTTGCTCCCCTTCCCATGCTGGTTTTTTTGTCCAGGACTACCTCCGTTGCCAGAGTGAAGCCACATGCAAACTGGAAGGACAGCACATCATATTAAATTTGGGTAGCTTACAACTCAATGGTATGAACATTGAACTAGAGAGATGGAGTCACACAGCATGGAAATAGGCCCTTCGGTCCAACTTATCCATGCTGACCAAGATGGCCTATCTACACTAATCCCACATACCCATGTTTGGCCCATATTCCTCTAGACCTTGGGCAGAGGTCATAGAGTTTCCATGTACCTGTCCAAAAGATCATTTTAAAATGATCCTATCATAGGTAAACAACTTCCCCACCCCCCTCCTTACCCAGACCCTTTCTTCCCCCTGTGCCCCAGCTGGATGTGCACCCATTTCTCCCTTTCCCCTTCCACCATTGTTCTTTATTCTGACCACATGTCATGCCTCTTATCCCCTTATCTCTCAGTTTTCAGCTTTTCTTCTGTGGCCTTTGTCCACCCATCTGTCAATCTGCACATCCACCTATCACTTACCAGGTTTTATCCCACCCCCACCTCTCTTTCAGCTTTCTCCCCCACTACTAAAATCAGTCCGAAGAAGGGTCGCAAACCAAAACATCACTTATCCAGAGATGCTACCAGACCCGCTAAGTTACTCCAGTCTTTTTTAAGCATAAGGATGGGAATTGCAAGAGATAGGAGTATGAGATGGAACAGGTGGAGATCCTGGGCAGGAAGCGGTTACTTGGGATTTGCTGGAGTTTAAAGCAAGCAAACATTTTAAAGTCTGAAGCATGGGCAACTGATTAACATCACAGGTTAATGAAGAAACAAGAACAATAATCCGGAGTCAGACTGCTGACACTGAACCTGCCTGACATTGATCATGAATCATTTATTCTGCTCTCAGCTCTTCCCCTGTGCAGGTGGCTCATACCCCGCAATTCCTCGATCTTTCCAATACTTATCATTAAATACATGTGATGAATACAAGTGCTGGCTCGAAGGGCCGAATGGCCTATTCCTGCACCTATTGTCTATTGTATATAATATGGTCTTCTCCAACTTCTGAAGTAGAGAATTCCAGATATAAGTCGATGCAGTACTGCTTTGGTCATGGAGGCGCAGCGTTAGAGTTGCTGCCTTACCGTGAATGCAGCGCCGGAGACCTGGGTTCAATCCCGACTACGGGTGCTGTCTGTACAGAGTGTGTACGTTCTCCCCGTGACCTGCTTGGGTTTTCTCCAAAATCTTTGGTCTCCTCCCACACTCCAAAGACGCACGGGTTTGTAGGTTAATTGGCTAGGTAAATGTAAACGTTGTCCCTAGTGGTTGTAGGATAGTGTTATTGTGCGGGGATCCCTGATCGGCGCAGACCCGGTGGGCCAAAGGGCCTGTTTCCGCACTGTAATTCTAAACTAAACCCTGTTATCCAGGACTGGAGGGGACATGGGCATGGAGGCCTAATTCAACACTTGATAAGCTGAAGAGGGATAAGAACATCGGAAGGGCCGGAAGAAGGCAGGAAGGAAGATGTTGTAATTAAATGAGACCTTATACAGCTGCAGGAAATAAGTTGCAATCAAAGTAGTCTTGAAACATCATTACTGGAAACAGTAATGGGAAGAAAGTCTCAGTAACAGTAGTGACGATGAACGGCCCATTAATGTCTTTTGGTGGAAGTGCAGTCATTGACCAGGACCTTGCGAATTATCTTTCTGAAAACATAATGGAATCACTGTGACTTACAGGGCCTCACAGAAATAACTTATCCAGAAGATAGCAGAATAGAAATGTAACCGCGGTTACTGGTGCCAAATGCACTGCAGTATAACAGCAAGACATGGTAATTTGCTTTCTAAATTTATCGCTCAACTTCAATGGGACTGAATTTCAGAAGCTAAGTGCAACATGCAGCTATTCTGCGATCAAACATTTTATCCAAGTGACCAAGGACAAATTTTTACCCCAGTATACACAACCAGCAAGAAACCCTTTGGCCTTCTGCTTCCCAAAGCAAACTGAAGTCTATCTAATCTTATCTCAGCTAAGAGTCTTCAGCCCTGGCAACAACCTTGCAAATCTCCTCCTCACCCTCTGTAGTACAATCACATCCGCTTCATTCTGTGGTAAGCAGAACAGTAAACTGGATCAAGATGAAGCTGCACCATATTATACAGTCTGAGTATATTTTCCACAAGGCTTGATGCTGGGAACCCAGTTATTTACAATATATATTAAAGATTTAGATGAGGGAATTAAACATGACATCTTCAAGTTTGCAGATGACACAAAGCTGGGTGGCAGTTTGAGCTGCGATGAGGATGCTATGAGGCTGCAGGGTGACTTGGATAGATTGGGTGAGTGGGCAGCGGCATGGCAGATGCAGTATAATGTGGATAAATGTGAGTTACCCACTTTGGTGGCAAGAACAGGAAGGCAGATTATTATCTGAATCATGTCAGATTAGGAAAATGGAAGGTGCAATGAGACCTGGGTGTGCTTGTACATCAGGTAGTGATGTAGGTACAGCAGGCAGTGAAGAAAGCTAACGGCATTTTGGCCTTCATAACAAGAGGATTTGAGTTTAGGAGCAAGGAAGTCATACTGCAGTTGTACAGGGCCCTGGTTAGACCGTACCTGGAGTATTGTGTGCAATTTTGGTCTCCTAATTTGAGGAAGGACATTATTGCTATTGAGATAATGCAGCGTAGGTACACCAGGTTAACTTCCTGGATGGCAGGACTGACATATAATGAAAGAATGGGTCAACTGGGCTTGTATTCACTGGAGTTTAGAAGGATGAGAGGAGATTTTATAGAAACATATAAAATTCTTAAAGGATTGGACAGGCTAGATGCAGGAAAAATGTTCCCAATGTTGGAGGAGTCCAGAAGCAGAGGTCGCAGTTTAAGAATAAGGGGTAGGCCATTTAGGACTGAGATGAGGAAAAACTCCTTCACCCAGAGAGTTGTGAATCTGTGGAAATCCTGCACCTATTTTTCTATGTTTCCTTGCTTTTACGATGCAAGCGTTAGTTAAAGTGCCACAGGCTGCCTTAACAAATTTAATCATTTGATCTGCTACATTCAAAGGAATATGTGTGTGGACTCCAAGCCTCCTCTGACCTTCCACACTTCTAATTATCTTAAACATGTCTTCTTCACAGTCACTAAACTGCACTGTCTCATTACTCAGAAAGTTGAGTTTTTGCACTTCTATGTTCTCATCTCTCTCTCTCTGGAGAGCAGCAACACACTCTTAGTGTGATTTGACCCCTTTTTTCCTTTCCCTTAAACCCCATTGATTTCTTGGCAACCCTCCTGTCACCTAAAGCAATTTACCACAGCCTAAACCATTACTGCGACCCACATCTTCCCTTGTATTAACCACCAGTTAATCTGAAAACCTGTAAGCAGCAAAAGTGTGCTGACATCCTTCCTTCTTTAACGATAATAGCAGTTATATTATCATAACCATATCAATGGATGAAGTACAAAAGTTGTTCATACCAGTTTGGCAAAAGAATAAATCAAAAGAATAAATCGGGGAAGGTGGTGCATCCATGGATAACAAGGGAAATCAGGGATAGTATAAAAACAAAAGATGAGGCATACAAATTTGCCAGAAAAAGCAGCCTACCGGAGGACTGGGAGAAATTCAGAATCCAGCAGAGGAGGACAAAGGGCTTAATTAGGAAAGGGAAAATAGATTATGAAAGGAAACTGGCAGGGAACATAAAAACTGACTGCAAAAGTTTTTATAGATATGTAAAGAGAAAGAGACTAGTTAAAACAAATGTTGGTCCCTTGCAGTCAGAAACAGGTGAATTGATCATGGGGAACAAGGACATGGCAGACCAATTGAATAACTACTTTGGTTCTGTCTTCACTAAGGAAGACATAAATAATCTGCCGGAAATAGCAGTGGAACGGGGGTCAAATAAGATGGAGGAACTGAGTGAAATCCAGGTTAGCCGGGAGGTGGTGTTGGGTAAATTGAACGGATTGAAGGCCGATAAATCCCCAGGGCCAGATAGTCTGCATCCCAGAGTACTCAAGGAGGTAGCCACAGAAATAGTGGATGCATTAGTGATAATTTTTCAAAATTCCTTAGATTCTGGAGTAGTTCCTGAGGATTGGAGGGTAGCTAATGTAACCCCACTTTTTAAAAAAGGAGGGAGAGAGAAAGCGGGGAATTACAGACCAGTTAGTCTAACATCGGTAGTGGGGAAACTGCTAGAGTCAGTTATTAAAGATGGGATAGCAGCGCATTTGGAAAGTGGTGAAATCATCGGACAAAGTCAGCATGGATTTACGAAAGGTAAATCATGTCTGACAAATCTGATAGAATTTTTCGAGGATGTAACTAGTAGAGTGGATAAGGGAGAACCAGTGGATGTGTTATATCTAGACTTTCAGAAGGCTTTCGACAAGGTCCCGCATAAGAGATTAGCATACAAACTTAAAGCACACGGTATTGGGGGTTCAGTATTGATGTGGATAGAGAACTGGCTAGCAGACAGGAGGCAAAGGGTAGGAGTAAACGGGTCCTTTTCAGAATGGCAGGCAGTGACTAGTGGGGTGCCGCAAGGCTCAGTGCTGGGACCCCAGCTATTTACAATATATATTAATGATTTGGACGAGGGAATTCAATGCAACATCTCCAAATTTGCAGATGATACCAAGCTGGGGGGTATAGTTAGGTGTGAGGAGGATGCTTGGAAGCTGCAGGGTGATTTGGATAGGCTGAGTGAATGGGCAGATGCATGGCAGATGCAGTACAATGTGGATAAATGTGAGGTTATCCACTTTGGTGGCAAAAACATGAGGGTAGACTATTATCTGAATGGTGGCAGATTAGGTAAGGGGGAGATGCAACGAGACCTGGGTGTCATGGTACACCAGTCATTGAAAGTAGGCATGCAGGTGCAGCAGGCAGTGAAGAAAGCAAATGGTATGTTAGCATTCATAGCGAAAGGATTTGAGTATAGGAGCAGGGAGGTTCTACTGCAGTTGTACAGGGTTTTGGTGAGGCCACACCTGGAGTACTGCGTACAGTTTTGGTCTCCAAATCTGAGGAAAGACATCCTTGCCATAGAGGGGGTACAGAGAAGATTCACCAGACTGATTCCTGGGATGTCAGGACTTTCATATGAGGAAAGATTGGATAGACTCGGTATGTACTCGATGGAATTTAGAAGATTGAGGGGGGATCTTATAGAAACCTACAAAATTCTTAAGGGGTTGGACAAGCTAGATGCTGGAAGATTGTTCCCGATGTTGGGGGAGTCCAGAACAAGGGGTCACAGTCTAAGGATAAGGGGGAATTCCTTTAGGACCGAAATGAGGAAAACATTCTTTACACAGAGAGTGGTGAGTCTCTGGAATTCTCTGCCACAGAAGGTAGTTGAGGCCAGTTCATTGGCTATATTTAAGAGGGCGTTAGATGTGGCACTTGTGGCTAAAGGGATCAGGGGGTATGGAGAGAAGGCAGGTACGGGATACTGAGTTGGATGATCAGCCATGATCACATTGAATGGCGGTGCAGGCTCGAAGGGCCGAATGGCCTACTCCTGCACCTATTTTCTATGTTTCTATGTTTCTAATATTTGTTCAGCCTTTATGTTGTAGGTTCCATTCAATTAAATATCTCCGTACTGCTCAACTATTTTATTGGATGATTTCTACGACCCATTACAATTTGAACTGCTCCCGAAGATCTAGGTACATAAAGCCTTCCATTCTGAACCCACCACAGATTCTGGCACATCATTCTCCTATTTGAGTATTCACTGGTATATGACCTGGAAGGTAATCCAGATTATTATTGCTAACTTCTTACTGAAACCTTCCACCTTTCTATCCATATCCATCGCAGTCCACCAGCCACCCCACTTGGATTATTCCATAGTCATTGAACGATGCCCTTGATCCTAGTACAAGCGAGATTTTAAACCATTCAGGAATCTGGCCACTGTTATACCAGCCTACCCCACCTTTTGACTGCATCTGCTACTGTTTTCCTGATGACCTTTTCCTCCCCCATACGTATACAAATAAAGTCACCCTTGGTGCTGAAGACTTGCCCTGGCTGTTCCCCCACAAAGAGATGTCCACTGCCTTACCAACGAAAATGGTTTGAGAGTGAGATACATTCAGAGTACTCTTGTACCACCCAACTAGTCTTTCCCACTTGTTCAGCAGCCATCTCCTCCTTCTCTGCCTGCACATTCCTATCTGGTGAGATGGCAGTCTCATGAAACATGTTAGATATAAGACATAAATGAAAGGAGCAGAATTAGGCCATTCAGCCCATCGAGTCTGCCCCTATGAACATAAGTTCATAGGTTCATGTGTTCTAGGAGCAGATTTAGACCATTTGGTCCATCAGGTCTACTCTGCCATTCAATCTTGGCTGATCTATCTTTCCCTTTCACCCCATTCTCCTGCCTTCTCCCCATAACCCCTGACACCCGTACCAATTAACAATCTCTCTATCTCCCTTTAAAATATCCATTGACGGTCTCCACAGCCGTCTGTGGCAATAAATTCCACGCTCTCAGTTATTCCCACACTCTCAGTTTTGGGAATTCTCGGCACCAACGCCAGTTGCAGTCCAAGCTCTGAAAACTAGACTTGGGCTCATCCAGCCAAAGAAACCTCCTCATTGAATAGCCAGCAGAAAATAATCCTGTTGCTCGCACATTGCACAGAATGTGTGTGGGGTGGGACGGATGGACTGCTGCTCCTCTATTTATCAGTCTACTAAATAAACCTGGCATATTAAACTTTGGGCTCATGGCTAACCTGGTTCTGCATCCACTCATCACTTGCAAGGTTTTGTCCCGCCCTCACTTCTCCTATCCAGCTTTCTCTCCCCACTACTACAATCAGTGTGAAGAAGAGTTTTAACCCGAGACATCGCCTGTCTATTCCCCCCACAGATACCGCCTGACCCGCTGAGCTCTTCCATCAACCTTTGTTTTCAGCATCTGCAGTACCTTGCACCTCAATGGTCAAAAATAATCATGTTTTCCTTTGTGAGGAATGCAGAGAAAAGGTGTGCGATGAGAAGTGCACCTCCGGTCAGCAGCTTTAAACGGCTATGCGGCTGTGTCAACTCGTCGCACTCGGCCTGAATTTTAGTCAAAGACTAATGTTAGTTAGAGAAGAAAGGAATCACTCTCAAAGCAGGCAGAACAGGCCAACACTGAGCAGGGAGAAATAGAAGTGGAAACATTCTGATAGGGATTTAATTTGATGAGTGGATTTGTAGCTTAATTTGTCTCTGTAAATTGCCCTTAATGTGGAGGGAATGGATGCGAAAGTGAAATAACATAGCAATAGTATGAGCAGGGGATCGATGATTACCAAGGACACGGTGGACCTGTTTCCATGCTGTGACACTAAACTAAACATTACAAGCAACAATCAGTAAGGTTGAACCATACACTCAGATGAGAAAAAAATAATAATTGTGTTGCTTTTCTCTCATTGCTTCCTGTCGGAATTTTTAGCACAGTGTTTATACATTGCAGACATCAGAGGTTAACAACGAGTCCAGCCAGAGCACTTTGCTGGCCTTTGTTAAATGGTTCCCAAGAACATAATGCTAAACATGCAGCAGATCCACCAAGGCTTTCAGTGTTTTTAAGATGCTCTTTGTGGTGCAAATTATTTGAGAAGCATGATGAATGTGTTTATGATCTATTTAAAGTTTCGAACAAAGGACTGGCAGCGAGAGCTACCGTGATTGGAATCACATTCATTTCAGAATGACAGTCCTACACAAAGTGAGTTTAACCATTTTCCACACGAGGGAAAATAATTCCACAGCAAAATGCGAATGCACAGTCAGTAAAAAAACTGCTGATTCACACGACTAACTGTATGAATATAGGTAACATGTAAACTAAGAATAGTGCCATCACAATAAGTCACTCCTCATTACAGGAGGCTAACTTCAGAATTCACGAATGATTTATGTCCCAGGATGTGGGGAGCGCAGTGGTTGTCAATAGTAAAGGCTGCCAATAGTAAAGATTTTACAAAATGATCTCTTCTTTATGTCGCACTGAAATATGTTTAACCCATTACCAATACCAATATTAATTCAATACCATTAAGGCAGACCAAAGGCTGATTATCAATCAGGCTGAGTGATATCTCTGAAGATAAAAGTCAACGTATCTGACCTCCAGCTTCAGAAAAAGCTTCTTACCAATATAGCATCAGGCTCTTGAAAACTACAAATACCAACTAAATTGTGAACTATGAACTGCCTTCATTATATCAAGAACCTTGGGCTTCTATGCACAAATATTGTGATTTTTCTCATTTATTAAACTTTTCCTTTTTGTTTATTATGTTATCTTTAAGTACTGTATCTTACAGACCTGTTGTGTTACTGTTTGTAGGAATTTCACTGTTCCATTTTCAGTACATGTGACAATGAAACACTATTGACTCTTGAGACGCAGGAATCTGGGTGATGTCTCTTCCCAAGGACAGATGTGAAAACTTTGAAAATAGTTAGCATCTATTTCAAGATAAATGACCTCATTAATTTATCCATATTTTAAAATTTATATCTTGCACTTCAATAACAAACCACATCTGGATTGTCTTCCTTCAAGTTTAGAAAGGTGAGAGGTGACCTGTGTATAACAAATTAGTAACTAGCACCCAGTTGTACTAGTGGGGTCAAGGAAGGAGCGTTCACGTCACACACAAGACACCATTGTATGCAGAAGTGTTTTCAGCTCTGGCTGAACAACTTCTAATCTTGTGTGTGGACTCGATAAGAAGAAGTTCTACCAGTGGCATAGCTGGTAGAGCTGCTGCCTCATGGTGCCAGAGACCCAGGTTTGATCTTAATCTCGGGTGCTGTCTGTGTGGAGTTTGCACATTCTCCCTGTAACCATGTGGGTTTCTTCTGGGGCTCTGGTTTCCTCCCACTTCCCAAAGATGTGCAGGTTTGTTGGTTAATTGGTCGGTGTAAAAATTGGTCCCTAATGTATAGGGAGTGGATGAGAAAGTGGGATATCATAGAACTAGTGCGAACAAATGATCAATTGTTGGCATGGACTCAGTGAACCAAAGGCGTGTTTCCATGTTGTATCTCCAACAAAATAAGACAAAACAAACAGTGACAACCAACTTCCGTAATGAAATCAGGAAACAGGAAATTCGGCGGAGTAATAAGGGAGTTTGCAGAGAATTGTGGACGCAACCTAGACCATCACAGAAACCAACCTCCCTTCCATTGACTCAATTTATACCTCACTCTGCCTCGACACAGCCAACAGCATAATCAAAGACAAGTCACACCCCGGTCACTCCCACTTCTCCCCTCTCCCAACAGGCAAATGGTATAGAAGTGTGAAAACGCACACCTCCAGATTCAGAGACAGGGTCTTCTCAGCTGTTTATCAGGCAACGGAACCATCCTACTACAACAAGGGAGCTGTCCTGAACCAGTATCTACCTCATTGGAGACCCTCACACTCTCATTGATCGGACTCCATTGGTTTAATCTTGCTCTAAACGTTATTCTTATAAAATATCTGTATCTGTACATTGAGAATGGATCAATTGTAATCATGTATCGTCTTTCCGCAGACTGGTTAGCACACAACAAAAGCTTTTCACTGTACCTCAGTACACGAGACAATGAACTAAACTAAGCTAAACAAATAGGGAGCAGGGGAACTAAATAGAAGTCAACAGCAAATCTATGTTTCTGTCGGTTGTTCTTGATCAGAATACATTGTTTCTGTTGTGGAGTTGAAACAGCATGAGTCAGCATAAAACAAGGGGAGGTCATCCACAATCAGCCTCTTTACACAGTTAGGACAAAGGACATTTGATGGTTCACTGAATTAAAAGCATGAATCTCATACCCCCTCTCATAAGCATTCCTTCAGAATACTGTACAACAAATATCGGCAAGGAGCTGATAGAAAACTGTGCTTTTCTGTTCCAAATAACTATGACTTTAAATAGATATCCAACAAAAAAAAGGGGAAAGTTCACAAGTTTGGTGACCTGCCACCAAATTAAGCCCAATGGATAAGAAATTGGCTCAGTGAGAAGAATAGAAAGCCATTGTAGAACAAGGATCAGAAACAGGACCATTCTACCTGAGAGATATTAAATTGAATGTACAATTCAAAAGGAAGCATATCAACTGAACATGTATCGAACACCAAGGAGCGCG
Source organism: Raja brachyura (assembly GCA_963514005.1). The sequence goes on from OY740785.1 coordinate 17,416,648, forward strand.
AAGCAATAGATTTCAAGAAGACTTATCAATTCCTCAATCTCTTGCCCAGAGTGGGGGAATCGAGAATCAGAGGTTTAAGGTGAGGGGGAAAAGATTTTATCAGAATTTGAGGGGTAACTTTTTCACACATAGGGTTGTGGGTGCATGGAAGGATCTGCAGGAGGAGGTAGTTGATGCTGGGACTTTCGCAATGTTTAAGAAGCAATTAGACAGGTACATAGTCTGAAGAAGGGTCTCAACACGAAACGTCACCCATTCCTTCTCTCCAGAGATGCTACCTGTCCCGCAGTTACTCCAGCATTTTGTATCTACGCTAGGTGCATAGAAAGCTCAGGTTTAAGGGGGTATGGGCCAAACGGAGGCAAGTGGGACTAGTGTAGATGGGATATGTTGGTCGGTGTGGGCAAGTTGGGCGAAAGGGCCTACTTCCACACTGTATGATTCTATGACACTGACAGATGAAGGTGCGGATGGACATATGGCAGATGAGAGACAAGGTGATATATTTTGATATGAAGAACAAGGAGGGGTGATGTACAATGAGGATCTGAAAGGGGACCAGGAACATACAGAGCAGTGCATGTGGACATACCTTTGAAGATAGCAGGGCAGGATGAAAAAGCTGTTTAAAAAGGTTATTGGATCCTGGACCTTATTAATGACCTCCTTCCTCAACGTGTCTATTTCAGACTTAATGGAAAGTAGAACATGGATCAGTACAGCACAGGTGTTGGCCCTTCAGCCAAAATGTCTGTCAAACCCAAAGCCAAATTAATTTCCTCTGCCTGCATAACTCCCTTCCCAGCATATACATGTGCCTATCTAAAAGCCTTCTAAATGCCACAATCGTATCTATTTCCACTACCATTGGCAGTGTGTTCCAGATACCCACAACCCTCTGTGTAAATATTTCTCCTGCACATTTCCTTTAAATTTTCCCCCTCTGACCTCAAAGTTATAACCTCTAGTCTTTGACATATCAACTCTGCGAAAGGGGTTCTGACGTGAAGTTTACCAGCCTATAGTTCCCTGGCTTCTCCTTGAAGTTTTTTAAAATAAAGGCACAACTTTAGTCACTCACCAGTGCCTCAACAAAGACTCTCGCAATTTCACAAAAACATAGAAAATAGGTGCAGGAGGAGGCCATTCAGCCCTTCGAGCCAGCACCGCCATTCATTGTGATCATGGCTGATCGTCCCCTATGAATAACCCATGCCTGCCTTCTCCCCATATCCCTTGACTCCACTACCCCCTAGAGCTCTATCTAACTCGCTCTTAAATCCATCCAGTGACTTGGCCTCCACTGCCCTCTGTGGCAGGGAATTTCATAAATTCACAACTCTCTGGGTGAAAACGTTTTTTCTCACCTCAGTCTTAAATGGCCTCCCCTTTATTCTAAGACTGTGGCCCCTGGTTCTGGACTCGCCCAACATTGGGAACATTTTTCCTGCATCTTGCTTGTCCAGTCATTTTATAATTATATATGTTTCTGTAAGATCCCCCTCATCCTTCTAAACTCCAGTGAATACAAGCCTAGTCTTTTGAATCTTTCCTCATATGACAGTCTCGCCATCCCAGGGATCAATCTCGTGCACCTACACTGCACTGCCTCAATCACAAGGATGTCCTTCCTCAAATTAGGAGACCAAAACTGTACACAATACTCCAGATGTGGTCTCACTCCTTTACTCCTATACTGACATCCTCTCATTATGAAGGTCAACATTCCATTAGCTTTCTTCACTGTCTGCTGTACCTGTAAGCCAACTTTCAGTGACCGGTGTACAAGGACGCCTAGGTCTCGCTGCACCTCCCCCTCACCTAACCTAACCCCATTGTGATAATAATCTGCCCCCTTGTTTTTGCCGCCAAAGTGGATAACCTCACATTTATCTATATTATACTGCATCTGCCCACTCACTCAACCTGTCCAGGTCACCCTGCAACCTCCTAACATCCTCTTCACAGTTCATACTGCCACCCAGCTTTGTGTCATCCGCAAACTTGCTAGTGTTACTCCTAATTCCCTCTTCCAAATAATTAATATATATGGTAAACAGTTGCGTCCCCAACACCGAGCCTTGCGGCACACCACTCGCCACTGCCTGCCATTCTGAAAAGGACCTTTTCACTCCTACTCTTTGCTTCCGGTCTGCCAACCATATTTCTATCCATGTCAACACCCTACCCCCAATACCATGTGCTCTAATTTTAGTCACCAGTCTCCCGTGCGGGACCTTATCAAAGGCTTTCTGAAAGTCTAGATACACTACATCCACTGGCACCACTTCATCCATTTTACTTGTCACATCCTCAAAAAATTCCAGAAGATTAGTCAAGCATGATTTCCCTTTCATAAATTCATGTTGACTTGGACTAACACTTTTACTGCTATCCAAATGCCCTATTATTAACTCTTTAATAATCCAGCATCTTTCACACCACCAAAGTCAGGCTAACTGGTCTGTAATTCCCCGTTTTCTCTCTCGCTCCTTTCTTGAAAAGTGGGATAGCATTAGCTATCCTCCAATCCACAGGAACTGATCCTGAATCTATTGAACATTGGAAAATGATCACCAATGCGTCCACTATTTCTAGAGCCACCTCTCTGAGGACCCTGGGATTCAGACCATCAGGTCCAGTGGATTTATTATCCTTCAGTCCCATTAGCCTACTCAATACTATTTCTCGCCTAATGAAAATTTCTTTCAGTTCCTCTACCCCCTTAGATCCTCTGTCCTCCAGTACATCTGGGAGATTGTTGGTGTCTTCCTTAGTGAAGACAAATCCGAAGTACCTATTCAACTCTTCTGCCATTTCCTTGTTGCCTATAATAATTTCTTCCCGAACTTCCCACAATGTCCTTGGAAACACTTGGTCAGGCACAGGGAATTATCCACCTTCATATGCCTTAAGACTACCAGCACCTCCTCTTTTGTTATTTGGATATGTTTTAAGATATCACTATTCATTTCCCTTAATCCCTTAGCTTCCATGCTCTTCTCCATGTAAATACACACAGCTCCTGTGATTCCGCACACAGACGTCAACATTTATCCTTAATGGGACCTACTCTCTTCCGAGTTATTTTGCTGTTAATGTAAACTTTCTTAGGATTCTCCTTTACCTTAAATACCAACGCTATCTTGTGTCTTCTTATTGTCCTCTTGATTTCCTCTTAAGTATAGCCCTGCACCCTCTAGATTCCTCATGGAAGTCACTTGATCCGAGCTGCCTATACTTGACATATGCACCCTTCTTTTTCCTTACTCAAATCCCTTTTATCAACTTAGGTTAATAGTCTCTTTCAATCAACCTTTGCAAATCCCTGTCAAATACCATCAGAATTAGCTTTACCCATATTTAGAACTTTAATTGTAGATACTAGGAACTGCAGTTGCTGCTGCACAAAAAAACACACAAAGTGCGGGAGTAACTCAGCTGGTCAGCCAGCTGGAAGAAGGGTCCCAATCCAAAACGTCACTAATCCATGATCTCCAGAGATGCTGCCTGACCCACTGAGTTACTCCAGAACTTTGTGTCTTTTTTTAGAACTTTAATTTGTAGACCAGTTATATATTTTTCCATAACTATTTTAAAGCAAATAGAATTATGGTGGTTACCTTTCCAAAAGCCGTTACTTTGGTATTGGTGTTGGTTTATTATTGACACATATACCGAGACACAGTGAAACACTTTGTTTTGCAAGTAGACAAGTAGTGCAGAGAAAGAAATTAAACAGGGTATAAAATATATTGCTACAGATACAAAGACAGCGCAGATAAGAAAGTGCAAGAAACGCAATGAGGTAGAATAGTAAGATTGAACGAGAACTTACCAGTTCGAAGGTTGATCTTTATTTCATGAGGAGTCGAAGTGAGGGATTTCGTGAAGAGCCCGCCGGCGCGCATGCTCGACATACTTCAAAGTAGCGGCGTGGAATCACAGAACCAACAATAGAAATGACTTTGCATAGTATGATTGAATTGACTAAGATTACCAGATGAAGGTGATTGAGGGTTGGGCGAGGAGGGCACGAAATCCCTCACTTCGACTCCTCATGAAATAAAGATCAACCTTCGAACTGGTAAGTTCTCGTTCAATCTTACTATTTCATTTCGGAGTCACGTGAGTGACTTCGTGAAGACTTCAAAGCTTCTGTGATGACACGCCCTGGACCACGTCCATGCTGTCACACCACTACCAGGGATGGATGGGAGGAATAACTTGCTGACTAGTCCATACTGCAAAACAAAGCATATTTATTAACAAACAAATCAAAACCCCTCATTCGGGGACATCTCCACGTTCTTGCCCCGCATCTAGCACGGCTTCTGCGAACTGTAGAGGCGCAGCAACGGGCCGGTTGTAGAACCGCTGGAACACCGTCTCATTAGCCCATCCTGCTGTGGCGAGAATATGGTCCATGGGCACCTCCATGACCCTCGCCGCCGACGTCGATGCAGCCCTGGTGGAATGAGATTTGAACACATTAGTGTCGATACCCGACTTACCCAAGACGACTCGAAGCCACCTGGATATCGTCTGTGTTGTCACTCGATGGTGAGGTCTCTTATGAGTGACAAGCAGGTATCTCTCCATTCCTCTGATGCTTGCCGTCACCTTGACGTAGTAACGGATATGGGAGGCTAAGCATAGCCTAGCATCGGCGGGGTATGCCGGGAACTTCAGCTGCAGCCCTGTGCACCCAGGTCTGTGTTGCTTTAGTAGCTCGTCAACAAAGAAAACTACTTCTGTGGGGGTAGACATCATTCTGTCGACACGTAGTTTATGGAGTGTCTGTACCCTCTGTGCTGAAGTCAGCGCTAGTAACATCACCAGCTTCATGGTGAGTTTGTCCAGCTGGAGCCCTTCCATGGGGGACCACGTCCTGAGCAGAGTTAAAACGTCCCTGACATCCCAGGTGATATTGTAACGTGGTGTAGGCGGATTCGTATTGAAAATACCCCGCATGAGCCTGGACACTAGCCTGTTGGATCCCACCTCAATATTGAGGTAGAATGATAGAGCGCTCCTGGCGCTGTTGATGGCACTGTAGCTTAAGTGTTCATCATGGTGCAACCCCGCGAGGAATTCCAGGACGTCGGTTATAGTCACGGCATCGTACGTGATGCGAGAGCGGCTGCAGAAGGCTTCCCACTTCCTGATGTGAGAGCGGTATCTTCGCCTTGTAGACTCTCGGCACGACGCCACAATGGTATCCATGGTCCGGGTAGAAAGGCCGTATTGTTCTAAAGGCCGATTCAGAATCTGCAAGCCAACAAATTTAAATAGCCATGGCAGGGATGTGGCTCCCCTGAAACAGGGTGAGTAACTAATTCTGGGCTACCCTGCAAACGGACCCAAGGTTCACTGAGCGTGTCAAAGACCATCGGATACCATGGCTGTGTAGGCCAGTCGGGTATGATAAGGATGCCCTTGGCACCGTCCATCTGAATTTTACGTAATACCCGACTGATGAGGCAAAACGGGGGGAATGCATAGAAAAAGCAATTCCCCCAGTCTAGCGAGAATGCATCTAACGCTATAGCCCCAGGATCTGGTTCCCACGCGACGTAGGTTGGTACCTGATGGTTCAACCGGGACGCAAAAAGGTCAATGTCCGGTTTCCCAAATTTGGCTGTGATTTTTGCAAAAATTTCAGGATGTAACATCCATTCAATATTATCATTGAACTTGCGTGACCTGGCGTCCGCCACAATATTAAGCTCACCTGGCAAATAGGTAGCTGAAATCCAAATGTCTCTCTTGACACACCAGAGCCAAATTGAATTAGCCAATTTATCACATGAAACTGACCTGGTACCGCCCATGTGGTTTAAATATGCCACCGCTGTGGTATTGTCTATTTGGAGCCGGACATGTGCTCCAATGATCTTGGAACAATATGCACGAAGTCCGTGAAACGCTGCAAGCAGCTCCAAATAGTTGATCCCTTGTGATACCAACATCGTATTCTCAAGGGTATCCCATCGGCCCCCACAACTAGAGAATTGATTCGTAGCTCCCCAGCCATCAGAGCTCGCATCAGTTTGTAAGTATATCATCGGTTTCGCCTCAATAATAGTTTTGAACGATTTACTAATGTGGCAAACCCACCATCGTAATTCATCCAATGCTGCAGGCGGCAGCCGCATTGATCGATCATAATGACCAGCATGCCGTCGCAACGCAGCGATCTTGGCTCTCTGCAAGTTTTGATAATGCAGAGGTCCATACCGGGCTGCCGGAAACAAAGCCACAATCTTGCCAATGACAGTAGCTGTGTGACGAATCGATGGTATACGAGTATTAATCAAGTCTGTACACACCTGTGTTACCTCCTCAATTTTGTTAATTGGTATGGTGACTCTCATGCTAATGGAATTCACCTGGAACCCCAGATAATTAATTACCTGGGTGGGGCAGAACTTAGATTTTTCTGGATGAACAATGAACCCAAGCTGTTGGAACAAATTGACCGCAGCTGCCACCCCTTGTTGTGCTAATTCCAAGGTGTGGCCGACAATTAAAATATCATCTAAATAGGCCATAACAATATGATGTCTTTGTCTTAAATAAGCCATAATTGGCTTCACCAATTTAGTAAATAAGCGAGGGGCTGTGGTGAGCCCATTAGGCAACGCCCTATATTGCCACAGCTGATCCATCCAGATAAATTTTAAGAACCTTCTGTAATATTTTTTCATAGGTACGGTATAGTACGCATCCTGTAAATCTATGCATGCCATAAAGCACCCTTGTGAAATCAATGATTTGGCCGTTTCAAACGTGTCCATTTTAAAATGAGTATATGTTACAAAGTTATTCAGAGTGGTTAGATCAATAATGACTCTACAGCCTCCATCCTTCTTAGGTCTAGTGAAAATATTGGAAACAAATTCAACGGGCTCATGAACCGTTCTCTCTATGACCCCTTTCTGTTCCAACCTTAAAATTTCCTTATAGCCTACTGACTGTTCCGCAGCCGTTAGTTTGAAAGTACGACCCGGCCTATGCTGAGGTGGAGGGATGTCCCCATTAATAAACTCAATACTATGGCCCTGAATATTCCGTAACACATACTCATCGCTGGTAATGTCACCCCATGCACCCGCAAACAACCGCAAACGCCCACCAACATGTGGAGTTAAACAAAGAGAAAAAAGAGAACCAGATCGCCTCACCTCTGTGGTTACCGGCGGTCCCTGACACGAGTGGGTGGTCGTGGAGGTGCTGGGTTGGTTTGAGGTCGTGGCGTCCTCATTTTCCACCTCGGCTTCTGCCGAGCCTGTCCTAAAAAAGACCCCTGGGGTTGGGGTGGCTGATATCGGTTTGGAGCTGGAGGGTAATTCCTGGTGGAAGTGCTGACAGACCCTCGTGAACGGCCAAGTGGGGCTTTCGAGCTTGATGGCGTGGGGGCACTGTGAGAGCGCATGAGCCCCACGGTCTTGGCTTGTTCATCCAGCTCTCTGACCCTTTTGGAGAGGTCTTCGCCAAAGAGCTGACGGGGCGGCGGCGGCGGCGGTGGTTTGCACAACCCTGCAAACTTAGGGTTGAGCGCTGGGCGGATGCTGTTCTTCCGAAAGCCGTTTATTTCGTTTTGAGTAGCGCACAGAAGCGCCAGAGCATCCTCCTGGTCCAAATTAAGCTCCTCTCCGTCGACCGACCGCACAAAGGCAGTAATCCCGGCCATGAGGAGTTTCAGGATCCGCTGAATTTTCAGCTCCTGCTGACGGATAGCCGCACTGATGTTGCCCCATATTGGCGTATTGACCACAGGCACGTTGAGGGAATTGCAGTTTGAGGGAGCCTTGTGACGGCTCATGGCTTGTAGTAGGACTTCCTCCTGAAGCTGGTGATTATTTAGGAAGTCCACTGTGGCTGCCAACTTCGTATTGATGGGAAGCCCCAACGAATGAGGGGCTGCAAATTTGGTAGCCACATCGAGGAGGTCCTCCGCCGGTAATTCAGGCGGGGGTGGGATGGGGTCAACCACGGCCTCCTCGTCCTGCTGCTCCAGGCTGGTGTACGAAGCTGGTGATGAAGCCCTGTGCCTGTCGCTGCTGGATGCCTGTTGTTGTTGACCTTGTAGGAGAAGCTCCAGCAGCCGCTCCATCCGGTCAATACGCCCTTCACCCTGAACACTCAGGTGGTCGGAGTCCTCCGGCTCTGAAAATTGGCCGGGGCTCCTGTCATCGGCCCGCACCTCGTCGAGGCCCTGCCGGTGCCGGTAGTTGTCGTCGACAGCCGCCGAGGCGAAACTGCGCGATTCCTGCACGGGCGTGTTCAACCGCCTCCGTTTAGCGGGAGCGGAAGCCGTTGCCTCTATGGACAGATGCGGCATGGTGTCGGCACCAGCCGAAGCCTGGATACCTTGGGCCCGTGCAGGCTTGCCAGCTGCCCACATCGTGGACCTTGCCGACGCATGGTCTCGCCCACCCATCCATGGGGGGCTCGGCGACCGTGACGGGACCCCCAACTGACTCGTCCCGGCGTCGAAAGTTGGGGGGCGACGGCTGGACCTCACAGCTGCCCCGGGTCCCGTCCTGGAACCTGACCGCTCCTTGGCGGCAGGCAGAGCCTTAGCCCCGACAGGGTTAGGCTGCTGGGCTCCTGCCCTTCCCCTTCTCAGAGGGCTGCGTGAAACGGGCCGTGCAGCCGCACGGACCCTTCTGCTCGAAGCCGTCAGCAAGCCTGCTGACGACCTGGCTGCCATGGCAGAGTCGTCCTGCTCTGGCGGCACACCACACTCCTCCTCGTCGAACTCCTCCGAGCTGTGGTGTGCGGGCGGGTCCGGACCTGAAAATACAGAGCTCACCGACATCTCCGCCCTCGTTCCGGTCTGCGTTGCAGGTACCCCCGACAACTCTCGCTCCGGAACTGCTGGCCGGCGACTTCTCCTCGAACTCCGGCCTCTCCCATCCATGTTCTTGCTGTGAAACAAACACAACAAGAACCACCAACTTAAGGTAGCATACTTACCTGCGTGGTTCCCTTATGAAGGGCTGGCGAGGAGCTCGCTCCTCCGTCAGCCGTCGCAGCAACGCGATACGACGATATGTCGAGCATGCGCGCCGGCGGGCTCTTCACGAAGTCACTCACGTGACTCCGAAATGAAATGGAAGATAGGGATAACACTGCATCATCTATCCATGTTCTCCAGAGATGCTACCTAACCCACTGAGTTACTCCAGCATTTAGTGTCTCTCTTTGGTATAAACCAGCATCTGCAGTTCCTTTTTATTACATTATAACACTTAACATCCGTCTGAGTTAAATTCCATCAGCCATTTCTTCACCCACTTTCCCAGTTAACCTAGATCTTGATGTATCTAAAGCCCCTGTCCCACGATGCAAATTTACCCAAGAGCTCTCCTGAGCTTAAAAAAAAAACTCGTGGTATAGGGAGGTTTCACGGCAGTCAGGTCACGACCCATGACCCGTGCTGTTGCTACGCTACCCCAAGTGGAGTACACGCGATGAACTGCAGTTAAGCACTTACAGCGTAGCGGGTCCGTTAAAACCCGCCGAAATGGTCAATTTTTGCGCTCTAAATAATTATGGAAGTCGGGATAAGCGTGAGATACATTTAGCCTACTTCAGAATTCCAAAAGTGAGGAGAAATAACGGTATATAGTACCTTCATTTCACTTCACTTTTGGAATTCTGAAGTTGGGTACATGTCTCTCACACTTACCCCGACTGCACAATTTTGTACAGCGCAAAAATTCAACATTTTGGCGGTTTTTAACAGGTAGGAAAGTACGTGTTTCTTGCATTAATAACAGATACCGGAAGTGACGGATGTCCTCCAGATGGATTGAGCGGCTCCATGCATCAAGCCCTATGACCCAGTGGCCTTACGTGCAACCCCCCTATTTTACGAACTCCTATGACCTTCCACGAGTATGTTCACAAGCTCCTACGAGCTCCTACGAGTAAAAAGTAACCATTTTCTCACCATGAGTATTTTTTTACTCGTTGACATTTGTCACAGTGTTGAAAAAATTGTTACTTTTTACTCGTAGGAGCTCATAGGAGCTCGTGAACATACTCGTGGAAGGTTGGAGGAGTTTGTAGAATACCACCAGTTTGATTTTTTTGTTTTAACTTGGGAGAGCTCTTGGGTAAACTCGCATCGTGGGACAGGGGCTTTAGATAACCTTCTTTGTTGTCCTCCAGACAACCAATTATGGTGTCATGCACAAACTTATTAATCATGACACCTACATTCTCATCCAAATCGTTGATATACATGAAAACAGCAGTGAACCCAGCATCAACCCCTGCGGCACACCACTGGTGGCAAGTCTACTATGTGTCAAACAACCCTCCTCTGCCACCCTCTGCCTCCTATCGCCAAGCCAATTTTGTATCCAATTTGCTATCTTACCCTGGATCCCTTATGTTCCTACTAGGCCATACGACCTTGATACAGTATTTGCAAGTCTGGAACTGGTGCCTGGGTCCGTTCCAGTCATCCCTCCTGCTTGGATCTCATTTTGCATTTCTGCTACTGATAACAATATATATTTACATACATTCTTTCTTTTACAACTTATTTGTCTCAGTTTTGCAAGGTTACGTTAGAATCAGTTTGGCGCACAAAGAAATTTGACACTGACAGTACCACTACAGAGTAGCACAGTAAACAGATTTTCATCTGAAAACATCCCGTCTCCTCCTGGCCTTCAGACATGTTACGTTTGCGCAGATTTTGCAGCACAAAGACAAACAAAAAGATAAAAAGGTGAAATGCAAACCTGATCAGAACATGCGCATGTATATATGGAAAAAAAAATCAGCTCATCAATACAATGGTTGCCATTGAATGACGGAGACAAATCAACACAAAGCAATTCAAACGCAAATGTTTGTCCATTTCGTGGATTATTTTATGAGGTCACTGTTCTTCCCTGAGCAGTGACCTCGTCCCTGGGCGAGCACCCCATTGCTTACAATTTTGTGGAAGGTTCTTTTCAATCAGTAACCTCTGATAGAAACAGCTGTTTCAACATCACTCCATGCAAACTTTCCCTTCCTTGGGTCTGTCCATGGGAACAAACAAAAACTGGGTGAAGCCTCTCTGTTTGTTAGCAGCAGCAGCAAGTGGAACATTTGCTTTTAAACAGTAGTGAGACCCAGAAATGCAGTCAAACTGCAAAGGTGATGCCCTGGGCATTCAGAAGGCCAAATTTGGTGCATTTTCTTTTACCATAATCATAGAGACATTTTGCACAGAAACAGGCCACTGTCTCAGGTCTCAGCCCACTGAGAACTCTTAGGGCTAGCGGAATCAGGAGGTATGGGGAGAAGGCAGGAACGGGGTACTGATTGTGGATGATCAGCCATGATCACATTGAATGGCATGCTGGCTCGAATGGCCTACTCCTGCACCTATTGTCTATGTATCTATGAGAACATGTCAGGCATCAAGACCGCAGTTACATGAATCCTACATCAAACGGCGGCACGGCAGTAAAGTTGCTGCCTTAGAGTGCCAGAGACCCCGATTTGATCCTGACTACGGGTGTTGTCTGTATGGAGTTTGTACGTTCTCCCTGTGACCTGCATGGGTTTTCTCCAGGATCTCTGTTTCCTCCCACACTCCAAAGATATACAGGTTTGTAGGTGAATTGGCTTGGTATAATTGTAAAATTGTCCTAGTGTGTAGGATAGTGTAAGTGCGCGGACTAGGTGGGCCGAAGGGCTTGCTTTCTTGCTGTATCTCTAAAGTAAACTTCTTCATCCTCCCCACATTTCCATCAACACTCTCCAGATTCTACCACTGACCTGCATGCTGAGTGGCCAATTAACCCCTCCAAGCCGCATGTCTCTGAAAGCACCCAGAAGGATTACATGCAGTTACAAGAACCCGCAGACTCTGTGCAGACACCACCCGCAGCAATTTACACAGAGTACAATGGGTGGCTGGAGTGCATGGTTAGGGGGTTGCGGTGGAGGCAGGTACAAAAGTGGCACTTTAAAGGCTTTTTGATAGGCTCATGATCATGAATGTGCAGGAAATGGAGCATATGGATCACTGCAAGCAGAGTTGACTAATTTAACTGGCCATCACGTTTGGCCTGGACATTAGTGACTGTTCCTGTGCTGTAGTGTTCTATGTAGACGGATGCTGATTTATAAAAATGGACACGAAGTGCTGGAATATCTCAGTAGGTCAGGCAGCATTTCTGGAGAACATTGATAGATAACGTTTCCAGGGCAGGACCCTTCTTCAGAGTGTACTAGTAGGCAGGTGATAGGATGTATTACCCTGCTCTACTTCAACGATTGAAATTACTTACAACTGATTTTGGTGTTTTTAATTTTTTTTAAAAACATGTTCATTATTTAGTTCAATATCTGAGACATTTACAAAATGGGAAGAACATTTCACATCCTTTGTACCAATCCAGGGGGAGGCTCTTTGATTAGTCAGCAGAAGTGAACTTCCTCTCAGGCCACTGTCATGTTTCCGCATTCCGTCCAGGTGCACTGCAGTGAGGTGACCACAGTTTGCTTTAGTTTAGATTAGAGATACAGTGAAATGCTGTTTTGTTGCATGCTATCCAGTCAATTCATGATTACAATGGACAAGGGTTAGATCTGGGCCATTATCACTCAGAAGACATCAGAGCATCCTCAAAGCACTACTTGCAGCTTTGTGTTTTATATCAAGATCAAATTCAGCACCATTTATATAAATATACACGAGGTCTAAAAATGTGAACGTTGTTTCTGCCATGGGGTAGACTGAGACCGAGACTGAGTCCCGCCCCATCCCCCTCCCCCACCCCCCTCCCCAATCTTTGCACATCCCCAATCCTTTCCATTCATCACTTTAATTTCATGTTTCATGAATTTCATGTTTTTATGACTGTTGGCAGATCAATTTCCCTCCTGGGATTAATAAAGTTCTATTGTATTGTATTGTATAATTTAATGATGTTGTTTTCAATGAGAAGAACTTAAGTTCCAGGATTTAGCATAGAAATAATTAAAAGCTGATTGTATTAGTTACAGGAATAACTTGGCAACAACTCTACTTTTGAGATCCCTATCATTAAAACAAGCCCACATGAGTTCACCAGAAATCCATATGATTTTAATCCCCAATAAATGAGTAAAACACATACTGCATATTTTTGGCAGATACACTGTCAATCCAAGCTACATGCCAAGGAAACACTTACGTGTCACAATTCTGTGCCAAGGATGAATACTTGATAATCTATCATTACATATTGTGAAGAAAGGAAAAATATACGGGATCTATACGTTAAAAGTATCCATGATAGTTACTGACATTGTAATATACAAGTAAACACATCCGCCTTCACTCAGGGAACCAGACCATTGTCCTGCCAGATTTTATAGTCATGCAGCAAGGAAACAGGCTTTCATCTTAACTCATTCATGCTGACCAAGGTTCCCATCTACACAAATTCCAGATCTTTGTTTTTCTCAAATAGATTGGATAAATACACAGTCTTTTGCCCAGAGTTGGGGAATTGTGAACCAGGACACATAGGTTTAAGGTGAGAGGGGAAATATTTAATAGGAACCAAAGGGGTAGCTTTTTATTCACAAAAGTTATATTGAATGATCTGACAGAGGTGGTAGTTAAGGCAGGTATTATCATAATTTTAAAGAGACATTTGGACAGGTACATGGATAAGGTATGTTTAGAGGGGTATGGGCCAAACACAGGCAGGTGGAACTAGTGTAGATGAGGGCATGTTGGTCGGCAGGGGTAAGTTGTGCCGAAGGGTCTGTTTCCATGCTGAATGACTCTATGTACATGTCCACATGGCTTTTAAATGTTTTATTTACCTATCTGAACCACATCTCTGCCAGCTCGCTCCATGTACACACCATCCTGTGTTGTTCATTCCTGTGTAAACTATCAAAATGTAAAATCCCAAAACAGGGATTCCTGGAACATTACAGCCATAACAACAATGCAAATTGTGGACGTCAAATCATCAAGGCCACAAAGATTGGGAAAGATTTGTTTTTAAGAACAAGTTCTGTGCATCAAATGGATGACACATGAAAAGTACGTGGTGCAAAAAATAATTTTGAATTGTTGGTCGGAAATTGTCAACTAATCAATAGTTACTCTACCACAATCCATCAATACTGTTGGCCATATCGTAGGCGCCAAATCAACCTAAATATAAGTATGGGAGTTTCACTAGTTGTGTTGGCAACTCCCAACCACATAAGTAAAAAACTAAATCACACTCATTTCCACTCCCTTCTTTGCCACTCAGATGAATCAGACGAAAGGTGCTTCTTTTTAAAAAAAGTCAATTTATTGCCGGGTAAGAGGGCAAGATAATTTGTGTACAGGACTGGGGATCAATATTGCTCTGTGAAAACAAGGTGGTGCATCAGTCTCAGCTCAATGAGACAACCAACAATTTGTCACTGCAAAAAAAGACACATAGCGCTGGAATAACTCGGTTCAGGCAGCATCTCTGGAGGACATGAACAGGTGACTTTGCAGATCAGAACTTTAGTTTTGTGTTACTCCAGCACAGTGTGTTTTTTTGTAAACCAGCATTTGCAGTTCCTTGTGCCTCTAATTCGTCATTACATCTCGTTCCTCCTCACAGCCAGTTTCAGCAGCCTGAGAAGAAGCTGTGAGACCATGGGCCTGTAGTCAGCGTAACAAAAAGATGAAGTCACATCTGTAGGCTGGATTTCACCTTCATCAATTAATTTAACTCAGCAAAAGGGGATTGGTTCTGTGAGTACTCAAGCAGGCAGAGCTAATTCCATTAGAATAAAGAATAACCAAAGCAAGTAAGAATTTCATTGATTTGTTGTCCACACATATGACAATTATACACTCTGGACTCACTCTTTTGACTTGAAGATTACAAAGTGGGAAGTAGAACATTCCATTTGTTTACTAACTTCCAAAAAATGTAAAAAATGTAATAAACGAGGGAGATTAAGGACATCACATACCATGAACAAATTTTAAAAATATAACGTAATTACATTTAAAAACATGGAACTTAGAATTATTCTGTGAGTTATCCTCAACATAAACTTTTTTTTCTGTCTTGTAAAGTTATTCAGCGGTAATTGTGGCTGTACACTACTATAAACTCAGTTAAATTTCATTCAACAAGACAAAATATTACAAAAGTATTTTTTGTTGAAGAAAACTTAGTTCACAAAGTTCTCCACAAATCATTTCTATTTGATTCCATCTGCAGCATCTGTGACAAAGCACACTATTAGGGAGCAATTTATCACCAAGAGCAATTTTGCAATATCTATGGAGACATCAGGTATTAGTGCCAGATTTAGTGGTAAATCGCAACACGCCAACATTGCAACTGCCCCTCTGTCCACTCTTTTTTTGTTTAAGCGATAATTATTTTCAAAAATCATTTGTAGGATTATTCAAAGATAAAGTGAAAATTAGCTCAAAATACTTTTAACATACATAGTACTTCATTTTTGGCACTTTATAGTTTGCTACGTGAAAAGAAGAACCGTTATCACACATCAATCGCTAGCAGGGGATGTAACATTGTGACCCAGGGGATGGTCTATCCCCCACCTCTCTGACCAAGAAATTGCTCCGCTTAATCCTGACAACACATAGATTGTGGCATCAAACGACACCAAGCATAGACATTCCACATATGACATGAATCAACCATTCACTGCAGCACAAAGGATGTTAAAAATCAATGGTGCTTGGCAGACATAAATGCATTGATGGTTATTGAATCCTCAGAGACAAAACACAGCAAAAAGCACTGATTTAAGTCATATATTATCTCAATAGCTACTACTTATCACTTAGTTCTTTGGGAATACAATGATCCAATTAAAATGCATCAAGGTTGAGCGATTTTGGTGTGGTACAACTGATGCCTTTCTGCATCATTAAAAACATTGACTATAGACCGGTATAGCACAGGAAAAAGCCCCTTAGGCCACAATGTCTGTGCCAAACAAGATGCCAAAGCAAATAATCACTTCTGCCTGTGCATAATCCATACCACCCCGCCCCCACATCTCATTGCCTGTTTCCTACATATCCATGTGCCTATCTACAAAAACCTTGTCAACACTACGATCCTATCTGCCTCCATTCCCCACAGTGTGTTCCAGGCACCCACCACTCTGTGTAAAATACGTGCCCCGCACATCTCCTTTACATTTTGCCTCTCTCACTTTAAAGCTATTCCTTCCAGTCTTTGACATCATTAACCTGGGAAAAAGATTCTGAATATCTAACCTATCTATGCATCTCATAATTTTATACATTTCTATTGGGTCTACCTTCAGACACTCCACAGAAAACAATCTAAGTTTATCCAACCTCTCTTAACTAATAACCTCTTGGTCAAGGCAGCATCTGGGTAAACTGCTGCATCTTTTCTAAAGCCTCCACAGCTTTCATGCAATGGGGTGAGCAGAACAGTACACAATACTCTAAATGCGATCTAACCAAAGTTTTAGAAGTCATATCTTTCCCAATCTCTCCTCCATTTGTGATAAATGTAAGAATTTAGAAGCAAATTTAATACATAGTTTTGTTACATGTCCCAAACTGAATTATTATTGGCTAGAATTTTTTAAAGTTATTTCTGAAGTTCTTAAAGTTAGATTGGACCCTGACCCAAAGTTAATAATATTTGGAATTCCGGATTCAAATTTGGTACTTACAGTAAATCAAAGAAATTTCTTTGATTACTGTTTGATAATAGGGAAAAAAATCATATTGAAATTTTGGAAGGGAACATTATCCCCCACAATTAAAATGTGGGCAGCAGAGATGTTGGAGACGTTACATTTAGAAAGAATTAGATTTGTCCTATTGGACAAGTATAATTCCTTCGAACAGATATGGTCTCCATATATACAGTATTTAGAGAAGTAGCTGTTCTTGGCATCGCAGCTCGGCGGGTACCCTACGGGATTTGATGAGAATAATTTATTTTCATAATAGGATTAATATGCATGTCTCTATTGATATTATTATTTGTATTAGTTTTATTTACAATATATTTTGTTGTTTTTCATTTATATATATATATATATATTTTCACTTTTTTGTTAACCTTTTTTCCTTTCTCTTTTTTTTCTTATATATAATCAAATTATTATTTAATCATATCTTTATTGATTTATAACTGCTCTATCTCTTTTCTATCTTTATTTCTAAAAAAATAGAAGATAATAATTATCAATGTGTTATTTGTTCAAATATTGAATTAAGTTGATGTTTGTAAATCTGTATAAAACATTGCAAATTGGTTACTTCTAATAAAAAAAATTAAAAAAAAAAAAAGTTTTAGAAGTCTGAACAAGAGTCTCTACCGAAAACGTTACCCATTCCTTCTCTCCAGAGATGCTCTGACCCGCTGAGTTACTCCAGCATTTTGTGTCTATCTTCTTTTACAAGCTGCCGCATGATTTTGTGACTCTTAGAAATATCTTCAATGTTATATCTTTCACTAAATGTGGGTGCGACATCTGTACAGTGGATGGCTTGATTGTACTCATGTATAGTGTTTTCTTTGACTGAATAGCATGCAAACAAAAGCGTTTTACTGTACCTCGGTACATGTGACAATAATAAACTAACCTAAATTAAATTATAAAGACAAACATATCATATACCTTCATTACCACTATCTTCTTGTGTTGCTACTTTCAGCGAGCGATTAACTTGGACCACAAGATCTCGCTGTACATCATTGCTGTTAAAGGACCTGCCGGTAACTGTATACATTCGCTTCACATTCGACCTCCCAAAGTGCAACACCTGACATATCGAGTCATTGAATCACAGTAATAAATCACGGAAACCAGCCCATCAACCCCTTTTCAATGCCAATCTACACTAGTTCCATTTGCCTGTGTTTGTCCCTTTGTCCTCTAAATCCTTCCTATCCATATACCCATCTAAATGACCCTTTAAAGTTGTTATGGTACCTGCTTCAACTACTTCATCTGGCAGCTCGATATCTATACCTACCACCCTCTGTGTGAGAAAGCTGCTCCTCATGTTCCTATTAAATCATTCCCCTCTCATCTATGCGCTCCAGTTCTTGATTTCCACAAACCAGGAAGAAAAACTGTGTGCCTTCCTCAAATTTTTTAAAAACCTAATCATTCTGCATTCATCCAAAAAGCAATCTCACACTCAACGATTCAGAATTACAAATCATTACTCAGCCCAACAGAGGAATTCCTAGCGAACAAGTTCTGAAGACTTGGGGCTTATAAAATACACATTCAAAGTGCAAATTTTAAGTGTACAGAACCAGGACTGTGTGTTCTTCACACTGACTCTCAAAGCATCACCACAGTAGAATATTTGACCTGTGCATAATCTACATCAAGATGTTGGTTTCCAATACAAACATTTAAGCGTAAGAAAGATAAAGTGCTGTCGATTAGAGATATAGAGATCCGACTGAGGAATGAACTTTCCTGGAACACAGCACTACATCTGCTTAATTTAGTGGCAAAGCATCAACTGCTTGCAAATCAAATCCCCAAAGCAAAAGGAAGTGACAGAGAACTCTGACCATCTCAGTTTCTTTGGCAATTGCTGAGCTCAAGAGGCAACAAAGCCCTTGCATACGTGGACACATTTGAAACTACTTCAACGAGCCTGGTGAGAGGGATCGTTGGTTGGTCTGTCCGCCTGTCGCCTGGTCTGTCCACCCATCATTTTTCACCTGGGCCGTCCACCTGTCACCCGCTCACTGTCTGCCTGTCGCCATGTCTGACTGCTGGTCACTCAGCCTACTCACCTGTCACCTCTCAGCTGCCTGGCCCATCTGTCATGTGTTCTGTCTGCCTGTCGCCTGGTCTGCCTATCACCCAGTTTGTCCTCCTGTTGCCTGGTCCGCCTGTCATCCAGTCTATTGGCCAACACCCAGTCCGTCCGCTAGTCACCCAGTATTTGTGCCTGCGGTCCGATCCATCTGCCTGTCACCCAATCCGTCTGTGGTCCATTCCGTCTACCTGTCACCTGGCCCGTCCACTTGCCATGCAGTTCCCCGCCCGTCAGATCCACCAAATGCCCAGTCGGTACATCTGTTGCCCTTTCCCTGCGTTACCTGGTCCACCCGCACGATCCACCTGTTGCTTGGTTTGTCCACCTGTCACCTGCTCCATCCCCGTCCACCTGCCTGTCACATAGGCTGGCTGCCTGTCGCCTGGTCTGTCCGCCTGTTGTCCTAGCTGTCCACCTATCTCCCGGTTTGTCCGCCGGTTGTCCTGGCTGTCCACGTGTCTCCCAGTCTGTCTGCCTGTTGCCCGTTCTGTCTACCTGTTGTCCTGGGTGGCCACGTGTCCCCCAGTCTGTCCGCCTGTTGCCCGGTCTGTCCGCCTATCACCTGGTGTGCCCATTACCCATTCCATTTGTCTGTTGCCTGGTTCGCCTGTCACCCAGTCTGTCTGTCATCTATTCCATCTGCCTGTCACCCAGTCTGTTCTCGTATTACTGGATTTGCCTGTCGCCCAGTTCGTCCGCCTGCAGTCCGCCTACCACCCGGTCCAATATAGTGATAAGTGGTCCGCCTGACGCCTGGTCTGTCTGCCTGTCACCCGGTCCATTCGCCTGTTACTGGGTTTGCTTGTCTCCCTGGTCCGTCCGCCTGACGCCTGGTCTGTCTGTCTGCCTGTCAGTCACCCAGTCCGTTCCCCTGTACTTGGTCTGCCTTTTTCCCAGTCTGTCCATCTATGCCTGTTACACCCAGTCCATCTGCCTGTAACCTGGTCTGTTCACCGGGTGCTGGGTTTGCCTGTTACACCCAGTCCATCCGCCTGTTGCCCGGTCCGTGCGATGACAACTTGCCGGCAACTTTCTAGCGCTCCGGAGCCCCCGCACGGCTTGGGATCCGCCCGCACTGTGCTCAGTGCCCTGCCTCTGCCGCAGCCCCCACCCCGCCCCACCGCCGGCCGCCTGCAGTCCTCACCGTCCTCCTCCCCGCCGCTCCCTCGCTGCCTCGCTCCCTCGCTCCGCTCCGCCCGTTGCTCCGCTCGAGGCGCGGCCGTTGGCGGCTCGGCTCCGCTCCGCTCGCGCTCCGGGTCCCGCTCCACGTCCCGCCCCCCGCCGCCGCTGACTGGCCCCCGCCCCGCACGCCCCTCGCCTCCCGTTGGCTGGCCGCCACGTCAATCATGCTGCGAGTGGCGGGAGAGGGTGAACCCATGCTGGCGGCCCGCTGCAAGGTTGCGGGGTGCAGGCATGGGGCTGCAGGCCCGCTGCAAGGTTGCGGGGTGCAGGCATGGGGCTGCAGGCCCGCTGCAAGGTTGCGGGATGCAGGCATGGGGCTGCAGGCCCGCTGCAAGGTTGCGGGGTGCAGGCAGCGACCCGGCGCAACGTTGCGGGGTGCAGGCATGGGGCTATGGGGTGCAGCCTGGCGACCCGGTGCAAGGCTGCGGGCACGGGGCTGCGGCTGGCTGGAGATGGGCTGCAGAGATTGAATGCTGCAGTCACAGTGGGGGCGGGACGGGTGCAGGGGCTGCGGGAGGATGCATTCACAGTAGGTATGTGGGAAGGGGAGGATGCATTCTCAGGGTGGAGTGTGACATGAGGGGCGGATAAGGTACATTCACGGGGTGGAGTGTGGCATGAGAGACGGGGTGGGTGCATTCATTAGGGATGGTGCAAGCTCAGGAGTTCCTGGTCCTCACCCACCCAAGATCGGGGTAGGCGAGAAGTGTTGGACTTACAACGCCCTCGGCATTCCTCAGCCAATGGATCATCGTTGATGGACGGATGCAGCCTTGATAGCCCTGCACACTGAACAAACATCTCCCTTCGGGATCCTCATACATATTGCCTGCACTTTTGCTGTCGTGATTTATTTATTGTGTTTACTTTTAGTTTAAACTGGGCTTTAAAATGGGTGATGCAACATGCGTGAGCAAAAACAGAAATAGCTGGAGGAACTTAACGGGTCAGGCAGCATCTGTGGAGGGACGTTTCGGGGTCCCGATCCAAAACGCCATCTCTCCATTCCCCTCACAGACACTGCCTGACCTGCTGAGTTCCTCTAACACTTTTAGTTTTGCCCAAGATTCCAACATCTGCAGTTCCTTCTATCTCCAGTCTTCTCCCATAACTGAAAAAAACCTATCCCAGGCAACGTCCTGGTCAACATATAGAAACAAAGAACTGCAGATGCGAGGTTACATATATAAAAAAGACACAAAGTGATGGGGAAAGCACCAGAACAAATCACAGCCAGCAACAGATGATCTCAGGCAGGGTGGATCCCTGATATGCCAACTTGTCAGGAGACAGCGTGGTCCCAAGAGGAATACATGTTTATCTTTGTATATCTTTGGTATAAACCAGCATCTTCAGTTTCTTTTTATTACACTATTTTATAGAGTTGGGTTATATTTTATATTGTATGAACTGGCCAACTAGAACAAGTTTGGCTTGTTTGTCTTTGGCCAACGAAAGCAAGCATTTGTTCTACTGGTGCTGCCACCTTCAGGGGTCTTTGCATTTGACACCAAGGTCCTTCTATTCCTCAACACTCCCTTGGCTCCTACTATCATTACACCCTTATTGGTCCTCTTCCCAAAACGCATCACCTCACACTTAGGAGGAATAAATTCCTTCCGTAGAAACAAAGAACAGCAGATGATGCTTTTTCCTAAAGATAGACACAGGGTGTCTATAAAAGAGGATTATAATAAAAGAAGAAGGGTTTCGACCCGAAACGTTGCCTATTGCCTTCGCTCCATAGATGCTGCCTCACCCGCTGAGTTTCTCCAGCAATTTTGTCGACCTAGAATAAAAGAGGAAGTAGATTGGACTTTATTGCCTTCCATCACAGTGAAGAACGTGGGAAATCCACTGTGGTGGATGTTTATGTTAACTTCTATGTAGTAGTGTGTCTTGTTGCTATTTTTTAAGTATGGCTGTATGGTAATTCGAATTTCCCTGTACCTTAATTGGTATACGTGACAATAAAGACCTTGAAACCTGAAGGAGGGTCTCGAACCGAAACGTCGAGAGTCTGAAGAAGGGTCTCAACCCAAAACGTCGCCTATTCCTTCGCTCCATAGATGCTGCCTCGCCTGCTGTGTTTCTCCAGCTTTTTTGTCTATCTTTGAAACCTTGAAAAGGTGCTGGAGTAACACAGCAGGTCTGACAGCATCTCTCGAGAAAAAGGATGGATGACTTTTCGGGTCAGGACCATTCTTAAGACTAAATGTAGGGGATGAAGTTGGTGGGGATGGGGGTGAATAGATGGAGGCGAGAAAAGATCAGAGCTAGCCACAAATGACCTCAGGCAGGGTGGTACCCTGGTAGGTCCATTGTTGGCTTGGGAAGGTGTGATCTCAAGAGGGATATAGTGGAGAACCGGAACTGGTTAAACAACTAGTGTGAAGGAAGAGAGGAGGGAAGAATTCCGTTCATACCTCTGAGTTGTAAGCTGCCCAAGCGAAATACGAGGTGTTGTTTCTCCAGTTTGCATGTGGCCTCACTTTGCCATTGGAGGAGGCCCAGGACACAAAGGTCTGTACGGGAATGGGAAGTGGTTAAATTGGTTAGCAACCGGGTGACCCTGTAGGCCTCGGCAGACCGAGCATTCTGCTTTGATCTGCATCTTACCAACTCGGGCGGCACGATGGCGCAGCGGTGGAGTTGCTGCCTTACAGCCCCAGTGACCCAGGTTCAATCCTGACTATGGGTGCTGTCTGTACGGAGTTTGAACTTTCTCCCCGTAACCAGCGTGGGATTTCCTACATTCCAAAGACGTAAGGGATTGTAGGTTAATTGGCTTGGTATAATTGCAAATTGTCTCTGGCGTGTAGGATAGTATTAGTGTGCGGAGATCTCTGGCCAGCGCAGAATTGTTGGGTTGAAGGACCTATTTCCGTGCTGTATCTCCAAAAAAAACTAATCAATATCAGCTGGAACCCAAGGCCACCCTCCCGACTAACAATGCGTTCTGTGAAAAATAACTTGCACCAAAAAGGGAGTGCAACATAGGTTCACGAGGTTAATTCCCGGCATGGGAGAGCTGTCATATGATGAAAGAATGGAACGACTGGAATTGTCTGCACTGGAATTTAGGTGGATGAGAGGATCTTATAGAAACATATCAAATTATTAAGGGATTGGACATGCTAGAGGCAGGAAACATGTTCCCGATGTTGGGGGAGTCTAGAACCAGGGCCACAGTTTAAGAATAAGGGGTAGGTCATTTGGAACGGAGATGAGGAAAAACATTTTCACCCAGAGAGTTGTGAATTTGTGGAATTCTCTGCCTCAGAAGGCAGTGGAGGCACTGGATGCATCCAAAGAGAGTTAGATAGAGCTCTTGGGGCTAGTGGGATCAAGTGATATGGGGAGAAGGTAGGAACGGGGTACTGATTGTGGATGATCAGCCATAACATTAAATGGCGGCGCTGTCTCAAAGGGCCAAATGGCCTAATCCTGCACCTATTTTCTATGTATCTATGTAATAATACTTCTGAATATTTTGGCAATCACCTATTATCTGTATCATCAACGTTGCTGCAGCAGCACTCAGTTACTCCAAATTGCAGCATGGTTTTGAACAGATCCGGGTTCGATCCTGACTACAGGTGCTGTCTGTACGGAGTTTGCACCTTCTCCCCGTGACCGGGTGGGTTTTCCCCGGGTGCTCTGGTTTCCTCCCACACTTGAAAGACTTGCAGGTTTGTAAGTTAATTGGCTTCGGTAAAATAGTAAATTGTCCCTAGTGAGTGTAGGATAGTGTTAGTGTGCGGGGATCACTGGTCGGCACGGACTCGGTATCCTAAGGACCTGTTTCCGCGCTGTATCTAAACTAAACCTCTATCAAATCTCTCATCTCAACTCCTGCATCTCGAGTTTAATGAGTGAAATTAAAACAAATAAAAATGCTGAATGTGGGAGGAAACCAGAGCACCCGGAGAAATCCCACGCGGTCACAGGGAGAACGTGCAAACTCCATACACACCAGGGGTCAGGATTGAACCCTGGACTCTGGTGCTGTGAGTCCGTAACTCTACTGCTGCACCTCTGCGCTGCCCCTTTGTGGTTCAGAGCAGAGTGAAGTAGCATCTGCTGTTGACCTGTAATGATGACAGGCAAATTGAAGTAATTTCTGAAGCCGGAATTGATTCGTGCCATGAACAACCTCCTAAAGCACTTGATTGTGGTGTAAGTAAGTACTACCAGTCAGTAATCGTTGAGGCAGGTCACCTTGCTCTTCTTGGGCACCAGTAAGATAGATGCCCTTTTGAAGCAGGTGGGAAAGAGCTACAGACCAGATCAGAGTTAGTCAGGGATTGCAGGTCTTGATCATCCAAATGATCGGCACAGTGGTGCATCCGGTAGAGCTGCTGTCCCACAGTGCCAGAGGCTCGGGTTCGATCCTGACCTTGAGTGCTGTCTGTGTTTCCCGCCACATCCCAAAGACGTGTGGGTTTGGAGGCAAGTTGTAAATTGTCCCTATAGAATAGTATAGTGTATAGAATAGTGCTAGTGCATGGGGTGACCGATGGTCGGTGTGGGCTGAGGGGCCTGTTTCCACGCTGTCCCCCTAAACTAAACTAAGAACAACAAGTAAAGCAAAAAGAAAGATGTCAGAGTGCAGAATATAGTTCTGAGCATTGTAGTGTAACAGTTCCAGAGAGGGTTGAAGTTGCCCTTGAATACTCCAGGCAGTTGGGCCACAAGGACCTTCAGCCAGCTGGGCCGGGTGCTGTGCGTAGATTCGCCCGCTTGAAGTTTGTTCATAACTCCTTGGAGCAGAATTAGGCCATTTAACCCATTCTTGGTTCTTGGTTACTTTGTCCTCCAAAATCTTCCAACTGGAATTTAAACTGGAGGTGGTGAAGGGAAGGGTTTAGCCAGAGAGGGTTATTGGGAAGAAAGTGCCACTTTAAATTTAGTTGCATCTAGCTGGGCAACCGTGGCTTGGTGGAGATTATTCCATGCTTTAATAGTGCGTGGAAAGAACGAATTGCTGTACACATCTGTCTTTGAGGCTGGGACCACAAATTGGATCGAATGCCCTCGTCTGCTCCTAATTGGTTTGGGGTTGGTGTAGGTCTTGTGATCTATGTCTAGCTGACCATTTAACATTTTGTAAAAACAGGTCAAACGGTGAGCTTCACGTCTGTCTTGGAGAGGGTTCCACCCCAGAGAATTCAGAAGTTTGGTGACACTCTTTTCTCTCTCGTAGGCGTTAGTAACAAATCGAGCGGCCTGTCTTTGGACACGTTCAATGGATGAAATGTTTTTATCTGTGTATGGGTCCCAAGCTGCAACAGCGTAGTCCAGATGAGGTCCAACGAGGGTGAAATACAGCTTCTCCTTGACAGAAGCTGAACAATGATGGAAGTTGCGCCTCAGGAAGTTTAGGACACCTGTTGCTTTCACTGTTACATGATGAGTCTGACCATTCCAACGTAGATCATTCTACAATTTGATGCCAAGATACTTGGTTTGTTTGGATTCTTCAAGGGTGACACCATGTATGTTGTAAGATGTAACACCTGGATTCCTCTTTCTGGTGACATGCATGGTTTCACATTTGGAAGGGTTGAACTGCATGCCCCATTGTTGTGACCACTCGACCATAGTATCGAGATCCTTTTGGAGAGCATCTTCATCATCAGCTGACTTAATTGGACGGTACAGCAAACAATCATCAGCGAATAGTCTGGTCATTAAGTCTACTCCACCATTCAATCATGGCTGATCTATCCTTCCCTCTCAACCCCATTCCCCTGCCTTCTCCCCATAACCTTTGACGCCTATACTCATCAAGAATCTGTCAATCTCTGCTTTAAAAATACCCAATGACGGCCTCCACAGCAATGAATTCCGCAGATTATCTACCCTATGGCTATAGAAATTCCTCATTTCCATTCTGAAGGTACATCCTTTTATTGTGATGCTCTGCCCTCTGGTCCTGGACAAAGGGCACATGTTCTGACATTGGCCCGAGGGACTGGGGTCACATGGTCGTCAGAGGCGGTGTCATTGTTCTCCTTGTCAATGCATAGAAGACATTGAGCACATCCGGAAGGAACGCATCCTTGCAAAGTTACCGGACAACAGTTAAACGTGTGACCTTTGCAGTGGTCTCTATAACTGGTGCTACAACATGGGAGTCGATATGGAGGAATCACTGATGACTCTTCATGGGGATGATTAGTTGTGTTTACTGTCACATGTACCAAGGTACAATGAAAAGCTTTCGTTGCCTGCTATCCAGTCAGCAGAAAACTATACATGATTACAATCAAGCCGTCCACAGATTATCTCAATCTTGATTTTAAGTAGTCTGAAGAAGGGTCCAGACCCAAAACATAACCTATCCGTGTTCCCCAGAGATGTGTATAGGAGTAAAGAGGTCCTTCTGCAGTTGTACAGGGCCTTGGTGAGACCACATCTGGATTATTTACCAAAGCCAATTAACCTACAAACCGGGATGTCTTTTGGAGTGTGGGCCGAAACCGGAGCCCCCAGAGAAAACCCACGCAGTCACAGGGAGATCGTACAAACTACGCAGAGACAGCAACGGTGGTCAGGATCGAATCTGGATTTCTGGCGCTATAAGACAGTAACTCTACTACTCTGCTGCCCTGATATAGCTTTTTTTAAATAGCTATATATAGTAATAACTTTTTTTTGTGAAATATTATTTGGAAAATATTGAAGAGGGTAACATTTTTTTTGGACAAGACATTGAAAATGTAAGCAGAAAATGTACGGGTGTAATGGTGGGTTAGCAGTAGAGTTGCTGCCTTACAATGACAGAGACACAGGTGCTGTCTGTACGGAGTTTGTACGATCTCCCCATGCCCGCGTGGGTTTTCTCTGGGTGCTCCCGTTTCCTCCCACATTCCAAAGATGTACAGGTTTGTAGGTTATTTGGCATCAGTAAAATTGTAAATGGTCCCTTGTGTGTGTAGAGTAGTGCTAGTGTACGGGGATCGCTGGTCGGTGCGGACTCGGTGGGCCGCAGGGCCTGTTTTCACGCTGTAACTCTAAACTAAACTAAAGTTGGAATGAGAAAAATAGATTTAACAAATGAGAAAGCCTGAGGCAAATGGAAGGAAATGATACAGTCTGAAGAAGGGTCTCAACCCGAAACGTCGCCTATCTCCTTCGCTCCTTAGATGCTGCTGCACCCGCTGAGTTTCTCCAGCTTTTTGTGTAACCCTCGATTCTCCAGCATCTGCAGTTCCTTCTTTAACACTTCAAAAGTCACCCATTCCTTCTCTCCAGAGATGCTGCCTGTCCCGCTGAGTTACTCCAGCATTTTGGGCCAGATAGCATCTCTGGAGAAAAGGAATAGGTGATGTTTCGGGCCAGGGTCCTTCTTCAGACTGAGAGTAAAGGGAGAGGGAAACTAGAGGTATGAAAAAGTACAAACACCAAATGAAGGAAACGTATGAAAAGAAACGTCACCTATTCCTTTTCTTCAAAGATGCTGCCTGACCCGCTGAGTTACTCCAGAATTTGGAAGAAATCCCGAGGTGGAATTTCCAGCCAGAAATTTTCCAAACGTTACTAAATATTTACATAGAACAGCTACAGCACGAGAAAGAACAGGCCCTTCGGCCCACAATGTCATGATGCCGAGACAATCACTTCAAGTTGCACATAACCCATATCCCCCCCCCCATTCCCTGTATATCTCAGCGCATATCCAAGTCGTTTAAATACCACTAAAGTATATGTTTCAAACACCACCGCTGGCTGCACGTTCCAGGCCCTCACCACCTTCTGTGTAGAAAACATGCCCTGCACGTCTCCTTTAAACTTTGCCCCTCTCACTTTAAAGGTATGCTCTCTAGTATTTTATTTATTTTCACCCAGGGAAAGAGGTTTGGACAGTCTATTCCATGAATGCCTCTTATAATGTCATACATTTTTATCAGGTCTCCCCGCAAACATAGCACTATTTATAAATTTATAATGACCCAAAGGTTGAAGATATTCATGTTCATTACGTTGGGAAGAAATCCCGAGGTGGAATTTTCCAGCCAGAAATTTTCCAAACGTTACTAAATGTTTACATAGAACAGCTACAGCACGAGAAAGAACAGGCCCTTCAGCCCACAATGTCATGATGCCGAGACAATCACATCAAGTTGCACATAACCCATATCCCCCCATTCCCTGTATATCTTAACACTTTACAAGCACATATCAACATAATTAGTTGATTGCTTACAGTGTTTTAAACGAGCTCTGGCGTTCGAGAGAAAACAATCCAAGTCTGTCCAACCTCTCTCTGTAGCTAATACCCCCTAATCTAGGCGTCATTCTGGTAAACCTCCGCTCCGCCCTCTCCAAAGTGTCCACATCCATCCTGTAATGGGGTGACCAGAACTGCACGCAATACTCCAAATGCAGCCTGACCAGTCATATAGAGCTGCACCTTGACTTCCTGACTCTTATATTCATCCAGTGTTATTATGCCCAGTGTCAAACTGATACGATTGGGTGTATCTCCCAGACCACGTAGAGTGCTGCCAAGATGCATATATAAAAAACTGTGAATTACAGAGAAAAGGTCCAAAATAATTGCTGAATAGCCTGGCTGGCATCCAATTGCCATCACTCCTATTTAAGAGAATAAATCCTAACAGAAGAACAATCTGCAGGTGTCGCAGCGGTAGAGTTGCTGCCTTACAGCGCAAGGAACCTGGGTTCAAACCTGACTATGGATGCTGTCTGTACGGAGTATATACGTTCTCCCCGTGGCCTGTGTGTGTTTTCTCTAGGATCTCCGGTTTCCTCCCACACTCCAAAGACATGCAGATTTGTAGGTGAATTGGCTTGGTATAATTGTAAATTGTCCCTAGTGAGTGTGGGGTAGTGTTCGTATGCTGGGGTTGCTGGTCGGCGCAGACTCGGTGGGCAGAAGGGCCTGTTTCCCTTATGCATCTCTAAACAAAACTAAAGAACAACTTTAAATTCAATTGAACAATATGTTGAATGATAATATGGAGATCTGCAGAAATGCAAGATAATTAAATTATCGTTAAATTATTTAAGTACGTTAAATTATAATTGATTGAATTAGCCGGTGGATTTCGAAAACTATTAAACACAGATGTGGCCAAGTGCCATATTCATGTATGGAAGTTCCATATTTTCCAAATTCCACATTTCCTTTCAACTTAGAAGGCAGCAACTCCATTCCCCACTTGGATGAGAATGAACAAGGCAAGATTGGTACATTTACAGATGACACTAAAGTGGATGGCATCACAGACAATGAAGATGGTTATCTAAAATAACAGCAGGCTTTTGATCAGCTGGGCCGAGGAATGGCTAATCGTGTTAAATGCAGATAAGTGTTAGGTGTTGCGTTTTGGGAAGTCGGACCAGTGAGTGGCGGGCCTTAGGGAGTGGTGTGGAGCAGAGGGATCACGGAGTACAAGTACATAGTTCTCTGAAAGAGGCAATACAAGTGGATAGGATAGTCAAGACGGCTTTTGGCACATTGATCGTCACAGGCCAGGGTATGGACTAGAAAAGTTGGGATGTTATGTTACAGTTGTGCAAGATGTTGGTGTGGCCACATCTGGAGTATTGTCTTCAGTTTCGGTCACCCTGCTTTCGGAAGGATGTTATTAAGCTGGAAAGAGTGCAGAGAAGATTTACGAGGATGTTTCCAGGACTTGAGGGGCTGGATTATAGGGAGAGGTTGAGCAGACCAGGATTTTATTCCTTGGAGTGTAGGAGGCTGAGGGATGATCTTATAGAGGTCATGAGGGGAATAGACAGGGTGAATGCAAAGTCTTTTACCCACGGCAGGGGAATCAAAAACAAGAGGACATACGTTTAAGGTGAGAGGAGTAAGATTTAATACAAACCTGAGAGGCAACTTTTTCACTCAGAGGGCAGTGGGTATATGGAACGAGCTGCCGGAGGTGAAGTTGAGGCTGGCCCGATAGCAACATATAAAGGACACCTGGACGGGTACATGATAGGAAAGGTTTAGAGGGACATGGGCCAAACGTGGGCAGGTGGGTCTAGTGTAGATGCGGTATCTCCATTTGTTTCCATGTTGTATGACTCACTTTCAGAATAACCTGATCTTCACAAATTCCCATCAAATCCCCGAGATTCTACCACTCACCTACACTCTTGGGGCAATCTATAGCAGCCAATTAACCTACCAGCATTTATTCCTTTAGGATGTGGGAGGAAAACAGAGTACCTGAGTAAACAGAGCACATGGTCACAGGCAAACTCCACACAAGCACATGTTGATACAGGAGAACGTGCAAACTCCACACAGACACACAAGCCCATGTTGATACAGGAGAACGTGCAAACTCCACACAGACACATGTTGATACAGGAGAATGTGCAAACTCCACACAGACACACTAGCCTGTGTGGATACAGTTAAACAGGCAAACTCCACAAAGGGCAGGCAAAGGGATGAATGGAATAGCTCTAAAGAGCTTGCACAGGAGAATAGGCTGAACAGCCTCTTGTGCATTGTTACTTTGGCGCCATCGTATTCATAAGGGTATCTTATTGCTTCTGCGCATCATTCAGTAGGAATGCAGCAAATACTATTGGGTGCGCTGGTTTCTGAGGTCAGGATTGAGCCCCGGTCACTCGAGCTGTGAGAGAGCGGCTCTACCAACTGTGTCACTGTTGGATGGAAACAACTGCGACATCTTTGTAGAGTTTGCATGTTCGCCTATATTTACTTGGGCTTGTGTGGAGAGCTAAAGATGGTCCTAAGAGGACAAATCTTACTTTGCCATTCAAGACATAACTTGCAATCTGGGCTTTCACTGGCACTATTCTACACACCAAGGACAATTTACAGAAGCCATTTAACCTACAAACCTGCACGTCTTTGAAGTGTGGGGGGACACCAGAGCACCCGGGGGAAACCCACGCTGTCACAGGGAGAATGTACAAACTCTGTACAGACAGCACCGGTATTCAGGATCGAACCCGGGTCTCTGGCGCCGCGAGGCAGCCACTGTGCTGCCCTGTATGCGCTTTTAGTGGCGGATCTCTGTATGCGAGTCAAACATTGAACTCCAGTGATCAAGCTTAAAGCTATGCACGGTTCTGATGACCGGCAGAGGAGGCTGCAGATGCTGATTCTGGAACACAGTCATGAGCCCTGCTGTGACCTCAGCTCTGCCTCCTGCACGCCACCCAGTGGATAATGTGTGACCTGCAGGATTATAACCGTCTTCGGCGATCTGAACACATCAGTATCATGTGTAGGAAGGAACTGCACGTGCTGGTGTACACCAAAGATAGACACAAAATGCTGGAGTAACTCAACAGGACAGGCAGCATCTGCGGAGAGAAGGATGGGTGATGTTTCGGGTCGTGACTCTTCTTCAGTCGGTCTCGACCCAAAACGTCACCCATTGCTTCTCTCCAAAGATGCTGCCTGTCCTGCCGAGTTACTCCAGCGTTTTGTGTCTACTCTTGGTATCATACAAGGCTGAACCTAACTCCATGCTGCCACTTTGGTATCGCATCAGGAGAAATCTATCAACTTTAGCCTTTATAGAGATTTAGCACGGAAACAGGCCCTTCAGCCCGCCACGCCTGCGCCGACCAGCGATCACCCACAGACACGAACTCTGTCCTACACACCAGAAACAATATACATTTTTTTTAAACCAAAAGCAATTAACCTACAATCGTGTTAAAGCGTGTGGGAAGAAACCCAGAGTACCCAGAGAAAACCCAAGCGGTCAGTGGGAAAACGTGCAAACTCCGTACTGACAGCACCCATAGTCAGGATAAAACCCGGTTCTATGGCGATGTGAGGCAGCAACCCTACCACTGCACCGCTGTGCCGCATGAAATTTAAATTTAAGATTAACAATCGATGTAGATGAAACGAAATGCAGGGAGCTGCTTCTTCAGGATCAGCTGGGACACCATGAAACCGAAAATACTACCATCGACCAGAAAATACTACCATCTAACCTTCCTTGAAACAGATCGAAATTCAGAATTCATCTTGAATAGTAACTGAACTCACCCAAATGTCTCATGTTCCCAGGACGGGTTGATGATGACAGCGGGGGAAATAGTCAAGAGTGTTTTAACACTACCGCTATGCGCACTCCTGTACACATGTAACATGGGGGGGGGGGGGGGGGGCAGATCGTTTTTGAAAGTGAGGGGTCTAAGTAATCACTGATCACCGGCCTTGGGGGTACCCGGTGAGGGAGTGGAGCAACCGAGCGGGGGGAGGGTGTGGGAGGGAGGTGCCCCCCCTCCCATAGTAGGAACTTTTTGCAATTTGATGTATTAAAATCATGTTTACGTGCATGGTAGAAGTATGATTTCAATGTTTTTTGTTTGAAGTATTTTTAAGATAACGTAGGGCCGACATGAGAGATAGGAGCAGGTGATTTTTGTTATTGCTCGACCTCCAAAAACTGGGAGATAATAATACAGGCCATCCCCCACCTCAAAAAGTGGGGGATATACCCCGACACCCCCCCACTTCTAAATGTGTTATAATTTCAAGCGCTAGTTTTTTTTGTTTGTAGTTGGAAAAAGGGACAAGAAATAATCATAACATTTCCTGATTTTGCAAAGTCATACAAATTATGTTACTTCGTGTCCTCTCCACACCACCAGCCTGTCTGCTGCCAGTCCCGCTTATCCCTGCCTGTGTTTCCCGGATTGGAGTCGGGGCGGGTGTCTGGCACTGATACTGGAAATGATTGCAAGTTCTCTTTCCCTCTCAGGCACAAAGCGCTGGAGTAACTCAGCAAATCGGACAGCATCTCCGGAGGACATTGTTTCCAGAGATCCATGTTCTCCAGAGATGCTGCCTGACCTGATGAGTTACTCCAGCACTTTGTGTCCTTTGGTATATTAACCAGCAGCTGCAGTTCTTTGTTTCTTCTCTTTCCCCCTGTTTGACTATAACATGCAGAATTGGCAGGGCAACAACTTTTATAATAAAAATGTCCACGAACTTCTGTGTGTTCATAACTGGAAAACTGCAGATGCTGGTTTACATCAGCGATAGACACAGACTGAAGAAGGGTCCCGACCCATTCCTTTTCTCCAGACATGCTGCCTGTCCTGCTGAGTTACTCCAGCATTCTGTGTCTATCGTTGATATAAACCAGCATCTGCAGTTGCTTCCTACAAACACCATCAAAGACAGTGTCGCAATTTGCTCAAATGTCCCGTCCCATCCCGCACAGCGTAGTGTCCATTCGCTAATCTCGTCTATTCCGCCGCTTTCATTGGCCGACTGTGGCGAGAGTTGACCATTGGGGGTGCAGAAGCCCAGTTTGGCGCTGTGATTGGCCGCCTGCGGCGACGGGGCCTTGGTGGCGGCACAATGCACTTGTTGTAGTGACGCGGGCGCCGCTGGGGTGATTGGTGAACCGCTGTCAATCACAGGCGTGCTTGTTGTTTCCTGCAGCGACTCAAGCAACTTGAGGCTACGCATTATGAAACATGGCCGTCCAAAAAAGTGGAAACATGTCCTGCAGTCCCCCCGGCCCAATTGTGAGCCTAACGTCTCTGATCGGAAGTCACAGGGAAGAATCCTGAAGGTTTTTCCTGTCAGTCCTTTCCACAAGCTGATATAAGCAAACTTTGCAAGGCAGGAAAATTTCACGAGGAACTGCAAAAGTAGACTTCTTTATTCACTGATTCGAGCCAAATTTGATTAACAGATACAAACCTACGACTTGATGGTGACGCACAGTAACAAATGGTGGGGTTAACTAGCTTCTTCATGTATTTTCGTATCAGGACAATTAACTCCATAATCAGACGGCAGTGATTCCATTGATGGGCCCACAGGTTCTAGAGCTTTAAGTCTGGGTCAGAGGTCATCAAACCAACATGGCCTGTGGATTACCCAGAATCACCGGAGCTAACCTCAACAACGCCTGCACAGGTAAACGTAGCTGGCTAAACTTCAGCAGGAGTTGGGAAAAACCCGTAGTACCTAAAAAAGAAATAGAAAAAGCACCATGAGTGTGAACTTGCATGAATATCGGCATCGCCAAAGATTTAGCCAATGACAATGCAATGAGATGCATGAGCTTTCTACTTCAGATGAGATCTTTAACCATAACACTTTCTTTTGAATCTAAAAAATTCCCCAGGATGTTTGAAGAACACCGAATTCTTGCAGTGCTCGGTTTAACATTATTTCCAGAGTCACCACCATAAAATGGCAACTGGTAGAGTTGCTGCCTCACAGCGCCAGAGACCAGGGTTCGGTCATAACCTCTGTACGGAGTTTGCACATTCTCCCTTTGACCACATGGGTTTTCTCAGAGTGCTCCAGTTTCCTCCCATATCCCAAAGACTTGTGGGCCTCTGTAAATTGCCTCTAAGAGTAGGGAGTGGATGAGAATGCAGGATGAGTATGAATTTGGGATCAATGGTTGGTGGGCTGAAGAGCCAGTTTCCTTGCTATATATCTAAACTAAGGTAAACATGTTCATGAGCTACAGTCCAAACGTAGAAACAAGTAAATACATATGCTGGTTAACACACAAAAGGACACACAATACTGGAGTAACTCAGCCGGTCAGGCAACATCTCTTGAGAACGTGGATAGGTGACGTTTCGGGTCAGGATCCTTCTTCGGACTCAATGGCATATGAACTTCATTGAGAGAATGGAGCAGCTGGGCTTGTACACTCTGGAGTTTAGAAGGATGAGAGGGGATCTCATTGAAACATTTAAGATTGTTAAGGGCTTGGACACGTTAGAGGCAGGAAACATGTTCCCGATGTTGGGGGAGTCCAGAACCAGGGGCCACAGTTTAAGAATAAGGAGTAAGCCATTTAGAACGGAGACGAGGAAACACTTTTTCTCACAGAGAGTGGTGAGTCTGTGGAATTCTCTGCCTCAGAGGGCGGTGGACACCGGTTCTCTGGATGCTTTCAAGAGAGAGCTAGATAGGGCTCCATATCAGGGGATATGGGGAGAAGGCAGGAACGGGGTACTGATTGGGGATGATCAGTCATGATCACATTGAATGGTGGTGCTGGCTTGAAGGACCAAATGGCCTACTCTTGCACCGATTGACTATTGACCCTGAAGCCCTGATCTGAAACATCACCTATCCATGTTCTCCAGAAATGCTGCCTGACCCACTGAGTTACTCCAGCACTTTGTGTCCTTTTGTGTAAACCAGCATCTGTAGTTCCTTGCCTCTGCTTTTTAGGTACCGTGCACTCGTCTGGATGGAATGGATGTAGAGAGGATGTTTCCACTAGTGGAAGAGTCTGGGACCAGAGGACACCGTCTCAGAATAAAATAACGTACCATTAGAAAGAAGATGAGGAATTTTCTTAGTCAGAGGATGGTAAATCATTGGATATTTTTAAACGGACATTGGCAGGTTCTTGATCAGTAAGGCAGGAGAATGGGGTTGAGAGGGAAAGATAGATCAAACTAGACTCAATGGGCCAAATGGCCTAATTCTGCTCTAATGATTTACGGACTTGAGGATTTCAAAAATCTCTCGAGATCCAAAACTGAATTTCAATTATTTATTTAAATAATATTGCATTTTATTTTATGCACAGTCACAATTTAAAATTAGTTCTGCAATTGTGAAGGGATTGAGAATCAAAGCGCCAACCAGCAGAGAATATGCCAGATTTCTGGAAGAATTGTCCAATAGATTCATAAGACAGCAGGATAAAGGCATTTGGGCCCATTGCGTCTACTCCGCCATTCGATCATGGCTGATCCATTTAAACCTTTCAACCTCAATCCCCGGCCTTCGCCTCGTAACCTTTGACACTCTTACTAATTCATTCACGCACTTACTCTTTCCCCATGGAGAGTGTCCCTTCATGTTTGAATCCAATTCCCAGATGATTGCCTTTAGACTTTAGAGATATAGCATAGAAACAGGCCCTGCACCGCCCAGCGATCAACTCGTACACGAGCTCTATCCTACACACTAGGGTCACTTTACAGAAGCCAATTACCCTACAAACCTGCACGTCTTTGGAGTGTGAGAGGAAACCGGAGCATCCGGAGAAAACCCCACGCGGTCACAGGGAGAACGTACAGACTGCACACAGACAGCACTCGAGGTCAGGATCAAACACAGGTTTCTGGTGCTGTGAGGCAGCAACTCGACCGCTGCCGCACTGTCCCTATTCATCCAGATCAGACCTAGGATCATGTTTGGTCCTTACCTTCAATTCCGGATGCTGTCATCTGCTGGTGCGTTGGCACTGAATGGTAGACCAAGAAACAAGCCAGCATTGCGATCTGTGATTCCTCCACTGGCTGACTACTTAGGTAGGAATGTAACAGCACATCTCCCGATGCTAAAAATGGTGGTGTGCAAAATAAAAATACAAAGAAACTGAGATTATTTTCCTTCATAAGTGGAGAGTCACATTCAGTAACTGATAGCTGCCACTCGCCCTGTCCCACCCTCACCCTCTTTAGGTTTAGTTTAGTTTCGAGATACAGAGCGGAAACAGCCCCTTTGGCCCACCGAGTCTGCGCTGACCAGCAATCCCCATACACCAGCACTATCCTACACACTAGGGACAATTTACAATATTTGCCAAAGCCAATTAACCTACAAACCTGCACGTCTTTGGAGTGTGGGAGGAAACCGGAGATGCCAGAGAAAGCCCACGCAAGTCACGGGGAGAACATACAAATTCCGCACAGACAGCGCCCGTAGTCAGGATCGAACCCGGGTCTCAAGCACTGTAAAGCAGCAACTCTACTGCTGCACCACCATGCTGCACCTCTTTATACCGACTGTTTTCCCTTTGCCTCTCCAACGGAGCGGCATGGTGGCGTGGGCTTTCTCCGGGTGCTCCGGTTTTATCCCACATCCAAAGGCGCACAGGTTTGTAGGTTAATAGGCTTCAGTAAAATTGCAAATTGTCCAGACTGTGCAGCATAATGCTGGTGTAAGAGTGAATGTTGGTCGGCGCAGACTCGGTGGGCCGAAGGGCCTGTTTCCACACCTTATCTCTAAAGTCTAAACTGAACCATCTTCCATCTACCTCATTGGAGACCTTCAGACTATCTTTAATCGGTCTTTACTGGACTTTATCTTACACTAAATGTTATTTTATCCTGTACATTGTGGACAGCTTGATCGTAATCTTGTGTGGTCTTTTCGTTGAGTGGACAGCACGCAACAAAAAAGCTTTTCACTGTGCCTCGGTACGTGATAAAAATAAACTAAAGTAATAAACTAAATTAAACTAAACTCTCAGACCCAATGCGGGGTCTCGACCCAAAACATCAACAATTTCCTTCCTTCCCCTATAGGTACCAAAGATTATAGAGGAGCAAGATGCGCCACTCAGTGGAATAGGCGTAGTATCACGTGTGTGATTGTCGACGTCATATTAGCGGACCAGAGATGGCGTCGACTATAGCGTCTACTGGGAAACTGGGCTTCTCTATGATCTTTGGCTCTCGATCTGCCGCTGTGTAATCCGCTCCAAAGCTACAGAGCAGTTGCAAGCAAAGATTATAGAGGAGCAAGATGCATTAGAAAGTTATTAGATTTATTTGTAATAGATCTTTACTTACCTCTCGATCCCTCTCTATCCCCTCTCTTCTCGCTATCTCCCTCTCTTCTCTCGATTACCCTCTCTTCTCTCCATCGCTCTCTCTCCCCTCTCGATCTCTTTCTCTCCCCTCTCGATCTCTTTCTCTCCCCTCTCGATCTCTTTCTCTCCCCTCTCGATCTCCCTCTCTCCCCTCTCTTCTCGATTTCCCTCTCTCCCTCCCTTCTCTCTGTGTGAGATTTGGCAGCCCTGCTATGCCTTCGGCCCAAAAGAGGATAGAAATAAATTACATAATGGTCTTTGTAGGAAGATTTTAATAAGCTCTTCTATCCAAAGATTTGCTTCTATCTGTCCCACCATATATTTATATGAATGTGTGTTTGTGTGTGCCTGTAATTTTGTGCACAGTGTGTGTTAAAGGAATACAAGGGAAGCTGTACAATGCAATGCAAGGTAAACTACGCAAAGGAGGGGCTGGGGAGGAAAGATGCGAGGGAAATGGGGGAACAGGGGGAAAAGGGAGGGGGGAAGGAGGGGGAGAGGGGAGGGGAGGGAGGGAGATCGAGAGAAGATAGGGGAGAGAGGGATCGAGGGGAGAGAGAGAAGAGAGGGAGAGGGAGATCGAAAGAGAGGGAGAGAAAGATCGAGAGAAAGCTGGATCGAGAGAAGAGGGAGAGAAAGATCGAGAGGGGGAGAGAGAGGGATAGAGAGGGATCAAGAGGTAAGTAAAGATCTATTACAAATAAATCTAATAACTTTCTAATGCATCTTGCTCCTCTATAATCTTTGCTTGCAACTGCTCTGTAGCTTTGGAGCAGATTACACATGGGGAAGCAGTCCGCCAAAATGGCGGCCGTGACGTTCTGTTACGTACTACACACCAGTCCATTAGATTTCCACTGAGTGGCGCATCTTGCTCCTCTATAATCTTTGATAGGTACTGCTTGACTCCACAAGTTCCTCTCACATTTGGTATTTCGCACTAAATTCCAGCACTTATTGTTTGAATATCCCCAACTCTCTCGTTGCCAAGATAGTTCAGTTCACCTTCCCAAATAACTAATTTTTCTAACATCAAAATAGGGCAGCACAGAGGCGCAGCTGGTAGAGTTGCTACCTCACGGTCTCAGAGACCCGGGTTCGATCCTGACCTCGGGTGCTGTATGTGGAGTTTGCACGTTCTCCCTGTGACCGTGCGGGTTTACTCACACTTCCCAAACATGTGCAGGTTGTTAGGTTAATTGGCCTCTGTAAATTGTCTCCCCCCCCCCTCCTTATGTGTAGGTGTCCGGTAGAATCTGGGAAGGAATTGATAACAATATGGAGAGTTTAAAATTGGATTAGATTAGTGTAACGTTAATGCAGAAGGGTGACTGATG
The DNA here is from genome assembly GCA_963514005.1 of Raja brachyura. The sequence continues at coordinate 17,455,581 of OY740785.1, forward strand.
GTCAGTGTGGATTCAGTGGAGCAATGGGCCTGTTACCGTGATGTATCTCTCCACCTAACTAGCGATGCTTCCTCTTCTTTACATCCATATCTGACCCAAATTTGCCATTTTGGTCTCAATCTCTGATTACACCACTTTAAAAGCCAGTGCCAGTAATTCATTATTCATTCTTGGGGCACCTCAAACTGCACATCGCAAATCGAAGTAGCCAGGAAGCTGACTCTATGTAGAAACTATGTAGAAATGTAAAAATTAGGTGCAGGAGTAGGCCATTTGGCCCTTCGAGCTAGCACCGCCATTCAATATGATCATGGCTGATCATCTAAAATCAGTACCCCGTTCCTGTTTTTTCCCCATATCCCTTGGTTTCTTTATTCCTAAATCTAACTCTCTCTTGAAAACTTCCAGTGAATCGGCCTCCACTGCCTTCTGTGGCAGAGAATTCCAGATTCACAACTCTCTAGGTGAAGAAGTTTTCCTCATCTCAGTCCTAAATGGCCAACCCCTTATTCTTAAACTGTGACCCCCTGGTTCTGGACTCCCCCAACATGGGAGTTTTTCTGCATCTAGCCTGTCCAATAAGAATTTTATGTACAGCACAACACTTGCTCACCATGCAGCCAATGATCCAGAGTACAGTCCAAGGAGCTCTTCATGGCAAGGAGAAACTCAGAATTGATCAGAAGTCCAGTGCTGCTGTTTTTGAAGTTGGTTTGAAGTGAAGTGGAGTTATAGAACTGTTGCACTAGTTTCATCTGCCACAACTCAAACGTTTCCGACATTTCTTTCCGTTCTAATCTCCTGACTGCCTGAAATGCAAAAATTAATTATATTAAATGTCAATGTTAAAGTGCGGGACAAGGTTTTTTTTTACACATAGAGCAATGGGTGCCTGGAAAGTGCTTCCTGGGGTGGTGGTGGAGGCAGATACAATCGTGGCTTTCAGACAGCCACACGGAAATGCAGGGAATGGATAGCATTTGCATCATGTGCAGACAGAGATTAGTTTGCTTCAACAGTGTTTGAACGGAATAGAGCCTAAACCTCGCCAAACCTTCCTTTCTTGAAAAAGAAATCCTCTTGTGTTTTTTTTCATTTAACTAACCTTTTGTGTCGGAACGAGTGCAGGATGACTTCCCAAGTACGCCAGAACTACCATCAGGAATGCGAAGCCAGCGTCAACCGGCAGATCAACATGGAGCTCTATGCCTCCTATGTCTACCTGTCCATGTCTGCCTACTTCGACCGGGATGATGTGGCGTTGAGATCATTCTTGACACAGGTCTGATGTAATCATGTATAGGCTTTTCTTTGACTGGATTGCACGCAAAAGAAAGCTTTTCACTGTACCTCGGTGCACGAAAATAATAAACTAAACTAAAATTTTAAGAAAATAGAGGATGAGGTAACAGGGGTCGGGGAGAGGGTGGAGCAGTGCAAACAGTCATAGATTTGTCAATGTGTTGTGTAGGAAGGAACTGCAGATGCTGGTTTAAATGGAAGATAAACACAAAAAGCTGGAGTAACTCAGCGGGACTGGCAGCATCTCTGGAGAAAAGGAATAGCTGACGTTTCGGGTCAAGACCCTTCATCAGACTGACGAAGGATCTCGACCCGAAACGTCATCTATATATTTTCGCCAGAGATGCTGCCTGACCCGCTGAGTTACTCGGGCTGTTTGCGTCTATCTTTGAATCAGTGTGTTATCCGTTCTGCGGATGAAAATGAGATTTCCTCAAGCGCGTCGGACACATACCATGAAACTTCCACAAGGTAACTACTTACCTGGTCAACGGCCATGTATGTGGGCAACATTTCCGGCTTTTCTTGAGTCACGCACTCATAGAGGATGGACGAAAGCAAATCCAGCACTTCCTGTTTCTGCAGGGACGCAACGGGTTTATTGATAAATATTACTGACAAATTGCGAAGCCACATCATATCAAGAAGCAGAGGAATGGAGGGATATGGTGGACAAAAATGCTGGAGAAACTCAGCGGGCGACCCGAAACGTCACCTATTTCCTTCGCTCCATAGATGCTGCCTCACCCGCTGAGTTTCTCCAGCATTTTTGTCTACCTTCAATTTTTTTCCAGCATCTGCAGTTCCTTCTTAAACAATGGAAGGATATGGATCACATTTAGTTTAGTTTAGGGATACAACGCGGAAACAGACCCCTCGGCCCACTGAGTCCACACCAGTCAGCAGTCAACCTGGCACTATCCTACACACTGGGGACATTTACAATCTTTACCAAAACCAATTAACCTACAAACCTGCAAGTCCTTGGAGCGTTTGGGGAAATCGGAGTACCCAGAGAAAACCCACGCTGTCTCGGGGAGAACATACAAGCTCCGTACAGACAGCACCCGTAGTCAGGATCGAACCTGGGTCTCTGGCGCTGCAAGGCAGCAACCTTACCCCTGGGACCACAGTGCTGACCCGTAAATTGCCAACGTTTCAGATCGCAACCTTTTTAAAGAGACCATTTCATGTGAGGCAGGTAGGATTCGTTAATCTTGGCATCCTGTTCGACACAGACATTGTGGCCCTTAATGGCAGGACAAGTCACCTACCCATGTTCTCCAGATGAGTTACCTGACCCCCTGAGTTACTCCAGCACTTTGTGTCTCTTTTGTGAGCTAGCATCTGCAGTTCCTTGTTGGCATCAAGATAAATATGATCTGCCGGTTCCCCTCTCCTGTGCTCTACTGCTCTATGTTTTAAGAAGCTCAAACCAGCCAACCAGATTTCGACCCAATTTCCTATCCGAAATATTAAATTGCTTCAATTGTCTACAAGTACTTAATATTTATTTTGGTGGGGAATGTACAACCATCTCAAGACACAATCATTCCTTGTTGATACATTGTGTAACTACAGACTACAGGTCCCACTGCTTCATCTTATCTTTAGAGATAAATATTTTAGAGATACAGTGTGGAAAAGGCCCTTCGGCACCACACCAACCAGCGATCACCCCGTACACTAGCACTATCCTACACACGCAGGACAATTTGCAATTTTACCAAAGCCAATTAACATGCAAGACAGTACGTCTCTGGAGTGTGGAAGAAACCTGGAGCTCCCGGAGAAAACCCACACGGTCACAGGTAGAACGTACAAACTCTGCACAGACAGCACTTGTAGTCAGGATCCAATCCTGCCACTGTTAGGCAGGAGCTCCACTGCTGCGCCACTGTGCCGCTCGATAAATGATGTTTCGGGTCGGGACCGTTCTTCAGACTGGTCTGTAATCTTGAACAGTCTGGTTCGCAACACTTACCTCCCCGTCTTTCTTTGAATGTTTGCAGAAATACTCGGCAAACGAAAGCAGAGCTGGGTCGGAGGTGAAAGCCGAGACAGCTTCTGGCTGTAAACAAAACCACAGCACCATTTTGATATTGAGCCAAATCAAAGTTGGAAAGAGAAATAACACTTTACTTTCGAGATGCAGCGTGGAAACAGTCCCTTCAGCCCACCACGTCCGAGTCGACCAGCGATCACCCAGTACACTAGCGCTATCGTACACACCAGGGACAATTTTGTTACAATCTCATCATAGCAAATTAATCTACAAAACTGCACATCTTTGGAGTGTGGGAGGAAATCGGAGCACCCGGAGAAAACCCACAAAGTGCCAGGGAGAACATACAAACTCCGTTCAGGCAGCACCGGTAGTCAGGATCGAACCCGGGTCTCTGGCGCAACTCTACCACCGTGCCGCCCTGTACCTGCGCATTTTCCAAGCAAATTCTATTTGCTAAGGAGCAAGCCATTTCCTTACACGGCAGATTACTTCCCAGAAGCAGATAATAAGGAAGCAGTACTTTTGGTTTTACCTTGATCGATAGGAACTCAGGGTCTCTATGAGTGAATGTTTGAGCTAAAAGACTGCGAAACCCTTTCGGATCCTCGGTGTAGGAGAGGTGTCCAGCTCGGAGCTTGACGTAGAGAAAACCATCTTTCGATAGGATTGATCTAAAAGAGAAGCCATGAGAGCCCAAAATTACCTGATGTAGACAATATCAAGCCACACCTTCGCTATTATGGACCCCTATCGGTTATAGCGGACTGAGGTGTCTGTATGTGGTAGCATTTGGTGGGAGATGCACAGCGCAGCATTGGGCAGCGGAAAGGGTGCAACAGGGAAAGAGCGAACAGCAAAACACTCTTGAAGAGAATGCAAATTGGAGGACAGGCACCTCATATTTGGTTTGGGCAGCTTACAACTCACCAACGTGAATATCGATTTCTCCAACTTCAAGTAACCCTTGCATTCACTCTCTCTCTCCATCCCTCCCCCACCCTAGTCCTCTGGCTAATTTCACCATTTGTATTCCTTCATTATTGCCTCGTCCCCACCCAACAATGGCTGACTGTGGGCTCCACCTTTCATCGATGCAGGCTCTTCTTTCTTCTGCACCTTCTCGTACCTCGTGTCCCCCCCTCCCTGACTCTCAGTCTGATGAAGGGTCTCGACCCGAAACGTGCGTTACTCCGGCATTTTGTGTCTACTCTTAAGAGCGTGGCATTGGGTATGGGTTTGCAGCGGCTGTCACACAGCGAGAGGTGGGATGGAGAGGCAGCGCGCGCCACTGATCCTGTGTCACCCTGGTAACGCGTGCCCCGGTCGCCTGGTAACACCCCCCTCCCCCGCAGATCTGCCAGTTAACCAACGAGCTGGCGCCACGTGTGGGAAGCTTCCATTTGCGGGTGAAGAGGGAGCGAGCAGCACAAAGGCTCGGTCCCGACGCACCGCGTGTGCGGTCGAGCGCTCTGCGGCTCTCCGGCCTGTGAGTGCCCACTGGTTTAATCCGCCCACCCCACAACGCCACGTTTCTTCCATCCCGGCCTTGGGTTATAATTTATATCCTTCACTTGGTTGTAAGACACAATCGGCAAAAATGGACAACCCCCCCCCCCCCCCATCGTGGTCCGATATAGTGAGTATTCTTTTGCTCAATAAGTGAACAGGGTCTCCCAATTGCTATCCATTTTAACCCCCTCCCATTCCCATACTGGCCTTTCAGCCCTGGGCCTCCTCCATTGCCAGAGTGAGTCCACACGCAAACTGGAGGAACAGCACCTCATATTCTGCTTGGGCAGCTTACACCCAATGGTATGAATGTTGAATTCTCCAATTTTAGATAACTAACCTACAAACAGATCCTCCCTCCTTTTGCCCAACTCTCCCACCCCCCCCCCTCCCCCCACCCCCTCTCTCTTCCCTGTGTCCAACCTGGATGCACCCCCTGTCCCCTTCCACCTATATTCCTTCCTCTGGCTTCACATTTCACGAGCCTTCTTTCCTTATCTCACTTATGTCTTTGCATCCATCACTGGTCTTCACCCAAACAGCATCCCCCTCCTCCTCCTCCACCTCACCTGTATCCATCTATCACTTGTCAAACTTTGTCCTGCACCCACCACTCATCCAGCTTCCTCCCACTACCAAAATCAGTCCTTTTTTCCAACATTTCTCCCCACTCCCCCACCACACAGTCTGAAGAAGGGCCACGACCCGAATGGTCGCCTATCCATGTTCTCCAGAGATGCTGTCTGACCCGCTGAGTTACTTTGTGTCTTTTTTTTGAAAACCACCATCTCCAGTTTCTCATATCTAAGGTAAAGTACTGTGTTATTTATATACTCACTGCAAACTTTGAGCTCCTTTCAAGAGATCCATCATAATTTCCCAGTATTTGGGACCTTTCACTTTGATCTGGAAAGAGTAAACCAGCTGTTACCTATCTTAACTTGAGGCTGCACATTTGCTTTAACATGGACCATATGAATTAATACTTCATGCTTGGATTTCAAGCAGGACAAGTGGTTTGATAACCATGCCCAAACTAACGTGTGGCATGCTTTTCCCCCCTTAAAATCTTAAAATGTTATTTCAATCATATCTTCCAAGCAGATTGGAAAATTAAAAAAATCACTTTCCTCTTACAGGGCTCAAGTATAAAAGAGATGAAAGTTGCTTGGTTCAGTTTTAGAGTTAGAGCATGGAAAACAGGCCCTCGGCCCACCGAGTCCATGCCAACCATCGATCACCCGTTCACACTAGTGCAATGTTATCCCTGTTTCTCATCCACTCCCTGCACGTCTTTGGAATGTAGGAAGAAACCAGAGTACCCAGATGAAGCCTCCGGAGTCACAGGGAGAACGTGCCAACTCTACGAGGACAGCAACCGAGTCTAGCATTGAACCTGGGTTTCTGGCGCTGTGAGGCAGTGGCTCTACCAGCTGCACCACGGCTAGGTTGCCTTGGTCTGCCTCTCCCTAAGCCTCACCTGCCCTTCTACCACAACAGCATCTTTCTGAATAATGAAGCCAAGAAGGAAAAGAAAACTACTTTGTCTTGAAGAAGAAGCAGACACAGAGTGCTGGAGTAACTCAGTGGGTCAAGCAGTATCTCTGGAGAACATGGATAGGAGATGCTTTGGATCGGGACCCTTATCCATTTTCTGCAGAGGTGCTTCCTGACTCACTGAGTTACTCCAGCATATTTGTGTCTTGTTTTGTAAACTTGCATTTGCAGTTCCTTGTTTCTACTTGGACTGGTTTTGCTGACACACACACCTACAGTCATATAATATGGATCCTGTACAAATGAATTTTTCAGTGGTTATCATTTACTTATAAAATAAACTTCAAAATAAACACTTACTCAGTAATAGCAGGTAGTAAAAAAATACAATTATAGGCACTTCACATTTTACGTGTGCTTGATTTACACGTTGTCAAATTACTATCAAAGTATAATTTACTTTGGACCTTAGAGATACAATGTGGAAGCAGGATCTTCGGCTCACCGAGTCCGCGCAGACCAGCGATCTCCGTATACTGGCACAATCCTACACATTAGGGACAATTTACAATTTTTTTTTAACAAAGCCAAATAACCTACTAACCTGCATGCCTTTGTAGTGCAGGAAGAAACTGGAGCACGCGGAGAAAACCGAAATGGTCACAGGGAGAATATACAAACTCCGTGCAGACAACAACTGAGGTCAGGATTGAAACCGGGTCTCTGGCGCTGTAAGGCAGCAACTCCACCACAGCGCCACTGTGCCGGCCCAAAATTACTCATTCCTATTTTCGGAATAATGTGCTGAAGGAGGAACTTGACCCAAAACGTTACCTATTCTTTTTCTCCAGAGGTGCTACCTAACCCGCTGAGTTACCCCAGCCTTTTGTGTCTTCAGTTTAAACCTGCATCTGTAATTAATCCCGACACATTGTGTTTGCTCAAATTCATAGCTCAAACCGCATATGAGCTTTCCCACATGCGGTGCCTGGTGTGTGTTTGATTTACGTGCTTTTTGATTCACACACTGTTTTTCAGGCACGTAACCCGCACTTAAACATGCGGTGCCCGTACAATGTAATGTCAACTGATTTAAAGTTCTCACTAGAAAATTACAAGGTTAATCTAGCCAAGAGCACTCTTGCCAAAGGAAGGTCAACTTTACCTCTTTCAGTAAGTGTAGTTCAGGAAGAAGGCAAGGCGCCATCAGGTTTACTGTCATTTCATCACACCACTGAGAAGCCTAGATTAAAAAGAGAGATATAAACCTCTAGTTTAGGTTTAGTATAAAAATACAGTCCTCTTTTCCACCCAGTCCGCGCTGACCAGCGATCCCCGTTACACCAGCACACACTGCACACTAGGGACAATTTACAAATTTTACCAAAGCCAATTAACCTACAAACCTGTACGTCTTTGGAGTGTGGGGGGATACCGGAGCACCCGGGGAAGATGCCTCATGAAAACCAATTGCATTTGCCTGTGTGTTTGATCCATATCCCTCTCATATTCATGTAGTTAGTGTCCAAGTGTCTTCTGTGTATTGGATGGCTTCTACCACTGGGATTACTTTAGTCATCAGGATGTGCCATCAAGTTTTATTTACTCTGGGAAAGATGATAGAGGTCCATAACTTCATTCCATGGGGAAACACAAGCATGTCCTTGTTGTATATTAAGACGTGTCCAACAAAAAAGGTTGATGATCTGGCATTTATGTATTCTCTACCTCAGACTGTGGTCAAGAAGGCTTTCGGCACTTCATCAGTCAGAGTACTAAGCATAGAAGATGGGAGGTCATGTTGTGGTTATATAAGACGTTAGTGAGGCCACATTTAGAGTATCGTGTTCAGCTTTGGTCACCGCCGTGTTATAGGAAACATGTTGTCAAGCAGGAAAGGGTGTATAGAAGATTTACGAGGATGTTGCCAGGACTCGAGGGCCTGAGCTACAGGGAGAGGTTCAGCAGGCTAGGGCTATTCTTTGGAGGGCAAGACGAAGGGTGATCTTGTTCAGATAGAGGTGTACAAAATCATGAGAGGATTAGGTCGGGTAAACGCACAGTTTCTTGCCCAATGTAGAGGAATTGAGAACCAGAGGACATAGGTTTAAGATGAGGAGGGATAAGGCGGGGTGTTTTAGTAAGATCCTGAGGGGTAACTTTTTCACACAAAGGGTGGTGGGTGTATGGAACGAGCTGCCGGTGGAGGTAGTTCAGGCAGGTACTGTCGCAATGTTTAAGAAACATTTAGACACGTACATGGATATGATAGGTTTAGAGGGATATGGGCCAAGTGCAGATAGGTGGGACTGGTGTAGATGGGACATGTTGGTCAGTGTGGGCAAGTTGGGCCCGTTTCCATGTTGTATGACTCTATTACTCTCTATGACTCCACGACACATTAAAAGGAAGCAAAAAAACAGCAGGAATAAACTACTGGGCCATTCAAGTCTGATTGTGGCTAATCGAAGCTCAACTCCTGTACTGCCCACCCTCTACTTTCTGTCGGAAGAAGGGTCTCGACCCGAAACATCACCCATTCCTTACTATGTGCTTGCACAGCGTGCCCCACTGAGTTCCTCCAGCATTTTGTATCCATCTTCAGTTTAAACCAGTTCCTTCCTACACTTCTCCAGAACTGCTGCCTGACTCGCTGAGTTACTCCAGCACTTTGTGCCTATCCTGTTCAGTCTCATTTCCTCATAACCTTGTACATCAAATTGTTAACCACCTCCACTGCGAATACTTCTGAAGATGCAGCTTCCACCACCTGCTGGGACAGAGGGTCCCACAGTTTCACCATCACATGAGAGAAGTATTTTTTTATATGTACCTCAGTATGAAATGACCGGTTCCTTATCTTGTAGTTATGTCCACTTGATTGAGACTCTCTCATGAGTGTAAACATCTCAACATCAACTCTGTCGATCTCACACGTTGGCCACAAGACCCGGCGGCCCACGGCCAGTGGGGGAGGGTGGGGGTGAAGATGCCAAGCCGGCCTCTGCTCGTTCCCCGAAGATTGGAGAGGAAGGAGGGGGCGACGACGGACACGAGGAGCAAGGCCGGTGGGAGAGTGCACCTTCCACGCCCTCAAGGGGGAGTGAGGAGAGGGGCATCGGCTCGTTGAACGATCCAGACGTACAAGAGAAGGTGACAGCTGGAGGCCCTACAGCAGCCTGGGGCTCGCCTGGAGCAAGACCTAGAGCATGAACTGGACTTTGAAAATGGAGCCGAAACGTGGTGCCTCTTGCATGTGGTCCCAGTGGACTATTTCTGTACACTTTGCTAATTGGGGATCGTGCTTAGGTCTGGCAACACTCTACTGGACTGTCTGCAAAAATAGAATTTCATTGTGTGCTTGCACATGTGACGATAAAGGACCATTCATCACTGACCACTTAGCATCTAGTTCAAATAAGGTCACCCCTCTTTCCAAGGAACACAGGGGTTTGTCTCTCTTGGTGAGACGACCTTCTCAAAAATGAGCGTGGTGAATCTTCTTTGTACTGCCTCCAATGTTGCTCGCCATCTTCCGTACTGTTACTCTGCTTTCCAGTCCCCCTGTCAAATTACTTTCAACCCTCCTGAGCAGTGTGAGTGACCTCCCTGCAACAATACGAGTTAACTATGAGGTGCTGCTCTGATTGTGAACGTCGCCAACTTGAGCGCACGTACCTTGTAGGTGACCTTGATGAGGGCGTAGCACGGTGTGTTGGTATCCACGTCGACAGGCACCAGGAGCCGTGGCTCGGCAGCAAGCACGTACAAGTGCCTCAACGCTTGAAGGTGATACCTGGGGAAAAAACACTATCACGACTCAGGGAGGCGCAGCGGTAGAGTTGCTGCCTCACAGCGCCAGAGACCCGGGTTCGATCCTGACTACGGTTGCTTTCTGTACGGAGTTTGTACATTCTCCCTGTGGGTGGGGTAAGAGAAATTGCATGGGGTTTCTCCGGGTGCTCCGGTTTCCTCACACTTCCCAAAGACGTGCAGGTTTATAGGTTAATTGGCTTTTGTCAATTGTAAATTGTCCCTTGCGTGTAGGTTCGTGTTAGTGTACAGGGTGATCTGCGGTCGGCGCGGACCTGGGTGTATCAAGATGTAAATAAACTGAAATAAGCTGTACTTGACATTGGCGAGATCACACATGGCCTAATATGTTGCATTTCTGTTGGCTATGTAAGGCATCTAGGTTGCCATGGATGAGTTGGACTAAAGGGTCTGTTTCTGTGCTTTATAACTCTATGGCTCCAAATCGCTCCTCGTGTGCAGGCGAGTGGTGGAATCTGAGGGAGGAGCTAATTTAAAGGTGGAGGAGAAAATCATGGCATTAGTGGAGATGATAGTTGATAGTCAGCATGTTTCTAAGCTGAATGACCCCGTGACTGATACAAATTGGCAATGGCACCATGCTACATTCATTGAAGTCGCGCTTACCTATTGTCAGTGCTGTGAGCTGGAAAGTGTGGATACAGTGCACAGAGCAGAGCTGCAATTGCAGAGTTGGTTGTGCACAAGGAGTATCTGCAAAAGAGTTTAAATAGACATGTAATACACAAAAAAAACAATAAAAATTGTTGCAGCAAGATTCATTTATTTTTTTAAAAAGGTTGCAGAAGCCACAATTTCACCGCCTTCACTCACTTATGGTAAATGTTGTTCAAACTCACAGATTCAGGGACAGTTTCTTCCCAGCTGTTATCAGGCAACCGAACAATCCTCTCATCAACTAAAGAGCGGTCCTCACCTCCCATTGAAGACCTTTGAACTATTTTTAATCGAACTTCATCTTGCACTAAATGTAACTTTTATCATTTGTGAGCTGTGATTGATGGAAGTATAGTATTTCACTTGACTGGATAGCACACAAACAAAAGCTTTTCACGGTACATGTGACAATAATAAACTAAACTTAAAAACACAGCGTGGCTCATTTCCAGATTGCTGCATTCTGCTAAGCTCAGACACCTCATTCCATATACTCATCACACTGTGTGTGGAAAAAGTTACCCTTCAGGTTCCTATTAAATCTTACCCCTCTCACCTTAAACATTTGTCTTCTGGTTCTTGATTCTACTAAGCTGGGAAAAAGCTTACCCAATCTATTCCACCCACGATTTTATATACCTCTACAAGATCACCCCTCCGAGGAACAGCGTCCTAGCCTGCCCAACTCTTGCTATAACTTTGGCCCTCAAGTCCTGGCGACATCCTCGTATATCTTCTCTGCACCCTTTCCAACTTAATGGCAACTTTCCATCAGCAGCATGACCAAAACTGAACATAATACTCTAGGTGTAGCCTCATCAATGTATTCTACAATTGTAACATTATGTCCCACCTTCTATACACAATTCCCTGATTACTGGGATTGGAGAGAGGAAACAATGTTGAGTATGGCGCTGTAGGAGGTACTGGTTCTGGTCAAGCATACTCACTTTGTTTCCCCTTCCCTATCACCTGCTCATTTTTTTCAATTGCTTTCTATTTTTAATTATAGATTTAAATCATTTTGCTTCGATCTTTGCCTTCATCTCAATCACTTACCTAACCTACCAACCAACCTTAGCATTGCAGAGAGGAAGAGTGTAGTATCGCGTGTACCAAAAGACCCCACATTGAGTACAACCACTCTTGAACTTCTACAGGTGTACGGTAGACAGCATGTTGACTGGTTGCATCACGGCCTGGCTGGAACACCAGGAAGGAAGGGGATTACAGACAGCGGGACACTTCCCAGTCCATCACGGGTACTGATCTCCCCACTATCGAAAGGGTCTGGAGAAGGTGCTGCCTGAAAAAGGCAACCAGCATCATGAAATACCACGCCATACCACCCCAGCCACACTCATTTCACTCCTGCCATCAGTTTTATCTACTCCAAGATGGTGCCCAAGCCAGACAGCTCCCTGCGTGCTGGGCACAGAAGTGGATCTGCAATCACTCATTGCAAATGCTCCACTCCTTTAAACCTCTACTCCAACAGCAGCATTTCTTACTTTATCTGCACATTGTGGACGGCTCGATTGTAATCATGTATAGTCTTTCCGTTGACTGGTTAGAACGCGACAAAAAGCTTTTCACTGCACCACATAAACGCAGTAACTAAACAAAACTAAACTAAACTAGGATAGCATCGGGGTCTGAAACTATGATCACCAAGTTCAAGAACAGCATCTTCCCAACAACCATTAGCCTTTCAAATGCTACATCACAATCACTTCAACTATGGACCATCTTTGAATGCATTGCGGACTCCGGATTTTTTTTTTTCACTAGCATTTGGGTTGTTAACTTATTGAATTATTTTTTACATATATTATCTTCATAGTGTAATGTGTATACAGGCCTGTTATGCTGCTGCAAGTAAGAATTTCATTGTTTTGGTATGTTATTTTCATACATATGACAATTAAACACTCTCGATCTGGGTGATGTGGTGTGGAAGTAAAACAGTGCAAATGTACCTTCCACCTCCCAAGAAGAGGAGGCCAAGGGCCATGTGAGTGGCCATGTGGAAGCCGTAATTCATCTCTCCTCCGGTCCTCTTGTGCATGAATCGACACAGCTGGAGGACCTTCAGGTTCCCAGTACCAGCCATCACCAGGGCAAGGGACAGCAGAACCACACTCAGACACGTCTCCAGGTTGTGGTGACCAGCCTGTCAGATGTAAATGCAATCACACAGTCACACAGCACGGAAACTGGCCTTATGGCCCAACTCGTCCATGCCGACCAAGTCACCTCATCTGAGCAAGTTCCATTTAGTTTAGAGATGCAGAGTAAAAACATGCCCTTCGGCCCACCGACCAGCGATCCCCGTACACTAGTTCACACCAGCGGAGATTTGAGGTCTAAGATTCTCCCATTCCCAACACCCCTTCACCATAAGGCTGCAGTAGTTCACGGGGGTAGCCCACTACCATGTTCTTTCAAGGGAAGGCAATAAAATGTGCTTTCACTCACCCACCGAGTCTGCACCGACCAGCAATCACCCGTACATTGGTTCTATCCTACACACTAGGGACAATTTACAGTCCCAATTAACCTACAAAACATGTACGTTTTGGAATGTGGGAGGAAACCGGAGCACCCGGAGAAAACCCATGCAGTCACAGGCAAAACGGACAAACTCTGTGCAGGCAGCATCTGTAGTCAGGATCGAACCTGGGTCACTGTCTCTGTGAGGCGGCAACTTTACCGCTGCGCCACCGTGCCGCCCCATATTGCCTGTCTTTGACCCATGTCCTTCTAAACCTTTCTGAGCCACTTGGGAAACCCAGTTCCAGTTTGTTCTCTCTTCCACCACCCTTCACCTCTGCTTTTGTTATTTCTAAATAGCAGCACGATTAGGCCGTGGATCATGTTGAGCCTCCTCTGTTACTAAATGGGTTTGTGTCAATCTGATCTAGGCCCTTTACTGATGGCACAGAAAGCCCATTGGGTCCACGTTGGTTCCCAGCTAAGCAATCTAATAAGTTTGGTTCCCTTCCCCCTTGATCCCTGCAGCCCTGCATTCTATTAGCTGCAATCGCATCAACTCCCCTTTCAACTATGTTTGCCTTTGGATGCATTTACTTGAGAAATAAGAAAAAAGGGTGATACGGCTCGTTACATTGCTGCATCTTTCTTAAAGGTCACCGATGAACACAGAATTTTTGATAGTCTCAATGCCGTTTAAAAAAAAATCTACCAAACCCAACAAGTGAGCATTAGAAAGTTCCAAAGATTTATAACCTTCCACGTAGAGAAATTTCTCCAAATCTGTCAACCATATTCTGTGATTATGCTCCTTAGTTCCAGGTTTAGCAGAATGATTCAGGGCTGGAATTTCAGCAGAAAAAAACAAGGCAGGTTTGATAGTGCAATAAAGTCCTGGCAGATGCTGAAAACGTCAGGAGAAGCTGTTTCCAAGGAGAGCAGGGTCTTTCCCCAGAGGGCACACACTTAACGTGGTTCACGCTTTCAAAACAAAATGAAGGCATTCTGTGGAAAGAACTGCACCTTGTCACCCCTGGCACCTCGGTTCAGATGCAGTCTAAGCTAACACTTATTTTCGCTTAGAGGGCGGCACGGTGGCGCAGCGGTAGAGTTGCTGCCACAGCACCAGAGGTCCGGGTTCCGGGTGCATCCGGGTTCGATCCTGACTACGTGTGCGGTCTGTACAGAGTTTGTACCTTCTCCCTGTGACCTCATGGGTTTCCTCCGGGAGCTGTGGTTTCCGCCCACACTCCAAAGACGTGCAGGTTTGCAGGTTAATTGTCTTCTGTAAAATTGTAAATTGTCCCTTGAGTGTAAAACAGTGCAAGCGTACGGGGTGATCACCAGTCGGCATGAACTCGGTGGGCCGAAGTGCCTGTTTCCACGGTGTAGCTCAAAACTAAAACAGTTAAACGACATAGGAGGCCATTTGGACTTTAGAGATACAGGGTGCAAACAGGCCCTTCGGCCTACCGAGTTGACGCCAACCATCGATCACCCACTCACACTAGTTCCATGCCATCCCACCTTCACACCCACTCCCCAACACTAGGGACAATTTTCAGTGGTCAATTAACCTACAAACCGGCACGTCTTTGGAATGTGGGAGGAAACCCATATAAGCCCGAGGGAGAGCCTGGATAAAAGCCACGCCGTCACAAGGAGAGCATACACACTCCACACAGACAACACCCGAGGTCAGGATGGAACCCGGGTGTCCGGCACTGTGCGACAGTGGCTCTACCAGCTGCTCCACTAAGCCGCACTTAGAGATCTAGAGGAAGAATTTCAAGTGAAGCTGGATGTCAGACCTTTACCTCATGAAGGAAATGAAAATAAGAAGCCCGGTCACATTCTCAGCCTTACAACAATGAATTAACAGAGAAAGGTTGAACAAGTTAGGTCTTTATCTTTTGGAGCGCAGAAGGTTAAGGGGGGACTTGATTGAGGTCTTTAAAATGATGAAAGGGATAGACAGAGTTGACGTGGATAAGCTTTTCCCAATGAGGGTAGGGAAGATTCAAACAAGAGGGCATGACATGAGAATTAAGGGCAGGAGTTTAGGGGTAACATGAGGGGGAACTTCTTTACTCAGAGAGTGGTGGCTGTGTGGAATGATCTTCCAGCAGAAGTGGTGGAGGCTGGATTGATTTTAACATTTAAAAGTAAAGTGGATAGGTATATGGGCAGGAAGGGAATGGAGGGGTATGGTCTGAGTGCAGGTAGATGGGACTAGGGGAAAATAAATGGTCGGCACAGACTGGAAGGGCCGAGAAGGCCTGTTTCCGTGCTGTAATTGTTATATGGTTATATGGTTAATCATAAAGATATGTGTGCCAGTGTTCTAGGTGATCAGATGAGACTTACCAGCACTGCCACAGGCGAAGACACAGACTCCAGAAACATTTTCACGTATTTGTACTGTACGATAAAAACAAGAGTTAATCGGGCACAGCCATTTTGATGTCCTACTTGAAAACAGCAGCCAATAAGTAAATGACAACGCGTTATGAAAATTTTTTTCCTTTTTGAAAAATATATTTTTTTAATTACGTAGCATTACCTACCAGACAATTGAAAGCTGCTGCGTTGGAAGAGCCCGCAAATCGCAGGCCCATTGCCATACAGGCACCGGCAATAATGTTGGTGTGAGCTTGGCTACAAAACAAAAGATGAGAATAGTGTGCAAAACATTATTCAGGGGAATAGCGCTCATTTATTCACAAGCGGCTGACTCTTTATTACCCAGTAAAACGTAGACATAAAGAACTGCAGATGATGATTTCCAAAAGAAAAGTCACAAAGTGCTGGAGTAACCTTTGGGGTCAGGCAGCATCTCTACAGAACATGCTTCACACTAATAGTAATGGGGGGGCGGGGGGGAGCTGAAAGACAGGTGATAAAGCCTGGCAAGTGATAGGTGACACCTTACATTGAGTGCTTCTTCTCTTCCAATCGTGCAACCTTTTGTCTTCTTCCCAACGGTGCTTTTATTGTCACATGACGAAATGACAACACAGTGTAATTCTTTATCACAGTGTAGTAAAGTATTGCCACAGCCCTGACCCCCGATTAGCAAATGTACAGTAATAGCCCTGCATGCAAGGGGCGACATGTTTTAGTCCCATTCCATTTCTGGCCTTTATCCAACTACATTACAATCAAACTCCCCCCCCCCCCCCCCCCCCCCTGTATCCAACTATCACTTGCCAGGCTTTGTCCCGCTCCCTCCTCTCTTCTAGCTCTCACCCCCCCCTTACTCCAACCAGTCTAAAGAAGGGTTCCGAGCCAAAACATCACCCTTCCATGTTCTCCAGAGATGCCGCCTGACCCGCTGAGTTACCCTAGCATTTTGTGCCTTCATTACCTAGGTTGATGGCAAGGGAAAATCTCTGAGGATAATGCGAAAAACAGAGAAAATTCAAAGCTTTGAAATCTGCCTCAGTGCTGGAGACGGGCTGTGGTGTCCTGTCGGTTGGGAGAAGGTGGAGGGTTTTCACATGAGCTTTAGAGCGTGACCTTTGGTGTCAGGTTTCAAATTTGCATTGGGGGTAAGTAGGATGGAAGTTGAGACTTACACAGTGGACAGTCAGCCAAGCGAGCGCAGTTACCGGAAAACTGGCAAATCAGTTACTGGATACTTGAGAACTGACTACATCTTTCATTAGAATGGACAATGGTTTGGGCTGGGTATTGGGAGGTGCAATGACAATTCTGAAACATCTTCCTGGCTAACCTGCGGAAAGAACTTCAGTCTCCATGTCCTACAAACTGATAAATCCTTTACTCAAGCACAATAGATAGTGATGAGAAAGATACAGAGCGCAGAGTCTAGTTCACAGCATTATATAGCGATGTTACAATATTTACCTTCAGCGTCGCTGCAGTTCTGCCACTGGCCGTGTGCGTGACTTTGGCGCCTTTGAGGGGAGGGGGCGGGATTAAAATGCAGTTTTCTCCTGCTTGTCCAAGATGGACCTCCTCAGGCTGCCAGCTGATGCAGAAAAATTGCTCCGGCTTCCGTTCTCGGAAGTTTTTTTAAAAAAATCGTGGGACAATTTAATCGCTGGAGTAAAATTAAAAAGCTACTTCTAACGCCCTCAACGCCTACAATGGGACGGATCTCACGTAGGGGACAAAACACGGGGTAAGTCGTTTTTTTTACATATAAACTTGCTTCTTAGGATGACTTTAATCAAAATTTCCCCAGCGAAAATGTGTTTTTGGCCCCATATGACCGGGAGTGTTTTTCCTGCCGATATGGGGTTCAAATTCACCGCAAATGCAATGTTCCAATTGATCACGTTCCACAAAAACCCACTCACAAGATTATTTAAATGCCCATTAATTTATGGGAATTAAACATTAAATTCCTTCCATTTGGCCTATAAATTCATGACAATGAGATTTAAAAATCATGTTATACTGTGAATTCTTGTGTGAATGTTATTTGGACACTTAGGCTATTTAAAAATGTTAATCTTTTCTTAAGAAATGGATAGATGTTTAGATCTAGTAATTGAATTCTGTAATTAGCTACAATTAGGTAACTAACTAATTATATGCTTTAATTTCAGGTCATCCAAGTAAGATTGTTTCATATTTGTTTCAATATACTTCAATCTATAATAACTAAACATTTCATTCAGTTCTCTTAATTTTTAAGAAAGTTATGGGCTTTTGACTGTCCTCGATCACAGCTTTTGTGTTAAGTCAATGGAAAAGCAATAGGGAACAAGATGCTAATTTCCGAGTATGAAAATGGCCATAACTTTTTTAATACTGAAGATATGAAAGTGAATTAGGTGTCAAATTAAACTTCATTTTATGCTTTATCTGATGGGATAAATTGCAGACTTGATTTGTAAAATCTCAAAATTGTGTAACATTGCTACATCACAGCTTAGCTATTCCAGAGGCAAAGTCCAATGTCCGCAATGGGGTGGAGGAGAGTCGAACTGTACGCTAGCTAAGATAGGGCTCTTAAAGATAGCGGAGTCAGGGACTATGGGGAGAAGGCAGGAACGGGGTACTGATTGAGGATGATCAGCCATGATCACATTGAATGGTGGTGCTGGCTCGAAGGGCTGAATGACCTACTCTTGCACATATTGTCTATTGTCTAATGGAAGGACCATTCAAAACCTGATAATGGAGGGGAAGAAGCTGTTCCTGAGTTTAATGGTAGGTGCTTTCAAACTTCTGTATCTTCTGGATGTCAGTTTTCTAATTTGCCTTGAGGTGAGTGTGACAGAAGCTGTAGCGTAAAATATTGACAGTAAGCCAAGGGAACATCGTTAACCAGCAAACTGATAGATCAGTTACCGATACTCGAGAATTAACTACCGGTACATATTTCGTTAGAATGGACAATGGTTTGGGCAGGGTGTTGGGAGGTGCAAGGACAATACCAAAACATCTTCCTGACTAACTTCTGTGGAAAGAGCTTCAGTCTCCACGTCCTGTAGCAACTTCTTGTACATTCATGGTGACGGTGATAATTTAAATTAAAAATAGTCTGAAGTGGAATTCAATGCCAGTAATCACCACTGCAAACCTACTGGATTTTAGTGAAACCCATCTAGTTCAGTAGCGTCCTTCAGAAAATCAAATCTACCCTTACCTGGTCTGACCTGTATGTGACTGTAGATTCTACTAATGTGGTCGACTCTTTAATGCCTAAACAGCTCAGGGACAACTCGAGATGAACATTATAATTGCCAGAGATAGGCACAAAAAGCTGGAGTAACACAGCGGGTCAGGCAGCATCTCTGGAGAAAAGGAATAGGTGACATTTCGCCTCAAGATACTTCTTCAGATTCAATTGAGTCTCGACCTGAAACGTCACAAGTTTCTTGTCTCCAGAGATGCTGCCTGACCCGCTGCGTTACTCCAGCATTTTGTGTCTCTCTTCGATGTAAACCAGCACCTGCAGTTCCTTCCTACACATTATAAATGCCAGCATTCTCAGTGACTAAACGAATGAGCAAGCCCCATGAAAGAGACAAGCCTAAAGATAAGCTCACCGCATGGTTTGTATGTCTACATCTTCTGGTGCTTGCCCGTCCACTGTGTTTAGTGATGTATTATTCTGCCTTACAATCTATAAAATATAAGTGCCATGTTGAAGAAATAGCTGGAGACACAAATAACACACTGACATCCCACAATTACATTTCAATACTTCATGGTTTCAGCACAGTCAGAAGACAATCTATGATGTCTGGTTAGACTTTGGACCTCAGAGATAAAGCATGGAAAGCATAGCCAACCAGCGATCACCCCGTACACTGGCACTATCCTACACATTAAGGACAATTTTACATTTTTTTCCAAAGCCAATTATCCCACAAACCTGCTTGTCTTTGGAGTGTGGGAGGAAACCAAAGCACCAGCTTCAAGCGGTCACAGGGAGAACGTACAAAGTCTGTGCAGACAGCACCAGTAGTCCGGATCGAACCCAGGTCTTTTGCACTATAAAGCTGTAACTGCACCACTGCGTCACCCATGGTTATCCACTCTTTTTATATTTCAATTAAGCATCGTGGAAACAGGCCCTTCGGCCCTACCGAGTATACGCCGACCATCGATCCGCCCGTTCGCACTAGTTCTATGTTATCCCACGTTCTCATCCACTCCCTACACACTAGGAGTATGTCAAACAACAGACTGGAAATCTTTATAAAGTTCACACCAGTGGAGATTTGAAATGGTATTAAAATCTCCTAAAAAAAAGTGCTGGAATAAAATAGATGGAAGTGAAATGAAAGAATATTGGACGGCAAAAGCACTTACTGTGGGTACGTTGCTATTAATCCATGCTGGGCTTGGCTTTATTTCATCCCACATGATTAATCCTCTTGCTAAAGTCTAAGGAAAGAAGCAGAAACACACTATGTTCAGCAAAACAATGGGATATTTCCATATTGCGCAACAAAAAAGCGTTTCACTGGTACACATGACAGTAATTAGGGGTGGCACGGTGGTGCAGCGGTAGAGTTGCTGCCTTACAGCGCCAGAGACCCAGGTTCGATCCTGACTTCGGGTGCTGCCTGTATGGAGTTTGTGACTGTGTGGATTTTGTTCGGGATCCATAGCTCTCCATTCCCTGCATATCTATGTGGCTATCTAAGAGCCTCTTAAATGCCTCTATTATATCTGCCCCCTCCACCACCCTTATCAGCGCGTTCCAGGTACTCACCACCCTCTGTGTAAAAAAACCTGCCCCGCATAGCTCTAAACCTTGCCCAGTAATCATCAAAGCTATGCCCTCCAGTATTTGATATTTCCATTCAGACCCAACTGTCAACCCTAACCATGCCTCTCATAATATTACATCATTCGATCAGGTCCCCTTTCAACCACGAAGTTCCAGAGAAAACAATCCAAGTTTGTCCAACCTCTCCTTCTAGCTCACACCCTCTAACCCAAGCATCGTTGTGGTAAACCTCTTCTGCACCTTCTCCAAAGCCTCCAAATCCTTCCTCCATTGGGGCAATCAGGACTGCACACAATACTCCTAATGTGGTCTCACCAACGTCCTGCAAAGCTGCAATAAACTTGTAAATTCCCTTGCTCCTAAAAACATAAGTAGATAAATTCCCATAAACTTATAAATCCTCATAAGACACAACGCATCAATTTTCCATTGCTTTTCTCTTTCTGTCCCACATTGCCGGTGATATTATCTGGGCAGGTAACTTCACTTCAACTTCATATCCAATTATATCAGGTAGCACCTTATCAAGAAAGCTATTAAATATATCTTCTTGAAATCCAGACACAATCTCGTTAACCCTTTGTCTGTACACTACATTCCACTGTGCTCTCTTTATTTCTACTAAATATAAGGTTTGCCCACATTGATTTCAGTCCAACAAATAGTAGCCACAAAAAGCTGGAGTAACTCAGCGGGACAGGCTACTACAAATAGTAGACGCTGCCTTACACCCCCGAGACTTGGGTTTGATCCTGACTACGGGTGTTGTCTGCGCGGAGTTTGTACGTTCTCCCTGAAAATGCGTGGGCTTTCTCCGTGTGCTCCAGGTTCCTCCCACATTCCAAAGACATGTAAATTTATAGGTTAATTGGCTTCTGTAAATTGCCCCTCGTGTGTAGGATGTGAAACTGGGACAACATAGAATTAATGTATCAGGTGATCGATGGTCTGCGTGGACTCAGTGGGCTGAAGGGCCCGTTCCCATGTTGTATCTCTAAACTAAACTAAACTAAAGCAAACAAGAGAATTTCTCCAGTTAGATTTCAGCAAAAAAGCACTATCACAAGAATCTGCTTCTTCATAGTACCTGCCTCAACTACCTCCTCTGGTAGCTCATTCCATACAGCCACCACTCTCTGTGTGAACAGGTTACCCCCTCAGGTTCCTATTAAATCTTTCCTCCCTCTGGTACTCGATTCCCCTACTCTGGGCAAGAAACTCTGCATTCACCCGATCTATTCCTCTCACGATTCTGTACATCTCTATAAGATCACCCCTTTATCTTCCTGCCCTCCAAGGAATAGAGTCCTAGCCTGCTCAACCTCTCCCTATAACTCAGGGCGTTGAAACCGGGCAACATCCTGGTAAATCTTCTCTACACCCTTTCCAGCTTGAAAGGTGGCTGCAACTCAGCGCCATTACTCACCCGCATAAGAAGAAATTCGGGCTTCACAAAGTCCAGCAAGTACTGAGTGTCTGGAGCTCGAAGCCAATCTGCAATAGACCTGCGTAACATAAAAGGCGGGTCCCTTATTCCATGGCACCTATCACAAAAGCAACTACAGAGGTGGCATTTTTCAAAAGTACAAAAGGTAATTTGCCAGGATTTATCCTCGTGTCAAAGAAACATGGAACTGCAGATGCTAGTTTACACAAAAGGACACAAAGTGCTGGAGTGACTAAGCGGGGTCAGGCGGCATCTCTGGAAAACATCGCTAGGTGACAATTCAAGTTTGGACTCTCCTTCAGACTGATGCCCTAGAACAAGGGGTGGCAGCGGTAGTTGCTGCCTTACAGCGCCACAGAACGGGTTCGATCCTGTCTACGGGTGCTGCCTGTACAGTTTGTACTGCGATCACGTGGGTTTTCTCCGGGTGCTCCGGTTTCCTCCCACACTCCAAAGACGTGCAGGTTTGTAGGTTAATTGGCTTCAGTTAATTGTAAATTATCCCTGGTGTGTAAGATAGGGCTAGCATACGTTGTGATCGCTGATCGGGGTGGATTTGGTAGGGTAAAGGCCCCCGTTTCCACACTGTATCTCTAAAGTACAGTCTAAAAAATCAGTCTGAAGTGTCCCAATCCGTAAAATCACCTATCTATGTTCTCCATAGATGCTGCCTAACCCGCTGAGTTACAGGGCCCTACGTAATGTTTGGGACAAAGACCTATCATTTATTTATTTGCCTCTGTACTCCACAATTTGAGATTTGTAATAGAAAAAA
Source organism: Raja brachyura (assembly GCA_963514005.1). Next base: position 17,478,322 of record OY740785.1, read on the forward strand.
AATCACATGTGGTTAAAGTGCACATTGTCAGATTTTATTAAAGGCCATTTTTATACATTTTGGTTTCACCATGTAGAAATTATAGCTGTGTTTATACATAGTCCCCCCATTTCAGGGCACCATAATGTTTGTAACACATGGCTTCACAGGTGGCCAAGTCAATCACCCAATCTGAACCCAATTGAGCATGCCTTTTATATGCTGAATAGAAAACTGGACTACCCCCCCCCCCCCCCCCCCCCCCCAAACAAGCATAAGCCAAAGATGGCTGTAATACAGGCCTGGCAGAGCATCACAAGAGAAGATACCCAGCAACTGGTGAAGTCCATGAATCGCAAACTTCAAGATGTCAATGCATGCAAAGGATATGCAACAAAATACTAAACATGACTACTTTAATTTATCTGACATTGTGGTGCACTGAAATGTCCCCAACATTATGGAGGGCACCTAGTGTCCTACAGTCTACTTACAGTCTCATGTTACCTGTTCTACACCGTACCTGTTGTTTGTTTTCAGATAGAGTAAGGCTAATGCCAGAGTGGCTCCAGGACATGTAACATCCACATTCACAGTGTCGCCTTCCTGTCGCAGAGCAGAATTACAATCAGACTTTAAAGAAGAAACAATGAAAACAAGATGTAGCCGCGAGGAACTGCAGATGCTGGTTTACCAAAAAAGACACAAAATGCTGGAGTAACTCAGCGTTGACTTAACTCAACTCATCAGCGTAACTCAACTCACCAAAGTTCTCCAGGGATACAGCCTGACCTGGCGTGCACTCGGTGACCGTCTCACCGAACATTTGCGTTCGGTCTGCCAAGACCAACGGGATCTCTCGACTGCCAAACATTTTAACTCCCCTTCCCATTGTCAGATTGATCTTTCTGTCCTGGGCCTCCTCCATTGCCAGAGCGAGGCTCAGCACACCAACTGGAGGAACAGTACTGCAAATATGAACATTGAGATCTCCAATTTTAAGTAACTACATAACCTTCCCTTATCCCTTCGTTTCCCCAACTCCCCTGTACCCCACCTGGACATACACCCCAGCCCCTCCACCTCCCTCCAGCTTCACAATTCATAACTCTTCTGGCTTTTCAACACTGGCCTATGTCCACCATCTGCCTATCACAAAACCCCTCACCTGTATCAACTTATTACCTATAAGAAAGAACTGCAGATGCTGGTTAAATCGAAGGAAGACACAAAATGCTGGAGTAACTCAGCGGGTGAGGCAGCATCTCTGGAGAATGTTCCAGAGATGCTGCCTCACCCGCTGAGTTACTCCAGCATTTTGTGTCTACCTTCAACTTGTTACCTGCCAGGCTTTGTCCTGCCCCTCCAATCTTCCAGCTTCTCCTCCCCCCCCCACATCAGTCTGAAGAAGGACCCGATCTGAAACATCACCTCTCCATGTTCTGCACAGATGCTGCCTGACCCGCTGCGTTAATCTGGCACTTTGTGTCTTTTTCTTTTAAAGGATGGAAACAAATTCTATTTCCAGTACAGCAATCCATATCTCCAACAATAAATGTCAAATATTCTTTTTTTTTTAAGATTTCATGGCCAAAAAGAAAATTACAACCACATTATGTTTTGTGGATAATACTAAACATTCACGAGGTCAGTTACAATTAGAATATCGGCCTTGGTTTTGAGCTCTTTGAGGTGGCATGGTGGCACAGCGGTAGAGTTGCTGCCTCACAGCGCCAGACCTGGGTTCGATCCTGACTACGGGTGCCGTCCATACGAATTTTGTAAATGCTCCCTGTGAGCGGGTTGGTTTTCTCCGGATGCTCCGGTTTCCTCCCACACTCCAAAGATGTACAGGCTTGTAGGTTAATTGGCTTCGGTAAAAATTGTAAGTTGTCCCTAGTGTGTAGGATAGTGCTAGTGTATGGGGATCGCTGGTCAGCGTGGACTTGGTTGGCCGAAGGGACTGTTTCTGCACTGTATCTCTAAACTAAGCCAAAGTCTTCACGTCTTAGCAACATTGTCGATAGTGAAGATAAACTCCGACTGAGGCTTTTCAGTGACAAAATAAAAGCTGAGGAACAGGGACTCACACTATTATGGAAAAAATGTTTACTAATGCCAGAAGTAGGCTTTTGACGAGGTAAACCCCCAATAAATGTCGGACAACGTGCAGATATATACCGCATAGCACAAGGCCTGGGTAGAGTGAAGTGGAGAGGATATTTCCACGTGGGAAAGTTTCAGACCAGAGGGCAAGACCTCGGAACAAAAGGATGTACCTTCAGAAAGGAGATGAGGAGGGATTTCTTTAGTCAGAGGGGGGTGAATCTGTGGAATTCAATGGGAGACATTGGGTATTTTTAAAGCGGCGGGCCAAAGGGCCTGTTTCGGCGCTGTATCTCTAAAGTAACCTCTTCACATCAGCAACATTATTGACAGAGAGGATGTGAAACAGGTTGACAGGTTCTTGATTAGTAAAGTGTGCCAAAGGTTACAGGGAGAAGGCAGGTGAATGGGCTTGAGAGGGAAAAATAGATCAGCCATGATTGAATGGTGGAGTAGAAGCGATGAGCTGGATGATCTATTTCATTTCGGAGTCACGTGAGTGACTTCGTGAAGAGCCCGCCGGCGCGCATGCTCGACATATCGTCGTAACGCGTTGCTGCGACGGCTGGCGGTGGAGCGCGCTCCTCGCCAGCCCTTCATAAGGGGCCACAGAGGTGAGTATTCCACCTTTAGTTGGTGGTCCTTGTTGTCTGATTATGTCTTGCAGCAAGGACATGGATGGGAGTTCGAAGGGCCGGAGGACGTCAGGACGAGTTCGCCGGTCAACAGTTCCGGGGCCTTTACCATCGGCAGTACCTGCAGCGCAGGCCGGGACTCAGGCGGAGATGTGGGTAAGCCCTGTGTTCACAGGTCCAGATCCGCCAGCACACCACAGCTCGGAGGAGTTCGACGAGGAGGAGTGTGGTGTGCCGCCAGAGCAGGGGGACCCTGCCATGGCAGTCAGGTTGTCAGCGGGCTCGCTGGCGACCTCGAGCAGGGCGCGTGCCGTTGCACAGCCTGTTCCACTCAGCCCTCCGAGAAGGGGGAGGGGAGGAGCCCAGAAGCCTAACCCTGTTAGGGCTAAGGCATTGCCTGTCGCGGAGGAGCGGTCAGGTTCCAGGGCGAGACCCGGGGCGGCTGTGAGGTCCAGCCGGCACACCCCGGCTCTCGACGCCGGGACGGGTCGGTTGAGTCGGGTCTCGTCGCGGTCGCCGAGCCCCCCATGGATGAGTGGGCGGCACCATGCGTCGGCAACGTCCACGATGTGGGCAGCCGGCAAGACTGCGCGGGCCCCAGGCAGCCATGCTTCGGCTGGTGCCGACACCTCGCCGCATGTGCCCTTAGTGGCAGCGGCTTCAGCTCTCGCTAAACGGAGGCGATTGATCACGCCCGCGCAGGAATCGCGCAGTTTCGCCTCGGCGGCTGTTAGCGACAACTACCGGCACCGGCAGGGCCTCGACGAGGTGCGGGCCGATGACAGGAGCCCGGTTTTCTTTTCAGAGCCGGAGGACTCCGACCACCTGAGTGTTCAGGGTGAAGGGCGTATTGACCGTATGGAGCGGCTGCTGGAGCTCCTGCTTCAACGTCAACAACAGCAGGGCAGCAACAGGCACAGGGCGTCTTCACCAACATCTACTATCAGCCTGGAGCAGCACGAGGAGGAGGTTCTGGTGGATCCCGTACCACCTCCGGTGGAGGTGCCAGCGGAGGAACTTTTGGATGTGGCGACCAAATTCGCGGCCCCACATACGGCTGGTCTTCCTCTCAATTCAAAGCTGGCAGCCACAGTGGACTTTCTTAATAATCAGGTGCTGCAGGAAGAAGTCCTCATCCAGGCTATGAGCCGTCACAAGGCTCCATCAAACTGCAACTCCCTCAACGTGCCTGTGGTCAATACGCCGATATGGGGCAACATCAGTGCGGCTATCCGTCAACAAGAGCTACAATTGCAGCGGATCCTGAAACTCCTCACGGCCGGTATTGCCGCCTTTGCGCGGTCGGTGGACGAGGACGAGCTGAATTTGGACCAGGAAGATGCTCTGGCCTTATTGTGCGCGACCCAGCACGAAATCAACGGGTTTCGCAAAAACAGCATCCGCCCAGCACTCAACCCGAAGTTTGCAGGATTGTGCAAACCACCGCCGCCGCCGCCGCCCCGTCAGCTCTTTGGTGAGGACCTCTCGAAGAGAGTCAAAGAGCTTGACGAACAAGCCAAAACGGTGGGGATCATGCGCTCTAAGAGTGCCCCCACACCGTCTGGCTCAAAAGCTCCATACATTCGCTCACGAGGGTCGGCCAGTGCCTCGACGAGGACTCACCCTCTAGCTCCACAACGACAACAACACCAGAACCAGCACCAAGGGTCTTTTTTAGGACAGGGTCGGCAGAGACCTTTTTGGAAATCGAAGACGCCGCGCCCTCAAGCCAACCCAGCACCTCCACGGCCACCCACACGTGTCAAGGACCGCCGGTAACCACGGAGGTGAGGGGGTCTGGTTCTCTCTTTTCTCTCTGTTTAACTTCCCATGTTGGTGGTCGTTTACGGTTGTTTTTGGATGCATGGGGTAATTTTACTGGTGATGAGTATGTGTTGCGGAATATTCAGGGGCATAAAATTGAGTTTATTAATGGCGACATTCCTCCATCCCAGCACATGCCTGGTCGTACGTTCAAATTGTCTGCTACAGAACAGGCAGCAGGTTACAAGGAAATTTTAAGTTTGGAACAGAAGGGTGTGATTGAGAAAACAGTGCATGAGCCAATTGAATTTGTTTCGAACATATTTACTAGACCTAAGAAGGATGGAGGCTGTCGTGTCATTATTGATCTAACCCGTTTGAATACGTTTGTAACATATACTCATTTTAAAATGGATACGTTTGAAACAGCCAAATCATTGATTTCTCATGGCTGCTTTATGGCATGCATTGATTTGAGGGATGCATATTATTCAGTATCCATCCAGAAAGATGATAGAAGGTTTTTGAAATTTATCTGGATGGGGCAACTTTGGCAGTATAAGGCTTTGCCTAATGGGCTTACTACAGCCCCTAGATTGTTCACTAAATTGGTGAAGCCAATCATGGCTTATTTGAGACAACGACATCATATAGTTATGGCCTATTTAGATGATGTCTTTATTGTGGGCCACACCCTGCAATTGGCTGAACAGGGTGTTGCAGCTGCTGTCAATATATTTCAACAATTAGGATTCATTGTCCATCCAGAGAAATCAAAGTTCTGCCCTGCCCAGGTAATTAATTACCTAGGGTTCACGGTGAACTCAATGAGCATGAGGATAACTATACCAATTAACAAAATTGAGGAAGTCACTAAGGTGTGCAGAGATTTAATTGGCACCAATATACCATCGATTCGGCATACAGCCACAGTAATTGGCAAGTTAGTGGCTTTGTTTCCGGCAGCACGATATGGACCTTTGCATTATCAGAATTTGCAAAGAGCTAAAATTACTGCGTTAAAATGGAACGCTGGTCATTACGATCGATCTATGCAGCTGCCGTCCGAAGCGATAACTGAGTTGCAATGGTGGGTGTGTCACATTAGCAACTCATTTAAGCCTGTCAGGGAGGCTAATCCGGTGGTATATTTACAGACTGATGCAAGCTCCAATGGCTGGGGAGCTACTGATAATTGCTCTAGTTGTGGGGGTAGATGGGACACCCTTGAGGCATCGATGTTGTTGACTCAAGGGATTAACTATTTGGAGTTGCTGGCAGCATTCCACGGGCTTCGTGCATATTGTTCCAAGCTTGTTGGAGCACACGTCCGTCTCCAAATAGACAACACCACAGCTGTGGCATATTTAAACCATATGGGTGGTACCAGGTCAGTTTCGTGTGACAAATTGGCTAACTCAATTTGGCTCTGGTGTATTCAAAGAGACATTTGGATTTCAGCTACCTATTTGCCAGGTGAGCTTAATACTGTGGCGGACACCAGGTCACGCAAATTTAATGACAACATTGAATGGATGTTGCATCCTGAGATTTTTGCTAAAGTCACAGCCAAATTTGGTAAACCAGACATTGACCTTTTTGCGTCACGGTTGAACCATCAGGTACCAGCCTACGTTTCATGGGAACCAGATCCTGGGGCAATAGCGCTAGATGCATTCTCGCTGGACTGGGGGAATTGGGTTTTCTATGCCTTCCCTCCGTTTTGCCTCATCAGTCGGGTATTGCGAAAGATTCAGGCAGATGCTGCCAAGGGCATCCTTATTATACCCGACTGGCCCACACAGCCTTGGTATCCGGTGGTCTTTGACATGCTTAACGAACCTTGGGTCCTTTTGAAGGGTTGCCCACAATTGGTTACTCACCCTGTGTCAGGGGAGCCACATCCCTGCCATGGCTATTTAAATTTGTTGGCTTGCAGGTTCTGAACAGGCCGTTAGTCCAATACGGCCTCTCGGCTCGGACCATGGATACCATCGGGGCGTCGTGTCGAGAGTCCACAAGGCGAAGATACCGCTCGCATATTAAGAAGTGGGAAGCCTACTGCAGCCGCTCTCGCATCACGTACGATGACGTGACAATAACCGACGTCCTGGAATTCCTCGCGGGGTTGCACCATGATGAACACTTAAGTTACAGTGCCATCAACAGCGCCAGAAGTGCGCTATCATTCTACCTCAAGATTGGGGTAGGATCCAACAGGCTAGTGTCCAGACTCATGCGGGGTATATTCAATATGAATCCGCCTACACCACGCTATAATATCACCTGGGATGTCAGAGACGTATTAACCCTGCTCAGGACGTGGTCTCCCATGGAAGGGCTCCAACTGGACCAACTCACCATGAAGCTGGTGATGTTACTAGCGCTGACTTCAGCTCAGAGGGTACAGACACTACACAAACTGCGTGTCGACAGAATGACATCTACCCCTACAGAAGTAGTCTTTTTCGTTGACGAGCTACTAAAGCAGCATAGACCTGGGTGCACAGGGCTGCAGCTGAAGTTCCCGGCATACCCCGCAGATGCTAGGCTATGTTTAGCCTCACATATCCGCCACTATGTCAAGGTGACGGCACGCATCAGAGGAATGGAGAGATACCTGCTTGTCACTCATAAGAGACCTCATCATCGAGTGACAGTCCAGACGATATCCAGGTGGCTTCGAGTCGTCTTGGGTAAGTCAGGTATCGACACTAATGTGTTCAAGTCTCATTCCACCAGGGCTGCATCGACGTCAGCGGCGAGGGTCATGGAGGTGCCCATGGACCAAATTCTCGCCACAGCAGGATGGGCGAATGAAGCTGTGTTCCAGCGTTTTTATAACAAGCCTGTTGCTGCTCCTCTACAGTTCGCAGAAGCCGTGCTGAATGCAGGTCAAGAACGTGGAGATGTCCCCGCATGAGGGGTTTTGATTTGTTATTAATAAATATGCTTTTGTTTTGCAGTATGAGCTATTGAGCCAGTTTGTTCCTCCCATCCATCCCTGGTAGTGGTGTGTCAGCATGGACGTGGTCCAGGGCGTGTAATCACAGAAGCTTTGAAGTCTTCACGAAGTCACTCACGTGACTCCGAAATGAAATAGTAAGATTGAACGAGAACTTACCAGTTCGAAGGTTGATCTTTATTTCATGAGGAGTCGAAGTGAGGGATTTCGTGCCCTCCTCGCCCAACCCTCAATCACCTTCATCTGGTAATCTTAGTCAATTCAATCATACTATGCGAAGTCATTTCTATTGTTGGTTCTGTGATTCCACGCCGCTACTTTGAAGTATGTCGAGCATGCGCGCCGGCGGGCTCTTCACGAAATCCCTCACTTCGACTCCTCATGAAATAAAGATCAACCTTCGAACTGGTAAGTTCTCGTTCAATCTTACTAATCCCGCTCCTATGCCTTATGAACATGAACATATAACTAAAAGATCAAAGGGGAGGGAGGAGCTTGGAAAAAGTTTTAAATGTATTTTAAAAGTTTTTAAATGTATTTTTTCAAGCATTTCTTGTGACTTAGAATGGCTCCCAGTAAGAATGGCAGACACACACTTTAAGGAGATAGATAAAAATTTGAAAATTAAACAATTATATTGGGAAAGGGCAAAGGAATATATCGAACAAAGTATATAAATAACACTTAGGAGAGCCAGCATATACTTGATGGGCTGAATGGCCCCTCCATCATACCATTATAGTTTGATGATGTTCATTATTTATTCATTGTAAGTAGGAACGTGGTCCATAAAATGTTGGCGTGGCGCAGTGCGCAGTGGCACAACTATTGGAGCTGCTACCACACGGTGCCGGAGACTTGCATTCAGCCCCGACTTTGGATACTGTCCAAGAGTAGTTTGCATGTTCTCCCTGCGACTGCGTGGATTTCCTTTTGGAGCTTCGATTTGGTGCTTCGCAAGACGTACATGTTCGGAGGTTAATTGGCTGCAATAAGATTTCTCCCGGCATGTAGTAGGTATGTTGCAAAACTTACCTTGAGCAGCGCTGCACTTCTGCCACTCCCCGTGTGCGCGACTTTGGCGCCTTTCAGAGGGGGGGCGGGCTTAAAGTGCCGTTTTTCAACAGGCAGGACAAATCGATGAATGTCGAGCGATTTGGTTGCGGAAGAAAAATCGCTCCGACATTTCATGAATGAAGGTATTTTTAAATTACTCTAAATTATTTATTAACTAGAGTAATTTTAAAATCACCTTCAAAAGCTGTGAGCGCCGACCAGCGGAAGGATTTTCCGTAGGGGAGAAGAAAAGGTAAATAGTTTATTTTTATATTAAAAGTTGGTTTTTCGGGAGGCTTTAATAATATTTTTATGTTGCGAAATGGGGTCCCAAAAAATCTATGAACAAACAGTACTTTTCCTCCCGACTTCACCGCTAACCGCAACGTTCCAATCCACCGCATTCCACTAAAACCCACTAGCTAGTTGATTTAAATGGCCATTAATTTACAGGAATCAAACACTAAATTCCTTCCATTTGGCCCAGAAATTCATGAAAATGAGATTTAAAAATTATGTTATATTGTGGATTATTGTGTGAATGTTATTTGGACACTTAGGCAATTTTAAAAAAGTTTATCTTTTCTTAAGAAATGGATAGATGTTTAGATCTACTCATTGAATTTTGTAATTAGCTACAATTAGATAACTAACTAATTATATGCTTTAATTTCAGGTCATCCAAGTAAGATTGTTTCATATTTGTTTCAGAATGCTTCAATCTATAATAACTGAAAATTTCATTAAGTTCTCTTAATTTTTAAGAAAGTTATGGGCTTTTAACTTTTCCAGATCACAGCTTTTGAGTTAAGTCAATTGAAAGGCAATGGGGAGCAAGATGCTAATTTCCGAGTATGAAAATGGCCATAACTTTCTTAATACTGTAGATATTTAAGTGAATTAGGTGTCAAATTAAACTTATTTTTATGCTTTATGTGATGGGATGAATTGCAGACTTGATTTTTTAAATCTCAAAATTTTGTAACATTGCTACATGTAGTGCATCAGTTATAGGATCAGACCGAGGCCATTCGGCCCATCGAGTCTACTCCATGTAGATGAGTGGTCGAATCTGGGGAGATTTGATGAGAACGTGGGCCAGAACAAAATGTGATCAAGGCGACATAAGGAACTGCAGATACTGGAGCCTTGAGGAAAAACACAAGGAGCATCTCAGCGGGTCAGGCAGCATCAGTGGAGGGAATGGACAGGCAATGTTTTGTTTGAGAATCTTCTTCAGAATGAGCTGGGATTAATGTCGGATTAGTGCAAATGGACAATCGATGGTCGGCATGGATTCGATCGGCGTAAGGGCCTGTTTCCGTGCTATGTTTCTCTGCCAGTTGGGCTTTGTATCATTTTACAATAGGATTGATAAGCAGAGCAGAAATACAGACCTTGATCTGATAACTGGGAGATTTGTGCTTCTCCCTGAGGATCCCAGCTTGGGCACGTCTGTGGCCTCCAACCATGTACTGGTACAGCTGATCAGGGACGTTCAGGTCAGACATGCCAATAAGATTACTCCCATGCTGCAAGACAACAGGGAGATGTCACTACCATTCAGAACTTAAAACAGAGTAAAAAAAGAATTAACACTCTCATCTCATCTGCAGGCCACATGCAATCTCTACCATTGAGAACTTTGCTCCAATCTTTTTAGATGTTGACAGAGAGATGCCTAGATGTTTCTTTTATTATTGTCACATATACCAAGGTACAGTGAAAAGCTTTTTGTTGCGTGCTATCCAGTCAGCAGAAAGGCTATACATGATTATAATCAAGTCAACCACAGTGTACAGATACAGGATAAGGGGACTAATGTTTAGTGCAAGATAAAGACCACAAAGTCCGATTAAAGATAGGCAGAGGGTCTCCAATTAGGTCGATGGGAGGCCAGGACCGCTCTCTAGTTGGTGGGTGGGATGGTTGAGTTGCCTTCTGACAGCTGTGAAGAAACTGTCCCTGAATCTGGAGGTGTGCATTTTCACAATTCTGTAGCTTGCCTGATGGGAGAGGAGAGAAGAGGGTGTGACCAGGGTGAGAATCGTCCATCATGCTGGGGCCTTGCCGAGGCAGCACGAGGCGTAGATGGAGTCAATGGAAGGGAGGTTAGATTGCGTGATGGAGATTGGAGTAAAACAAATGGAGAGTAAAAAAGAATCATTGTTTTCAGCTCGGTTACAGACCACGTGCAATCTGTACGATCAACAACCTCGCCCCAACATTGAACACAATGCGGGCACAGTAGCGCACCTGCTTGAACCGCCGTCTCACAGCACCGGAGACCAAGTTCGATCCTGACCTGTGTGGAGTTTGCACGTTCTCCCGTGACCTGCGTGGGTTTTCTCCAGTTTCCTCCCACATTCCAAAGATACTCAAATTTGTAGGTTAATTGACCACTGTCAAATTTCCCCCAGTGTGTCGGGAGTGGATGTGAAAATGGGATAACATTGAACCCATGTGAACGGGTGATCGATAGTCGGCATGGACTCGGTGGGCTGAAGGGCCTATTTCCACGCTGTATCTAGCAATCAATCAACAAATAAATAGTGCCCCAAAGATAATCAGGGTGGCACGGTGGGACAGCAGTAGAGTTGCTGCCTCAAAGCGCCAGTGAACATGGTTCGATCCTGATCGTGGGTGCTGTCTATACGGAGTTTGTATGTTCTCCCTGTGACTGCGTGGGTTTTCCCCGGCTGCTCCAGTTTCCTCTCACATCCTAAAGATGTGCAGGTTTGTAGGTTCATTGGCCAATGTAAAAAATTCCCCCAGTGTGTCAGGAGTGGATGTGAAAATGGGATAGAATGTTAATTGGCTTTGTGTGTAAAATAGAACTAGTGTACGGGTGACTGTTGTTCAGCATGGTCTAATATTATTAAAAACACATTATTAAAAGCACCCACAGATCAATGCTAGCATTCACAGTTTCATTCTGGACGGCCCTACCAAATGAAAATTGCACAGAAATCCTCTGTGTCTCCCACTTTGGCGAAGTTTAGACATTGAGACAAAAATATAACTTACCCCAAGACAGACCATACCAAGAGCGAGACCAGCCGCCAGTGAGTACGACTCCCGGTCCGTACAATTTTCCATCTCAGGGCCTGGAGGGCGACCTAAACAATGGAAAAAAGACCAACATAAATATCTTCTTACTAACCAATGGGGTCCGCCGCTGAAACAGGCGCAGGCTGTCTATTGTCTAAGGACTAAACCTATTGTCTAAGGACTAAATTTGTTTTAAGGTTCAAGGTTCAAGGTTAGTTTATTTGTCACATACACCAATTGGTGTAGTGAAATGCTTCTTGCCATGCAGCACATAAAATAAAGAATACAGACACAACACTAATAAAGAGATTTAAACATAAAAACATCCCCCCACAATGGTTCCCATTATGAGGGAAGGCACAATGTCCAGTCCCCATCCCATGTCCACCCATAGTCAGGCATATTGAGGCCTCCGCAGTTGCCTTCACGGAGGCCCGATGTTCCAGGCCGTTCTCGCCGGGTGGTGGTACTCGGCGTCGTGAGAATCTTCTCAGCGGCTTGGGACACCCGGAACGGCCGCTTCCTTACGGGAGTCCGCGGCTTCCAGAGCCGACAAGGCCGCGCTGAATGGAGCTCCCCCACTGGCTCCCGATGTTAAAGTTCAGCGCCGCCGCCTGCTCCACAGACCCGCGGCTCCGCGATGTTTGTCTCGGGCGGTCTCAGCTCACCGGAGTTCCAGCGCGGCGGCCCAGGCAAGGCATCACCCGCTCCGTCCCCCGATGGCGCTCCAGCGCTCCGCCGCTGCCGAAGCCGAGGTTCTGGGCGGTCTCCTCAGGAAAACGCCGCTCCAGGCCCGCTGGTAGGCCGCGGGGACGGGTCGAAGATGCAGCCCGGAGAAAAGCTGCCTCTCCGACCAGGTAGGGACCAGGAAAAGTAGTTTCCCCCTTCCCCCCCCCTCCCCCGCACGTAAAAAAGAATAGGCTCCAAAACAAAACACTTTAACGCACTAAAAAAAAAGAAAAGGAGGAAAGACATACAGCTGCAGGCTGGGCAGCCATACCGTACAGGACGGCGCCCCCTAACTGCCGATAAGTTTGAAGTTCAGACAGAAAGATAGACACAAAGTGCTGGAGTATCCCATCAGATCATGGCAGCATCTCTGGAGAACATGGATAGATGAGGTTTCAAAGTCTGAAGAAGTGTCCGATCTATACTTTTTCTCCAGAGATGCTGCCTGGATTGCTAGCTCCAGCGCTTTTAAACACAAGTTCTTTGTTTTGACCTAATTCTGACAGAGAGTTTACTGAACTAAGAGTTGAATCTATCTCAGTTTCCCTGCAGATGTTAACCAGATGGGTACCTCCAACATTTTCTGATTTACTTCCTGGAACTGCAGCTTCTATTTTTAGAAGATGGCTTATGTTCCTGGAAGAATGTTTCAGCTTTGAGTCCCTCAACCAAAGTTATTGTTAATATGACAAAAACTCTTGATCTTTAGGTGTACAACAGGGAGCATATTGACTGGTTGAGTCATGCCTGGGTTCGGCAACTCGAATGCCCAGGATCAAAGGAGATTGCAAAAAGTGCAATATAAAAATTTGGGATGGCACAGCAGTAGAGTCGCTGCCTTACAGCGCCAGAGACCCGTCTTCGATCCTGACTACGGGTGCTTGTCTGTATGGAGTTTGTACATTCTCCCCGTGACTTGCGTGGGTTTTCTCCGGGTGTTTCAATCTCCTCCCACTCCCCAAAGACGTACGGATTTGTAGATTAATTAGCTTTGGTGAAATCGCAAATTGTCCCTAATGTGTCAGACCAAGTTAGTGTATGGGATTCGCTGCTCGGCACGGACTTGGTGGGCTGAATGGCCTGTTTCCATATTTTTAGTGTCTCTAAAATATTTGAATTCTAAAGTGTTGCTTGCAAGCCAACTACTCTCTAGAACTTCTACAGGCATACGATAGAGCGCATACTGACTGGTTGCATCTCGGCCTGGCTCAGCAACTCGAACACCCAGGAACGAAAATTGCAAAAAGTGCAATCTGAACTCTTCTATCCACAAATAGATACAAAATGCTGGACAGGCAGCATCTCTGGAGAGAAGGAATGGGTAACACTTCTTCGGACATTCGTCTCGATCCGAAACGTCACCCATTCCTTCTCTCCAGAGATTCCTTCTCTCCCGCTGAGTTACTCCAGCATTTGTGTCAATCTTTGGTTTAAACCAGCACCTGCAGTTCCTTCCCATCCCATTCTATCCATACATTTGTCCAAATGTACTTATTTCCTTTGCTTCCTCTGGCAGCTCATTCCGGACATTGAGCATCCTCTGAGAGAAAAGACTACCCCTGAGGTCCCTCTTAAATCTCTGTCCTCTCACATTATGCCTGCGCCCCCTTGTTTTTAGAATATTCATCCTGGGTAAAAAAGCATGAGTGCTCACTTTATCCATGCCCCTCATGGTCTTATACACCTCAAGAGTGTTTTACTATCATATGCCCCAGACAGAACAATTACATTCTCACTTGCGGCAGCACAATAGAATATGTAAGCATGGTACCCTTAAAACATCCTTCCTAAAGCTGGGCGATCAGAACTGCACACAGTACACCAAGTGTGGTCTCACCAAGGATTTGTATAGTTGGTGAGACACTCGGCATTCCAGAGGACAATTTCCCACAAAATGCATTTTGCTTTGCGTGTGTTTGATGAACATTTGGTGCCCGTTAAACACTCAGTTTAAAGGATGACTTCTCCCCAAAGTGAAGAACTCTCACTACTTTCCCCAGATGGAGATCTAGGCTGATAAACCCAAACTCGCGCCCAGGGAAGCTTGTGCTATGAAGCCACGGAACGCTACAACGTGGAACCAGGCCCTTCAGCCCAACCTACCCACGCCGACCAAGATGCCCCATCTACACTCGGCCACCTGCCCGCATTTGGCCCATATCCCTCTAAACCTTTCCTATCTACACACATGCCCAAATTTCCAGCGCACTTGCAGATAAGTGTATAAGCAGCTAGCATTCCCCCTGTCGACAACAATATAACATCTGCCATGATTCTTTGTGTCCCTATTTTTTATTTAGTTGATAGCCAAAGCTGTCGGGGGGTTGATTGAGTTAACGTATGAGGAGTGTCTGAGGGCTCTGGGCCTGTACTCACTGGAGTTTAGAAGGATGAGGGGAGACCTCATTGAAACAGACAGAATAGTGAAAGGTCTGGACAGAGTGGATGTGGAGAGCATGTTTCCACTAGTGGGAGAGTCAAGGACCACAGGGCACAGCCTTAGAATAAAAGGACATACATTTAGAATGGAGACGAGGAAGTATTTCTTTAGCCAGTGGGTGGCGAATCTGCGGAATTTATTGTCACAGAAGGCTTGAAGGCAAGTCATTGGGTATTTCTAAAGCAGAAGTTGACAAATTCTTGATTGGTACAGGGGTCAAAGGTTAATGGGAGAAGGCTGGGGAACGGGATTGAGAGGGAGAAATAGATCAGCCACGATTGAGTGGAGCAGACTAGATGGGCTGACTGGACTAATTCTGCTCCGATGTCTTATGATCTTATGGTTGTCATTCATCTCACCTATTTCAGTCAGAAGTACTTCAGCAATGTGCCGGTGAGCGGTGCCTTGGTATACAAGCCCAACGCCCATTACAGCAGCGACCTGCAAGTTGTGAGGGACATCCAGCTCGGTTGAGGTTGGAGGTAAGAGAGCAGGAATGTGAATGCTCAGCAGGCGGGTGACCGAGATGTCCATTGTGCCGAGTTTTGCAGCCGAAATTCCCAGCAGCAATCCAATACTGGTCATCTCATGACCCTGCCAGAAAACACAAGGAGAACCATGCCATTTTAAGGTTAGAAAGAACCCCGCAAAGGGAAATTAAAAATAACGATCTTTCATCACATAATGTTAAACCACACTGTTAATCTTAGTTTTTAAATTTAGAGATTCAGCATTGAAACAGGCCATTCAGCCCACCGAGTCCATGCCGACCAGCAAACACCTTGTCCACGAGCACTATGGCACACACACACACACACTAGGGACAATTAAAAAAAATGTACCAAAGCCAATTAACCTTTAAACTGCACATCTTTGGAGAGTGGTAGGAAACCCGGAGAAAACCTACACGGTCACAGGGAGAACGTACAAATTCCGTACAGACAGCACCCGGGGTCAGGATCGAACCCGGCACTGTAAGGCAGCAACTCTACCGCTGTGCCATTGTACCGCCCCTGTATGTTAAACCACACTGAGGCTACACCGGGACTACAGCGAGCAGCGCTGCGTACCTCACCTTTGGAACGCTTTAGTGGGAGTGCTGTGGGGAATTGCCACAATGTAATTAATGGCAGCTATGTACTGAGCAAACCTCACACTGCTGTACCGGGTGGGTGCTGCAAGTGACGTGCTCTCTTCCGCGAACATCAAGCGGTTCCAGATCAATAGCCACCTTTATTTCTGAGATTGATAACTTCTCATCCACCGAGAGCGTAGTTGGGCCATCGAGAGAGGGCCGGTGAGAGAAGGGAGGGTCATCGAGGGCAAGGAGGTCCATTGGGAGCTACCCAGCGGGGGACGAAGAGGGACCCAGCAGGGTGGGTGGGGTGGGCCTGCTGCCACGTGCGGTGGCAGGCAGAAAACAGAGAGGGAAGATAGGACTGCTCGGTGCTCTCTTGTAACCATGCTGGCACCAGAAACGTGGCAGCATTTGTGCATGGCTGAGGTGAGGTGTGCTGCATGATTTTACCGGGTTGTATGCAAAAACTAAACATTTCACTGTGCCTAGGTACAGGTGACAATAAAGTATCATTCATTGAAGATCATGAGAGGAATATATAGAGTAAATGCACAGCCTCTTGCCCAGAGTATATGGGGAGAAGGCAGGAACGGGGCACTGATTGGGGATGATCAGCCATGATCACATTGAATGGCTGTGCTGGCTCAAAAGGGCCGAATGGCCTACTCCTGCACCTATTGTCTATAGTAGAGGAATCAAGATCAGTGGGCATATGTTTATGGTGAGGAGGGGAGGGAAGAATTCAGAAGGAACGTGACGGGCATTTTTTTTACACAAAGGGCGGTGGGTGCATGGAATGAGCTGCCAGAGAAGGTAGTTGAGGCAGGGACTATCCCAACATTTAAGAAACATTTGGACAGGTACATGGATAGAAGAGGTTTACAGGGATATGGGCCAAAAGCAGGCAGGTAGGACTAGTGTAGATGGGGCATGTTGGTCAGTGTGGGCAAGTTGGGCTGAAGGGCCTGTTTCCACGATGTATGATCCTGTGATTTTAATGATGTGGACAGTGCTGAAATGCCTCAGGTAGCAGCCAAAACGTGTAACACTGCGGGATCAGTGAATCTTCCTGTTGCGCTCCACTGAAGCCCGTTTATTGTGTGCACATGCATGTGTTTCCGTGCCGACGTGTGTGTACAGCACACCACGGTCTGCACTTGTCTCCGATCTCCTTGTGTCACTTTGTGCTGTCTCTGGTGTGCCTCGGCCAAAACAGACCGCACTCGGGGTACTGCTCTGCCATTCCGATATCCTTCTCCATGACATCGGGAGGTTTTGAAAAAATAAACTGAAAAGTATCACTTAATTGTCATCCAATTTGCTATCGTCAATCTCCTCCACTAACATACACGAAGAGTGAAAATTGACTGTTTACATAAAATACTATGCATTGCAGCACACCCACATCGATAATTATGGCCAGCAATGCAAATAAAGCACCTGACAATTTCCCTGTAATATAATTGAAAAATTGCTGATATAATTGAAAATCATTTTGAGCTTTGTCTGTGTGTGCGCGTGTGTGTGTCGGTCTCTGTGTATGTTGGTGTGTGAGAATGTGTGTATTCAAGTGTGTGTGGGAGCGTGTGTTAGTTCGTGTGTGAGTATCCGAGTGTGTGTGTGTGTGGGAGCGTGTGTGTTCGCGTGTGTGTGTGTGAGTATCTAAGTGTGTGTGTAGGAGTGTGTGTGTGTGTGTGTGTGTGTGTGTGTGTGTGTGTGTGTGTGTGTGTGTGTGTGTGTGTGCGCGCGCGCGTGTGTGTGTGTGGAAGCGTGTGTTAACGTGTGTGTGAGTATCAGAGTGTGTGTGTGGGAGTGTGAGTGTGGGAGTGTGTGTGCGCATCTAAGTGTGTGTATGGGAGTGTGAGAGTGTGTGTGAGTATCCGAGTGCGTGTGTGTGGCAGTGTGTGTTAGTGTGTGAGTATCCGAGTGTGTGTATTAGTGTGTGCACATGTGCGTGCGAGAGTGTGCGGGCGTGTGAGTTTGAAAGTGTGCGTGCGAGAGGGAGTGTGCAAGAAGTCCCAAGATCAAGAGACATGCGTGCGTGTACGTGCGCGTGCGTGTGTGTACGTGCGTGTGTGGAATAGCTACGACGGGCGATATTTCCGTGCACTGTCCCCCCACCTTGGTGAGGTAGTCATGAATGTTCATGGTGGTCAGTTTGCTGAGGTGCCCATTGAGTCCCAGAGCCATGAGCAGGCCGGCGTACTCGTTGGTCAGCTCCGTGTTCTTCTGCCGGTTGTACACGATCCAGGCCGAGTCTATCTGGGAGGCGGGGGCGATCTTCAGCCCGGCGGCAACCCCGTTGTGAAAGCTGGCCCAGCTGGCCATGTTGGGCGGCACGTCTATGTTGCCACTGTTCAGATCAACGGTCGTGTTCCGAGGCGCGGCGCGGCCTGATAGTGTGGAGACAATGGGACACGTTGCCAATGAGCACAGAAACCCATGGATTATGAACCCCTTATGAACAACCATGAGTAACTCCATGAAAATAATGATGGCGGAGTGGCACTTACGCAGCAACCCTCCCCAACAACAACTTCCAATTGATTTCTAGCACCTTTGACATTAGTTGATTAGTACGGATGCCAGGGGTTATGGTGAGAAGGCAAGAGAATAGGTTTCAGACGGAAAGATAGATCAGCCATGATTGAATGGCAGATTATACTTGATGGGCTGAATGGCCTACTTCTGTTCCTATAACTTATGAATTTGTGACATAACAAGGACTCTACGTTTTTCCTGTGACTGCGATGGTTTCCTCCGGAGCATGGAGACAGGCCCTTCAGCCCACCTAGTCTCCGCCGACCATCACTCACCCGTTCACACTAGTTCTACGTTACCCAACTTCCTCATCCACTCCCTACACGCACTCGGGGCAATTTACAGAAGCCAATTAACCTACAAACATGTGCGTCACTGGGCTGAGGGAGGAAACCAGAGCACCCAGAGGAAACCCACGCGGTCACAGGGAGAGCGTACAAACTGCACACAGACAGCACCCGTGGTCAGGATGGAACCCGGGTCTCTGCTGCCGTGAGGCAGTGGCTATACTGGCTCGCCTCTGTGCCGCCCAAAAATCAGAACCCGGAGAAAACCCCGCCTTCACTACACCTTACTTTAGACTTCAGCGTAACAGCAGAGAAGCAGGCCCTTCAGCACATCGAGTCCACGCCGACCAGTGATCACCATATACTCTAGCACTATCCGACACAGCAGGGACAATTTACAATTTTACCAAAGCCAATTAACCTACAAACCTGTACGTCTTTGGAGTGCGCGAGGAAACCGGTCACAGGGAGAACGTACAAACTCCGTACGGACAGCACTTGTGGTCAGGATCAAACCTCTGGTGCTGTAAGGCCACAACTCTACTGTGCCACCCCAAACTTAGAAGTGTTGACTTGAGAAATACTTACCAGTCAGGTTTAACTTTGGAATAGGAAGTGGTTCAGTTGGCACAGGGTGGTAAGAGAAGAGACTGAACATCCCTCTCCCTGGAGGGAGCGCCATTGTCCGCTGACACAGCTGCAGCAACCTGTCCCAAGTGGAAACGGGCAAAGAGCTGGATTATACAAACAGGTCTTATAGTAGGTATGTTACAAAACTTACCTTGAGAAGCGCTGCAGTTCTGCCGCTCCCCATGTGCGCGACTTTGGCGCCTTTTGGAGGGGGGCGGGCTTAAAGTGCCGTTTTTCCACAGGCAGGGAAAATCGATCCATGTCGGGCGACTTCGTTGCGGAAGAAAAATCGCTCCGACATTTCATGAATGAAGGTATTTTTAAATTACTCTAAATTATTTATTAACTAGAGTAATTTAAAAATCACCTTCAAAAGCCGTGAGCGCCGACAACAGGAAGGATTTTGCGTAGGGGAGAAAAAAAGGTAAATAGTTTATTTTTATATTAAAAGTTGGTTTTTCGGGAGGCTTTAATAATATTTTCATGTTGCGAAATGGGGTCCAAAAAAATGTATGAACAAACAGTATTTTTCCTCCCGACTTCACCGCTAACCGCAACGTTCCAATCCACCGCATTCCACTAAAACCCACTCGCTAGTTGATTTAAATGGCCATTAATTTACAGGAATCAAACACTAAATTCCTTCCATTTGGCCCAGAAATTCATGAAAATTAGATTTAAAAATGATGTTATATTGTGGATTATTGTGTGAATGTTATTTGGACACTTAGGCAATTTAAAAAAAGTTTATCTATTCTTAAAAAATGGATAGATGTTTAGATCTACTCATTGAATTTTGTAGTTAGCTACAATTAGATAACTAACTAATTATATGCTTTAATTTCAGGTCATCCAAGTAAGATTGTTTCATATTTGTTTCAGAATGCTTCAATCTATAATAACTGAAAATTTCATTGAGTTCTCTTAATTTTTAAGAAAGTTATGGGCTTTTAACTGTTCCAGATCACAGCTTTTGAGAAGTCAATTGAAAGGCAATGGGGAACAAGATGCTAATTTCCGAGTATGAAAATGGCCATAACTTTCTTAATACTGTAGATATTTAAGTGAATTAGGTGTTAAATTAAACTTCTTTTTATGCTTTATGTGATGGGATGAATTGCAGACTTGATTTTTAAAATCTCAAAATTTT
Source organism: Raja brachyura (assembly GCA_963514005.1). The sequence continues at coordinate 17,498,733 of OY740785.1, forward strand.
GTAACATTGCCACTAATAGCGGGTCACAAGCAGCAGGATCTATCTAAACATGAAACCCTTCCAGATGCAGAGCAGGATGACAATTTCTTGGTGTAAATTGATAGATTAACAGCCAGCATTCATGTAGAATTGTTCCCAAACATGGAGACAATCTCCAGACATGGAGACATCCCAGCATGCATTTTACATTGGGTAATCTCCCAAAAACCCCATCCGTCAACTCCCACACTTTTAGTTTGAGAGATACAGTGTGGAAACAGGCCCTTCGGCCCACTGAGTCCGCGCCAACCAGCAGGCAGCCGTACACTAGTTCTATCCTACACCCAGATGGACAATTTTACAGAAGCCAATTAACCCACAAGCCTTCACGTCTTTGGAGTGTGGAAGGAAACCGGAGCACCCGGAGAAAACCCACGTGGTCACAGGGAGAACGGTCAAACTCCGTCGGCATCGCACCCGTAGTCAGGATCAAACCCGGGTCTCTGGCGCTGTGGGGCAGCAACTCTACCGCTGCGCCATTATGCCGCCCTGCGGTTTGATGTGGAGAGCTGCTGCCGGTGAGGGCCTGAGCAAGCAATGCAGAGACTTATCAGCGAGAGCTTTGACCTGCAAGGGGAGTATGAGCCAATGCTGGATCCTGCTCCTTGCATTGTATGTTCTATGATCTTGATCCTGCTCCAAGATCATAGAACATACAACAGTACAGTACAGGAACAGGCCCTTCGGCCTTCAATAACAGTGCTGAACATGATGCCAGCTTATCTCCTCTGTCTGCACACAATCCATATCCCTCCATTGCGTGCATATCCATGTGCCTATTTAAAAGCCTCTTAAATGCCGCTGTTGGATCTGCTTCCTCGGCAGGGGGTTCCAGCACCCACCACTCTGTCAGGAATTTGCCCCGCATATCTGCTTTAAATCTTGTCCCTCCCACCTTAAAGCAGTGCTCTTTAGTATTTGATTTTTCAATCTTGAAAGTAGGTTTCGACCCTCTATTCAATCCATGGCTCTCATAAGTTTGTATACTTCCAGCAATGACACGCTGCACGGTGGAGCAGCGGTAGAGTTGCTGCCTCACAGCTTCAGAGACCCCGGATTCAATCCTGACTACGGGTGCTGTCTGTGCGGAGTTTGTACGTTCCCCCCTTGACCTGCGTGGGCTTTCTCTGGGTGCTCCAGTTTCCTTCCACACTCCAAAGGTGAGCAGGTTTGTAGGTTAATTGGATTCTGTAAATTGTTCCCAGAGTGCGGGACAGAACTACTTTACGGGTGATCGCTGGTTGGCGTGGACTCGGTGGGCTGAAGGGTCTGTTTCCACGCGACATCTCAAAATTATACAAATGGTCTCCCCGCAACTTCCGGTGTTCCAGAGAAAACAATTCAAGTTTGTCCGACTTCTCCTTACAGCGAATACCTTCCGATCCTGGCATCACTCTGCAAACCTGCACGGTCTCCTAAGCATCCTAGTCTCTCTCTTCACACCTAATTGGACTTGATGACAGCTGCTTTCTCTGCCGCTTCATTTATTTTGTCTGCGTTTAGTTTGTGGGCAGCACAGTGGCGCAGCGGTAGAGTTGTTGCCTCATGGCGCCAGGGACCCAGTATCGATCCTGACTGTGAGTGATATCTGTATGGAGTTTGCGCGTTCTCCCTGTGGCCACGTACGTTTTCTCCGGGTGCTCCAGTTTCTTTCCCACATTCCAAAGTCGTGCAGATTTGCAGGTTAACTGGCCTCTGGAAATTATCGCTAGCGTGTAGTTTAGGACTGTACACTGGGAGAGGCCTGCTCATCCGCCCAGCTCACCCTTGAGCAAAACTGCAAAATGCAGATGGCACCACTCAACCTCGGTTGGAGTGAAAGCCACTTTAATGTTAATGTAATGTAATGGTAGATTAGTGCTAGTGCACGGGGTGATCGCTGGTTGGCGTGGACCCGGTGGGCCGAAGGGCCTGTTTCCGCGCTGTATCTCTAATCTAAACTAAAGTAAACAGTACCGTACGCCGGCAGCTCCAAGTGCTTCACGCTGGCACGTGAACATGTTCTTTACCTGTTTTCCTTTTCCTCGATGAACTCGTGGTCGCTGACCTCGGGCATCTGCACGACGTTAACCCGCACGGGGTGCGTGCTCTGAAGGAGACGCCGCACCTCCTGGACCCGCAGATCTTCGTTCCAAATCAAGGACATCAAATCCTGGTTCATGTCGTTCATTCCGTCTTCCTCCTCCTCGGCTTCGTTTCCCGAAGAAGCTCCGTCGGATACCAGCAAGTGGCCGAGCGCCTGCAAACCAGACCAGAGTAAGTCGACCATGTCCTCCAGCAACCTCCCAGAGGCTGCGCTTGCAGGCTCACTGCGCGCAATACATTACAGAGCAGAATTCTGCCAAGCGGCCTCATTCTGCGCTTACGTTTGATGATCTTTATAACTTAGAATGAACCTACGGATTTGGTCTTGTGGAGTCTTCCTTCGTGCGCTTGTTTGGAAAGGTCCTGACGCCCAATCAGTGAGCAGGCAGCTTCGGACCAGTCCGAGGAAGGCTGGGATCGGCAGTGGTAGATGGCATCCCGTATCGGCAGAGCCACCCCAAAGGGGACCGACTCCAAATCCTTCAGAGTGAATCCTACAAAAAGTAACATAAGACGGCGGTGTTAACGTCGGATATCTTCCACAGATGCGCCGCACAACGCACTCCATTGGGATGCATCACAGCACGTCTTGGGAACAGTTCCGTCCCGGACCACAAGAAATTGCAGAGAATTGCGGACCATCACACAAACCAACCTCCCTTCCATTGACTACATTTATGCCTCACGCTGCCTCCGCAAGGACTTCAGCATAATCAAGGATGAGTTGCACCCAGGCCACTCCCTCTTCACACCTCTCCCATCAGGAAAGAAGTGCAGAAGTGTGAAAATGCACACCTCCAGATTCAGGGACAGTTGCTTCTCGGTTGAGATCAGGCAACTGAACAATCCTCTCACATTATTCCCTTTATCATGTAAATAGCAAGATTGTAATCATGTACAGTCTTTCCGCTGTCTGGTTAGCACGCAACAAAAGGTTTCCCTCTACCTCGGTACACGTGACAATAAATTAATCTAAACTAAATTATAAAAAAATAAATTAAACTTAATCTAAATTATGTATCTCCTTCGCAAAAGGTGTGAATAATTGAGCAACTGGTGTAAAGGCAGCCCCCTTTTCCCTTTGAAGCTTAGTCAACATTCCACCATTCCGATAACAATAAGCTAAACTGGCAGAGGAGGAATCAATGGCCTCTGCCCAACAGCATGCTGGTGAGCGTTACAGACTGAACACATCTGAACACACGGCGAATGTGAAACATTAGATCTGGAAGCTCACCTAGGTTTGTCAGTGAAACCACCAATTTTGCAGCCAAGCTGGTGGCGGATATAGTGCATGGATTCAAGCTGCGCCTGAGAGGGAGAGAGAATGAAAGAAACGTAAACAAACGCAAGTGCAATGTAATAGGCAGCAGCAGAACAAGCAGGATCACACAGATGTCCGTTACCTTTTGCTGTCTTCTTCCACTTGCTGCTTCCTGTGCCCTGTGAAGTAATTTACAACAGACTGCAGTTTAGTTTAGTTCACAGATTAGTTTATTACTCTGGCCAGACCTTCCAGCAGACATCCTGCTGCACTGGACGAGGTGGGAAATTCTGCCATCTTCTTCATCTAGATTTAGGTTAGCACAGCTGTCATTGGACTTATCATTCCAGGAAGATGTTTAGTTTATTTTAGAGATACAGCACAGAAACAATCCACGCCGGCCAGCGATCCCCGCGCATTAACACTGTAACTTACTAGGGACATAGAAACATAGAAAACAGGTGCATGAGTAGGTCCTTCGAGCCTGCACCACCATTCAATATGATCATGGCTGATCATCCAATTCAGTATCCTGTACCTGCCTTCTTTCCATACCCCCTGATCCCTTTATCCACAAGGGCCACATCTAACTCCCTCTTAAATATAGTCAATGAAGTGGCCTCTACCTTCTGTGGCAGAGAATTCCACAGATTCACCACTCTCTGTGTGAAAAATGTTTTTCTCATCTCGGTCCTAAAAGATTTCCCCCTTATCCTTAAACTGTGACCCCTTGTTCTGGACTTCCCCAACATCGGGAACAATCTTCCTGCATCTAGCCTGTCCAATCCCTTAAGAATTTTGTAAGTTTCAATAAGATCTCCCCTCAATCTTCTAAATTCCAGCGAGTACAAGCCGAGTCTATCCAGTCTTCCTTCATATGAAAGTCCTGACATCCCAGGAATCAGTCTGGTGAATCTTCTCTGTACTCCCTCTATGGCAAGAATGTCTTTCCTCAAATTTGGAGACCAAAACTGTACGCAATACTCCAGGTGTGGTCTCACCAAGACCCTGTACAACGGCAGTAGAACCTCCCTGCTCCTATACTCAAATCATTTTGCTATGAATGCTAACATACCATTCGCTTTCTTCACTGCCTGCTGCACCTGCATGCCCACTTTCAATGACTGGTGTACCATGACACCCAGGTCTCGTTGCAGCTCCCCTTTTCCTAATCGGCCACCATTCGGGACAATTTACACTTATACCAAGTATACAAACCCAAGCCAATTAACCTATAAACCTGCACGTCTTTGGAGTGTGGGAGGAAACTGAAGATCTCGGAAAAACCCACGCGGTCACGGGGAGAACGTACAAACTCCGTTCAGACAGTACCCCTAGTCGGGATCGAACCCTTGTCTCTGGCAGCAACTCTATTGGCGCGCCACCGTGCCGCCGACATCTTTTGCTTCTACAGCGTAGAAACAGTCTCTTTGGCCCACCGAGTCAATGCCAACCAACGATCCCCCAAACACTAGTCAGGAGGGTTGGTGGAAGCAGATAGGATAATTGCAAAGGCACATAGATATGCAAGGAATGGATTTGCCATTTACTATCCCCCATTTCTTCCCCTTTGGTTTAAGTTTACTGTTGTTACATGTACTGAAGCACAGTGAAAAGCAGCCCTTCTAAACAGACCAGATACATTATAAATAAAATCAAGACAAATTCAAGTACAATAGACAGACAAAGGCAAAAAACAGAATGAGGAGGCAGCCTCGAACTGCAATGTATTTCAAGGTAGCTGTCTCTGGAGAAAAGGAATAGGTGACATTTCAGGTTGGAACTCTTCTTCAGACTGGTCTACCTTGAGGAGCTTTCACAACGGAGGAGACAAAATGCGGAGGAAAGAACTCCAGATGCTGGTTTAAACGATATAAACCAGCATCTGCAGTTCCTTCCCACACAATTTCTCTGCCTGGTGTACTTGTCACAAACTGTGAAAGAAAACAGAACTGTTATCAGATAATCAATTACCTGCTGCGATTCTCAATAAATACAAGGATGGCTCATGGGAGAGTGCATTTTCATCACCAAGTGTGTACAATGCAAAACTCTGCAACACAGAAACGATGGATAATTTAGCATCAGAGATATATCACATGATACAAAAAGCTGGAGTAACTCAGCGGGACATGACTCAACGGAAGGGTCTGCCCTCAGCAGAGGCCTCACTTGTGTTCCCCTCCTCCGCCACCTCAACGGGTTCCGGGTCCGCCACGTCATAGAGCTCTTCTTCCGTCGCCTCCGTGCCTTTTTCTATGGGAAGGCGTCCTCACCACCCAGTGATGGCCCTTTCTCACGTCTCCAACGGATCCCCTCCTCTTGGACCCCCCCCCCCCCCCGGATGGCCATCTACCTTCCTTAGACCTTAGATTTTCAGCTGCCGGCGGGACGTCAACCGCCTCAACTTTTCCACTCCCCTTACTTACTGTAACCTCTCCCCCCCTGAGCGTATAGTCCTCCGCTCACTCTGCAGCAACCTCGACTTGATAATCAAACCCGTCGACAAGGTAGTCTGGCGCGCTGACTTCTACGGGGCTGAGGCCAGACAAAAATAATTGCACCTCCTATATCATATGATATATATATCTATATATATATATATATATATATATATATATATATATATATATATATATATATATATATATATATCCTCCAAAACAGGTCCACCATGTCCCTTCCCCAAGTTGTCAACAAGTATTTTCTCCCCACTACAACCCTGGACAGGCCACATTCACCACATGTAGTCAGGGTTAAATTGTTAGTCGACCTTTCCCCGTATTCAACACTCCCCAACTGAGCTCCCTTTCCACGTGGGTTTTCTCCTGCTGCTCCGGTTTCATCCCACACTCGAAAAGACGTACAGGTTTGTAGGTTAATTGGATTTGGTAAAAATGGTAAATTGTCCCCAGTGTGTAGGATAATGCTTGCGTCCGGGGGAAGGGAGACCGATGGTCAGCGTGGACTCGATGGACCGAAGGGCCTGTTTCCGCGCAGCATCTCCAAACTAAGCCGTGAAACATTTCTCACATGGATGGGAAAGGTTTCCGAGGGACATGGGTCAAACGCGGGCAGCAAGGACGAGCCCAAATGGGGCATGTTGGTGGGCATAGGTAAGTTGGGCTTCTACCAGTACTTTTGGCAGCTCCCTCTAGAGACCCATCATGCTCTGAGTTAAAAACTTACCCTTCAGGCTTTCTTTCAATTTCTCCCCTCTCAACGTAGCCCGGTGTCTTCTAATGTTGTACTCCCCACCATAGAAGAGAGACTCTATCAACTCTATCATAAGTTCATGTCATAAGATGTCTGCAGCAGCCATTGAACCAATGTGATTTAGCCATCAGAGCTGGCTGAGAGTGGTCTGAGTCTTGAGGATGTTTATTAGTTCTAGGAGCGGAATTGAGCCATTCGGCCCATCAAGTCTACTCCGCAATTCAACCATGGCTGATCTATCTTTCCCTCTCAACCCCATTGTCCTGCCTTCTCCCCTTAACCCCTGACATCCGTACTAATCAAGAATCTATCTATCTCCACCGTAAAATTATCCACGGACTTGGACTCCACAGCCTTCTGTGGCAATGAATTCCACAGATTCACCAACCTCCGACTAAAGAAATTCCTCCTCATCTCCTTTCTATAGGGTACGTCCGTTTATTCTGAGGCTGTGCCCTCTGGTTCTAGACTCTCCCACTAGTGGAAACATCTCCACATCCACTCTATCCAGGCCTTTCACTAATCGGTAAGTTTCAATGAGGTCTCCCCTCATTCTTCTAAACGCTATGCCACTCATGATTTTATAATCCTCCACAAGGTCAACCCTCAGCCTTCTTTGTTCCAGTGAGAATGAGCCGAGTCCATCCAATCTCTCTTAATGACTGCAACGCTCCATTCCAGGCAACATCCAGGAGAATTTCTTCTGCGCCCTTTCCACAGCTACCATATCCTTCCTGTAATGAGGCTGGGGCAAAGCCGCTCAGATACTCCAAGTGCAGCCTGAACTACGTTTTATCCAGCTGCAACATGACAGTCTTATATTCCAAAATAAGCATACTGGCTCCCACAGCTATCTCAACCTCTCCAAGTCACATTGAATGCCAATGAGACTTTTGCCTAGTTTAGTTTAATTTAGTGATACAGCACGGAAACAGGCCCCTCGGCCCACCGAGTCAGTGTCGATCAACAATCCCCGTACACCAGCACTTTCCTACACACTAGGGAGAATTTACAATTTTTATCAAAGCCAATTAACCTATAAACCTGCACGTCTTTGAAGTGTGGTAGGAAACCGGGTCACCCAAAGAAAACTCACGCGGTCACAGGGAGAACGTACAAACTCCGTACAGACATAAGAAACATAGAAAATAGGTGCATGAGTAGGCCTTCGAGCCTGCACCGCCATTCACTATGATTATGGCTGATCATCCAACTCGGGATCCTGTACATGCCTTCTCTCCAGACCCCCTGATCCCTTTAGCCACAAGGGTCACATCTAACTCCCTCTTAAATATAACCAATGAACTGGCCTCAACTACTTTCTGTGGCAGAGAATTCCACAGATTCACCACTCTGTGTGAAAAAAAAATTCTCATCACGGTCCTAAAAGACATCCCCCTTATCCTTAAACTGTGACCCCTTGTTCTGGACTTATCAACATTGGGAACAATCTTCCTGCATCTAGCCTGTCCAACCCCTTAAGAATTTTGTAAGTTTCTATAAGATCCCCCCTCAATCCTCTAAATTCTAGCGAGTACAAGCCGAGTCTATCCAGTCTTTCTTCATATGAAAGTCCTGCCATCCCAGGAATCAGTCTGGTGAACCTTCTCTGTACTCGTACCCATAGCCAGGATAGCCCGACAGCACCCGTAGTCAGGATAGTTACCAGGTCTCTGGGGCTGTGAGGCAGCAACTCTACCACTGCGCTACCGTGCCTCTCCTCGACAACTACCATCTGCCTCCTAACACCAGAACAATTTTCAAAACAGATCCTGTTTTCCATTCAAAAACACAAAGCAACCTAGGGGTAGGCTAAGAAGGCATCTTACCTGTACTACTAACTTTGTTCTTTCACAGATGCCAGGCAGGTATGGAAAAGGAGACATAACGTCACCATTCAGACAAGAACATAGCCAGTGATAGATGCTCGGAGGTTCCACTGTGAGGAAAGGCGGCTGGTTCATGAGTCTCAATTGTGCTACATTAAAGAAAGAAAAGCCTTAAATTTCATCAGCTTTGTAGTAAGGTTAAGATTAATACATTGTTAGCTTGGTTCAGAGATGCGGCACGGAAGCAGGCTCTTCGGACCACCGAAGGGAAAGAGAGTATAGAAAAAGTTGAGAAAGGCATCAGAATTAACGGGACAGAAAGCTCACGAATGGATAGGTCAAGTGATATAGGAATCGATGTGATATGTGAGGTAAGTAATGGATTAAAAGTATATATGAATGCGCAAATTATAAGAAGTAAAGTGGATGAGCTTGAGGCTCAGTTAGAGATTGGTAGATATGACATTGAGGGGATTACAGAGACATGGCTGCAGGAGGATCGGGACTGGGAACTGAATATTCATGGTTATACGGCCTATAGGCAGGTGGGCAGAGGAGGTGGGGTAGCTCTGTTGGTGAGGGATGAAATTCAATCCCTTGCGAGGGGTGACATAGGGACTGGTGTTGTCGAGTCGCTGTGGATAGGATTGAAGAATTGTAAAGGTAAGAAGACTCTAATGGGAGTTATCTACAGGCCCCCATACAATAGCCTGGATATAAGGGTGCACGTTGCAGCAGGAGGTAATGCCACTGTGGTTATGGAAGATTTCAATATGCAGGTAGACTGGGAAAATCAGGTTGGTTCTGGACCCCAAGAAAGGGACTTTATAGACTGCCTTTGAAATGGATTCTTAGAGCAGCCTGTACTGGAGCCGACCAGAGAGAAGGCAAGTCTGGATTTAGTCTGAAGTCCCAGTCTGAAGAAGGGTCTCAACCCGAAATGTCGCCTATCTCCTTCGCTCCTTAGATGCTGCTGCACCCGCTGAGTTTCTCCAGCTTTTTGTGTAACTCTGGATTTAGTGTTGTCTAATGAACCAGATTTAATAAAGGAACTCAAGGTAAAGGAACCAATAGGAGGTAGTGACCATCATCTGATAAATTTTAATCTGCAATTTGAGAGGGAGAAGGATAAATCAGAAGTGTCAGTGTTGCAGTTGAACAAAGGGGACTATGAAGGCATGGGAGAGGAGCTGGCCAAGGTTGACTGGAAAAGGATCCTAGCAGGAATGACAGTGGAACTGCTATGGCAGGAATTTCTGGGCATAATCCAGAAGATGCAGGATAATTTCATTCCAAAGAGGAAGAAAGATTCTAAGGCGAGTAAGAGGCAACCGTGGCTGACAAGGGAAGTTAGGGATGGAATAAAACAAAAATAAAAGGTGTATGACATAGCAAAGAGTAGCGGGAAGCCAGTGGATTGGGAAACTTTCAAGGGACAGCAGAAGGTAACATAAAAAGGCAATACGGGATGTAAAGATGAAGTACGAGCATAAGCTGGCCAAGAATATAAAGAAGGATAGTAAAAGCTTCTTTAGGTATGTTAAGATTAGTAAAGACAAATATGTGTCCCTTGAAGGCAGAAACAGGTGAAATTATTATGGGGAACAAGGAAATGGTAGAAGAGCTGAACAGATATTTTGGTTCTGGCTTCACTAAAAAAGACACAATCTCCCAGATGTACTAGAGGACAGAGGATCAAGGGAGACAGAGGAACTGAAAGAAATTTGCATTAGGCGCTAAATAGTATTGGGTAGACTGATGGGACTGAAGGCTGATAAATCCCCAGGGCCTGATGGTCTGCATCCCAGGTACTCAAGAAGGTGGCTCTAGAAATCGTGGACGCATTGGTGATCATTTTCAAATGTTCCATAGATTGAGGATCAGTTCCTGGGGATTGGAGGGTAGCTAATGTTATCCCACTTTTCAAGAAAGGAGCGAGAGAAAAAACGGGGAATTATAGACCAGTTAGCCTGACATCGGTGGTGGGGAAGATGTTAAAGAATTAATAACGGCGCATTGGGATAGCAGTAAAAGGATTGCTCCAAGTCGGCATGGATTTATGAAGGGGAAATCCTGCTTGACTAATCTTCTGGAATCTTTTGAGGATGTGACGAGTAAAATGAATGAAGGAGAGCCAGTGGATGTAGCGTATCTGGAGTTTCAGAAAGGCTTTGATAAGGTCCCACACAGGAGATCAGTGGGAAAAATTAGAGCACATGGTATTTGGGGTAGGGTATTGACATGGATAGAGAATTGGTTGACAGACAGGAAACAAAGAGTAGGAATAAACAGGTCCCTGTCAGAATGGCAGGCAGTGAATAGTGGGGTGCCGCAAGGCCCGTTGCTGGGGACGTAACTATTTACAATATATATTAATGATTTAGATGATGGGATTAAAAGTAACACTAGCAAATTTGCAGATGACACAAAGCTGGGTGGCAGTGTGAACTGCAAAGAGGATGCTAGGAGGTTGCAGGACGACTTGGACAGGTTGAGTGAATGGGAAGATGCAGCACAATGTAGATAAATGTGAGGTTATCCACTTTGGTGGCAAAAACAAGGATGCAGATGATTATCTCAATGGTGTCAGATTAGGAAAAAGGGAAGTGCAACGAGACCTGGGTGTCCTTGTACACCAGTCACTGAAAGTAAACATGCCGGTGAAGCAGGCAGTGAAGAAAGCTAATGGCATGTTGGCCTTCATATCGAGAGAATAGGAGTAAAGACGTCCTTCTGCAGTCTTACTAGGGCCCTAGTAAGACCACATCTGGAGTATTGTGTGCAGTTTTGGTCTCCTAATTTAGGAAGGACATCCTTGCTATTAAGGCAGTGCAGTGTAGGTTCACAAGGTTTATTCCCGGGATGGCGAGACTGTCATATGAGGAAAGATTGGAAAGCCTGGGCTTGTATTCACTGGCATTTAGAAGGATGAGGGGGATCTTATATAAATATATAAAATTATAAAAGAACTGGACAAGCTAGATGCAGGAAAAACGTTCCCACTGTTGGGGGAGTCCAGAACCAGGAGCCACAGTCTAAAAATTAAGGGGAGGCCATTTAAAACTGAGATGACAAAAATAAATTTCACCCAGAGAGTTGTGAATTTGTGGAATTTTCCGCCACAGAAGACAGTGTAGGCCAATTCACTTGATGAATTTAAAAGAGAGTTAGATAGAGCTCTAGGGGCTAGCGGAATCGTCAAGTCATGAGAGTTTTATTGTCATGTGTCCCAGATAGGACAATGAAATTCTTGCTTGCTGCAGCACAACAGAATATGTAAACATAACACAGAACAGGAGATAAAAGTTCAGTGTGTCTATATACCATAGACCATATATATACACGATAAATAAACAAATAAAGTGCAAAAGGCTGTTTTTGTTCAGAGTTTGTTTGATGGCATGTTTAATAGTCTGATGGCTGTGGGGAAGAAGCTGTTCCTGAACCTGGATGTTCCAAGGGATATGGGGAGACGGCAGGCACGGGTTACTGATTGTGGATGATCAGCCACGATCACAATGAATGGCTGTACTGATTCGAAGGGCCAAATGGCCTCTTCCTGCACCTGTTTTCTATGTTTCTATAAGTCTGTGCTGACCAGTGATCATCTGTATACTAGTTCTGTCCAACACATAGAGTGAGGGGCAGCGGTAAGTTACAGCGCCAGAGACGTGGGTTCGATCCTGACAACGGGAGCTGTGTGTAAGGAGTTTGTACGTTCTCCCCGTGACCTACGTGGGTTTTCTCCGAGATTTTTGGTTTCTCCCACACTCCAAAGACATACACGTTTGTAGGTTAATTGGCTTGGTTTAAAATGTAAATTGGAAATTGTCCTCAGTGTGTGTAGGATAGTGTTCATGTGCGGAAATCGCTGGTCGGTGCGGACTCGTTGGGCCGAAGAGCCTACATCTGCGTTGTAAACTAAACTAGGGACAATTTACGGAAGACAATTAACGCGCACGTCTTTCGGATGTGGGAGGAAACTGGAGCACCCAAAGAAAACCCCACACAGTCACAGGGAGGGCATGCAAACTACATACAGACAGCACCCGTAGTCAGGATTGACCCCGGGTCTCTGGCGCTGTAAGGCAGCAGCTCTACCGCTGCGCCACCGTGCCACCAACTTTTTCTTAAACATTCGTCTTCTTAACCATATAACAATTACAGCACGGAAACAGGCCATCTCGGCCCTTCAAGTCCGTGCCGAACAACTTTTTTCTCTTAGTCCCACCTGCCTGCACTCATACCATAACCCTCCATACCCTTCTCATCCATATGCCTATCCAATTTATTTTTAAATGATACCAACGAACCTGCCGCCACCACTTCCACTGGAAGCTCATTCCACACCGCTACCACTCTCTGAGTAAAGAAGTTCCCCCTCATGTTACCCCTAAACCTCTGTCCCTTAATTCTAAAGTCATGTCCTCGTGTTGGAATCTTCCCTATTCTCAAAGGGAAAAGCTTGTCCACATTAACTCTGTCTATCCCTCTCATCATTTCATTTCGGAGTCACGTGAGTGACTTCGTGAAGAACCCGCCAGCACGCATGCGCAACATATCGTCGCTCGCATTTCAGTCGACGGCTGGAGAGGAGCGCGGCTCGTCACCAGCCCTTCATAAGGGCCACTCAGGTAAGTACAAACAACCTTGAGTTGGTTGTTCTGTGTGAATAATTGTGTTTTCTTCCACAGAGACATGGACAGTAGGAAAAGTAAAGGCCGTAAAACTTCTGTAAGGAGTTGTCGGCAACCCAACCCGGAGCCCCCCTCCACGGCAGGAGGACGGGCCGGGAAAAAGGCGCGCAAGCCGGGGAGCCCTGTACTCACAGGATCCGGTTTACCGACGCAGCTATGCCCTAGCGGGGTGCCTGCAGAGCAATCAGCCGGTACAGCGCCGGAGCAGGTGCATCCTGACTCCATTTCTCTCTCACCCACTGGGTCGTTCGCAGAGACGAGCAAGAGGGATTCGCGTGCTGATGCACGGCCCTTCTCCCTGAGCCCTCTCGAAGGAAGCAGGGATACAGTTCAACTACCTAGCCCTTCGCGGGCTGAGGTCTCACCAGGAGCCACTAGGAAGTGGTCTGGTGAATCAGGGAGGCCCGAGTCCACTGGCAGTCCAAGGAGGGCCAGTGTCGACTCACCACCCAGGGGGACCAGGAGGAGTCACAAGGGTGGAGCCTCGCCTAGGTCACCGCTTCCCCCGCTGGGGGCAGGTCGGGACCGTACGCCGTCTGGGTCCAGATCAAGGACAGTCGGCAAGCCCGCGCGGACGTCGGGTCACCACGCTGCGGCGTTAGGTGCCGACCTCTCCCCACCCATGCCCTTAGAGGCAGCCGGGTCCAACTCAGCGAAAAGGAGGCGCTTGAGCAGGTCCGCGCGGGAATCGCTCAGCTTCGCTGAGGCGGCTGGTAGCGACACATCGTCACAGTACCGATATTACCTCGACGAGGTACGGACTGCTGATAGGAGCCTCAGAAGTTCCTTCGGGCGCGAGGTCTCTTACCTCCCACACACGCCCGATGAAGGGCGCTTGGATCGTATGGAGAGGATATTGGAGCGAGTTCTACTTAATCAGAAACAGGACACACATAGCTCCAGGGGACTCATGGATATATCCCCGTCACCATCTATGGACAGCATAAGACCAGATGAGGAGGAAATCCTGGTACATGCCCCAGCAGCACCTGAGGTCCCTCAGGAAGATCTGCTGGATGTGGCAGCCAAATTCGGGTTACCCGTATCATCAGGACAACCCCTCAATATCAAACTGGCCGCAACCATAGATTACCTCACGAACCATCAACTGCAGGAGGATGTCCTTGCAAAGGCCATGGAGAGACACAAGGCTCCAGGGAACTGCAATTCACTCAACGTGCCAATTGTGAACACGCCAATCTGGGGTAATATCAGCCCGGGCATCAGAGCGCAGGAAGTGAAACTGCAGAGAATTCTAAAGCTACTTACGTCTGGGATCACCGCTTTTGCAAAGTCGGTAGACGGGGTTGATCTAAGCACCGAACAGGAGGATGCTCTAGCTCTGCTCTGCAATACGCAGTACGAGATCAACGCTTTCAGGAAAAGCATTATAAAACCTTCATTGAATCCCAAATTTGCGGGACTATGCAGAGCACCTCCTACCCCCCCACCTAGACAGCTGTTCGGAGAAGACCTCCCAAAGCAGGTCAAAGATCTGGATGACCATGCGAAAACCATAGGTCTGATGAGATCACATTTTGTGACCAGACCTTCGGCCAAGAAGACACCTTACTTCAGGCCACGAGGTCAAACCGACAGGCCGAAAAGGACCTACATTCCGGCACCTCCTCAATATCAACAGCCTCCTCAACCCAGGCCTTTTTTAGGGCTAGGCCCTCAGCGGCCAGCATGGAAGATGCGGATTCCGCACCAACCACGCAACCCAGCACCTCCACGTCCCACCAAAAATCCCAGGGACCGCCGATAACCATGAAGGTAAGGGGGTCTGGATTCCATGCACTTGCATGTCTAACCTCACGAGTTGGGGGCAGATTACGGGGATTTAAGGAGGCTTGGGAAACCATCACTTCAGATGAGTTTATCTTGCAAAGTATTCAGGGCTATGAGATTGAGTTTGTTCATGGCCAATTGCCTCCACCCCAGCATATGCC
Organism: Raja brachyura; assembly: GCA_963514005.1. The sequence continues at coordinate 17,513,815 of OY740785.1, forward strand.
GAATCGCAAATTTGCACTTTCCAAAAAAGAATTGGCAGAAGGCTATGCTGAAATCTTGAGTTTACAAGAGAAAGGTGTGATAGAAAGAACCACACATGAACCAATTGAATTTGTATCCAATATATTTACTAAAACTAAAAAAGACGGTGGATGCCGGGTCATTATAGATTTAACTCACTTGAATACCTTTGTAAAATACACCCATTTCAAAATGGACACATTTGAAACAGCCAAATCTTTGATTTCGAAGGGCTGCTTCATGGCATGCATTGATTTAAAAGATGCATACTATTCAGTATCCATTCGGGAACATCATAGGAAGTTCTTGAAGTTTACCTGGATGGATCAGCTTTGGCAATACAAAGCATTGCCCAATGGGCTTACTACAGCCCCCAGACTGTTCACCAAACTACTCAAGCCAGTGTTATCTACACTGCGGAGACAAAATCATACGGTCATGGCCTATTTGGATGACATTCTGATAATTGGGCACACTCTGGAATCAGCAGAATTGGCGGTTTCAGCCACAGTGGAAATTTTTCAAAAAATGGGGTTTATAATCCATCCAGACAAATCAAAGTTCCTCCCCGCACAGATCATGGACTACTTGGGGTTCACGATAGACTCCAATCGCATGATCACCACCATCCCAACTAACAAAGTTGGTGATGTGTTTCAAGCATGCAAGAACCTGGTCTGCGCCAGTATACCGTCTATCAGATTAACTGCCAGGGTAATTGGCAAAATTGTAGCAGTATTTCCAGCTGCTCAATATGGACCTTTACACTATCAGAATTTACAAAGGTCAAAAATAGCAGCATTAAAATTTAATGCTGGACATTATGATAGACCTATGCAGTTGCCGGTTAAGGCAAAAATTGAGTTACTATGGTGGATTGGCAATATCCATAACTCATTCAAACCCATCATTGTGCCTCGTCCAATGGTATACTTGCAAACAGATGCAAGCTCCCATGGCTGGGGAGCTACGGACAACAACACCAGTTGTGGAGGTAGATGGGACTCACTTGAAGCTACTTTGTTGTCAACACAAGGGATAAACTATTTGGAGATGCTAGGAGCATTCCACGGACTAAGAGCCTATTGTTCAAACATGACTAACACTCATGTCCGTCTCCAAATAGACAATACCACTGCGGTGGCTTATCTGAATCATATGGGCGGTACCAGGTCAATTTCATGTGATGAATTGGCAAATATAATTTGGCTCTGGTGTATTCAACGGAATATTTGGATCTCAGCTACCTACTTGCCAGGTGAGCTCAATACAGTGGCGGACACCAGGTCACGGAAATTCAATGACAACATCGAGTGGATGTTGAACCCCCAAATATTCACCAAAATTACAGCCAAATTTGGTAAACCGGATATTGACCTTTTTGCGTCACGGTTGAACCATCAGGTACCAACATACGTATCATGGGAGCCAGATCCTGGGGCAATGGCGATGGACGCATTCTCGCTAGACTGGGGGAAATGGTTCTTCTATGCCTTTCCTCCATTCTGCCTCATCAGTCGGGTATTGCGGAAAATCCAGCTCGATGCTGCCAAGGGCATCCTCATTATACCCGACTGGCCTACGCAATCATGGTATCCGGTGGTCCTTGGAATGATAAGTCAACCATGGGTCCTCTTAGAGGGTTGCCCACAATTGGTGACGAACCCTGCCACAGGGGAACCACACCCCTGCTATAGTCACTTGAATCTATTGGCTTGCAGGATCTGAACAGGCCACTACTTCAGTATGGTCTATCTTCAAGGACAATGGATACCATGGGAGCATCATGCAGGGAGTCCTCAAGACGGCAGTACTTATCGCACATCAGGAAATGGGAATCCTATTGCGGCCGCATGGACGTTGCATATGACTCCGTCTCCATCACAGATGTGCTGGAATTTCTTGCGGGGCTACACCATGATCAACATCTCAGCTATAGTGCCATCAATAGCGCCAGGAGTGCGCTATCGTCCTACCTCAATATTGAGGTAGGATCCAATAAATTGGTCTCCAAACTTATGCGGGGGATATTTAATTCCAACCCGCCGAGGCCCCGTTACAACGTCACATGGGATATTGGTAAAGTACTGACCCTACTAAGAACGTGGTCACCCATGACGGGGATCGAACTGGACAAACTCACCCTGAAGGTGGTGATGTTGATGGCACTTACTTCAGCACAAAGGGTGCAAACGCTTCACAAGGCCAAGATCGACAGAATGATCTCTACCCCTGAACGGGTCACTTTTTTCATTGATGAATTGCTCAAGCAGCATAGACCTGGGTTTACAGGGCTGCAGCTGGAGTTTCCAGCATACCCCGCTGATGCTAGGCTATGCATAGCCACCCATATCCGCCACTATATCAAAGTGACGAGGAAAATAAGGGGAATGGAGCAATACCTGTTCATCAGTCACAAAAAACCTCACCATAGAGTGACGGTACAGACGATATCCCGATGGCTCAGGATCGTCTTAAACAAGGCAGGTATTGACACTAATGTTTTTAAATCCCATTCCACCAGGGCAGCATCAACATCGGCGGCAAAGGCCATGGAGGTGCCCATGGACCAGATACTTGCCACAGCGGGATGGGCCAGTGAAGCCACTTTTCAACGGTTTTACAACAAACCCGTCACCGTACCTGGAATGTTCGCAGGAGCCGTGCTGGATGCAGGCCGAGAACATACAGTTACCCCTCAGTGAGGGGTCCTTTCTTGTTGTTATTAATAAATATTATTATTTTTTCAGAGAAACAGTGACGGAAATTGATTACTGCTGTCCACCTTTTCAGTAGCGTGTGTGATAGCATGGACGTTGTCCAGGGCGTGAAATCACAGAAGCTTTGAAGTCTTCACGAAGTCACTCACGTGACTCCGAAATGAAATAGTAAGATTAAACGAGAACTTACCAGTTTGAGGTTTGATCTTTATTTTATGAGGAGTTGCGATGAGGGATTTCGTGCCCTCCGCTCCCAACCCTCGATCATAAAGTCAACTGGTAACTAGAGTCTCTTCAATCTTACTATAACAAGTCATTTCTTGGCTTGGTTTTTTCTGTGATTCCACACCGCGGCTTTGAAGTATGTCGCGCATGCGTGCTGGCGGGTTCTTCACGAAATCCCTCATCGCAACTCCTCATAAAATAAAGATCAAACCTAAAACTGGTAAGTTCTCGTTTAATCTTACTATTTTAAAGACCTCTATCAAGTCCCCCCTTAACCTTCTGCGCTCCAGAGAATAGAGACCTAACTTATTTAACCTATTTCTGTAACTTAGCTGTTGAAACCCAGGCAACATTCTAGTAAATCTCCTCTGTACCCTCTCTATTTTGTTGACATCCTTCCTATAATTGGGTGACCAAAACTGCACACCATACTCCAGATTTGGTCTCACCAACGCCTTGTACAATTTTAACATTACATCCCAGCTTCTATACTCAATGCTCTGATTTATAAAGGCTAGCATACCAAAAGCTTTCTTTACCACCCTATCTATATGAGATTCCACCTTCAAGGAACTATGCACGGTTATTCCCAGATCCCTCTGTTCAACTGTATTCTTCAATTCCCTACCGTTTACCATGTACGTCCTATTTTGATTTGTCCTGCCAAGGTGTAGCACCTCACATTTATCAGCATTAAACTCCATCTGCCATCTTTCAGCCCATTTTTCCAACTGGCCTAAATCACTCTGTAGACTTTGGAAATCCTCTTCATTATCCACAACACCCCCTATCTTGGTATCATCTGCATACTTACTAATCCAATTTACCACCCCTTCATCCAGATCATTGATGTACATGACAAACAACAAAGGACCCAACACAGATCCCTGAGGCACCCCACTAGTCACCTGCCTCCAACCCGACAAACAGCCATCCACCATTACTCTCTGGCTTCTCCCATTCAGCCACTGTTGAATCCATCTTGCTATTCCTGCATTTATACCCAACAGTTGAACCTTCTTAACCAACCTTCCATGAGGAACCTTGTCAAAGGCCTTACTGAAGTCCATATAGACAACATCCACTGCTTTACCCTCGTCAATTTCCCTAGTAACCTCTTCAAAAAATTCAAGAAGATTAGTCAAACATGACCTTCCAGGCATAAATCCATGTTGACTGTTCCTAATTAGACCCTCTTTATCCAGATATATATATTATCTCTAAGTATCTTTTCCATTAATTTGCCCACCACTGAAGTCAAACTAACCGGTCTATAATTGCTAGGTTTACTTTTAGAGCCCTTTTTAAACAATGGAACAACATGCGCAGTACGCCAATCCTCGGGGACTATTCCCGTTTCTAATGACATTTGAAATATTTCTGTCATAGCCCCGGCTATTTCTACACTAACTTCCCTCAATGTCCTAAGGGAATATCCTGTCAGGACCTGGAGACTTATCCACTTTTATATTTTTCAAAAGTGCCAGTACTTCTTTTACTTTGAAACTCATAGTATCCATAGCTACTCTACTAGTTTCCCTTACCTCACATAATTCAATATCCTTCTCCTTGGTGAATACCGAAGAAAAGAAATTGTTCAATATCTCCCCCATCTCTTTTGGCTCTGCAGATAGCTGTCCACTCGGTCTCTCCAATGGACCAATTTTATCCCTTGTTATCCTTTTGCTATTAATATAGCTGTAGAAACCCTTTGGATTTACTTTCACCTTACTTGCCAAAGCAACCTCATATCTTCTTTTAGCTTTTCTAATTTCTTTCTTAAGATTCTTTTTACATTCCTTATACTCCTCAAGCACCTCATTTGCTTCATGCTGCTTATAATTATTGTAGATCTCCCTCTTTTTCCGAACAAGATGTCCAATTTCCCTTGAAAACCAGGGCTCTTTCCAATTTTTACTGGTTCCTTTCAACCGAACAGGAACATAAAGATTTTGTACTCTTAAAATTTCCCCTTTAAATGTCCTCCATTTCTCCTCTACATCTTTCCCATAAAACAAAATGTCCCAGTTCACTCCTTTTAAATCATCTCGCATCTCGTTAAAGTTAGCCTTTCTCCAATCAAAAATCTCAACCCTAGGCCCAGTTCTGTCCTTCTCCATAATTATATTGAAACTAATGGTATTGTGATCACTGGACCCGAAGTGCTCCCCTACGCATACCTCCGCCACCTGTCCCGTCTCATTTCCTAACAGGAGGTCCAGCACTGCCCCTCCTCTAGTAGGCACCTCTATGTATTGCTGCAAAAAACTATCCTGCACACATTTTACAAACTCCAAACCATCCAGCCCATTTACAGAATGTGTTTCCCAGTCTATGTGTGGAAAGTTGAAATCTCCCACAATCACTACCTTGTGCTTACTACTAATATCTGCTATCTCTTTACATATTTGCTCTTCCAATTCTCGTTCCCCATTTGGCGGTCTATAATATATCCCTATAAGTGTTGCTACACCTTTCCCACTTCTAAGTTCCACCCAAATAGCCTCCCTAGATGAGCCCTCCAATCTATCCTGCCAAAGCACTGCTGTAATATCTTCCCTGACTAGCAATGCAACACCTCCACCTCTTGCCCCTCCAATTCTATCACACCTGAAGCAACGAAATCCTGGAATATTTATTTTCCAATCACAGCCTTCCTGCAACCATGTTTCACTGATCGCCACAACATCATACTTCCAGGTGTCTATCCAGACTCTAAGCTCATCCACCTTTCTGACAATGCTCCTAGCATTAAAATATGCACATTTAAGAAACCCCCCATCTCTTGTTCTCTGTTTATTTCCTTTTTTTTCTTTCTCCTCTTGTGTCCGAGTGCTTCCCTTTTCTGCTTCCTGCCTCCCATTCTGTCTACTAGCTTTTGCTATTTGCATCCCTCCATTCTTCCGGCAGAGAATTGAAATTCTCTCTCTGGATTTGTATTGTGATCAGCGTCATTTGCACCATTTCACCTGCACTCCGCTATGGCCCATTGTATAAAGGCTTTGCATGATCAAGTGCTGAATGTGCAATCGCTCCTACCTTGATCAATTTTACAGCTTTGCTTCAGGTTTTTCACCAATAAAGGGTAGTCTCGCCAATAGGAATCCATGTACGCATCCAGTTTCAAATCCCTGAAGGAGAAAATAAATCAATTTTTAAATATCCTTTCAATGGCTTTTAAAGAGTGCAGTACCCCTCAGTAAAAAGGACAGTGTTACTTTAATTTAGGTGAGGGGGGAAAGATTTAATAGGAACCCAAGTCGTGATTTTTTTTTTACACAAAGGGTGGTGGGTGTGTGGAACGAGCTGCTGGAGGAGGTAGTTCAGGCAGATACTATCATAATGTTCAAAAATGTCTTTAGTCAGAGGGTGGTGAATCTGTGGAATTCATTGCCACAGAAGGCTGCAGAAGCCAGGTCAATGAATGTTTTTATGGCAGAGATAGATAGATTCTTGATTACTACGGGTGTCAGGGGTTATGGGGAGAAGGCAGGAGAATGGGGTTAGGAGGGAGAGATAGGCCAGCCATGATTGAATGGCAGAGTAGACTAAATGGCCGAACGGCCCAATTCTGCTCATATCACTTATGACCTTATGATGTTCACAATGATAGTTTAAGACGTGTTAGCCCATGTCCCACTTAGGAGACCTAAACAGCAACCTTGGGTGACCTTGCCTGCCACCCAAGGTGTCCATGAGTCACCGGAGTTTTTGGTCACTCTACCTAATGGTCGAAAGTGGTTTCCGCGTGGTCGAGGCCTCATCTAGGTTGCTGCTATTTTTTCATCATGATTAAAACCGACCTCGAGTAAAAATAGGTTGCCATTTTAAAAATCGATAATTTTATAGTCGCAGGTCTAGTCGAAGCCGGTTTTCTTCATAGTCGAGGAAGGTTTTCAACATATGTGTGGGAGGTGGTAGGAGGTTGCAGGTCACGAGAGGTTGCCGTTTAGGTCTCCTAAGTTGGAAAGCGCTTAAGGATGAGTATATCGCCATTTCGGAGAAATCTGTTCATTTTTCTGCAGTTCTGCGGGGGTAGTTAAAAATTGATCTGATTTTAGGCAAACCTGATCTCAGCTTAAAACTGTTTGTGACAGAAATAAAATATTTTTTGACAATAAGGCTTGCATGTTATAATTGTACTGATTACTAATTTTATTGTAGGGAATTATGACCGACCATACTGAGGATCTACCGAGTGGGATCCTGGAGCAAATGGAAATGAAGCTTGTGGGAGGTGCAACGAGATGCCAATGATTGGCAGAACAGAAGGTGACACAGGTAACGGGTGTAGAAACAGAACACCATGGAGGTCATTTGAAACAACTGAGAGTGTACAGCAACAGGTTACAGATTCTAACCAGTGTTTGATCATTTGATAAAAGGTATTAAGAAGATTTCCAAACAAAGAACATTCAAACCAGCATCTGCAGTTCCTTCCGACAAAGAACATTGATCACTGCTGTTGGAGCCTTAGGATATTTCCAGTGAGTAAACAAAGGGGAATCAAATTGGCCTTCTCCAATTTTAAATATTTTGTGCCCCTTATTATACACATTCCAACGGACAAACCTACCCTGTTCAGAACTATAGCAAAGTTTTGGTGCAGTTACTGTTGGTTGGGTAGTTAGATTTGGTGTGCTTGTGTGTGTATATCAATGTACAAAGTTCATACAAGAATGTATTTAGATATGGCGACACTGTGTGTTGAGCATATGTGACATTAAAAGCACCATTGAACCGTTGGAATTATGCACAATTGATGTTTCCCCTGGCAGGGATATCCAGAACAAAGGTAACACGATGGCACAGCGGTAGAGCTGCCTCACAGCGCCAGAGACCCGAGTTCGATCCTGACTAAGGGTGGTGTCTGTGCAGAGTTTGTACGTTCTCCCTGTGATCATGTGGGTTTCCTCACACATCTCAAAAATATGTTGTATTCTGATGCTGTGCCCCCGGGTCCTAGACTCTCCCACTAGTGGAAACATCCACTACACATCCACTATTCAGGCCTTTCACTAGTCGGTAAATTTCAATGAGGCCCCCCCCCAACCCCCCCTCATCCTTTTCAACTCGAGCAAGTACAGGCCCAGTGCCGTCAGTTTTCTGCTCACAACCACAGCTTACATTTTCTCCACCACTAGGGTGACACAGTGGTGCAGCGGTAGAGTTGCTGCCTTGCAGCGCCAGGGACCAGGGTTCGATCCTGACCATGGTGATGTCTGTACTGAGTTTAAGAGAGATGGAGGAAAAATCGAAAGTAGACAAAAATGCTAGAGAAACTCAGCGGGTGAGGCAGCATCTATGGAGCGAAGGATTAGATGACGTTTTGCGTCGTGACCTTTCTTCAGATTGATGTGGGGGTGGGGGGGCAGGAAGTAGAAAGGACGAGGCGGAGACAGTGGCTGTGGGAGAGCTGGGAAGGGGATGGGAAGGAGAGAGAAAGCAAGGACTACCTGAAATTGGAGGTCAATGCTCATACCGCTGGGGTGTACTGAGTTTGTACGTTCTCCCCGTGACCGCGTGGGTTTTTTTCCAGGTGCTTCCATTTCTTCCCACATTCCAAAGAAATGCAGGTTTGTAGGTTAATTGGCTTTGGTAAAAATTGTAAATTGTCCCCAGTGTGTAGGATAGTGCTAGTGTACAGGATGATCGCTGGTCGGACTGCATCTCTAAGTGAAAAAAGTCTAAAATATCTCTCTAAAGTATCTCTAAAGTCTAAAGTGAAAGTAAAGTCGCTGAATACAAGTGCCTTCTTCGAAGGGGTACTTGGTTACCTGGCCAGCTGGTGTAGGAGAACAACAAGCGCACGTGCTCCTTCTCGCAGCAGGTTGTCCAGCTTCAGCTCCTCGTAGATCAAGTGCAGCACAAACAAAATGGCGGGGATGTGGCCGAAAAGGAGAGTCGATGAGTCCAGACCAAGGTTGGGGAAAGCCTCTTCCTTGGGACGCAACACCTTCAGGGGATCTAAATGCAGAGCTCCGGACAGAAGGTGAGACTCAAAATTACGATGATAGTCACACGACAGGAGGTACTCCCAATCCTGAAAGTGAGATGAAGGACAGTGTAAATCAGAGGGAACTGCAAATTCATTACCCAAAGAGGTTCAAATGACAAAACAATTCAGCTAAAGACCCATGTACTTTCAAATGATTATTTAGCTTCAAACCATCAGGCAAGAGGTACAGAAGTGTGAAAACGCATGCCTCCAGATTTCGGGAACAGTTTCTTCCCAGCTGTTATCAGGCAACTGAACCATCTTATTACCAACCTGAGAGCGGTCCTGACCTCATGGAAGAACCTTGGACTATCTTTAATCAGACTTTATTTTGCACTAACGTTATACCCTGTACACTGTGGACGGCTTGATTGTAATCATGTCTAGTCCTTTCACTGACTGGATAGCACGCAACAAAAAAGCTTTTCACTGCACCTCTGTATACCTGACAATAATCTAAATCAAACTATATCAACTTTAGTTTATAATAAGTTAAATAAACTAAACTAAATTAAACAAATGACAAAACAATTCTACTTAAGCACTGCACTTACATAAGATAACTTGGATCATGTAATCATTTGAGTAGATCTGATACATAATGTCATAGAGTGATACAGCATGAGACCAGGCCCTTCGGCTCACTGAGTGCATACCGACCATCAAGCATCTATTTAATAATTCTGTACACACCCCATTTTTTTCACAAATCCTGCGTATGTTCACATTAGCGCTCCGCAGACTCTGCCACTCGTCTGCACACTAGCGGTAATTCATAGTGACTTACCAGAACTCGGGAATGTAATTATTTTCACTCCCTACTGTATGCCAGAATTACTTTTAAACGCTGTGTTAAATGGACTGTATCAGGGACAGAATATTCACTGGCATGTTTCGATCTCTGACTCTCCAAAGCAGTTTCAATGCACCTCAGATGATTAGTTCTCTGCTCACAACCGCAGGTTACATTCTCTCCCAGCACTAGGGCGGCGCAGTGGTAGAGTTGTGTTAAAGAAGGAACTGCAGATGCTGGAAAGTCGAGGGTACACAAAAGGCTGGAGAAACTCAGCGGGTGCAGCAGCATCTAAGGGGCGAAGGAGATAGGCAACATTTCGGGCCGAAACCCTTCTTCAGACCTGATGGGAGGTGGGGGGACGGGGAGAATAAAGGAAAAAGGAGGTGGAGCCCGAAGGCTGGGGGAGAAGTGGGAAGGGGAGGAGACAGCAAGGGTTAACAGAATTGAGAAAATTCAATGTTCAAGCCCAGAGGATGCAGACTCCAAGCGGAATATGAGGTGCTGTTCCTCCAATTTGCGGTGTTGCTCACTCTGGCCGTGGAGGGGGCCCAGGACAGAGAGGTCCGATACGGAATGAGAGGGGGAGTTGAAGTGCTGAGCCACCGGGAGGTCGGGTTGGTTATTGCGGACCGAGCGGAGGTGCTCAGTGGTAGAGTTGCTGCCTTACAGCACCCGAGACCCTTCCATATCTCTCCGTCTCCCTCTCCCCTGACGCTCAGTCTGAAGAAGGGTCTCGACCCGAAACGTCACCCATTCCTTCTCTCCAGAGATGCTGCCTGTCCCGCTGTGTTACTCCAGCATTTTGTGTCTATCTTCTGTGTTTTAAAAACGTTCTTAGAGTCTTAAAATACAAGACATCGGATATGATCCAAATATGGGCAAATGGATAGTGTGGACCTAGTGGACTAAAGGGCCATTTGTATTCTGTAAAACTCTGTAACTCTCTACTCCCCTTTATACCCCTCCTCTTTCCCCTCCTCCCCGCCCCCCTTCTACCCATATCCTCCCCTGCAGTTTTACATTTCACTCCTCCACTTCCTTCTTATCGGACACCCCTTCTGTCCCCATTCCTTTGTCACTTACTCCAGCCATTTGCCAATCACCCCATCTCTCTCTTTACCAGCATTCTCTCTCCCCTACTTCATCAGTGTCTGAAGAATGGTCCTGAAACTTAGTCTGCCAATTTCCCACCACAGATGCTGCCTGATCCGCTCAGTTCTTCCAGCACTTTGTTTGTTGCTCAAGATTCCAGCATGTGCAGTCTCTAAAGCGGAGTGCTAGATAGGCTCTTGACTAGTAGAGAGAGGGTGGTGAATCTGTGGAATTCATTGCCACATACGGCAGCGGAGTCCAAGACAGTGGGTATTTTTAAAGCAGAGATTGATGGGTTCTTATGGTTTGATTAGGTAATGGGGAGAAGCCAGGAGACTGGGGTTGAGAGGGAAATATAGATCTGTCATCATTGAATGGCGGAGTAGACTCGATGGGCCGAGTGGCCTAATTCTGCCCCTGCCTTATGGACTCCAAGATATTGGGCTCATCGGGTGCAACCACTACAATGCGATGGAACTCCCTCACCCAGCAGAAAAAACAATAGCTTTCAGATTGATTCCTGTTAAAATGTTTTGCAGAACAATTTCCGTACCTCATCCGAGCCAACTTCTGAAGGCCTGGCTTTTTTGGCAGCAATTACAGGTGACAGTGAGCCTTCTAAATCAAGCTGTGAATAAACAGACACGTTAACGCTCACACTTTAATTCAATTGCAATTACTTGAGATTAAATTGTGGCAGTCACTGTATTAATAAAGTTCGCAGCACTTCGAAATATTTCAATCACTTGCTTTATTGACAGACGCAGCATAGAAACAGGCCCTTCGGCCCACCAAGTCCACACCAGCCATCGATCACCCGTTCACACTTGTTCCACTTTCTCATTCACTCCCTACACACTAGGGGCAGTTTACAGAGGGCCAATTAACCTGCAAATCGGCGCGCCTTTGGGATGTCGGAGGAAATCGGAGCACCCGGAGGAAACTCATGGGGTCACTGGGCGAATGTGCGAACTCCACACTGATAGCACCCAAAGTCAGGATCGGACCCGACATGCAGAGTCTTTTCCCAAAGTTAGGGGACTGAAGAAAAAGAGAGCATAGGTTTACGGTCAGAGGGAAATTAAATTAAATTTAAACCTGAAGGTGGTGCGATATAGAAAGCACTGCTAGATGAAGTAGGTGAGGCAGGAACAATAATAACATTTAAAAGACATTTGGACAGGTACATGGATAGGAAAGGTTTAATGGAAGATAGACACAAAATACTGGAGTAACTCAGGCAGGCAGCATCTCTCGAGAGAAGGAATGGGTGACGTTTTGGGTCGAGACCCTTCTTCAGACTGATTTCAGGGAAGAGGGAGATACATAGATAAGGAAGTGTAAGTTGTGAAAGAAGGACAAAGGGAATGGAGATCAAGGAAAATGTGGAAAGATCATTGTTAGCTGGGAGAAGGTAACAACAAAGCAAACCGAGATAAAATGTAGTCGGAGACAGTAAGACTGGTCGGAGAACTGGGAAGGCGGAGGGGATGGAGAGAGGGGGAAAGCAAGGGTAATTTGATGTTAGAGAAGTCAATGTTCATTCGTCAGGGGTGTAAACGACCCAAGCGAAATATGAGGACAGATGAGCGAAATAAAAGGACAATGGGCCAGGTGTGGGTAAATGGGGCGAGCTTCATTGTGGTTCAATTTTCAGCATGAACGAGTTTGGCAGAAGGGCCAGTTTTCCTGCTGTATGGCTGTATTTTGACAAAGAGATTCCATCAGAGATGCGCATGCAACGCTATTCAACATTTTCTTCTTACATTTTGAGAATAATAAGTTCTGTCGTCATCGGAAATAAAGACCATGAATTCAAAATTTCCATTTTGCAATGTATTCAGTGCCGAGTAGGAGCAGCCCAGAAAGACTGAATGTTCTCCTTTAATAATACATAATGGTTCACCGTGTCTGAAAATCCCTATTAATAAACTTTCAACCATGTTTTAAGGCAAAATAAATTCTAGGAGCAGAATTAGGCCAATCGGTCCATCGGCCTTCTGTGGCCACAGATTCACCACCCACTGACTAAAGAAATGTTTTTTTCCTTCAAAAGAACTACCAGTCTAGAATCTCCAATCACGTAATGCTTCTAAACAAATCTGCTGCATCTTGGAATCCTTTTAAGCAATCTTTCGGTGACCGTGACAATATCCTTGGTAGACAAAAATGCTGGAGGAACTCAGCGGGTGAGGCAGCATCTATGGAGAGAAGGAATAGGCGACGTTTCGGGTCGAGGAGCTTGAAGAAGGGTCTGGACCCGAAAACGTCACCTATTCCTTCTCTCCATAGATGCTGCCTCACCCGCTGAGTTCCTCCAGCATTTTTGTCCACCTTCGATTTTTCCAGCATCCGCAGTTCTTTCTTAAAGGTGACAATATCTTTCGTCAGTGGATATTTGTTAGGTGGAGATTGATAAGTTCTTTATTAGCAAGTGTGTCAAGGGTAACGGGGAAAAGGCAGGAGAATGGGGTTGAGAGTGAAAAATAATCAGCCATGATTGAATGGCGGAGAAGACTCGATGGGCCGAACGGCCAAATTCTGCTCCTACAACTTATAAACCACATTTTTAAACTTCTGCTCTTTCTCCCGGTTAAATGAAATCCACGTACAAAACTTTGAAGGAGTACTTACATTACGTGTCCATGTAAGTCTGTCTGTGCTGTATCCCATCATGTTCATGAGGCAGGTCACAAACAGGTTCCACTCTGAATGATAGTTGGGTCCTCCGGGAGCATTGTAGGTGTTGTACCACTTAATCAAAACCTGCACCGCAACATCTTTCGGGAGGATGTATTTTATTGCTTGCAAGCATTTCTTCACTGTTAGAGATTAAACCAAAACAATGCAGTTGCTGACAATGCCCAAGTCCATACTTAATTCATCATACATGAAAACAGAAAAGGATAAAGATAGACACAAAGCTGGGTAACTCAGAGGGTCAGGCAGCATCCCAGGAGAAAAGGACTAGGTGACGTTTCGGGTCGAGGCCCTTCTTCAGACTGAGAGTCAGGAGAGAGGGAAACGAGAGATATGGGCATGATATAGAGAGATGTAGAACAAATGAATGAAAGACATGCAAAAGAGAAACAATGGTCAAGGAAAAGGTCCATTGGTGGCTGTGGTGAAGGTGTGGGGAGTTATACAAGCAGTTAAACTCACCAAGATGACGGTGAAACTAGTACAAAGATGAGGGTGAAGGAGGGATGGAGAGAGAGGGGACACAAGGGTTACTTTAAGTTACAGAAAGGCAAAGTGCTGGAGTAAGTCAGCAGGCCACACAGCATCCTTGGAGAACATGGATAGGCGATGTTTCGGGTCAGGACTTTTCCTCAAACTCAAGAAGGTTTTGAGTCTGAAGAAGGGTTCTGACTGTAAAACGTCACCTATCCATGTCCTCCAGAGATGCTCCCGACTCACTGAGTTACTCCAGCACTTTTTTTATTGCAAGACCTTTCTTCAGACTGATTATGGTTGGGGGGGGACAAAATGTCGCCTATCTAGGTTCTCCAGAGAAGCTGCTTGACCCACTAAGTTACTCCAGCACGTTGTGTCTTTTTTTTTTGCAAACCGGCCCCTGCAGTTCCTTTTGCCTCCATTTTGCAATAACGGACCATCTGAATTTTGCACTTTCCATTTAAACACTTTGAAGAATATCATGATTTTCTTGCACTTACCCAGTTGAGAATTTGTTATCTCAGGCATTGAGATCCTAATTAAATTGCCATTACTCATTTCCTGTAGAAAAAGAAAACAAAATACTTGCCGTCATTGAATGAAGGTGCGCAGGCAAGGCTCAACTTAGAAAAACAACTTATTTCACCGCCTGTTTAAGCTCCCTAGGAGATGGATGCCATGTTACATGTCTCAATGGGTAACATTCTTACAGCTGGGTCAGATGCTCTGTTCAGGAAGGTTACCACAGTCCAGTGTCAGATTTTTACATCAGAAACAGGCCCATTGCCCCAACCTGTCCATGGCAACTCTGTCAGCTATTTGAGTTAGTCACAATTGCCTGTGTTTGATCCACATCCTTCTAAAATTTGATTAGTTTACTTTAGTTTAATTTAGATACAGATTAGATGTACAGAAACAGGCCCTTCGGCCCACCGTTCAGGCCGACCAACAATCACTAGTTTATCCGACACACTAGGGAGAATTGTACAGAGGCCAATTAACCTACAAACCTGCACGTCATTGAAATGTGGGAGGAAACCAGAGTACCCAGAGTAAACCCATGCGCTCACAGGAAGAACGTCCAAACTCCACACACAAACTGAATAAGAGCTCTCCACAGCCACCCTCTGGCTCATTCCACTAAGCCAGGCTTGTATCCAGTTGTATAAGAATTGTGTCTGAAGAAGGGTCTCGACCCAAAACGTCACCCATTCCTTCTCTCCAGAGAGGTTACCTGTCCCGCTGAGTTACTCCAGAATTTTATGTCTAACTTTGTATCCAATTGGCCAGCTCTCCCTGGACCCCATGTCATCTAACTTTCCAGACTAGCCTACCGCGAGGCTTCTTGTTAAAGGCCTTGCTACAGTTGACAATGTCCACCACCCTGTCCGCGTCAATCCTCTTCGGCACCTCTTCATAAAACGCAAGCAATTGCCTTAGACGATTTCTCGCACACAAAATCATGCTGTCTATCGCTCATCACTCCTTGCCTTTCCAAATAATGGGAGATCCTGTCCCTCTGGCAGCTTTCTTTTTTTTTTTACTTTTACAGATCCAACGTGGAAACAGGCCCTTCACCCCACCGAGTACGCACCGACTAGTGATCTTTGTCTTTAAACGCCTTTGCTGTGTGGGAGGAAACCGCAGCAGCCGGAGAAAGCCAACGCAGTCACGAGGAGAACGTACAAACTCCGAACAGACAGCAGGCGCGAGCAGGATCAAACCCGGGTCTGTGATGCGGTTAGGCAGCAACTCTAACGTTGTGCCACCATGCCACCCTGAATCTGAAGTCTGCAAGTCTTCCTTTCAACGTCTTTAAAAAATATAATAGTTTATACCGGATGTGTGACCTTTATTCAAATAATTTACTCCTTCCCAATCATTTGGGAAACAGGGGGGACCTCATTGAAACTTACCGATTAGTGAAAGGCCTGGATAGAGTGGATGTGGAGAGCATGTTTCCACTCATGGGAGAGTCATGGACCATAGGCCACAGCCTCAAGGTAAAAGGACGCACCTTCAGAAAGGAGCTTAGGAGGAATTTCTTTAGTTAGAGGTTGGTGAATCTGTGGAATTCATCTGTGGAGGCCAAGTGGAGGTTTACCGATTCTTGATCAGTAAGGGTATCAAGAGTTACGGCGAGATGTCAGGAGAATGGGAAAGATAGATCAGCCATGATGGAATGGCGGAGTAGAGTCAATGGGCAGAATGGCCCGATTCTGCTCTGTGGCCCATGAAATTACGAACACTGCACCAATGTAAAACAGTGCAGTTCTGAGTTGATAAGGACTAATATTCCTGCTCTTATATGAACATACTAAGCAGAGCCCAGCAGAACTCAGAAACTTTGCAGACACGGCAGGAATTCCAAATGGTATGGATTCCAACGCACAAGTTGGAGCGGCACGGTGGCGCAGCTGTAGAGTTACTGCCTTACAGCGCCGGAGACCCAGATTCAATCATGACCATGGGTGCTGTTTATACGGAGTTTGTACATTCTCTCCGTGAGCACCTGGGGTTTCTCCGGGTGCTACGGTTTCTTTCCACAATCCAAAGACGTGAAGGTTTGTAGTTTAAATGGCTTCGGTAAAATTGTAAAATTATCCCAAGTGTCCGTAGGATGGCGTTAGTGTGCGAGAATCTCTGGTTAGCACGGACTCGGTGGGCCGAAGGTCCTGTTTCCGCGCTGTATCCCATCAAACTAAAAATTAAGCAAGTTTGCAGCAGTAACCTACCAGGGTAACTCGGTTTTGGACAGGATCCCGAAGCGAGTGAATGTACGTTCCCGTCTGATGGAAGGTGCAATCATCCATGTAGTTCGAGTCATGAATCTTCGTGGAATCATTCAGCTCTGGAACTGGAGAGGGCCACACGTTCTTGAAACAAAAAACAAAAACACCAGTTGATAAGAATTTGCATTCAAAATACCGCAGAGACCGTAAATTTGAGATAAAATCAGAAATATGCTGCTAAATAAATCTCAGCAGGTCAAGCCTGTGTTTGTGAGGAGGGAAACAGAGTACACATCTCAGTTCAATAACCTCTCATCAGAATATCCGATCACTGAACTTATTGATCCCGGGGATGAGTGGGTTAACATATGATGAGCGTTTGACGGCACTGGAGTATAACGTTACCGCTGGAATTTAGAAGAATGAGTGAGGACCTCATTGAAACTTACCGAATAGTGAAAGGTCTGGATAGAGTGGATTTAGACTTTACTTTAGAGAATCAGGCCCTGCGGTACTACCAAGTCTGTGCTGACCAGCGATCACCCTACACACTGACCTGCACACACTAGGGACAATTCTACAACTTACAGAAGCCTGCAAGCCTGCACTTCTTTGGATTGTGGGAGGAGACCGGCGCACCCGGAGAAAACCCACGCAGTCACAGGGAGAACGTGCAAACTCCATACAGACGGCACCGTGTTCAGGATCAAACCCGGGCCCCTGGCGCTGTAAGGCAGCAACTCTACTGCTGCACCACTGTGTCACCCTAGTGGTGGAGAAAATGTAAGCTGTGATTGCTAAAGCAGGAAACTAATAATTCAGCACGGACGGCACTGGGCCTCTACTTGCCAGAGTTTAGAAGGATGGGGGAGGTGGGGGGGGGGGCCTCATTGAAATTTACCAGATAGTGAAAGGCCAGAATAGTGGATGTGGAGAGGATGTTTCTACTAGTGGGAGAGTCTAGGACCAGAGGGAACAGCATCAGAATAAAACAAAATACCTTTTTACGAAGGAGATGAGGAGGAATTTCTTTAGTCAGAGGGTGGTGAACATGTGGAATTCATTGCCACAGACTGCGGTGGAGGCCAAGTAATTTTGTGTTTTTAAAACGAAGATTGGCAGATTCTTGATTAGTAAAGGTGTCAAAGGTTATTGGAAGAAGGCAGGCGAATGGGGTTGAGAGGGTAAGATGGATCAGCCTTGATTGAATGGCGGAGTAGACTCAGATGGCCGGATGCTGCTCCTATGACTTATGAACATGAACTGAAATATTAACTCTTTCTCCAGAGAATGTTGCCTGTCCCACTAAACACTGCCAGCATTTTCTGTTTTTACACCAAATAACTTTTCTTTTAAGTTAAGTAAGTATAAAGGTGCCAAACGTTATAATGTAACTATTACACAAAAGATTTTTGTATGGATTTTTTATCCACGAGCATTTGATACCATCCATTAAGAGGTACAATCACAATATCAATTGGGGTCGCTTGATTCACTCAGTTACTCTAGCATTTTGAGTCTATCTTCTGTGTAAATCAGCATCTGCAGGTCATTCCTACATAAATTGGGAGTGTTAGCTGCATATGGGACTATGCAAATACTATTCTCTATGTAATAGAGTTATAAGCTTTCTTGAAAATATTGTTCAGTTAGGTAAGACTCCAAAGGGAGTGTTTGGAAGGAACTGAGGATGCTGCTTTATACCGAAGATAGATGCAAAATGCTGGAGTAACTGAGCAGGACAGGCTGCATCTTTGGAGAGAAGGAACGGGTGACGTTTTAGGTCGAGACCCTTCTTCAGACTGAGTCAGGAAAGAGGGAGACATAGAAACATAGAAATATGGACGGGTAAGTTGTGAAGATGCTAAATTGGGGCAAGGCCAACTTGGAGGGTATGAGACAGGAACTCGCTCAGGTAGATAGGAGTAGGTTGATGGAAAGGTAACGTCATGAAAGTGGGATGGTTCTAAAAGTATGCTGACAAGAGTTAAGGATGTGCACGTCTCTATTAGAGTGAAGGGCGAGGCAGGCAAATGTAAGGAAGGCTGGATGGCGGGGAAATTGAGGCATTGGTCAAGAGTAAGGAGGCATGGGACTGGTATAGGCAGCTGGGATCACATGTATTCCCAGAGGAATTTTGGGAACTAAGGACTAAGCTAAAAAAGGAAATCAGAAGGGCAAAAAGGAGACGGGGATAGCTCTGGCAGATAGCATTAAGGACAATCCCAAAAGGTTTTATAAGCACATAAAGAGAAAATTGGCAACCGGAAAAAGAGTGGGATCCATTAGGAATCAAAGCAGTCACCTCTGTGTGTGGAGCCGCAGGAAATGGGCAAGGTCCTCACTGAGTATTTCTCATCTGTTTTTACCGAGGAGAAAGAGGGTGGGGGACCTTGGGGCAGTCACTGGAAGTGCCTTGAGAACAGTCAGTATTATGGTCGCAGATGTGCTGAAGGTCCTGGCGCGTATGAAGATAGACAAATGTCCTGGGCCTGATCAGATATATCCAAGGACACTGTGGAAAGCTAGAGAAAAATTGCAGGAACCTTCGCTGAGATTTATGAATCATTGTTAAATACAGGCAAGGTGCCAGAAGACTGGAGGGTGGCAAATGTTGTTCCTCTATTCAAGAAGGACTGCAGGGAAAAGGCTGGGAACTATAGGCCGGTGAGCTTAACTTCTGCGGTCGGAAAGTTACTAGAGAGTATTCTGAGGGATAGGATATACATGCACTTGGACAAGGGCTGATTAGAGATAGTCAACATGGTTTTGTATGTGGGAGGTCGTGTCTCAAGAATCTGATTGAGTTTTTTGAAGATGTGACCAAAAAGGTCGATGAGGGCAGAGCTGTCGACATTGTATACATGGATTTCAGTGAGGCATTTGACAAAGTTCCGCATGGTAGGCTGGTTAGATCCCATGGGATCCAAGGAGAGATAGCTGAATGGATAGAAAATTGGCTTCATGGAAGGAAGCAGATGGTGATGGTGGAAGGTTTTGGAATGGTGGCCTGTGACTAGTGGTGTGCCTCAGGGTTCGGTGCTGGCCCCATTGCTATTCATCATCTATATGAATGATTTGGATGAGAACGTACATGGCATGGTGAGCATGTTTGCAGGTGACACAAAAGTGGGTGGTGATGTGGATAGTGAAGATGATTGTCAAGAATTGCAGCAGCATGTTGATCAGTGGGGCAGGTGGGCTGAGGAACGGTTGATGGAATTTAATACAGAGAAATGTGAAGTGTTGCATTTTTGGGAAGTCTAACATGGGCAGAACCTACACAGTGAACAGTGGGGCTCTGGGGAGTGTTGGAGAGCAGAGGGATCTAGGAGTGCAGGTACATAGTTTGTTGAAAGTGGCATCGCAGATAGATAAGGTGATCAAAAAGGCTTTTGGCACATCGGTATTCATCAGTCAGAGCATCGAGTTGGAACATGTTGCAGTTGTACAAGACGTTGGTGAAGCCAGATTTAGAGCGTTGTATTCAGTGTTGGGCACCATATTACAGGAAAGATGTTGTCAAGCTGTAAACGGTGCAGAGAAGATTTACGAGGATGTTGCCAGGACTCGAGGGCTGAGCTATGGGGAGAGGTTGAGCAAGCTAGGTCTCTATTCGTTGGAGGATGAGGGGTGATCTTATAAAGGTGTATAAAATTAAGCGAGGAATAGATGGGGTAGAAGCACACTCTTGCCAAGAGTAAAGGCATCAAGAACCTGAGGACATAGGTTTAAGGGAAAGGGGGAAAATTTTTTAAATAATCTGAGGGGTAACCTTCTCACGCAAAGGATGGTAGGTGTATGGAACGAGCTGCCAGAGAAGGTAGTTGAGGCAGGTACTATTGCAACATTTAACATAGAAACATAGAAACATAGAAATTAGGTGCAGGATTAGGCCATTCGGCCCTTCGAGCCTGCACCGTCATTCAATATGATCATGGCTGATCATCCAAGAAACATTTAGATGGGTATGTGGATAGGACAGGTTTAGAGAGAGATGGGATGAATGCAGGCAGGTGGGACTAGTGTAGATGAGACATGTTGGCCGGTGTGGGCAAGTTGGGTAGAGGGGCCTGTTTCCGTGCTGCAAGACTCTATGATAAAGGAAAATGAAGAATGGTTCATTGAGAGCTGAGGGGAAGGTGACAACGAGGCATACAATCAGTATCAGGACAGTGACATTATTCGGAGAACTAGGATGGGGGAGGCGCGGAGATAGGGGAACACAAGGGTTACTTGAAGATATAGAAATCAAAATTCAAACTGCTGGGTTGTAAGTTGCCCAAGCTAAATATGAGGTGCTGTTCCACCAATTTGCACTGGGCCTCACACAGTGGAGGAGGCCCATGACAGAAAGGTCAGTGTGGGATTGGGAGGAGTTAAAGCTTGAAATCTTTGTCTGGTAGGAATTTGGGCCATTGTGAGAATTAAAAAAACAAAAACATGATTTGGTTTAGTTTAGTTTAGTTTAGAGATACAGCATTGAAACAGGCCCTTTAGCCCACCGAGAACACGCTGACCTTCAATTACCCTCTCACACTAGTTCTATATACCATTTTCTCACTGCCTACACGTTAGGGACAATTTTATAGAGGACAATTAACTAACAAACATGTATGTCTTGAGGGCGGGGGAGGAAACCTACGTGGTCACAGGAAGAACGTGCAAACATCGCAAGACAGCACCCGAGGTGAGGATTGAACCAGGGTCCCAGGCGCCGTGCCGCAGCAGCTCTACCAGCTCTACCCTATTACACTCCATTACAGTCTATTACAGAAAATGGTTCTTGTACTGTAGCAACAGCATTGAGTTGGATGATCAGCCATGATCATATTGAATGGCGATGCAGGCTCGAAGGGCCTACTCCTGCACCTATTTTTCTATGTTTCTATGATTTTAGTTTAGTTTACTTCATTATTATTATTATTATTATTACGTGTTTGGAGGTGCAGTGAAAAGCTTTTTTTGTTGCTTGCTAACCAGTCAGCGGAAAGTCTATACATGATCACAGTCAAGCTGTCCATAGTGTACAGGTACAGAATAAAGGGAATAACGTTTAGTGCAAGATAAAGTCCAATTAAAGATACTTCAAAGGTCTCCAATGAGGTAGCTGGGATGTCAGGACCGCTCTCTAGTTGGTGATAGGATGGTTCAGTTGACTGATAACAGTGTGGGTAGAAGCTGTCCCTGAATCTGGAGTTGATGATTTGTTTCTATTCTTTTGTGTGCACGTGCTCCAACTGTACAGCTGCAGCATCATACTATTTTCCACAATACTGGCGCATTTCTAGGGCACACTATACTGGATTGTTTGCCCAATACCATACAATACAATTATTTTAAAAATCAGCTCTTTGGTGGCGCAGCGGTAGAGTTGCTGCCTCACAACAGAGACCCGGTTTCGATCCTGACTACAGGTGCCGTTTGTACAGAGTTTGTACGTTCTCCCCGTGACCGCGTGGGTTTTCCCCGGGTGCTCCGGTTTCCTCACACACTCGAAAGGCGTACGGATTTGTAGGTTAATTAGCTTTGGTAAAAGATTGTTAAATGTCCCTAGTGTAACGGATAGTGCCAGTGTACGAGGTGATCGCTGGTCGGTGTGCACTCGGTGGGCCGAAGGGCCTGTTTCCGTGCTGTATCTGAAAGCTAAACTAAGCATCCTCCTGGAATAATATCCAATGACAGTTGTGTTAACCCAAATGTAAATTAAGAAGATGGCAGAGTTTCTCACCTCGTCCAGAGCACCAGGATGTCTGCTGGAAGATCTGGCCGGAGTACTGACACTCCCCAACGGAGTGCTCGGCCGTGGCATTGGGTTGGACACCGACAACGAGGGAGCTGGAAGTCCTGCGATAAACACCTTCCCTACCTTTGAAAAGAAACAGAATTATTTTCTTAAACATGCAATATAATCTACAAGCGGGCAAATAATAACGTCATCAATTGAAAATTCAAACTGCGTGAAACATGATGGTGAGATGAAACTTAACTGTGTGTAATAGGGTGAACAAGTTGCAGCAGCTTTATAGGAGAAGCCCCAGTCCTGAAATACTGGGGTTTATATAGGGACACAGTGGCGCAGCTGGTAGACCTGCTGGCTCACAGCACAAGAGAACCCGATTCTATTCTGACTTTGGGTGCTGTTCGTGCGGAGTTTGCACGTTCTCCCTGTGACTGGGTGGGATTCCTCCGGGTGCTCCAGTTTCCTCCTGCGTCCCACAGATGTGCGGGTTTTTAGGTTGATTGGACTCTGTAAAATTGCCCCATAGTGTATAATGAATGGGTGTGAAAGTGGGATAACAGAACTAGTGTGAATAGGCGATCGATGGCTGGCATGGACACGGTGGGCCGAAGGGACTGTTTCCAAGCTGTATCTCCAAAACTAAAACCTGGGAGAGGAAAGCTTCTCCAAACAGTGTCAAATTTATATCTGATTCACTGGACTCTTCTGAAAGTTAATAACAGTTTAATAACTATTGATAACTGTCTTACATGTTTCATATATTTTGTGTTTTATGATTGTTGGCAGATCAATTTCCCTCCTGGAATAAATGTATTGTATCATATTTGTTGTTATCCTCAGTGTTACCAACTCACCCCAACAAATCCAGTCCCTTTTACACCCAATTACACCCTGGTTTAGAGTCAACCAATAAATGTAGTCATTGCATTTACCATTCTGAAATCTGCACTTTGTAGGTGACTCACTGAATCTTCGGGGTGTGGATGGGAACTTGGGGAGAATTAAAATAGAATTAGTGGAGGATTAGTGTAAATGGGTGCTTGATGGCTGGCTTGGATTCGATGGGCCGAAAGGCCTGCTTCCACGGTGTACGATTCTTTACTGCCGCAGATAAAGGAGCAGCCGACGAGCGTAAAATGAAGAGTTGGGATGAACGGGGCATTTTTAGGTTGGTAATCTGTAGCTAGAAGGTGCCACAGCAGTCAGTGCTGGGACTTCAACTGTATCCGAAACAGATTAACAACGGGCGGCACGGTGGCACAGCGGTAGAGTTGCTGCCTTACAGCGCCGGAGATCTGGGTTCGATCCTGACCACGTGTGCTGTCTGTATGGAGTTTGTACGTTCTCCCTGTGACACGTGGGTTTTCTCCAGGTGCTCCAGTTTACTTCCACATTCCAGAGAGACGTGCAGGTTTATAGGTTAATTGGCTTTGGTAAAATTGTTAAATTGTCCCTGGTATGTTGGAAAGTGTTAGTGTACTGGTCAGTGCAGACTCGGTGGGCCAAGAGGCCTGTTTCCTTACTGCATCTCTAAAGTCTAAAACATGTATGTATGGACAAAGTGTACTGTAGCCAAGTTTGCTAATTGCATAAAACGGGTGGGGTTAACAAGTTGAGAAGCGGGCACAAAGAGCCTGAAAAGGGATATACAATACAATACCGTTTATTGTCATTTGAACCTCATTGAGGTTCAAACAAAATTTAGTTTCTGCAGTTATACAAACAAGAAAAGAACCAAGACACAACACAATTTACATAAACATCCATCACAGTGAATCTCTTCCTCACTGTGATGGAAGGCAAAATCTTATCTCTTCCCTGCACTCCCCATTCTCCTCGCGATGTCAGAGTCAAAACCCCCAGCAGGCGATGGTAAATAAGTCCCGCGGGCATTCAGGCCGCGCCAGGCAACGCAAGGCCGCGCTCCGGGTCTTGATGTTAGAGCCCCTGGCAGGCGCTAGCAAGTCCCGCGGCCATTAAAGCCGCGCCAGACGATGTAAGGCCCCGCTCCAGGTCATTTTCAACCCCCGCAACTCGGGTGGGAGAAGTTGCCGCTGCGAGAGCTCCGAACAGCGGTCTCCCACCAGGGACCCGCGAGTTCCCGATGTCACCGTCCACCAGCCTGCAGCTGGAGCCTCCGATTCTCTGGGGTCGGGCCACCACAGCTCCTCCCGTTCTGAACTCGGCCAGCTCCATGATGGTGAGTAGTCCGCAGCTCCGCGACTGGAGCCCCAGGTCCGGTTGGAGGCCGCTTCACGGTGCTAGGCCCCATCGGCAACGAAGACCCGACAGAGGAAAGGTCGGGTCCTCCGTACAGGGAAAAGATTTTAAAAGTTTCCCCCACCTCCCCACACGTATCCAGCTAAAAATAAAAAACACTAACTACACTCAAACGAGACAAAAAATTTTTTAAAAGACTGACGGACTGCAAAGGCCGCTGCGATGAGAGTCGCGTCGCCCACCGGAACTATCAATCGGCTTTTGGATGGGCACATGGACGTGAAGGCAATGGAGAGATATGGATCACATGCATGTAGATGTCAGTTTAACCTGACATCATGTTCGTCACGGTCATTGTGGTCTGAAGGACCTGTTCCTGCGCTAAACCGTCTTGTATTCTGATGTAAATGGCTATAAATACCACGCAGCTGCATAAGAATGACTTACAAAGTAAAATCATGGCAGTTACATTAGGTATGTTGCAAAACTTACCTTGCGCAGCGCTGCACTTCTGCCGCTCCCCGTGTGCGCGACTTTGGCGCCTTTCAGAGGGGGGCGGGCTTAAAGTGCCGTTTTTCAACAGGCAGGACAAATCGATGAATGTCGGGCGATTTGGTTGCGGAAGAAAAATCGCTCCGACATTTCATCAATGAAGGTATTTTTAAATTACTCTAAGTTATTTATTAACTAGAGTAATTTAAAAATCACCTTCAAAAGCCGTGAGCACCGACAACCGGAAGGATTTAGCGTGGGGGAGAAGAAAAGGTAAATAGTTTATTTTTATATTAAAAGTTGGTTTTTCGGGAGGCTTTAATAATATTTTTATGTTGCGAAATATTGTAATTAGCTACAATTAGATAACTAACTAATTATATGCTTTAATTTCAGGTCATCCAAGTAAGATTGTTTCATATTTGTTTCAGAATGCTTCAATCTATAATAACAGAAAATTTCATTGAGTTCTCTTAATTTTTAAGAAAGTTATGGGCTTTTAACTTTTCCAGATCACAGCTTTTGAGTTAAGTCAATTGAAAGGCAATGGGGATGCTAATTTCCGAGTATGAAAATGGCCATAACTTTCTTAATACTGAAGATATGAAAGTAAATTAGGTGTCAAATTAAACTTCTTTTTATGCTTTATCTGATGGGATAAATTGCAGACTTGATTTTTTAAATCTCAAAATTTTGTAACATTGCTAGATACATACCCGAATAACACCAGTGTACAGCACCAGATTGCCACAACTTTCCAGGACCACCATTGTGTCGATGCTCTGTTCACAAAACACAAAATCAATAAAATAGGCGCAATAAAACAAATTGAAGTTGCACATTTAATACAGACACAAGGAACTGCAGACGCTGGTTTGCAAAAAAAGACACAAAGCGCTGGAGTAACTCAGCCGGTCCAGCAGCATCTCTGGAGGACATGGTAGGTTTCTGGATGGGACCCCTCATCAGAGCCTTCTTCCCAACCCAATTTGTCTCCTACGCATGTCCTACAGAGATGCTGCCTGAACCGCT